>CM022395.1:11795660-12411237 GCA_011833715.1 Carcinoscorpius rotundicauda | reverse complement strand
AGTATTAAACACATTGAAATAATAAAGAGTGGTAAATCTCCCGGTCTCGATTGCTTCACCATGAAATTTTTCCAGATTTTTATGCCTCTTATAGTGGACGATTATGTTAAATCTGATGTACTCGCAAAACCAGCTGCCACCAGTTATGAGAAAAGAGTTAATAGTTTTGGTCCCTAAGGGAGACGAAAATACTAGATTACAAAACTGGAGACCCATAACTTTGTTATATTTGTCGTACAAATTTCTATCCCGTGTTCTGGCCTTGCTTTTGTCAAGTGTTATTGCTAATGTTGTTTCTATAGATTAAACATGCTGCGTTCTTTGTAGGGATATCATTACCACTCCACTAACGTTAAGTTCCATAATGGGACACTTGGATTCAGAGTGTGGGATTCTAGTCTCTGTTGATCAAATGCAAGTTGATCATTCATACTTGTTTGCAATTCTTTTTCGAATGGGATTCGGTCCCAACTTTTGCAATTGGATAAGATTATGCTATACCAACATCACTGGTCTCGTTAAATATAACGAATATCTAACAAAGAAATTTACTCTTTCTGGAGGGAGAAGACAGGGATGCCCTTGATATGCATTACTATGTTATCTGTGCGGAACCTTTCAGAGAAGCCTTGGTACATAACCCACAAATTTGAGATATTTCTCTCCAATACAATAATCTGTTCGATTTCACTGGCATACATGCATGCTGACGATATTCAGATAAAGGTGTCTGACGCTGACTCTTATTTCCATACAGGAAATGTGTAACGATTATGAATGGGCATCTGGTAGCAAAGTAATCTAGAAAAAAAGTAAAGGTATGTGGTTAGGCTTATAAGCTGATGACCAGGAATTAAAAATGGGTAAATTGCATATTGGAAATGGCTCTTTCAAAATTTTGGGTATTCAGTTCCATACAAATGCGGCAGAAATGCATGATTTGAACTGGGAAGTATTGTGTCAGAGAATAACACGCATATTGGTTGCTTAGAGATATCGGAGTCCGTCATTGAAAGGCAAAGTTATGATTGTGAACTCGTTAGCTTCATAGTCGGTATTATCTGATAGTAAATAGCCGATGGAAAATAGTATGGAAAATTTATTTGATAATTAAACACGATATTGTACGATTTATATGAGATGGTGAAGTGCATAAAGTGCGTTATGAAATTTTGGTATCTTCGAAAGACAGAAGTGGTCTCAATTTAACAGACGTAAAGACGAAAAACGGCGGCGTTTAGGTTAAAATGTTTTTTTCAGATCAGCAGATTATAACGCATTTCCGTCTCTGTTTATCCTCTTTCCCCATCTTTTAGGCAAGTGTAGTGATTATATCTTGAGCACGATGTGAGGTATTGGGACATTCTCCCACGACACATGATGAATGTTCATACATTTTATTGTGAAGTGTTAGAGTCATATAAAACGCTTGTTAGGTGTCGTCGAATCTTCCCAAATAACACATAAATTGTTTTCCACTATTTCTCAATGTTTTTGTTCCCACTATTGGAATAAGCACATTCTATAATAAAAAAAAAACATTAGCGCGGGACTAATTCGCTTAACGGACTTCCCTTAAAAACTATTATCGAGTTATGTCAGGATGTATCTGAAAGTATGATAACCGTTCAAGTCAAACAGTATTACAAAAAGTTATATGGTGCTATTCCAGAAGAATGGAAAGACTTTGTTGAAAGAAAAATTCCCACAGTTACAGGTACGACAAAATTTATTTTTGAGATGTGCAATTTAGACGACGAAAATGTAATCCACTTAAATAATCTTCCTGTTAAAAAATCTGATTAAGTTAATATACCAGAATCCATCCCCGCTACTGAAGAAATTACTGCATGGAAAGATATTTTAAGAGATACTTATTAGAAAAGATACAAATATACTTATCACCCATTTAAAGGTTTTGTCTTTGCTGATGTGGATTAATTATTTTATCACAATGCTTTAATACGAACAATAAGCTTGTTTATATGCAAAAACATGACACTGGTTTATGTACACTTTGTAGTAAAGACACTAAAACAGTGAGACGTTTATATTGCCTGTGTCCAATAGTTCAACCCTTGTGGACACCGTTTCCTTTATCATTCAAAAATTGGTACAAATGAATCAGAAACGACGAATTCTTGTACAGGGTTTCCTAGAAGGATTAAGAAAAGATGATAGTCTCCAGTGTATGTTTTTGATTACATTACCTACATATTTTAGTATGACTATTAGAAAAAAATTGTTTAGCCAAAAATATCCATTTAAATCTGTTGCCATTTTATAAGGACCAGTTAGGAAAAGTTTTGATTATTCCAGGTATGTTTTTCGTAATGATGTCAATACTTTTAATTTTATTCTAAACTTGTTCTTCCTTGTTGACAACGTTACATTATTGTATGTTTTTTTAACAATTACAGATAGTATTCGGTGCATTCAATTGTATATAACCATGTGTTTGATTTTTGTACTTGTTTTGTATGTAATATATGTGATTATGAGGCCTATTGAAGAGGTTTATAAATAAAATAACCTGTTTCTCAGCTGTTTATATTAAATTTTCTGTTATTTCTTGCGTTTTTTTCTTTATAAATTTTGTTAACTAATAGCATTGATGTAAAGTAGTAAGATAGTCGACAACAAGCTACACAGGTAAGGGATGTATTTGTTTTTCTTATTCTTTATTTATTATTATAAAAGTAATCAAAATGTAAAACTTAAACTTTTATGCTAGATAAGGTGAAGTTAGTTATGTAAATAAATATAATAATAATTATAAAATTTCCATACGAAGTACACTTGTTAGGACAAACAGCTCACTAGTAGTACGAGCTTTATGTAACTTGTTTAGTGTAGTATTTACCTCATTTTGTCTCATATTTTGACATTTCTTATGGCGGGAATTTTAAACATCACAGCCCACGAAGACAATAAAACAATGGAGGAAGAGGTCAAAGAGAACCTGAACCTCTAGGGTATGAACATGTCATACCCAAACTTCGAGAGAGAATAAAACAATAAAATTTAATTATAGGGAAAAAATGGCAATTTGATTTATTTTGTATTTTTGTCATGGTTACGAGGTCGATCCGCCTGATCAGGTGTATATTGAGTAAAAATAGAACAAATAAAACACGAAGATTTATCGAAAAAGATAGAGTTAAACTGATGGTCCAGATCGTCAGTAGTTAACTGGTAGAACTGGCCATACTTAATGCAGCCCTGCAAGAAGTTTGTCCATATGATACAGACCGAAGAAAACCTGTTTTAGATCTCGTTCATCTGTGATACTATCGGCTCATTGTTTACAGAAAAAAATAGCCAAAATGTACGTGCGTAACCAATACCATAAATTATTAACATTCTTATGATCTCTGATCATGTCCTTTAAGTTTTTCAGGATTTGTCATTTTTGTTTTGAATTTCGCGCAAAGCTTTACGAAGGCTATCTGCGCTAGTCGTCCCTAATTTAGCAGTGTAAGACCAGAGGGAAGACAGCTAGTCATCACCACCCACTGACAATTCTTGGGCTACTCTTTTACTAACGAATAGTGGGATTGATCATAACATTATTAAGCCCTCATGGCTCAAATGGCAAGGATGTTTACTTTTGAAAGTAAAAAATGTATTTTAGATCCTGGAAAAAAAATCTGTTTAAACCGCGGTTAGGATTTCAGAATTTTCCTGGCAAGAACTTTGAAATTCTATTTGTCAAAATTTGCAATGCTGGTTACATCGGCCTCAATTTGTAGTCTGAGGCCGCGGCCACACAGCCCATGCATAAAGAACAAAAAAAGAGAGAGAGATTCGAGTCTATTTAAATAGATTTTAATTTTCTTCTAGTTTAATCAGTTTTGATCTTATACCAAGGAGAGAGGCTTGGTTCATCATGTATAATGTATCTTCTAATTTGCTCATCAGCTCATATTAATTAATATCTTTCTTATAATATTAAAGCGAGGTAAATTAATGATTAACTCAGTTTGACAAAGACAAAGTGACTATGGTTTCTAAATCTACATGTCACACAAAACACATGAATGAGATTTTCTATGAAAAATGTATAGTAAAATATTTCACTGTTAAGTTACGGTAAAAGTACTGGCAGCCGAGCTGCAACTTTTTGTTATCGTCTAATGAAAGAACAAATTAATTCACGGTGTCTTCTTTTAAACTCACAGTAATTTATTGTTTAATGTTACTAGAATTTATCTTATTCTTTAAGCAGATAATGTATATTCTGCTAAAGGGGATATTACAATACTATTACATATCCATATGAAAAGGGCAAATTCAGACTTTAATGGCTGAGTGGATGATGTCTGTATGTTGAAGACAAAACATGCAATGAAAGAATATTCACTCATATGGTAATGATATTATAAAAGAAATACACGTTATTGCAGGATCCAAACCTTTATTCTCTGTTTTGTCTGATTTTAATGATGAATAAATTACCTTAGTAGACACGGCGCCATTTTGAAATTCAAGTCCTATTAACCCCAACTGCACACATTGGGTGTAGGTAACGTCGCTCTCGTAATATTTCGTTCCAAAAATAAAACTAGTGGACGAAACTGTTTGAAATTTGCCGAGAACTTTTCCAAAATATAAATAATTGTTGTTATTAAGCATAAAGTTACACAAAGGGGTATTTGTCCTCTTCTCTCCGAATTCTATCAGTGTAACTCCGCAGACATAGCGTTGTGCAACTTTAATTTTTATTTTTATATTATTTCTGATAAAAATTCGTAATTTCTTCTCGGACTCTGAATAACTCTCTTGAACACCCTAAATTAATAAACATTAATCGTATAAACTTTTCTTATGTTTTATTTCTATGTTATCTACACTATCATTAACTACACCTGACATTATGTAAATGGGCAAACCGAATATAGCATCTGGACTGATGAGAAACATGAATATGGAAATTGGAATTTGAGACATATACTTTAGTTGTCCACAGTCCTGGACAAAGAAAACCTTGCGTGTGATAAAGGACTCTATAGAATATTGGGAAAAAACAGAAATTGGTTCAGGAAGAACATATGGAACATGGGACAAAGAACCGGAGTAAAATCCTGGAGAAGGTTAATAATTGACAGACTTGACAGCAAAACCTCAGATGAATTCAGTCGGATTGCTGAATCCCTAGTTAATTGGTGGATGGGAAAGAAAAAGATGAAATATCTTTGACAAAATATAGATGATCCAAGAATCAGTAGAGAATAACTGCATTGAGGAACAAAATTAGCCAAACGTACTCTAACTGGACCAGAAAATCTGAAAGTTATTGGAACTGCTCGAACACTTAATAGTAGGGACTGCTGTTGTTGTTTAGCATTTTAAAGCTCAAAGCAACTGGGTTATCTGTGCCAAGTGACCAGAATTTGAAATTCCAATGACCCTTATAAACACAAGTAAGGTGGACAGTGTCATTGGCAATAGTGACACTGTCCAACATCAGGGTTAAATCCATGGTAAAACATGGATAAAATAGTGCCTTCACTCACATTTGTAACAACAGCATGAGTGTAAAATGTGGAAGACACTCAAGTGTCACTTAGACCACACATTGGCGCATCAGTTCCAGATAAAAGAAAACGATGAGTTAATAAACTGTGACCAATACATAGCCTAGTTAGGACAACTTTCTTCTTCCAATCCTAAAGGAAACAACATGGCCAAAGTCCAATAGAAAGTTTTATCTGGAAAAGCTTGTTATCACGTTTTTCACTTTAAATCGACTGCCAATTGGCACACAGACGAGCCTTGAATACAAAGCTAGAATCCATGTATGGAATATGCACGTCAGTAATAAGCACCAGAACAGACAAAGCTGCAATGTCAGCAAGCTCGCTCACGCGAATACTAATGTGGCTTGGTATCTAGAAAAAATGGATAGAAACAAAACATTGAGAAAAATGGGCCAGTCGGTTTTGTATATCAAATAGAGTGAGAACTAACGTAAAAGGATTCCAGGGCCAGTAGAGAACTAAACGAGTAAGTATAAATAGTACAGTTAGTGAACTTCATACCGTCTACAAGGTCCAGGGCAAAAGAAAAGGAGTACAATTCAGTAGTGAACACAGAAACTATGGACGGGATTCTGTGTGCAACCACCAAATAACAGATCATCACAGTCACCTGATTTAGAATCATCCGTATAAACGGTTATGGAAGGATGATTAAAAAGGCGTCTGGCAAATAAAAGACAGTATTTCCAAAAGGGAATATCTGCCTTCTTCAGATGGTTCAAAGAAAGGTCACAATTAAGGGTTGATATTAATCCACGATGGAATGGGCTGACCTGTAGAGACAAGAACGTCATCCAAGTACAGACCCAATTCAAAAGGAACAATTCTAAACTGTCTATTCTGAGCCTGATGAGGAAGGATAGCATAATCCCAGGTGGGATGCTGTTTGTAAAAATTAAAGTTTTGAAGCATGCAGTAACACAGTTGCAAACAGCAGAGATGAAAAGATGGTTTCTGAGACTCAGTGTACAAACTCTGAACTGCAGAAAGGCCCCATGCAAAGACAAAACCTCAGATGGTGAATGGGGTTTCAACTGAATGAGGGCATGACAGTTCTTTAGCACAAAACATCAATCTACTCCCCAAGAGGTGGAAGAGAGAACCCAGAGGATGTTCAGTGTCCTTGTATAGCTACTTGATGTGTGGAATGAAAATCAGCTTACAGTAAAATATAAGCCTCACGGACTTTGTGTCAGGGAACACAGGAAGCATAACTTTACAGAAATGGAGCTCGGGATCAGAATGAATACTATGTTGGTGACAAAAATGCATGCACGCGGTTTTAAAGAGAGAGAAAAGGTAAAACCGATTGTAGTGGTCCACTTAAGTAAATAATTGAAAGCAGTCAGTTGCTGCTGTTCAATAAACCTTATATTCGACGACCAACATGAGATGAGGAAGTCATCGACGTAGAACCCATTTGCAACAGTAAAAGGGAGTTGTTCAGTAATAGCATTAGTCTTTATAATAAAAAGTGTGACACTCAAGGCATAGCCCTGAGAGACTCCAAGTTCCTGTTGGAAAGAATAGGAAAGTATCGAATCCACACAAACTTGGAATCACCAGTCCATTGAAAATTTTTGATGGAAATGAGCAAATGGCTACGAACACGTGATTGAAGGTCTCACATAATGTCATATATCTACGTATTACCATAAGCTTTCTCAAGGTAAAAGAAAACAGAAACAAGACGTTGCTTGAGAAAAGGCTTCCCTGATTGATATTCAAGTCGAATCAGGTAGTCCATGTTGGGGCACTGTAGTCAAAACTCACACTGGGTGGGTGAGAGAAGGTTGTATGATTCGAGGAACCAAAAACATGAGCATCAACAACCCTTTTTATGATCTCACAGAGACAGCTTCTTAAAATAATTGAATGGGAATTTGAAAGAATCTTGAATTTTTGAGCCATTCATGCCATGTGGCAAGCAGAATTCCACCATGGACGAGGATACTGTGAAAAACATGTCAAGGTTTTAGGAATACAATGAGTAGCTGCCTAGACATTAAAGTCAGTCACTGCTTTCACAGTTGTATATCAATGGCTGACAGACGACAGCAGGATCAAGTTCTGAGAAAGCAGTGAAAGAGCCAGTTGGTCTGGTCCAGCTTCCATCGAAGCACACTGGTTGGGTGGTATCAACCATGGCTAGACTCTCATAAAATGATCACTGCCCAGTGGGCCACTTTCAACCCTCAACGAAAAGTTAAGAGAAAAGTAAAGGGAAGCAGAGAAAGAGATTAATAGCAGTAATAGATTGACGAGGGGCATAAAAATAAGTATAAGAAGCAGTATTGAAAAGAGAAAGGCTGTAATCCAAGGATATATACTCTATGGAACGACCCCTCCGATCAATATCAACACCACCACAGATGGGAATACGTCCATTACAATTCCCAGATTAAAAGAGAGAGAATAAAGGTCTGATTGATCATAGATCTCTCCAGGCAACAGGTAGAGAGAACAAACAGTGATGGTACCCAAGGAAACATAAATGGCTATAGCCTCCAAGGATGTATCAAGTGATAAAGATAGGGTGTGCACATGCTAATTGACAAGCAGTGCCACCCTTCCATGTACTTGCCCATCCGCAACCTGCCGTTTGTGTACAAAAACTGACAAAAGGTAATTGCATCAACAGGTTTCAGGAATGTTTCCTGATAGATAATCATCTATCAAACCTTAATTATCATCTATTTTCAGACGAGAACCCTAACAGTTCCACTGTATTAAAGTGGCCATTTTTATTTATAAGGAAAATAATGAGGTAGAGATCCCCTCCATTTTCAACTAGGTTTTTTCTTTATTGGAAGGAGGCCTATTGACCTCCATGGATCCTGTCCTGAGTTGAGTAGGCAGGTCTCTATTTGTGGACGAAGATTACAGTAATTAAGGGCATGAATGAATAATTGTTTTGCATCTTGGGGCCATAAAAGAAGATGTATCCAAAGTAATGCCTGAACCTGTAGTGAAAGGAAGTGGATCTAGGCAACCACTGGAAGGAGTGGCAAGGGCAGAAATGTGAGTAGACATGTACTTGTCAATTCTTTAAACCATGTAGGGAAAAAAGACTCTTCAGATGTTTTGAAAATGACTGTTAGAGGCACAGAGATAACTATCTACACCCCCTCTGTAGCAGAGGAACAGAGTGCATCAGCATATGTCTGGTATGAAGTGGGGGACAATAACTTCTGAGCCTCTGGGTAAGAGATATTGTTCACAATCTTTCTCCTCCATTCACTTAGGGCAAGAACTAGAGTAAGACCCATTGACTTGCTTAAATCACAAGAATACTAATGCAGTAAGAACACCTGAGAGAGAGTAAACACCAAAAGTGTGAAGTTATTCACAATTGCACCCCACTCCTAGCTAGAAATGTATCTGTGAATTGGTGTAAGCCCAGACACAGCTGAGAAAGTTGGATGCTCAGTTATGTGGAAACTTTTCGTCTACAGTAACAAGAGCAAGAAAAGAAATAAAGGTAGAGAAACAAGAAAAGATAATGAATCATGGAAAATATTGAACTGACATGACAGAATCCACTGCAGATGAGACAAAAGAAATGAGAGAACATGAAAAAGACAGAACCTCATATGTAAACGAGACAAACTTGGAAACCATAAACTCCATAAATAGAAGGAGTTGGTTTTGACTGTGGTAACATTACTCACAGTTCGAGTGATTTCAGTTAATGCTGAATGAAAATGAGATAACTCTCATGAAGGAGAATCTAGACCTTGGTAGATTATAAAAAATATAGTTATGAGAAATCATATGCAATAAGAACTGCAAAAGTGACTTCATGGATAATTTTTATGCAGGTCTGATATGTTCACAGTATATAGGCCTTGATCACTGTCATAATGATAAAAATTGTAATTAAGCATTAAAACCTGAACACTGGGTTGTGAAATAATGTTGGTAAATGAAATCATATTACAGACTAAGGAACATATGTCACAAAATTTTGTAATTTGATAAAGAGAATAAATCAAAATAATGCAAGAAAAATAATATTTCACAACTAAAAGTTGAAATCTTTCATTCTTGAAATAATAAAAAGTCAAAAAAGATAACACATACAATATTAAAAGATTAAATAATCAGCACAAATATAATGTAACTTGTAATGATAACAAAATGTCTGAATTATTGCAGTATCAAAGAAGAAATCAGCCTTTGATGTACACAATATGCTCAAATGAAGCACCAAATTATGGTGTATCTCCACACACTCTTGGAAGGCTACAGTCTTGTGCAGATTGTACAAGATTAACACACTACACATCACTGTGTTGGATTATGTATCTCAGAACAGCTGGTTGGGGTATTAACACTTTTATTAATAAGCAGAGAACAATGTTTTGACCTTCCTAGACCATCTTCAGGTTACCAATGAGAGAGTTTGCAACTGATCATTGCCAGGCACATCTTAGGAACGAAATAATAAATGGGCATGGGATTTTAGGGGGCAATGCACTTGGATGTTAAGTTATTAATTAGTTTTGATTTAAAGGTGTTCCTTTATATTGGTTTTAGTCGTTGTATAAGTAGAGCTTTCTTGATTTTGCACTTCTTTAAATCTGTTTCCCTATTTAATATCGGGGTGTTTTCATAAAATGTGTGAAGGCGTTTTCTTGTGTTGTTTGAGTCTAGTTTCTTTTTTCTGTTTGTTTCTCCAATACAGAAGCTGTGGCAGTTGTTGCATTGTATCCTATAAATTATGTTGGATTATGAGTGTTTTAATCACTTTGCCCAATACTTTTTCTGGCAGCAACATGATGTAATACTTCTCAGTTCTGGGAAAAAGTGATTAGCATTTCTGAAATGACTAATGTTTGTCTCTTTCATAAAACACTGCACTCAGAATTTTCCTTTTTCATCTCCCAAGGCTAATCACAGAAGACATATATATATGAACTGGAGCTCTGTTTGCAGAAGTTGTTCCATAAAAGAGCTGTCACACAGAATATTCACAGACACTTGGGAGATGTGTGTGTATACAAGTTGTACAAATTATGCTTCATTAGAGTGGCAGTTTTTGCAACTGGTGTCTAATATCTTCTCCGACAGTACCTTTTTGTTGTAAATGTTCAGTCACTGAATTAAAATTTACATTACTAGTTGAGATTCCTATCTATCAGAAACTAAGATGACCAAGTATTTATAAACCCTTACTACAGCTATATAAAGAACATATTTTTTATCCTTCTGAATATATTGTTTCACATTTTAAGCCCAGTAACCTCTCAGAAATGGATAGTACGCATTTTTGAGGTATTAATGACTTGGAAAATTATCCTGAGGTATCCAATAATCCAAGGCCAATTATCATTCTGTCAAATAGAGATGACAAACGATTTCCTATTAATAGTAACCTTTGACATGTACTTTCTTTCAGAGGTTGCTGCTGATCATACCTGGAATTGGGACTCAGCAGATTAGCCAAAGACATTGGCTGAATGTCCAGTCTTAGAACCTGCCAGCACTATACTGGAGCTTAGTCTGTCCATTACACAGTTCATCCTACCAGCTGTAATTGCTGAAAAAGCAAGAAAAGAAAAGTATAGGTGAATAGTGAAGTACCCTGTCAAAGAAAGTTCCAAATCTTGGAACCACAAGAAAACCATCTACAATAACCTTCAGTAGAGCATGATTTCAAGACCCCAGAATACCTTAGGGGGCTTGAACAATTTAAATTCCTGCAAAATCTCCAAGTAACCTCAGTAAAAGTAAAAATACCAATTATAAAGGAGATTATAGAATGATAAGATTGCTTCAACATAACCTCCTATCTCAAGATAACCCATTAACCAACATCACAATTCTAACATGTGCATTAGTTCTTGTCCACTTCTATAAATCCAAAAGCTGAAATACTACTGCCAAGCTCAGGGACAAAGTAATTGTAAGCACGAGCTGTGTGTCAGGAAGAAGATTAGAAATTATCAGGCAAAGACCAAATTAACAAGTTCAAAGTAGTCCAAGGACTACAATAAGTTTGGCAAGACAGCAAAGATTCAGTGAAACCTACTTAAACTATGAAAATTATAGTATAAAACATTTTTTTTTCACACTTCTTCACTGTAACTGTCTCACTATGTAAAAGTTGTTTTAAAGGACCTTACACCTGATAACCTTACTTCTGTAAAACAAAATTATTTGTATAGAAAAAATGCAGATTAAACTCCAAATTAAGTACACCAATTATATTACACTTTTGTTGACCATAAAAAAAACATGACAGAGTGAGTTTAAAAACTTAAATCATGTAAAATGTATTGAAACTCTACATATTATATTTCTACAAAAACAACAAACAGCTATTAAGATATTTCAAGAAATAAACATTATGTGGGTTGTTCCTAACAAACAAACAAATATTCTTTGACAGATTTTTTTTTGCAGAATGTTCACATGATGAGTACACTGCCTGTTGAAGAAAAAAACAAAAGTCCAGACAACAGTCTTTTGAAAGCCTTCCATTTCTTGTTTTCAAGTAAGTGTGTATGATGTAGGTCTTTTATAATGTTTTGGTGGATTATGGATGATGCATTGTGATTGATTGTTTATCCTTGGTTTTTATTAGTGGAATGGCTGCATCTTTCTACATCATTGCAAAATAGCTTTAATGAAACAAAGATTTGGGATTAGAGGTTTCCTATGACTACCATTGGTTGAAGCCACATGCAACTATTCCACCAATTAAACCCTGAGATAAACAACCAATCACAACACATCCTTCAAAATCCACCAGGATACTATAAAAAAACAACCTAGACACACCTTAACCACCTAGCCATGCCGGGTCATACCTTTCCCAAATTTAACATACACTCATAATTCACAATACGCAGACAATATTGCTATCTGGAGCATCTCCAGAAACCCAGTAATGGCCATGTCTCACGTGCAAGAATCACTTAACAATGTCTCGACGTGGAGTAACAAGTGGAGAGTAGTTTTAAACCCAACCAAAACACAAGCAATCACCTTACACTCATCAATTAGAAAACGCATTTCACACTTAATGACTAACAAGCAAACACTCAAAATGTTCATCAAAAACCATCATATAAATATACAAGGCTTACATCCGTCTGCTAACAGAGTATGGATGTCAAGTCACAAATAATGTGTCAAATAACACACTCCAGAAAATCCAAGTTCAACAAAACAATATACTAAGATCTGCATTCAGACTACCATCATAAATTCCGTAAATTATAAACATCAAATCAGTAACTTACCAATGCTAAGAAACAGACTAACTGAAATGTCACACAAATACTATTTAAAAGCAGAACACAGAAACAAAGTAACTGCATAACTCTACAAATTAACCAGTGCACCAACCAAGTACATTTCACCATACAACATATTTCAGGAATCACAAATCACACAAAGTACTTAAAGAGCAAAACTGACGTAAATATTATATATTTTCTTTTTCATGTCTCGGGCACAGGACAGGTAAATCTTTCGGCACCTGTCCTATGAAAGTGGGTTTTTCTTGGGGCACTCCCATTTCCCCTTACAGCAAAAACTTAGGCATTGGATCTTTAGATCCCAGCCAAGGCAACTTTATTGTCATGCCCTGAATCGGGTCATTTCATTTTGCATTTATGTTCACATTTACTGTGCCATCTTCCTTTCAGGATGAGTTATGGTGGTTTTCTCCAGTGCTACCATTGCCTCATTCATGAATATTAATTATGACCAACTTCACTCCTTCACTCAAAAAGGGTCCAAAAAATTCATAGATAAACTGAATTATAGAGGAAATAATAAATAAACTATAAAAAATAGGATTTGCAAACACTTAAATTTCCAACCAACAAAGGTACGTTTCATGTAGGTTAAACTATTCTTATTTCTTATTGTCAATTTGGTATTGCATGACTGATTAAGCAATAATTTAAGTTCAGTTAAATGTAACTTATCTATTGTTAGAAAATAACCTTATTACTATGGAAGTTAGCATGTCTGATATGCCAAGCTTGAAGCAGTCCAGGTCAGTATCAACAGAACACATATGGTGACTGATCTATTAGTGATAGAACCAAAGTTTTTCTCCCCTTAACCTCAAACAGTGAGAGTCCATTCTATCTGCAGACTTGTAAAATATCAATGATTTACATCACCACAGTGAGCTCACTAACCCTGGTTGTGGAGATGTTTGACAGTAAGTTGGATTTCAATGCCTTGGAATTTCTTAGAAGTTTACAAAGTTTTTATATGTATCAAGCGCTTGAGAATAATGGCTTGAAACTACAGCTTTTTCTCTGAAGAGAGGGCCATTAGACTGGTGGAAGACTTTTGAATCAGAAATGGTTTTCAAATATTTGAGAAAATTTAAAGAAATACTGACTAATTTGTACCCAGCAGTGTTTGATAATATCTAATTTGATGAAGAATACTTTAGTAGGAAGTATTAAACTAGTACAGGGGAACCAGTTGAAAAGTGTATTTAAAAAACTGTAAAAATTTATGAATTATGGAGTCTGAAGCTATAGAAAAAAGAAATTGTGAAGTGCATAATGTCACAATTGCACATTTATTCATTAAAATCTACCACATCTACTCCTAAAAATTAATGGTGTGAAAGTAGTAGGTATTATTGATACTGGGTTGGATTATTCAGTACAAAATGAAAATATATGGCAACAGATCATTAACACTAATGGCCTAAAAACTTAGAGTAAAGGTGATATATGTATGTTGAGGATGTAATAGAGAACTGTCAACAATTAGAATATTTTTGAAGCAAAACTACGAGTAACAAATAACACTGTTGACCAATATTTTGTTGCCATCAAAGATTTAGCTGCATCTTGACTTACTGAAATAGAATTCATTTAACAAAATGATGTATTCAAAAACTTCTTCACAAAATGTTCCATCTGTTAGACATGAAAGTGAGACTGAAAATATAGTGACTGAAGAAGAACAATGTTCACATTTAAAGAGCAAAGACTGTGAGCAATTAAAGCAATTTGTGTTAATACACACCAATGTTTTTAACAATAAACCTGGCCTCACATATTTTTTTCTGAACATAGTCTTGTAACCACAGAAGAAAAGCCAGTGTTTTAAAATCCTCCCATGAAATTACAATTTGTATATGATCAAATTAATTAAATACTTCATGATGAGTTAAGTGAACCCTCCATTTCTTCTTGGGCTTCTCCAGTAGTTATTATCAAGACAACTAATCACTAGATTTTGTGTGGATTGAAAGAAGTAAAATCAAATCTCAATCTTTCCATCAGTTGCCTTATATAAGTGATATTTTGAATGTTTTGTGAGAGCAACCTGTCTCAGTACATCAGACTTATAAAGTGAATATTGGCAAATACTTGTTAAGATGGAGGATTGACATGGAACTACCTTCATCATTTATAGTAATCTTTATCAATGTAGAATGATGCCTTTTGGTCTTAAAAATGCACTTGCCATCTTTCAAAGACTTGTGGATAAAGTTTTAGCAAAAGCAACTAAATGTTCCAAGGCTTATACTGTTTTTTACCCACATTTGGATAACACTTGAAAAACCTTAAACTGGCTTTATACAAGATCCTTAGAGCTAACCTTACTATAAAAGTTCCAAAAAGCAAATTTTGCCAATTAGAAGCAACTTATTTCAGAACTTAAACTCTTCTGAAGAAAGAAGACACACAAATGATAAAGTAAAAACTGTTACAAACTTCCCAACTCTTAAGAAAATGCAAAGACTTAAGTACATTCATGGATATGTGATTGTTACAATCATTTACCTCCAAACTTTGATATAACTGCTGGACCATTACATTAATTTCAAAGGAAGTGTATCAAGTGGAAATGGACTACCAGTGTGAGGATAAATTCCAGAAATTAAAGCAAGCTTTGTGTAAATCTTGCAACTTCAAAGAAAGGAAATTTTTTTGGGCATAATGATGTTTAAAATGTTGTATTTGAAAATATCCTGTGTCGAAAAGGTGTCATAGCATATGCCAGTAGAACACTCAGCTCTATAGAAACTATACCACTACAGATTTATAATATCCATCTAGTTATAATCTGAGCTATAGTTAAAGTTAAGGCATACGTCGATAGAGAAGAATTTACAGATATAATTGATGCTGCTGCCTTGAAATGGTTACAGACAGCTCTGAAATTCACTGTTAGACTGATTTGTTGGTCACTATAACTAAAAGACTTAAAATACTAAACTGAAAAGGAAAAGAGAACTAGTACTTGATGCCCAATTTAAACATCCTACCAAATGAATGTGCTATAATTGCAGAGACTGCAAATCCAAACACTATGTCTTGAATGATAAATGGTTTTATTACACAGAGATGGATGCCAGCAAAGGTGAATTCAGACCAGTTATTCCCAAGACACTGTCACCAGCAATGCTATCCAAACTGCATAATTATCATCTTTTGACTTGGTCACCTAGATGTCCAAAAAAACAATAAAATCCAAATGTGATTACTGGCCTGGTATAAGAAAGAACATTAAAATTTATGTACAGTCATGGCATGTTTCTCAAACCAGTAAATGTTATCAGATATGGCTAACTGGATTTATGCAAGGCACTGAACTAATGGAACCTGGAGAGATAACAGAAGCAGTCATTATGGGACCTTATCCTAAATTTAATATAAGTAGTAGTTATTTATTGGATGTGTCAGATTAATTCAGTGAATGTGTTATGTCCTTGCAAATAATAGCTAAGAAGGTGATTGTGAAAAACTAAATAATGAATACTTGTGTAGATATGGCATTCCAAAGACAATATGTGTATCATTTGATGGATGAAACTTGTGAAGTAATGGGAATTAAACATACATTTATAACTCCATATCATTCTTAGTCTAACATTACTACAAGATTCAACAGAAATATTGGTAAAAAAAAAAAAGTATATAATGCCTGTACTGAAAAAAATTCACTGAACTTGGAATAATCATTCAACCAAATTTTCTCTAGCCATTAAAATTTCTATTCATGAATCTACCATGGGACCAAATGACAAAATACCAAGCAGCATCTCATATTATAAATTAAAGAACATCACAATTACAAGATGCCACACAGAAGGCAAAATCCAAAGTTGAAATGGCACAGAAGTGATAGCAACAAACCTTTACCTTTTGCAGTAAATCATTTTGATGCAAAATTTCCTCTGAGGTGGAATGGATCTTTTAACATTACGAAGTGTGTTTCCTCTAGAATATTAACTAAAAGACCCTAGATCAGACACAATTATAAGATGATTTCACATTTCTAATATAAAGATAAAAATATCCACAGTGACAATTCTATTGATTGTGAAGATAGTTATTTTTCTAGGCAGATGAAGCAAAATGAAAATGTAAACTACAGAAGACTTAACAATTGTTCTACCACAAGAAAAAGATGCTTCTACTGGTATGCTTACTTCCCATCCTTCAATAGATCCTGTTAATGACTCACTCTATCTACTCAGAGATATTTGTGACCATGCTGCAGAGTTAATTATCATAGTTAGCTGGTTTTCAACTGTTAACTTTCCAGTAAGCCAAACAAAAGCCATTAGCCATATAAGATTGAGCTTAACATTGAAAAACATGATTTGTATTTTTCTTGTAATTAAATTATAAATGATTCATGATGTCACTATAAAGAGGGACTTAAAAGTAGGAAACAAAAATTGGTATATTTTATACAATGATTAATGACATCACTTCACGTGGTTAGGAATATAACATTGCAAAGTTTTTTGTGGATATGGTTGTGTTTATTGTGCATTTATTATTTTCTTCTAGCATTTGGTTTGCCTATCAATTTTTAGCTGCATTAAATTGCTAACTAATCTTAATGAAACTGACACCAGCTTTCATGGTGATAACATACAGGTACTATTAATATGGCAGAGGATTATGTACATTTATGATCACAAGATGTGTACTCAACAAGGAAGGAATCCCAATTATAATGTTAAACCAACATGAAAGAGGGACAAACAGAATGGAAAATTATAAAAGCAAGCATTTAGGAGAATTTAGATTGTCTGACAAGGAATCACACAAAAAACCATGCATGAAGCCAAAAGGTGGAAATGGAAGGATGTAACCTGCCAGGATGAGGTTGACAGAAAAGAGAACAGATGTGACAGGTGAAGGAAAAACAGTAACAAGTACCATGGTGGAGTTGGCTAAAGTAGTGCCCTCAAAAAGGCTCAACATAGAGTAGGTGTGATACTGGATAGGATACGAGGAAAGAAACAAATGAAGAGATAGGCAGAAAGGGGCAGCTTTGTACAATACTGACTGATAACAATGACAGCCACAGCCAAAGGTTATAGGACTGGGAACCAAAACCTGGAAAGTTGCAGATAAATTGTTAAATAATAAAAGTTCAGTTTCAAACCTCCAAAAGTGAGTAGTTTTAGATGTATCTTTTTGAGACAAGTTTTTGTTTGTTAATTGATTAATTTTTACGTGAAATATAGCAACCTCAAGTCTCCATACTAGCTAGTACTAATATCTTCCTGCTGGGAGTATATATATATATATATATAAATCCAGCCACATTTTCAGATTCATTAATTGAGAAACTGCCAAACTTATATGTTCTCCTGTTACACTTTTTATGTTTAGCTTTCAACTGAGATACAAAGACTATACCTGCAACTTGAAGTAACACAATATTCAGCAGTAGGATGAACAAACAGGAACACTTTAAAGGCAACTACAGGCATAGTACTGTACTTGGCTTGCTGCACAATATCTATCAAGGTGGTTCTGAATGATTCCTGAATACCTCTGCATGTCATCTGGAGACTTCCATACTTTTTGTGCTTGGCCATTAAGTTTGTGATGTGCTGTGAGATTTCAGTCACCATAGCACTTCAAATAATTGTTTTCTAGCCCCATCACTTTAACAGTGTGGGAAATGCTTTTTTTTTTTTTTTGCCAATAAATATGTCTAAAAACTTTCAGTACAAATAAAAAAAACAAATTGGTAGTTGTTGTTTTCTTATCAAAATGAGAAACCTGTTAATATTTTAATGATTTTTTTTTTCACAAGAGCTGAAGAAAGTTTGAATTATATTTATTTATTTCACATATAATGCAAGTTGTCAACTGTGCTGTTTAAATTTCAAAGATTAATAGAATCAAAGTTACAATATACTGTGTATATAATAAAAATATATAAACCACATATAACAATTTTCACATTTTACTACAACCACAGAATAGCCCAAATGTGCCCAAAGCATTTCCCTCTCCTAAAACATTTCAGACACTTGAGAGGATATGTAGCAAATACAAAAGCAGAGCAGAGGACTCACAAAATTTGTAACAATGCATTTACTTTGAGAAAAATACATATTTCTGGAAATTAATACATGATATTTAAGAAAAGAATATTTCACATCAACTACATATTAAATATAAGTTGAACATTTGTTCACTTACTGTTCCCAATGTTAACATTTTATTATAAATTAGATCAGAAAAGGTCAGACAAATATATAACTTGTTTTATAAAAAAAAAAAAAAAGGCAGTTTTTTTATGGTGAGATTTGGCCCCAGACTTTTATTTACATTTAGATTTTGTATAGTGCAAAAAGCATATGCTTAAGATATTTGTAATCCTGTACACTGAATTACATATTTACACAAAACATACACCTTTTACTCTTCACGTGCAACGAAATTAGGTTTTTAATTATGATGAAAATTAAAACATTAAACTTAACAATTTAATCAGGATAAATAAAAATTATGAAACTTAATTAGAAGTGGTTTAGAAATACCAATTCTAAAACAAAATATATATAGCTTTGTTTTTTAAATCTGTAAAAAAATACAAGTTTACTGACAGTACTGTAAAACTTACGAGATTGTTTAGCTAGTAATAATTTGAAAAAAATTGTAAACAGCAATTCAGCTTTAGAAAGTTTAAGACATTTATTTAATTACTAGTATAGAAATATTTGATACACTGCACAAACTGTTCACATAGTAATAAATATTTCACAAAAAGAAATATATACTAAAAGATTTTGTTAGTTACTCCTTACAGAATAAATGTGAAATGCCATCATAATATATTAAAAACACTGAGATAAGGAAGTTAAATTATATATTTAATATCCCCAAATGTTTTTTATTTTTTTTACTTGCAACTTTTGCAGTTACAACAGACTTACGAAGGGCAAAAACAGTGCTTCATGCAAAAATTCTGTTAACAGTCAGACTGAACAGTGTAGTAAACAAATAAAATACACAGAAACAATTTATATCACTTAAAGTTCTTAATTTTCACTTCAGAATATTATATTTACATTACCAACATAACTTATACTTAAGGGAGTACCAGTGATAAATTTATGATCACTGCATACAGGGTGGCAGAAGTTTGAAACAGTTTACAAAAAAATCACAGTGTTTCACCTATTGTTGCTTGCTGTAAATGTTATACAATGCTTTATTTTTCTGATATAAAAGAAAAGCCTTAAAAGTAACTAAGAGCAAAAAGAAAAAGTTTTCTTTTCAATTAAACTTGGTAGTCTATTAAACAGTTTTAACAAATACACACCAAACCACATGTTGCAAATGTTAACATTAAATGAAAAATTTGAAATAAATCTGCTAAACCGTGGAAATGCAGTGACTAATCCACATATATTTCATGCATCAAATTTTGCGTTGTGCAACTTTTATTAAAATGAGCAGTTTAAAGTGTATTACTTCATGTTAACAGTCAAGCAAAACATTTATATTTAAAAACATTTCTGTGAAAATCTAATAAATGAATATGTAATTTTAAAAGAAGGTAATTTTAGTCAAATGAAGCAAGTAAATAGTGTTGTTTCATCAAAAATAACATGCTAATTTACTGATATATGTTTTAGTTTATGGTTCATGTGTTTCAAAGAAAACAATAATATCACAGAGTTTTCAGATATTAAATAGAGAAACAGTATAAAAATACAAAATATTTTTCAGTCAAGCATATTTAAACTAACACTGTGGTTCTTAATAACTATTAGAAGAAAGCAAATATTTGGCAAAAGATTTTGCTCTTAATTCATCAACTCTAAAAAACTTTTTTTTCATGCAGAAATGCTGTTTAGTGGTAAAATCTTTCAATACTTCATTTCATTTACAGATACAGAACGACAAAATTAACATGAAACAGAAAATAAAACTCAAGTTGCAAAAGTAATAATATTCATTTTTTTCCAACTTTTGGCAAATACTATAAAAAAAATCAACAGTTACAAATGGAAAAACTACATAGCTATATTAGCTGTGATTATCAATGCTGTAATCTATTTCTAAAGAAAAGTTTGGGTAGAAAAGTTTTGTTAAACGTTTGCAAAATGAATTAAACAGTTCAAAAGAAAATTCAGGCATCTCCAACCTAAAATAAAAAATATTTGAATTTCACTAAGTCAATCTGATAAACTTATTAGCAAGAAGTTAACCACTCAGAAATATTGTAGGCATCAGTAAAAACTAAGCAATATATTCGTTGCTAATCGATAAATTTATATAATTGGTTTTCAAGCAAAAAGCTACAAACAGATTCCCCTGCTGTGCCCATTATGGATAGTTTACATTTACCTACACTAAAATACATTTGTGATGCATCTTATCTCAACTCATACTTTAGCTTTATCCCAATAAAAGGTTCTCTTTGCCTGTCAAAGCAATGGTATGCATTGTCTTGCTTCCTCCAGTCTTTATATCCCAATGCTGCTAGTAATTTTAATCCTACCAATATGGGTAGGTAGATGTCAAATGTCATCACATTTGTAGACTGTAATACAAAATTTTGTTGATCTTGTACTTTATGAATTTATTTCCAAAAGCTTGACACCAAACTACAGATTTTAACTCAAATTTTAGTATTATACTCCAATTAATTTCTCAATTTCAAATAAGTTAAAAACAAGAAGTTAAATATAGACTTTTATGTGTCACATAGGTATATTACCTTCTGGGTTGGTCAGATTATATTTTATGTTACTCACAATACAACTTCTGTAGTTTTATATGAATTATAAAATTTGTTTATCTACACCTTTGTTTTTATACCTATAAGTTTATAACCAGTCTAAAGCTCTGCATTTCCTTTACAAAATTTTGTATTATCTCTCCAAGTTATTTATGAGAGAAAAACTCATATTTTTAGAGAGTTTGAATTATTATGATCAATCCAATTTTCCAAACAGAAATAAGATATATTTTTCAACTAAATACAGCATAATCAGGAAGCCTGGTAAACTACAACAGATTTTTTGTACTATCAATAGTCATTTATAACTTTTTATATTAAAAAATGTATAAATAAAGTAAACAAGAATTACAACAACGATTTTAAGTGACTCATGACCAATAGAAAGAACACCAAAACATCATAAGTAGTGTAACTCAACATTTTCCAAGTATTTTTATTTACTATTCTGTGTTTTAAGAAAAATAACTAAAATCTAAATATTTATTTGTAAATAGTACTAATACTACACACACACAAACCTCTCTATATGTGAAAAAATACTGGAAATTAAATATTTATTTACTACCGTGGTAGTAAAATAGGTAAAATATGGTAAAATAGGAAACAGAATGTTCATAAGCACTTTCATACCTATATAACCATTAACTCTTAACTAACCAAGTTTATTGAATTGGATACAACATTTGAAGAGAGCCATATCTCATCTTTCACTTTTATACAGTACTTTAAATAATTCTTGTTTCAACTCCTGTATTGCATAAACAAGCTGATAAATCTTACTCAACTGTGTTTTCAAAACAAAAATTTAAATAAACACTGTAGAAAATGCATACTTAACAAACAAAATTCAAATACAAGTTTATTGCCCAGACTTTCTACAAAGCAGTTGCCTAAGCATTTTATAATATTTTAGACTACTCTCATTGTGACCATTATCCTGTCAACAAACTGATGAATTCTACCCTGTGTTTTCAAAGGAGGAAAAATTCTTCGAATTGTGCCTCAAAAGTTTATTTGATACTGATGATGTCAAAATACAATAACCTCTGAACAGAAACAGTGATTCGTGGCTTTATACTTGGCAAGTTTCTACTTCAGCTGCTAACAGTATGATAAATATATGAAATAGGTGTAAAAAGATTAAAAGAAACTCTCAGGAAATTTACTTTGGAACTTCATTATCTGTGCTGAAAAGGAAAGACAGTACAAGTCATTTTGTTTCTTCTAGTTATTAAGCCATCTACTAGCAATAGACTAACTAAAGAAAACAAGTGTTTGAAGTTGAGAAGTGTAAACTTTGACAATACTACAATCAATAATAACAATAATATACATTTTATTTTGTATTTGCAACCTCCATTATTCGTTACACTTAGATTACATATGTACTATATTGAGAATCATGCATCATGATACAGTAAAGAAAATATCAGATAAAACATAAAGCAATACTAAAAACTAAAAATATTTTATATTTAATTATAACTTTCTAGTTTTAATTTGTTTTCACTATTTTTTATTATAAAGTAACTTAAAGTAAAATGTAAAAAACAAACTTATTAGGTAAGATGATAAATGAAAAACAAGAAAAATATTAAAGAAGTATACATGTCAGCAGCGTGTGCATTATGTTCAGCACTGGAATTCCCAATAGGCCTTATAAGTATGGGTCTAGGGAGGCAGTAATTTTTCAGAATGACAACAACAACAAACATGAACTTGAAACAAAAAAAAACAACAACAAACTGCATACATATTATTGTTTTTTTTCATTTATACTCTATAAAACATGAGCATAGGAAAAGAAAGTTAACAATGTCACTACTGCTTATATTAATTGTGGAGACAGTGTGCAAGTTCACTTCTGGACTAATACAGTCTCGTACACCTAAAATTGCACTCTGTGCAAAAATCACTGAATTGATCCATTTGTTGTCCAGTACATGTAGTATTGCAGCAGTCAGTTTTCACGTTTTGTTTTGACCATTATTTACACTTTTCATATATTATAAAATAACGAATAAGAGAAAAAAGGTAGAGTGGAGCACAACATAAATATCAGCTTAAGAAAAAAGAAAGAGAGAGAAAGAGAAAAATATGTTAGAAAACCTGTAATAAGAAAAAAAATAATCAAGGTTCCCATACGTACATGAAATCAGGAAAAGTTGGGAAAATGATAAACCTCTTTTCAAGGTCTTAAAGTCTTTGAACTAAAATATCATCTAGAAAACTGAAAATATTGCTTCCGTTTTGCACAATAAATCATGTCAGTAGATTTTTCATGACTTCTCATTCCATATGCCATTACTTTTAAGTTCTGTTTGGATGGAAGAAAAAATAATTATTTTCTTTGTTTTTGTTTTCTTCCACTGTTCAACTTTCATATATTTCCATATTGTACATGGAATATGGAATGACACACTACTGGAAATTGCACTATGTCAGGTCAAGAATGCAATGTTCAAGAAGTAAAAATGTATGTACAGTAATTTTGGTCTTTACATGGTGCATATATGATTGCTTATGAATGTTAATTAGATGCCTCCAGTTATGTGAACTATAAGCTTGCTGTGTGGTTTGTTGTTCAGCTTTATATCCAAGATGAGTGTTGTTTTTAATTAAAGTCTGTTTCTAGACATTGCAAGAATTAAATGTTATCGTTAGGCTCCACAGTATCTGTACAGTAGCATAGGCCTATTTAAGTTAGCCTATACAACTCCTCTTTCTTTTTAAAAGTTAAATGGAGAAATTTCACAACATTCACTTAAGCAAGGAAGGCTTTAATGACTGGACATTTAATGCAAATGTGTAAACAACTGAATGAAAATATGAGTGCCCCAAAACCTTCTGTGCTAACCTTGAAAACAAGAGAAAAAATTAGGAAGAGCTCATAACACATTAACAATTCAATCAAATGAAGAAATTTGGTATAAGGAGATTTAAATTGAATGGTAGATGTTAAAAGAAATTACACCCTTTCAATTTCCACTAAAAGATCATGAAGAAAGTCTCGGCCCTCCAGAATGTAACTATTTTGTGGCACTAAAACTGATTTGGCAATTCAACCTATTTTTGAAAAGTCATGACAATCCAGATGTTAAAAAAACAAGTTACTTATGCTCAACAATATATATATGATGAATTTGCTCATCTAATGGGCAACATAATTATGCCCAAAATAAAAACAGCTAAATATTATTATGCTATTATTTATTCAACATTCAGTATATCACAACATATACAAGAATGCAGCTTACCAGCAGAACATTTTATGTTTATTCCAAAACCTGGAGACAAATCATATGAACTGGCAGAACCAATCACTATGACACTCAAATGTCTTATAACTGACATATCTAAGTGTCAAAATCAATTCTTAGATAATGTAAATAATATGTTTGCTACCTATTTGGAATTTCAGACACAAGAATCTTTTGGTTAAATACATTCCAAGCGCTCCCCATTTTTTATCATAAATCCTATAGCCAGTAAGAGATGACGCTTGCTAAAGTATGAATGAATCTTATTCCAAGATTATTGATTTTGTAACTTTAATTGAAGACAAAGTAACAGAAAAGGATATTGCCCAGAGTGAAGCAAAATGGCTGATTTCATCTAAAATGATTGGAAACAGCTTTTATGAGTTTTTTGGATTTTCTTGCAACAGACAAATAATTACAAAGTACTTGTATTGACACATCCATTATTTTGAAATTATATCATTATCTGATTTTAGCTTATCAAATTAATTTCTGGTTATTTTTATGACTACAAAACAAAATCTAAATTAATACCAGACATAAAAGGTTAGGAAACTATGGCATCACAAATACAGAAAAGGAAAATTCAGTTTTCTAAGTCTCAAGACAGTGATGCTAATCAGGCAATAAGAAGCAGATATAAATTTTGATTTGGAACATTTTTTGTCTATGTATAAAATAATAAAGGAAAAAATTTACTGTGCTCATTAAAACTACAGAATTATATTTAGTATATATAAGAGAATGCACTCTCTGTCTATACAATTACTATCTAAAAAGATATTGAAAACAATTTAGTTAATGAATGCTTGCATTTTTGGAACACCTACCACTAAAAGAATAAATGCCAGTACTGATTTGATCACATGGATGTATAAGGATAGGTTCAATGTTCTAAATCTCAACACAGACACTGCAGTGAGAATGTACACAAATATATCAGCCATAAATTACATGGCAGAATGTTCTTTTTTGTGCCTTCAGTTGATTAAGAATTATCTTAATTATCTAAGATAAACAAAATCAATGGGTGGCAGATTAAATGATTTGACAATTCTTGCATTCAAATCAATATTATTGTCATTGATATATTTTGATGACATCACAAATTCTTTTGCTGAAAGGAAAGCAAAGCATTGAAAATTTTAAAGTTAATAAGATTATTGTAAGGTTATGTATCTATATATAAATAATAAAACTTTTATAGTTAAGAATTCTCTCAATACGAGCTTGATTGTTTTGATTAACCAAGTACTCATTTAGTCTTTTCAGATTTAATACTTCTAATTTTGAATTGTATATACACAAAAATTTTTTCTTTTGTGAAGTATATTTAATAAAACAAAATATAGATTTGTCCATAAATACATTGAGCATTTGATTTTGAATACCCCATGTGCAAAGTAATTTTCCTATTGAAATTAAAAATACCTTTATTTATCTCAAATTTTCTTTGTGTAATCACTGAAACCTTTAACAATTCTTTTTTATAAAACATTACAGTTTATCAGTTATTTCCTATATATCAAAACAGAATCAGTCAATTCAACTGCCTTCCTAACAATGGAAAAATACAAAAAAACCTAAATTACCTTTTTTCTTTGCAGAATGAGTTAAAATTGTAACATGAAATTACATTTGTCTTAAATGGCTAAGTTTGTAAAAGCATATATCTATTTATAATAGAATTTTATTGTTTCGTTGCCCCTTGAATTATGTACAAGTTCTATCCATGCCATTATATATTGTAAAACACTTGAAAAACATACAACTCACTTTACACTAATGAATTACATTACCCACAAAGTACTGAGCTGCTAGGTTGTGCCTCATTAGACATTTGTATTATAAAATTATTTATTTTACCTAAAATAATTTTAACTAACCTGAAATGATCCCTATTTATACATTTTAGTTACTTTTATAATTACCAATTAAGAATTAACATAAAAAACAAGAAATAAAATACTTGAACTTTCTTTTTTCTTGCTGTCGATTGTCAAAAAAAGTTAACCTTATTTTTTTTTATACAAATGATAATAATGCACTTAATTTTTATTTAATTAAATGATACAACAATCAATACGGACTAACAACATACTTGATAGATGAAACCCCCAACTTCTATTCATTATAGGTAATATATAATTAAAAAATATAAGAGGACTGTTAATGAAATATAAAAAAAAGAGGATGCGACAGGTAGCAGTGGTAGAAGAAATCTGATTTTCTGTCTAATTGATTGTTCTATACCTAAACTCATAAACTATAAAAAATATGGTTTGACTGAGAGAATTGTGTCATGTGCATCACACTAGGGGAAATTCAGGATTATTTTTTAATATTGCCCCATAGAATTAAGAACCTAAAACTTATATACCATTAAAATTAGGATTATTAGCTAAGATTTTATGATTTTCTAATTTGTATAATAAAATTTTGAAAGTAAAGCATTAAAACCTTGTATAATGTGAAATAAAGGATACTTGGGGTGTTATGTTTTGTGCCTAAGGGCTGCAAAATTATAAATCTATCTGTGATTACACTATGATGTGACTTACATGTGTCCCATGTAATTTTCAACTTGTGTTAGAGCATTTTTGGTCAGACACAGACCATAGATCAATAAAAGAAAACTTAATGAATACATAAATGCACAACCTTGAGATTAAAGCTATTTGGCATAAATATTTGTGGTTTCTTGTTAAAATATACAGTTATTCTAAAACAAACAAACAAAAAATTTTAATTTATTTTCTAATTTTTTATGATGGTTACAAGGTCACCGAAATTAATCAACACCATAGAGTTCACATTGATACAACAATCTGTGAGGATAAAAAAACTCACTTGTAGAGAAGAATATGTAAAACGACTGATATGGGCAGAGAAAACTATGTAGAGGAGCAAACAACATTTCAACCTTCTTCGGTCATGGTCAGGTTTACAAAAAGATTACCAAAGAAGGTCAAAATTTTGTTTGCTCCTCTACATAGTTTTCTCTACCCATACCAGCCATTTTTACATATATATATTGATACAATAACAGTTTTAATGTGAAGTTTCTCTTCAAAATAAACATCTGATGAAAAGAAAAATTGTAAAATCGGGAATAAAATGAACAGTTGTGTCCTTTTTTTCCTTATTATTAATCATAAAGTGTCAAGGTATAAATCCTGAAAATTTCAACTGCTAAACATATACCATATATTTTTGTGTTTATTTTCCTGTCACCATCTGAAGTTAAAACACTGTGAATAAAGCCTAATTCACTACTCGTGTTATTAGACTGCTTACATATAACTGCAATACGATACCTTTCAGATCAACAATTCAAGAGCAAGCAAAGCAGTACATACATGTCCATGCTCAGAGAACACAATATCGAACTAAGTGGCTTATGTTTCCTGCAACACTTCCAAATACAATTTCCCAGCGTAATAAAATTACAGTTAGAATGTGTGAAAATATTTGTTGTATAGTTCAGAGTTGGGCTGGTTCAGTAAACATTGTACATTACAAACCAGGTGAATCCAATCACACTGCAGGTGTTTCTGTACAGTTGTCATCTATTTCATGAATGTGGAATTTTGCAGCATACGTGTACAAAGGTGTTATTTGGACACATTCTTGTAAAATTTACCAATCTCTTTCACTTAATTGCCAGCCAATAGAAACTACCATATACTGCAACCTTTCCAGATTTGTTTTCATTCTTCATTTTGAAAGTCTTTGAAACAGAGTCATCGGCAACTGAAAAGCATTCTGCTTTCTTTCAACTAGTAATTAAATTGCAAAACACTTTCTTTGAGAGTTACTTCAAAGTAAGTGATTATCACTTTTAGTACATATACAGAATACCTATTCAATAATTTCAATAAATATCTGTTGATCAAAATCCAGTGTAGTTGTTTGTGTACTTTAGCACATCATGTATTCCATCTGAAATACAGGATACACATCACAGAATATATTGTAGCATACATTGTTTTTTTTTCTTTTTCAGTAACACCTCTATTCAGTGCTTGCTTTCTTTATTCCTGTAAAACATCTTCTTGGATGAGTATTTCAAAGCAAGTGATACTCATTGTTAGTAAATATACAAAATATCTCTTCAAATAATTACAATACGTACATGTGTTGATCAAAATCCAGTGTTGTTGTTTGTGCATTTTAGCACATCATGTATTCCTTTGGAAATGTGTGATACATATCACACTTACAGATTTTATACATATACATATCAGGGAATAGATTTTTATATATATAATAATAATACTTAACAGAGGAGATATGTAATAAAAATTTAATTTTTCCTTCTCGTAGAAATGTAATCCCAAAAATTGAAAACCAAAGAAAGTTGAGGGGGAGGACAAAAAAAAACTTGGTGAAGAAGAGATACTGTCTTCTGATGATGTCATTCTCAGCTGATGAAAAAGGCATTCTCTTAGAGAAATCTTGTATTGAAGAAGTTGCAGTTTATGTTTCAATATCTCTGACACAATAGCACTACAAAACTAAATGGCAACAAAATCTACAGCCAGATCTTCTTGATTCTGTCTAATTGATGAAAGATCATTGAATAAGGATATTATGAAATCACCCACATCCTCCACCACCACAGAAAAGAGGTAAGGCAAAGAGGAGCAAGGGAGGGGTGGAGCTACAGTGTCTATTAGAACTGGTCCTTCCCAGCAGGAGAGGCCTCTCAATTATACATGTAAAAATAGCTGGTATGAATAGAGAGAGCACTATGTAAAGGAGGAAACAACGTTTTGACCTTCTTCAGTCATCGTTGTTTGATCCTCTACATGGTGTAACCTTACCAGCCATTTTTACATATATATTCTTTTCTCTACAAGTGAGTTTTCTCGTTATCATGGAGAAGCCTCTCACCTACAGTGACACTTGGTCCTGGAGACAGATAAATGAAGAACTAACCCACACACTTCAATGTGACAGAAGTGAACATCTTTCCTGATGGGAATCCCTCTACAGACATTATTGTTCATTTATTTAAACCTTTTTTTAGATTTGAAATTTTAAGTCTTGCTGTTGTCTAAACAAACTGGTATGCTCAATGTAAACAGTCATACCAGGAAAGTGAGCCCCCAGGAAAAAAAAAATTCTGTAAAATGGAATAATGTAACTTGTGAATAAAATTTAGCATATCTTGAGACTCAAGTCCTGTCCTCCTTTTCCTGACTTCTTGTCTATCCTTCTGTCTTTTCATACTTTTTGGTTCTCTAACATCTTCTCTAGAGACAAATTTTTAGCTATCCATATTAACTTACATTTCAGTAATAACACCAGTGCTCTTCCTGAAACTGACCCCAATAACGACAAAATTTTTAAGGTTAAACCTGTCATGGATTATTGACTAAATCTTTTGTTTTATACTATTCTTCTAACAGAGAACCAACAACGGAGAAAATATTTTGGGCACAAAATGTGGTATATTTTGGTTTTAATTTACCTGATTTTAAACAATTATAATACCACAAATTTAGTTGGCATTACTATGTATTGGCCTACAAACTACAAATATAACTATAATACAAGTATATTGGAAATTAAAGTGATATTTCAGCTATCGTACATTACATACATACATAAATATATGCATACATATCACTGTTTACTTATAAATGTTTATATTTTAGTTATACTTCTTGAAGTATTAAAAGTGAGAAATACACTAAGAACAACTATTTCAAGCACACAACTGTGTTATTGTATTAGTATCCTCAAAATCCCTGTAGTTTAGTAGGGTCTCTATATGAAGTACATGTGGGTTGAAAAAATCCCATTCCTATTCAGAACAATGATTTGTTCATCACACTTCAACAGTTTGAGGAAAACTATTTTCTCCTTCAAACTACTTATAAATAACTGTCAAAATTACATAAAGGGGAAAATCCTCTTTCTATTGGTTGTATGTGACACTAAATAAGAAATTTCAAAAGACTGGTGTAGAAAGGTAAAGCCACTAGTAGATTTACTAAAAAATTGCTATTTCAGCAAATCATAAGTTCTTATTTTATATTTAGCTTGTCATTATCTCAAATTCTGGTTACTAATTTCTTAGCTACTTGTACATGCTGTATGGTGGACATGCATTATGTGGCATGCAAAAATCAATACTTAACATTTCTTTACATCTTTTAAATTAAGAAATCAAAACACATATAATATTAAAATATAAATTATAAACTACATTTTGATGCCAATCTCAATGATGTAAGTGGTAAAAATATTTTATAACATTTTAAAATAATACTCCAAATCGTTGTGACATGTGCATTTTAACTTACCAGAGGTGAAAAGGTTATGTGACTGTGTCTGAGAAATGAACGTGAGCATTGATATATGAAAAAAATATCTCCAACTTTTTTTGATAAAAATATAAGAACAAATAATAAACAATCCCCATGAAAAGATCCAAAATAATTCAAAAAAATATTAAGGCTGAAGAGATACCTGCAGTAAACTCACAAGACCATTTTTGTAATTTTTGCCACAGAGAAAAAAGAACATAAGGATAATGGGGAGCTTAAATACAGATTGAGTAAACAGAATGAACAGATACAGGTGGAGAGAATCGTATGATTAAATTCAATAGGGGCAATATAGTGAAGTAAAAAGACTGGAGCAAGTGAGATAGAATTTATACCATTGCTAAGATAAGCAAAGAGGAAAAAATTTAACTAGAACAAAGCTAATGAGTGTGAGAGAAGTTAAGTAATTTTACTGAAATGTGGTTTTTAATATTAATGTTATAAAAACTTTTAAATTTAGAATTTTACAAATATAAAGTAAACTTTACAGAAGTAACAATTATTGCATTTCAATATTATCAAGTGTTTGGTAATAACAAATGAAAACATTCCCAGAAACCAGTTAGGATAATGTGTACAGACAAACTGCTGCTTGAGAAATAAAATAATGGATTGATTTGTTGAAAGTTTTAGTTTAATTCCAGTTTTAACAATGAATGGTATTTGTTCTTAAACAATTACTGTATTACATATGGACAGAGAAAGTTTTTTTTTTTGCACACTTAAAACTTTTGGTAAATTCTACCTTCTATTTATTTGGATACATTTTATAACAATGATACACAAACTGGTTTACACTCTTTACATAATAACCAAAACAGAAATATGTTCAAATAAGATTTAGAAACTCTGGACCACTGGTATACATATAAAGGTTTATGGTTTTCATAGCTGCTATGGCTTAAATGAACATTTTCTTTAATTTAGAATAATAATGGACTTACAAACTGAATTAGTTACACGGCACCTTTGAATAGTATATAAATGATTTCATGTGTGATGCAAGAAATAAAACTGAGCTTTTAACTTTACATGATCACCTGTGGGTCTGTGACTGATTCAGATATTGCCTTGTGCGGAAGGACTTTACCACCATTAATATAAATTTCATCTTTAACAATAACATCTTCACCAAGAACTGAGGTATTTTCCATCCGGACCTAAAATAGAGAAGATAAACTAATTTAAATCTTAATTTATAGAACGATAAAACATTTTTATTTCAAACAAGACAGTTGAAAATAATGACTTCTACTGAACTATGTGATATTTTGAATTTTCGATGAAAAAAATATGAAAAAATGAGTGGAAAGCCTTAAAAACATTTAATCCTACTTAGGAACAAGTAAAACTACTGATACCTTGTTTCAAAACTTAAGATCTTAACTGTTATATAAAACACAAAATTACATACAGTATCAGTATAATTCACTTAAATACATAATATATAAAGATCATGTGAAGTGAGCCCAAGTATACAAAATACTATATTCTGCTACATGTACTCACCCATTGTCCAACAACACATTTCCATCCAATAACACAAGACTCTAACCATGAGTGAGACTTTATATGTGCTCCATTTAATAAGGTGCAACGTTTAATACAAACTCCATCTTCTATCACAACATTGGAACCAATTGTAACATTTGGTCCTATCCTACAATTCTTTCCTATCTTAGCAGAGGGATCCTGAAATAATGATTGTATATTATTTACGTATGACACTGTTTTGCCTTTTAAAAAATGGTGAATATTATGTATTCAAGCTATAACATCAATAAACAATAAGCAGCAAAAGAACCTGCAAAATGCACAACAGGACTTGCTATGTTATATCATTTAACAAACTTTGTTTTTAATGTTTACAAACATTAGCACATTTTACACTGTAAAGAATTTCTTAAAAACTGTAATTCTTTACAAAAAATTTTAATGAATATTGAAAAAAAAAGGAAACTTAGAATTTTTGAGAAATGTTTTTGTAGTAAGTTGACAGTTTTCTGAGTATGTAACTAAGTACCAGTTGGATACTTATTCATTTACAATTTACAGTCATCAGTTCAATCCCTATTTCACTTTGTAAATCACTTAAAAATAAGTAACACAAAAAGTATTTCCCACAACTTCTAAAAAGTTGATACAAGTTTTCTTTTTCGTGAAGATATACAAAAATACTTATACCATCTGGATTCTAGAACACCCTTTTTTATTTCACAATACTTAACTTTCAGGAAGAAAAAAATATAACCTTAAAACTTATAGACTCTGGTACAAGTTTTCTCTTTCATGTTAATTTACTATAAATATATTTCCCATACTTTCTAGATTTTAAGAGATGATTTATGATTTAAAGTAACTGAGAAATAGAATACTTCCAACAACATCAAGACCTAGTACAATATTACCTATCTTGTCATCTGACCATAACGATATTCCAAACATTTTCCAAATCACAGTGCATTTACTAGTACCCTGGTGTAAATTTGCATTTCCTGTTACTTTTCTGAAAAATATTACAACGTCATACACATTTTGTTTCATATAAACTTAGAGAATTTATTACAACTCAGAGAAAGTCCTTTTTTTTCTCTTTAAATGCCATCTTACTATAAGAACGTTTCCAACAATTCCTTGACCTTGGTACAAGGCTTCAGGATTTTTTTGCTTCATGGTATTTAAATATAAGCACATTCCAATAAGAAAGTCTCGAGGCTGACCAACATCCATCCAAAATCCTTGCAACTCCATTGCATACAGTTCACAATTCTCAGCCATTTCTGGAAAGACTTCTTTTTCTACTGATGTTGGCTTGAGCTGGAATTCATAATCAAAAGCTTTTGTTTAAAAACATTATTCATCATAAAAGCAATTTGATTTAGTGCAAGATAATTTTAGGTAAACTATACAGTTACTAAGTGCTTTTGATACTTAACACATTCAAAAATAAAATTTTAAGAGTCCTCCCAGTAAGAATAAGAAAAAAAGAAGAAATGTCACACATTGGTATATTTTAGAGTTACGTTCAAATTGTAATTAAACTTCATTATAAATATTTGTCAATAAAGATATGAAATTTATTTTGCAATTTCAGTTCTAATATTTTCTGAGTTTCAATATCTTAATTTCAAAAATATCAAACAATTCTACCTTCATGCCTCTCTGTCATGTGATCAAAAGATGTTACAAGATTTTTCTTGTACCTTAAATAATTTTCTGTGTTCAACCAACATGAAATATATTGATTTCCAACCTCCAACCTTTTTTTGCTTCTGTGAGTAACGAAAAGAAAAAAGTGAAGCCCATGTGATATGCTCTCACCATGTCATTTTGCCTTTCAAACATGTTAAGAAATCAATCTAATATTGTTATTAGATTATTTATAACCAACAGCGAGAACAGCTTTTTAATATTTCTTATACTGTTATTTCATTTTGGCAGCTATAAGAAGAGATTACTACCAGTTCATTTTTTGCCTGCTACAAATAGCTAACTTAAGTTCTTAACATCTATAATGTGCTTAGAAAAACAAGAAATTTACAGTAATTTGGCAATATTCCATATTTAGTACAAGTGTTTTTATTGTAAAATGCATATCAAAGAGTAACATTGATTACTTTGTGAAGAACTAACAGTTTGAAACTCAGTGCAAAAGAACTATACTCTCAAGTACAAAGTATTGAACTAGGTTTCAACTCTAATGCAAAACAAAAAAAAAAATCTATCATTACATATTTTTTGAAAATAGTAATTACCATGATAGGTTGTTTACACTTAGATTTCCTACTATCAATAACTGTCTCTTGGGTATTTTGATAGGGTATAAAAAGCAGTATAAAGAAATAAAATTAGCAGATATGAAGAGATCAGAAAGCTGATGTTACTAGGATAAATAATTGGAGTTCTCTGTTACAAGTATTGATGCTAGAAAAAGTATTATTGATTTTTTTTTAATTTGACATTTCACTGAATATTAAAACTTCTGCTTACTGTAGAAAAATATATAAAATAAAAGATAAAATATAAAGTTCTAACACAAAAACTTTGGACATTACTTTAGGAGGTTCTACAGGTCATTCAAATAAAATGTAAAACTGTATAATTACTTGTTTGCTTATTTTGGAATTTTGTACAAAGCTACTTGAGGGCTACCTACACTAGCTGTCCCTAATTTAGAAGTGATAGAGCAGAAGGAATGCAGCTAGTGAACATCAACTGCCAACTCTTGGGAAACTCTTTTACAAATGAAAAGTGCAAATAAACATCACATCATAAAACCCTTACAACTAAATAGCATATTTGGCAATGTCAAACTTCTGATCAACAGATTACGAGTCAAGTATACTATCCACTAAAGTCATGCAACGCCCTTTATGATAAAAAGAAATACGTCTGTTCTTATTGTTAAAATCATCTTTCACTTAGAATGACTCAGTTAAGGTTTTGTAAATTCACGCATATCTAATAGATATATTTTATCAATAAAAATATTTTTTTCTATAAAACTGACAACTTTTATTAAAAATTTGCAAAATTTTATGAAGATGTCAGCAATAAATGAAAAAGTTCAGTATATACTGCTATATATAACTTCACAGAAATGGGGTAGGTCCAATGGACCAATACACTAAAGATGGTTTGTGCGTTTTGCTACACTGACTTGAAACAGTTCATTAAAAAAAAAGTTTACTTATTAAATAAATTGTAATTCTAATTACAGTTTTTGGAACTGTGGTATCAATTCACTAAAGATAGAAATTGTATCTCTCAGTATTTCCATAAATATATTGTTATTCTTTACTTCTGTGTTTGTGTTATTCATCATCTGCCATATTCTCGTTCTAGTTCATTGGTTGTTCTCATGTTTACCAATACCTGCAATTTCCTCTTTTAAATTCACTGACTTGAAGAAAATTATAAATAATCCTGACATGACTGATAACCATCCAGACAAAAGTAATGAATAGAAAAGATTACAAGAACAGAATGATATCTATCTTGTATCTCAGAATGGCTGGTATTGGTTTTAACGCTTATTGATAATCAGAGAACCATGTTTTGACTTTCCTAAGTCATTTTCAAAGAGAGCTTGCAACTGACCATTGCTGGATACAACTTATGGACGAGAGTACAAACGGGAATGGAATCATAGGGGGCATTGCAGTTAGATATTAGGTTATCAATTAGTATAGGTATAAATGTGTTCCTTTACATTGGTTGAATTTTGATTACAGTTGTATAAGTAGGGCTTTGATTTTGCTTTTGTTTATATCTGCTTCCCTACTTAGTATCTGGGAGTTTATTGGATTATACATTCCTTGAGATCCAGCAGATGAAACAAAACAAAAACTCAACATACTAAGAAACCAAATAAACATAGCCACAAAGCTATGCTCACCAGATGAAATTAGCAAAATAAAACAACACTTCATCAACATCAACAAATTTCCTTCAAAAACTACTGAAAAAAAAATTAAGCACACACACCTAGCTCAACAACAAATTCCAAGATACAACAAACTACAAAACAGCATATCAGCATAAAAATAACCAACATTTGGAAAAACCTTAACAAAAAAATATTCCAGTAAACACCAAATTTATTCAAAAACCAGGTACAAAACTAAATTCCATACTACGTAAAAACTACACTGACAAACACAACACCAACATAATTTATAAAATACAATGCAACAACTGCCATAACTTTATATTGAGGAAATAAGTAGTGAAATGAAAACTATATTCAAAGAACACAAAAAAAACACAACCTTCACACATTTTTGAACACTGCAAATCAAATAAATACAACATAACTACAGAAAACTCCCAGATACTAAGTAATGAAACAAATATAAACAAAGAAGCCCTACTTATTCAGCAACAAAAGCAAAAACTAAACAAATATAAAGGAACACTTTTATACCTATACTGATCAATAACCTTACATAAAACTGCAACGCCCCCAACAATCCCATACCCGTTTATACTCCTATCCCTAAGACATGTCTGGCAATGGTCAGTTGCAAACTCTTCTGTCAACCTGAAGATGACCTAGGAAGGTCAAAACATTGTTCTCTGCTTATCAATAAAAGTGTTTACACCTATACCAGCCATTCTGAGATAAATTTTTATTTCAAGTGGGTTTCTTATTAACAAGGATAAACTCTATTTTATTCCTCTCCACCAAATATATACAACTTAACTTGGATGTGCTTTTGTTTATCTGTTAATGAGAAAAACAGTTAAAAATTTAAAGTAAAATACCATCTCCCAGAAAACTCCTAATGAAATTTTCCCCTGTGACTCTTTACTTATTATACTATATAGCCTTCCTAAAACCATGTCAAATTAAACTATCAAGCCTATAGTTTCTTCTGATTGCATACATTCTTACCAACTAAATTTCTAGCCCAATAGCTTCAATCCCTTACCATCAATAAATTTACTGTCAATTTTTCATTCACTTTCATCAACGAAATCACTTCACTTAATACTCAAGAGGATTACTTTATGGTTAGCTTGGGCATAGCCTCATTTTTAACCAACATTTGTATTGAGAAACAACAAACATTTGTTTCTCCGACCTTTTCAAAATTGGTTCATAAAAAGTAATTATTTGAATTAACAAATTAAACAACCACTTGAACTCTGTATCATTTATACTTGTGTTATATTCAATGATTGCCTTTTAGATAAGATAAACACCATTGCAATGCAGCCACTTCTTGACCTGACCTCAGCTAACAATTTTCTAACTCCAAGCAGTCATGGCTTAAAAACTGTCTGCATGGATTTAAACCTATTCACTATAGAATTAACAATAATTTTATTTTTCAATCTAAAGAGAATGCACCTAAATTTTTACAATTTGAAGTCTTCTCACCCCAACATAAACTTTTATTTGTGAATCTTCGAATAACCATATTTTAGACATTCTTGTAAACTGCAAATGTAATAGTTTTTGTGTGTGTATATACTGCAAGAAAACCTTCATAAGTCTCTCTCTCTCTCCCTCTAATAACAAATATAATCTGATCACTTGTTTACCTATCAAAGCTTTTAAAATTGGTTCTTACATTGCTGTACACAGTAAAAAAACAAACAAAAACATCTTCATAACATGAAAAATTTGTATCTAAAGCCTTTTCTTGAGAACAAAATTCATGGCTTTCTAAATGGAAACTCAATCTCCTCAACAATACCAAAGGGGTGATTGTACCAATGTGCCCTGTTTATTTGCCTTCCTTACTTGAGTAAACAGAGCTTAATTCTTAAAAATCAACTCACAAAACTGTCACAAGTATTACACACAAATCCAACTGAAAGCCATCATTAGACTATGCTTTCTATCTAATGATTATTCTGAATTTATTATATTTGTGCAAAATGCTAATCACTTTAAGAACAAACACATATGACAAAAAATTTGTTTGATGCAAAAAATGAAAGTGTGAATTATACCGCTGATTCTCTTATTGATGATTATTCTTGCCATGAGGTTTTTCCCATATCTGTGAATGAAATTAATAAGGTTGATTATACATCTTCATTAAACATGTTGTTAATGCAAAGAAATGCTTTGGATTTTGATGTAACAAAATTCAGAATATTCTGTTAAAGTTACTGTTATTGTGAAATATGGCTGCAATATACACGACAGTAACTCTTGAATTGGAGATACAGTAGCAAGGCATGTTAATACAACACAAGCATGGTCAAATGCAGAAACTACTACTTTTAAGATAACTTGTATCTTTTTGCTGTCAGCTTTTAATGGCACTTAACCCTACTTTTTGTATACTAACAGTACTACTGCAATAAATAGTTTTATTTAATTAAATAATGCACCATGGAACACAGAACAATAACGTGCAAAAACAAAATATCCCATAATTACAGTTTTCTGGATTTTGAATTATATGATAAGAATAGTTAACAGTTGGAACTGCAACTAAAATATACAATTCTCTTTGCAGAAAACAATGTAATATAATATGCTATTTGATAAATAGAAACTTTGGCTTTCTGTTATAAATAATATAGTATTAAATTTTAGTGAGAACTACTGACAATTTGTAAAAGAGAAGATGTAACAGGTGGCCATCGCAAGATGGGTCTGACTTTCTAGCTTATGTCCCCGTAACCAAACACAGTTGAAGGATATAAATATTAAGCTTCATCTGAGTAATAACATTATAATAGATAATTTAGGAGGAATGTTGAATTTATTATGAAAGAGAAGACTTTGTGAGAAAATGTCACTATTCTCATCACAGAAATTTTTATTTTTTAATTCTGAATTATAAAATTAAGAACACATATGATATCAAAATCAGAGTTATTTACTTTTTGGTGCCAAGTTGATTCATGTACCATAACAATAAAGTAGTTTAAAGTTTGGACGCAACTCAGTTAAATCAAGACATTCACAGAATCTTTTTATTATGTCACTATTTCTACAGAAAATATACCCAATATACAAATGTTACATATCTGGATTATATGATACATATTATTTCACTAAAACTACAGTGAAGAATAGGAATGCTTTTCTTCAGTGTTTACGATGTGTAACACAAAATGAATCAGGTAGAAAACAACACAAACATTTCTAATGCCATCTACCATCCTAATTCTATTATATGACAATGTTCAAACATATTTGGGCAGATAATTAAAAAATAAAGAAATAATTTGTCCAGAATAATCATGGAAAGTGTTAATAGTTGAAATTGTGAACATAAAAAGATTAAAAATCTTGCAAAATGGCACATTAAAAAAATAGAAAAAAAATGTAATGTTTTAATTTTTATGTTTTTCTACTTTTTGCTGTACATTGATGATTTTCGAACAGTTAGCATTAAGAGTGAATAAAATAACACAAATACAAAATATTTTAGTACTCATAAGGGAGGTTTTAAAAGTTAAGCGAAGGAATTTTTTTTCAGCATAAAAATCACTCTTCCATCAAATTGATTCACTATAGGCTTCATAAATTCATTTTTCCCCCCCATACAACAAGCTTGTTTCATCTGTACCTTTTCTGTCACCAGCTGTGAAGCAAAATTTCATTTTCTATCTGCCTTTTATCAACTACCATCAATCACACAAAACCTAAAGTTTTCTATATTTCATGGAGTATTACCTGCTAACACAAATTTTCCTTTTCTTCTTCTTAACAATAACTGTTATCTCAAAGCTTCAGCTTCAATCTATGTTCTATTAAACAGTAACAACTGACCAAAGTATAAATGTTTACCTGTATTCTATTTAACACTGAAGGGTTAAAGATGTACATTCCAGCATTTATTTTGTTTGAAACAAACTCTTGAGGCTTTTCCACAAACATTTCTATCCTTCCTTTCTCATCATATACTACAACACCGTATTTGGATGGTTCTTCTACCCTTGTTACCTAATAAACAAGTAGTAAAAAAAGTAAAAACTTAAAACTAAGCTGAAGTCAAGTAAAAGAAACATTTATGTGGAATGTACAAAACTGAACCTGTTGTAAATGTAACTGGCTGATTTGTGAAGGAACTTAAGAAGATGAATCAGTTAAAAAAGAGAACCTCAACCAAGTTAAACTACAAACAGAGCATTATTAGAACTCTCTGATAATAAAAATAACAGTAATAAATTCTTAATGTAAACAACAAATTAACAGTCAGAACGTTTATTACTATAGCAAAAGTTGTAACTCAGTTCAAGTTCTTGCCCCATTCTAGACACTTTTGAGATTTTACATTTTTTAACCTGACTTTCATGTACTGACTTAAGAATGGTTGTTGAGATTAATATTGCAAATGAGCTATTTTTTCATATTAAAAATTTACTACATGACCATTTTTCAAAGTATGTTCAGCTGGTGACATAGTTTTCAATTAAAAACAATATCAAAAAAATTAATTTTTTTAGAATTAAAATGAATTTCAAACATGTTTTTACCTCTTAAATACAGCTTATTCTTGCTGAGTAAAGTTTAATCCATCAAAAACATATTACTGAAAAGTTCTAAACATCCTTGATGTAATACATAATGTGTGTCACATCTAACCACAGTTCTCTACTTACTCACCTTCCACATGGTTTATTTACACACACGTAAAAGGAATACTTAAATTCCACCTTCCTGTCCAAAACCAAATTTAATTTGTGAAACTACAAATCTCATCTCATGGTTGTGTGATGGGAGTGGAAGATGTGTTTGAAATTTACATTAATTTTAGAAATGCAAAATTAAAAACAGATTTTTAATGAAACAGTTTGCCTGATTACTCACAATGAAAAGAAAGAGTTAATTATAAAATATGAAAAACTGAGAAATCTTTCACCAGTATTAAGAGGCAGCTAGTGGAGTTGAGCATGAGAAATAAAAAAAAATGACCAAATTAAACAATAGTGAATCTAAAATTACAAATGGGTGGAGAAAGTCAAGCACTTGTTTTAGTGTACATTATAATTGATAAGGACTGATCCATTGTTTCATAAGTTCATGTATATTAAAAACATTCTTTCTAACAGGATACCTGGTTGCTCACGGTGGAAGAATCATCTATTAGCATATCTGGGTCAACATTTCTTCAAGGGATGGTACCAAAAAAGAAAATTTTACAAGATACCAAAATCCTATTTAAATGTGAAAGATTCTCAATGGATAATACCAGACCACTTTATCTCACAAAATAAGACTTGACAAATCCAAGGATAAAATATACTACTTATCTTCATCCATAAAAAAAAAGGAAAAAGAGGGCAGCAAACAAAATAAGTTAGGTCACTTACTAGCCTAGGTGAACCAGAGGATGTGTTTGATAGCACAAATATGTTCCAATACAAACAGTATAGAAGAATGATGTGCTCAATTTGAGGGAAGAGCTGAGAGAAAAATGGATATTCAAAATGATATCCCACCCACTCCATTATAATGTTATATGTAGATATAAAATGACAGGTACCTGCTGAGGCACCATCATCCACCAGATGGCATCCTTTTTTCACATCTTAAGGACATAACCCTTTAATTAAGCAGTAGTAGAGGAAATAGTAAAAATCAAAGACAAATATAGAGGTTCTGTATAAACATATACAAGTCTTCACTAAATAATTCTAAACCATATATGGAGACTGGCCATAACAGATAAGTTGTTGACTTTTTTTTTCCTGTTCTTATACTTAACTCTTTCCAGCCAGAGATTACAAGTATTTACAGAGAGAAAATAACAATGAATTTTGAAAAAATACTTTTGACTTATCTATAAAAGTTCCTCTTAATATTAAAATCATAACTGAAATGTTGAGATCAATTAACTTTTAATGCAAGTTTTTATGCATTTTTCTGGGATGATGTAATTAAAAAACAATCAAAATTGTTAAGTAAATTTCCTGCCTCTACGAATGTAACTTGTTAGTGGAAAAACCTAAACAGCAAACCAGAAGCCTTTGCATTCATTTGAAACTTCCTTTCAGCTAAAATAGTTTGTAAACAGTGAATTTTAGATATTGCTGTTGAGAACTGTAATATTCAACTATCTGAATGTTTTATTAATTTTACAAATTTCTGAAGCAAACAGAACTGTAAACATATCATCTGAAAGCTGGGAATATATTCTTTCTTGAATGTATTTGCCACAGAGCTTCTTTCCTTCCTTACATAATTACACAAAAACATCAAATTTCTTATGATGCTTTAAAGTGTTTAAATCTGGAGGCTGACCAGAATTTATCATTGTCATTTAGTTATGGTATTCTGTTATTTGTAATCCATGGAAATGTCAAATATTAGCTTAGTTTCTCTCCACGTCAATTTATTTTAATGAAGTAATTTTCCAGGCAGTTTTTTTCATTTACAAGTTATGAGGAGTTTCATAACTAGAAGGTATGAATCAATGCTAAGATAATATTCCTCTGTCAAAGGCAAGATATATTATGTTCTACTGAGCAAGTTATCTAAACTATAAAGAGGAGACACAGATAAGTTTTAATACAGGTTGAGATGCATATCCATCTATCTATCTATATTGGTTTTAATATCTTGAATAATTTTTTTATTGCACAAAAAAACAAAAATAATGAGTGTTAGGTTGACTTTATCGAGTTCAGCATTAATTTTGATATCAGGAAAAAAAGAAACTACAGAATCCTCTAACATAAATCTAGCCCTGTCATATATTGCAGAAATAGGTTCATTATTTAAGATATCACATACCAAAGTTAAGTAAAACACAGAAGCAGAAGTGTTATCAGGAATAAGGTCAGTTGACAAGTCCTTTTCTTCTGAAATAGAAAGTGAAAAAGTCTGGACAAATGACCAGGATTGTTCACCAACAGACAAGTAAGGGCAAGGTTTTGTGATACTGGAGTTAACCAGAATGGTAAATACCACAGATAACTGCAGGTGTCATCCAAATATAATGATTAGGGTTGAAAAAGTAGTTATGAGATACCCTTATACACCTGTAATCTAATGTGAGAATATAGCCTCAAATGAAAAAGCAGATACATCTGAATTAGAAAAATCAGAAGACCAAACCTATCATCAAATACAATGAAGAGACAAAGCAGCAGAACTACCAACAAAACAATTAGAATTTGAACTGGAAGGTAGACCTAAGTAGTCTCCTGACACATATGCAAATAAGGTGGGAAATAGGAGAACTGGGTACTTAAGATGCATGTATTGTATTGCAATAAGAACATTCAAAGATTTAGATCAAATGACATTAACAAGTTCATTAAGTGAGTTCAACAGAACAAGAAGATAACTACTAATTAACATTGATTTATATAGGCTAAACCTGATAATCTATAATGAACATTTAATTTGAATTCTTTTATATGCTTGCTTGCATTAACAACAAAGATGAAAACTAAAATAAATACAACTTCAGCTTGGTGAAATATCATAATCTATACTTAAATCACTTTTTGACATTAAAATTCCACAGTTGGAAAATAATTTTATCCAAATATTTTATAATACACATGATGAAAAACTTGTACAGCAAGATTAAAATAACACCTCGAAATTAAGAGGTATATGAAACTTTGCAAGAAAACTTAAAAATACAGGAAACATTTTTTAAATTTCTCTGATAACCACTTCAAATAATATTGGTACTTACAACAATGGTTCCTTCTTTTCCATGATTCTGATGGAATTCAACCATTTCTTTAAATGGAAAATCACAAATGACATCACTGTTCAAAACAAAGAAAGGTTCTTGATCTGAGCTGAGGATGTCTTTTGCTAAGGCTAAAGGTCCTGCAGTTCCCAAAGGTTCATCTTCATATGAAAGTGTAATTTTTACTCCTAACTGATAAAAAATAACATTCATTATTTATAGATATATCTATAAAACTTAAATACAGTAGGCTAATAACCTAAACAAGATTGTTATATTTTAATATTTTTTGTTGTATCAGAAGATGTTAACTGTTCAAGTGGTACATGAATGTTGAAGATACATTCAATATTATGACCACACACTACAGGCAAGATTTAACTCTACTCTAACATGACAGTTACCAATATATATATAATTCATATACCATGAAAATTTACATGAAAGTCACAGAAATGGGTAAGTACCTTGACTATAAATCAGACAAACAATGCAAGAAAGGAATCATAAATTGTCTGCCTGATTTTCAGAATTAACAAGATTTATAATAACAAAGAACTTAAGAATCAGGAAGAAAAACAAATAACAGCAAACCACTTCAATAATGAATACCCAGAATAATGGACATTAAAAGATAAACAATAAGAATAAAATCACACATATGTACTAATATTTCTTTAAGTTATAAGTTTCCCTGAAAAATACAGAGAATACATAAACAACAGGAAATCATCACACTTGTCAAAAGTGATAAAACAACATGATTGTGGTAAATACACATCATTTCACCTAAAGACCCAATGGAGAAGAAAAACATTTACAACTTTCCTTATGAATGGAGATTTGAATACAGTAGAGAAACAAACAGACCAAAAACAGAGTGAGACACTTCAGTGGATAATGTATACACTTTTACTACTAAAAGCACCCAAGTTCAAATCCTGGCCCCAACTATAAAGAAAATAGTCTTTCTCAGAACTCCCCTGAAATGAAAAGCAGACTGGTAATCAAAACATAAAACCAATTAATAATTAGTAAACATACATAAATATACATACATAGTTACTAGTCAATAATTAGACTTAAGTGATCCTATAGGCTATTAACCACCACAACAAATATTAGAATTATTTGCACTTTTTTAATCATTTTTCATTTTCTGTGGTGTATGCACACACTATTACATAAGAAAAAAAAATCACAAAATGAAATAAAAAGAAAACTCTAAAGTTAAGATTCTTCTGACAAAAAAAGGTATTACATAAATACCTCAATGTATAACAAATTGCTAATACCTTCTTTCACCTGCAGATGTTTTTGCACACAAAATAAACCTATGAATGAAACTCGCACACCTACACATAATAAGACATACCCGTGTCAGTTTATGATGCACTCTGTGTTGTGCTATAATATTAGTACTATACTGGGAATACTAAAAGCCGATTCTTGACTGGTAAAAAGGGTAGGTGGTTTTACAGAAGTGAATTATCTACCTGATATACATTTTTAGATAAGAAAAATGTTAACTACATAATTATTCTCTGTGTGTTTATGAATAGTGCAACAACAAAAAACAACTGAGGTTTAAAAGTCTCTGGGTAGATTCTGTATAATAACAGGAGGGACATGAAACAGAGTCAAAAGACACCTCAATGTGATGTAACTAAAGATGTTGGGAACTGTCCACATCCTCACCTGCAACATCTCATCCAGGGTATATAAGTAGTCTGAAACAAGAGAAGCCATGAAATAAAATAACAAACTTGATGAGAGGTGAAATGAAAAAGACAAGGATAATTGCTTAACTAAATGGTCAAAGAGATAAGAGATAAGTCATGAGAAGAAAAATCCCATTGCAAAATAAGATCACAATGAGAAAAAAAGTGGACCATAGAGTATAGTCCACTAACCTGACAGAATATCCACTAAAAAGAATAAAAACTACACAATTCAAGAAAAAAATAGGGCAACATGAAAAACAGGTTAGTGTGACATTTCCCAATACAAAGCCTCCAAACAAAAAGGAAGAGGATAGGTAGCTAAAGGAATGAGTAAGCAAAAGGCAAAGAGGAGTTTATTGAATGTGAAAAGAATGTCAGAAAAGAAAAACACCCCAAGATTCAATACACAGAAGCACTTTTTCTAGAAAAGAGAAAGAATTTTAATCACAGGCCACAGAAAAAGTCTTAAATTCATGGAAGGCATGACAAATGATAGTCAACACAAAACAAAAACAGAATAAATCTGCAACAATTAAGAAAGAGAGTAAGAGAGAGAAGAAATAAATTAGATGCATATGAGAAACTTGTCAATTAACCATGCAAAACAATTTGAATAAGAAAGCAAATGGCACATGCCTGAATTATCAGTGAATTTAACTCTTGTCAGGGACAGAAGAACCAGAAGCAAAGGCAAGTTGTAGGAAGAGCTGACCAAAGATAAAGCAGGCTTAGCATAAGTAACAGAAGCATAATACTAAGAGTCATGGGTTTAAGATAAAGCATGTAAGATATAAACAACCCTGTGATGTATAGTGGCAGTAACATTGCTTACCATCAAAGTATTCTAAATGCAGTTGGTATGGGTATTAAAACATTAATTAAAATAAAGTACAGAATAGCACTTCAACCTTTCTAGGTCATCTTCAGGTTAAAAAAAGAGTTTGTAACTAACTGTTTCAAGGCACATTTTAGGGACAATGTAAACAGGTAAGAAATTGTAGAAAGAATTTCAATTAAATGTAGGAAAAAAAGTGTTCCTTTATACTGGTTCAATTTTGGTTTGAGTTCTTGTATAAGTACGTCTTCCTTGATTTTGCATTTGTTTGTATTTGTTCCCCTCCTTAGTATGTTGGTGTTTTCTGTAGTTATTTTGTGCTTATTTGATATGCAGCATTCAAATATGTGAGACAATGCGTGTTCTTTGATCTGTTTTCCATTTTTCTGCTTGTTTCTTGAATATAGAAGTCATGGCAGTTGTTGCATTGTATTTTACGTATAATATATGATGCTATGTTTGTCAGTATAATTTTTACACAGTATAGACATTAGTTTTGTATCTGTTTTTGTTTTTTTTAAATAAATGTAGTGTTTACTGGAATGTTATGTTTTGTTGCAAGTTTTTTCCAAATGTTGGTTATTTTTTGGCTAATTTCAGAAATGTAGTATGCAGTAGTGTAAGGTGTTTGTTGTTTCTTTGATTTATTATTGTTTGTTTGTTCTTGGTCTAGGTGTATAATTTTTTTTCAACAGTTTTTGCAGAAATATGTTGATGAAGTGTTGCTTTATTTTGTTGATTTCATCATTAATTTTATCAGGTGAGCACATTTTTGAGGTTTTATTTGGTTTTTTAATTTGTTAAGTTTTTGCTTTGTTTTACATGCTGAGTCCCAAGTAATATACAATTTAATATGGGTGATTTTTCTATGGATTTCTGTCATAACTTGCATGTCAGTTCTTGTGATTTTGAGGTTAAGAAATGCTATTTAGTTAGTTTTCTTATATTCAAAGGCAAACTTAATGTTAGGGTGTATAAAGTTAATGTGGTTAAAAAAAAATAAGTGTGTGTTCTACAGATATGTTCTCTTGTCCCTAAAACATGAGCCCGACAACAGTCAGTTGCAAACTTTCTTTGTTAACCTGAAGATAACCTAAGACAATGAAAACACTGTTCTGCACTTTATTTTAATAAAAGTGTTAACACCCATAACAGCTGTCTTTAGAATAGATTTTTACTTCAAGTAGATTTCTTATCATCATGAATTACCAGAGTAATTCAAATTACTTTTCAAAATAAATATGAAGGAGAGTCTGAAATCTGAGAGGTTTCAGAAATGTGGATATGAGAAGCCATATTAATAACATCCACAAAACTGAATTCACATAAAGTATCAATATTATAAGTAGGTATTTTCTATTTTTTCAGAAAGTCTGATAAGTCATTGGTATTTAGGCTTTTGTCATTTTCATACTGTTAAATTGAGATCAATTACAAACTTTACAAAAAAATAAAAATGCTGAGGTAATGATTATGAAAAACAATCCTGTAAAAGATACTGTATCACAGACTCTGGATCATGTACAGCAAAGTCTTGTAGTTAAGAGCAGAAATGAAAGTAATATAAGAAAATATAACATGTTGTAATGTCTATAACAAAAATACATTTAAAAAAAAGGCAAAAAAAATAATTTGAATATTAACTAAAAATAAGTGTCAACAGTATGAAATTCATGATGAAAAGAAAAGAATACAATTGAACACTGTAAGAACAAGGAAAATTACCGTCTGGTACAGTACACATTATTAATTATAGAGGTGTAAATTTTATTTCAAGTTAGTTCAGGTTCTGAATTACATTTTGATAAAAACAAATATTTTATTAATTACTAATTAATTAGTAGTGTAAAATCTACTAAACAGAGAATTATTATTTTCATCAGTTCATATGAAAGATTAAAATGTGTACTGGAAGTTAATAGTGTAAATTAGATTTGTAACATTACCTACCCTTTTTTTTTCATATTCTTTCTTTAAGCAACGTACATGAGCACAGAAAAATATTGTAAACAGATTAGCACAAGTTTTTATATGCAAAAACGGTTGTTCTGGGCCCAGAAAACACTTCAAATAGAAGAGCGAACAACGTTTCGACCTTCTTCGGTCATCGTCAGGTTCACAAAGAAAGGGTTACTGGTCGGAAGCTGACCACGTGTTTGGGAGGGGTTGTATAATTGAGTGTTGCAATGTAGAGGGCGCGGTTTGAATATATAATTTTGTCTATAATATAAATATAGGTATAATGGTGTTCCTTTATATTGGTTTATACAACCCCTCCCAAACACGTGGTCAGCTTCCGACCAGTAACCCTTTCTTTGTGAACCTGACGATGACCGAAGAAGGTCGAAACGTTGTTCGCTCTTCTATTTGAAGTGTTTTCTGGGCCCAGAACAGCCGTTTTTGCATATAAAAAGTTCTCAACAAGTGGGTTTCTCGACATCACAGATTAGCACAAGTATTTAAAATAAACGTTAAAAGAGATAGATTACAAGTCACATATTAACTAAATTATACAAACTTTTTAAAGTTATGTCATTTTCTTCACTGTTGTACATGTTGTTAATTATTAAATGCCACTGCTTTTCCAACCTCTTTGCCATATGCTATTTCTAATGTTGAGAGGTAAATAATAATAAAATATTATGAATGAAAATGCTCCAAGTTTAAAATTGAATTTATTTAATAAACAATCCTAAAAATTACTAATTTTATGTTATTCATAGCTTCATCTACATTTTTCATTTATTGCTTGTTTTCACTGAAAGTTCATTTAATAAATTCTGTTATCCCAAAAAAGCTTGTAATTACTTGAAACTGGCATTAAACACAAGTACTTAAGTGCCTTAAATATTGGTCAATAAGTTACCTTATTTGTTGAGTTTAAAATATTTCCACACACAGCATACAGTCAACTTACATTATGCAATCTAGAACAGGTCACCTCCAACATTAAGGATTTTAATTACCCTGAAGTTCATGTGACTTATTCATATATTTTAAACGATCAAGTGCAAGTCCAAATACATATTCTTAAGTGACCAAACAAGTACAATTTAATCATTATGAATAATTTATGTTATCTGAAGTTTCATTTTTTTTATTTTTATTATCAGGGGAAGCAAGGTACTATGGGCCATAACATATTACAAATAATGAACACTAATGTGTTAAATTATGCAGCAACCATTTCTGAACAACTTAAGTTAGTATAGTTCCAATTAATTAAACACAGAATAAAATAGCTGAAACACTGACAGGATAACATAATTCACCTATATTTATTTGGTATCATTAAAAGGTAATTATTTTCTGTCTGAACCTAAAATCCTTTTAAGAAACCTAATTCATAAATTTGACACTAAATATGTTATATCCTTTACTTATAAATGATCATAGTTACTGAAACTAATATGCTTAAATATAATTTTATTATAGCTATCTGTAAAAAAAACTCACCTGTGCTTCTTCAGCTTTAATTTCCTTCTCTAACAGCTCTGCTCTGTAACTGACAGCCAGTATCACATGTGTTACACCAGCCTATCAAATACACAAATTTATTAATAACTAAAAAAGCATTTTTCTAGCATCATCTCTACGATATAACTACCATTTAGTATTTACTGAAGAATTCTGTTGTAAACATAAATGTTTGAGTGTGATATCCAGGCCACGTTTTCTAACTGCTTTATTTATAGACATGTTTTTTGAAATCTTTATTTAGTTTGTATGTAATGTTCATATATTGCATCTTGTTTTTATTTATTTCATAATAAAAACTGTTTTGTCAAACTTGTACAGTCTCATTATTCTATGCACTATGAAAACTCAGGTTATGAGACACAGATAATTCCTGAATGAATCTGCTGTTATTAGTGTGTAACTCTCTGAAAACACAAAATAAACAACATAACACTAACTTCTTTGAGGCTATCCTAAAGCTTTTGCTTTTAGAAACATAAATTAGATTAGCCTGTAAGCTATATATAGTTATCAACAGCTTTTGTAAAAACTTCCTTCCCATAAAAACACTGTGTTTGAAAGCTAGAAATAAACAACTCACACTACAATTTTGAACTACACACAACTTAGATAAAAGTTCAACATGTAATTCTGTTCTTAGAAATTGCATTTGTTAACATAAATGACTTGTTTAAGTTGTGAATTATTTCAAACTTCATAACAAAATAACTGTAATATATTTACAATATAATTCAAGAAACATAGCTTGTGGAACCCATGAAACAAATCTAAAAAATCCAACTTAATACAAAATTAATGAAATATCAACTGATGATTATGAAATTGCTAGGTTATTAAATTTGCTTTTTTTTCAGTTTTCACTAATTAAAACTTAAGCAGTATTCATCATCATGAACAACTGATATATGAAAGCAAAGTTGAACAATACAAATGAATAAATTCTAGTTTGTTAAAATAAAAATGGGAAGTTTAAAGAATGATAAAGATTAAATATGTGAGTCACTTGGAAAATTTTTTGTAAGTCCTCGAATAGAGGATAAGTACCAACAGATTAATTGATGTCAATCCTATCTTCAAGGGAGGTAAAAGAAGTTGTCCCAGTAATTTTAGGCCTGTTATCTTGCATCAGCTGCAAGAAATATTTTAGGTAGTCTGATAAAAGATACTTGCAAAGTCATTTAATACAGTTTAGAATTTTATTGGAAATTTATTGTCAACATGGTTCCACTAAAGGAAAATCTTGCCTCACAAATCTTTCAACATGCATTCAAAATGTTATTGCACATGTAGATGAGGGTAAATGAATAAATTTGGTGTATCTGGATTTTCAAAAAGCATTTGACAAAATGCCACATAAAAGGCATGTTAAGAAACTTCTCTCTCTAGGTGTGGTGATTAAATTAATGGACAGACAAGTAGCCTGATGGAAAAAAGCAAATGCTTGTTATAAACAGAGCTCAATCGACTGGAATTAATGTTACAAGTAGTGTACCTCAGGGCTCAGTCTTGAGACCATTGCTCTTTTTGATTTACATTAATGACATAAATGCAGTAATGGTCAATAAATTAATTAAATTTGTTGATGATAAAGGTCTTGGGTGTTGCTGGCTGTGAAGAGAATGCTGCTGCTTTAAAATAAATAGCAGATGGGTTTTATTATGATAAATGCAAAATACTGTATGTTGGTTATAATAATTTGAATTATAAGTATAATTTGGATGGGCATAATCTCAAGAGTGTCATGCAAAAAAAAGAACCTTGGTGTAGTGGTTGATCAGTATCTTAAGCCATCGAAATAGTGTACTGTTGCTAGTGGTAGGGCAAATGAGATTAGGTTGTATCTACAGAAATATTGCATAGAAGTCTATAGAGATTATAATTTCATTGTATAGATCACTGGCTAGGCCACATTTTGAATACTGTTTTTAGTTTTGGGCTCCTTACCTTAGGAAAGGCATTGAATTTTTGGAAAGTGTTCAGAAGAGGGTTACTAAAACAATACCTGGGATGGGTATTTTTCTTATAGCAAAGCCACATCAGACTACCTGCTGCATCCACTGAGGGTAATCAAACTCCTGATTTTGGCATTGTAAATCATAGACTCACAACTGAACCAGCAGGGAATCAAGGATGGAGGAGTTGTTACATGAGGAGATATTAGGATTCTTAAAATACTGTTTTCTCTTGAAAAAAGAAGAGTTAAAGAGAATCTTATTGAAGTTTTTAAGGTAGTAAAATAAATGGATAATCTTGATCCATCAAAATTTTTCACACTTCACAGGAAGAACTACAGACCTAGAAGACACAAACAGATTCAGGGAAGATAAAAGCAGTCTTCAATAAAGAAAATTATATTTTTCAAATAGGGTTGTTGGTTCATTGAGTGGATTGCTTTCGGATGTAGCAGAGGGAGTAAATTTGAATGAGTATAAAAGAATGCTTGATAGCTATATGAATGATAAGGACTGGCTTTAATTTTTTTCTTATTATTAATTTTAGTTTGGCTTAGAGAATGGGACAGCCCAGATGGACCAACAGGTTCCTCATTGTCCCTAAACATTATTTGAAATAAATCAAAACTAAAACTACTTTTTGGACTTAAAAGAACCAATCATGTACAATAAGTCATAAAATGTATGTTCATAAGAATTTCAAATTCTAAAAATTTACCAATTTAATAATATTATTAATAAAAATTATTTAAGAAAATAAGGGTACTGAAAATATTGAAATTTATACGATATGAGCAAATGAATGTTTGTACGTTTTTGTAAGTTAGGTATATATTACAGGCTATATGTAACTCCTTTCATTTCGTAAAATATTTGTTCACAACTTCAATGTCATGTAAATGTGGACTATAAAAAAAACAGAAAAAATTTAAATTGTTGTATCTTAAAAAAAAAATGTCAGAAGGGTGCTAAATTTTGCCAAAGAAACATTTAGAATCTTCAACTTATATAATTGTTTTAAAAACAATCATAAATGATATTCAGTGTGCTTTTCTTCATCTTAGTCCATCATATCAAGTCTATTTCTATATGTAGCTACTGTATACATTATCTGCTCTTGTTTGGTTCATCAATTCTTGCAATATTTTGCAAGAACCGATAAAACATTTTACTCGTACCAGAAAATATAATTTTGCAATATCAGAATTACAAAAATGAAGTGCTTTTGGTCAAATCTGGGCAAACTACCAAAACAACCAAAGGAGCAAAAAGGAAGACAAATCAAACACAGCATCACATAATAATGGAGTTACCTCAACTCAACTGTAACAATAGGTTGACACTTCTAACAGGCATTGCAAGCAAAATCATAACTCACTCAACCTTAAATGCAAAGGAGACAACTTACAACCAGAAATAAGAGAATATGGAACATTCACAGAAATAAAGCATGCATATCAAGTTGTCGGCATTAAGAGGTAGACAAAGTTATCCAAACAAATGTATGAGCAGGGTAAGAACTTCCTGCAACTGGAAAAAAATTAGAGAAACATCTGGTGCAAACAACCATAGGAACAAGGTACTGTAATCTTGGGCCTAACATCGCAAGAAGAATCTCACACAGACCAGACACCCTCCAGCTGACATTTGTCCACCTAGGAAAAAGTCACCAGGGGAGATAGGAGGAAAACAAATTTTGGCCTCTTTTCAATGAGCAAATAATCATGAGTATGTAAGGCAAAGTAAATTTCTAAATTCATAACAAGAAAGGAGGGAGACAGTAAACTAGTTCAAGAATTCAGAGAAATATTACATTGGAGAAAGTGCAATGAAAAACAAACAAACCTAATTTAATTAATTAAAGAGCCAGCAATGATGGTTAGAAATCCCCTTCTGTTTCACTTATGAAATCCATGAATGACAGTCCACCAGAAACAGAAAATTATTGATATCTAGCATGTATAAACATACCACTGGATATGCCACCAGAGGTCTCTCACAAAAACTTCATCTATATAAAGAGCATTATAGTGCAGGTTTGAGAAAAAGCATACCTGACCAGGAAACAACCATTATCAGTGATTGAAAACTAGTAATTCAGAAGTAGAAACTTATATGAAATGAAGTGATTAGGCTTACCCTAGTCAAGGGTGAAATGGCAAGCAGAACTGCCATAAAAGGGAGCCAATATGCTCCAGAGAAGGATACAACTAGGTCATGCAGGTAATAAATAAGCAGCAAAGGTATTGGAAGTAGTCCACATTCCATTTTAAACAACCTTTTTACAGAGAAATCTAAAGTTGTGTAGTTAAGGACATACTGATGTGATGAATTTGATAAATAAAAACGTTGTGGAGATAGAAAACTTCCATGATTAAGTCCATTTTTACCAGCCTAATGAGTTCATGTAATCAACCAATATGTGTGATATGGTACAGATCATAGGAAGTGGATGAGTTCAAGGGAATAAGAGCTGAACCCCAAAAAGAGTCACATATCAACTTACGGAATGACGTAAGTGGCAACACAGGTTTTAGGGAGGAAAAACTCTCGGGATAGAGACTTACATATGTGAAATGGTAAAAGATGCAGGTAACATTAATGGAATAAATATCTCAATGACAATAACCACAAACAAGGAACAGAAGTAAACAGGTCTTGATAGAGAGAAGGCAATGAAACTTAAAGAAGAAAGGGCATAAAGGACCACCTTGAGCTCCCAATAGGAAATTAGAAAGAATGGGAAAAACAAAACCAAACGAAATTTGAAAGAGAAGGAGGTCAGAAAAGGTCATCTGATTGCAAGATATGAATAAAGTCAAACAACCAAGTGAAAAATAAGGATATGTGAGGAAGGGTGGGAAGAACAAAAAACCATGGCAAAAGAAACAAAGTCAAAAGGTATGCTATCATCTATGGTAAACAGTATTAAAAGAATGTTAATGGATTGGGGAAAGAAAGATGCAATATGTGAAGTCAGTCCTAAATTTAAGATAATGGACTTGACAAAAGCTATGTGTAGACAGAGTGGTGATATCTGAAGTGAGGAATTGCTCCATAAGGAGAATTTTTAGAAGTTAACTGACCCACCACCAAATTCAGAGAGCCATGAAAATGATAAGCTAAGAATACAATGTGGTAAACGTGAGCCCAAAAAGAAGATTCAGGATCTGAAAGCACAGACACCTGGAATTGGTACTCCTGGCAAAGTGATACAAGTGATTGTTGTGAAGATGTTGGAATGTACCATAACAACCCCCCCCATATAAGATGAAGGAAACTTAACAAAGCTCAATGAACTGCCAAAGGTTCAAGGAAACTGATATGAAAAGAAGACTCCTTGATCAACCAGAGACTGAAAATCTCCTGGATGAGTTCATTAAGAGATGTAAATCAGATGAGGTGGAGTAAGTAGCACTCCAACTGTGGTCTTGACTCTAACAACCAATCCATGCATCTGAAGATAAATTTCATTGACCAAGGAGAGTCCACCAAAAGCAACTCATATTAGCATGACCAATGGGAATGAGAGCATCCAATAAAGCCAATATCCCCAAGGAGATAAAACATTTTATGCCATAAAAACAGAAAGAAAGGCCAGCCCAGTTGAGGTTGGAAAAGAAGGGTTGAGAGGGGTACAAGTGACCTTTCCTACTGTCATCAGAAATGCCACCTATGTGGTCTCTGGATGCAAGTAGGAGGAAAAAGGTAGGAAACATTTATTCATAGAAAGAAGAGTGCAAAACTCATAGGGTAAAGATGTAAGACAATAGTTTGTATTCCCTGACAAAACACTTAAAAGATCTGACAGTAGTCTAAATAGTAGGGCAATGAATGGGAAAACCTGACTTAGAGTAATAAATATCTATCAATAAAATGGACACTGTAGAGAAGAACTCCAAATTGTATATTATAAGGAGTAAATGAAGTTTCTATGATTACAAACAAAGGAAAATGAGCCAAAGGCAGGATCAACCCCATGAATGGGAACAAAATGTACATCAGCAATCTAATAAAGCAAAATAAGTATGTCCTACACTGACAAAAATTAGGATGATAAGGCACACAGTAACAAATATTCAGAATAATGAACTGTATACTACTAGTTGTAATGATACATAATGTACAAATTATCTAAATATGAACTATCTAAAGTATGTCCACAAAGTATGCAATAATAATAATGAAAATGCAAACTGACCAAAATTAACCAGAAAATACACTGATAATCAAGAACACTTAAGTCATACAATGATGAAAATCAGAATAAGACACTAAGTTTACAAGGATGAAATAATACTCAAAGAGAACAATGGCTTAGATATTACTTGTAGCAATAATATGTTACGTATATAAAAATATAAATATACCTCTAGTTAAAGTACTTATTGACAACAAGCAAACAAACCCATAAAATTTACTGAAGCTACAAAGTACATTATATTAATAAACTCACAAAACAATCATATTTATCTATAAACAATTTAAAAATAAATATCTTACATTCAATTCATCTGGAAAAACTCAAATGAAAAACAACTCATAAATATCTAACTTACCAAAATCCAATCACTGATGAAATGAAACACTTAATTCTCCTGTATGTAAAAATAAAAGGCAAAGCAACACAATGGGCAAATGAGCCTCACCTATCATTGGTACATGAATCAGGTGTGAAATACACGTGATAAAAAATGTGGAGCAATATGAAGAAAGGAGGAGAACAGCAATTCTCCACCAAAGTGAATGATATGAAAGCAGAGCAACTGGTGGAATGCTAAAATTAAAGTGCTGGAAAAAAAGAGAGCTCAGATAGTCTTCTTTGTATTCTTACCTCAGAAACAGTCATGTTGAATATATTTGTAGTTAAGAACAAAACTAAATAAAGGGCTATCTATGTTCTTCCCACCACAGGTACAGAAACCTGGTTTCTGTCACTGGTAAGTCTACAGACATACCACTGTATCACCGAGGGGCTAGCCATGTTGAAAAGAAGCATAAGCCACCAGCTGAACACATAAAGCTAGTTTCCTCCTATGTAACTCCTTTACATATAAGGTTGAATCTGATTCCTGGAAAGTCATACAAGCAGTATTTTCTATTCTAAATGGAATGTTTATAGTCAATAGATTGATCACAAGTTTATACTAACATCTCTTATAACTCAGTGACCAGAAATAAATTTCAAAAAAACTGTTGAAACAAACTGATACAAACACAATAAAATAAAACTGATAAAAATAAACTGAAATTTCAATGCAGCACCTGCATGAATGAAAGCCACATGCAAAAAACATATCTGAATAATGCTGTGCAAATGACAAAATGAAAATTTAGTGGGAATGGCAGAAGAACCTAGCCACCAATATAGGTGGCAGAATGCTACTGTTCAGAAAATAGTCACATCATATGTGCGTGTTCAAAAATGGTGCAAAACTGATGGGATATATAGAATAATGCACTGATTGCAAAATTTCTTTAAGCAATCTTGAGAGGGCAGATGAAAATTAAAATAACCATGTGAAAAAAGTTAAGACCACACTGGAAGTAAAAGACAGATGACATGGCTGCCCAACAGCCTGCAACTGTTAAAGAACAAGTAAATAACTGAAAAGTGGAGAAACCATAGAGCAAAATTTAGTTGTTGAAAATATGTCATTTCCTTTGGAAAACATTGAAAAGGAAATATGGTGGACTGAGGTTGACAGAGAAGGATCAGGAAAGCAGAAATGATACAGTTAGGGACAACTGAAGGATGTCCAGAATCAAAATCCATAGCTGAGCAGACCAGAATAGAGCAATTAGAAGACTTGACATGAAGTGGCTTTGATAAGGGAGAAAACAGGAAGAAGACAGATACAAGGATATGCATAAAAGTAAAGATCATTCTAACCCTGACTGAAGGTATCCACTGCTGAAGTGAAACAATACAGAACTGGAGACAAGAAGAGTGGAAGTTTGGTACTAAGAGTAGTGACAAAGGCATTCAGAAGAGATATACCCGAAAGGGCATAACCAAAAAATGTAATTAGAATAATGTAACTCTTTGCATACAGAATACTTGTAAACTTTAACAAAATTTTACAAGGTTTGGTGAGGAGTGCATAAAGTTACAGAACTTTTTGTTGCATAGAAGTTTTCCGAAGTCAAACAGAAGGTAATCTAAAAGGCCACATTTAAAATATTTTAAATGTTATTAGCTGTGCAACATAGCAACACAGCACTGTCTCCACAACTTAAGTGACTTATCCACCATTATGCCAAGATACTTTTTCTTCAAATCACAATACTATGTTTCATCTATTTTAAGTGTGATCTAAATTATGATAAATACATTACCCTGTACTTCCTACAATTACAGGAAAGTTTCCAACAATTTGTCTAACTTGCCAATTGATCCAAGTCATTTTGTTGTACTTAGGTTTCTTCAGGACAGTCATAAATACACAAAAGTTTAATGTAATCAAACTTTACTATCCTAATGATTATGAAAGAACTTCTTAGACATTACCCTGACAACAGGGGTCCAGAGTCTTTCATTAATAACAATCTGTTGCTTTATCTCATCCAACCACCCAACAATCCAATTAAAGTCTCCAACCCCCATTGATGTGATTTGTTTAGAAAATGTTCTTTTTGTACATTATCAAACATTTTTAGAATATCTAAATACACCAAGTCTACATCCTATCACTCATCTTCAAAATAAGTAATATCCTCAGAAAAGTAAACAGATTCATAATGACATTTCCCTTTACAGAATCCATTTTAGTATCCTTTTGTGATATATTACATTAAATAATTTTGCAGTTCCCTAAAAATTTTCTCACTACTAATTGGCCTATATTTTCCATAGCACCTATTAATGTTCCTTGTAAAAATAGAAGAAATCTACAGGTATCTGTTCATTGTCTATTACACTATCAAAAATGAAAAAGCCCCCTTTTATGTCAGATATTTGACCTCCTTTAAAATCCTACAGAAAACTTTGTCTTGTCTTTGGGCTTTATCTACTTTTAACCTCTAATTTTCAACAAGAAATCAATACCTAATATGTCAGTTTAATTCCAATATATCTTGAAAAGCCATTACAATATCAGCAAAAAGTACCACAATAACTAAAGCTTTAACAATTAAGGTAAAACCACTTAATTAAAAAAATTAATTTAAATCTCTTTTAAAGTAAACTTAGGAAATGTGTTCAACATGTGGAATGATTTTTCTTGTTCCATTTTAACAAAGAACACAGCAAAGAGCCCAAAACATCTCAAAATCAATAAAAAAGAAAAATCCATATAAAACTCATTCCACACTTTAATTAAAAAATTAAAATTAAAAAAATTAGATTTAAATTTAGCAGTCATTTATTGTAAAATCATGAATCATGAAAAATATATTTCAGTTAAACTGCAAGGGCACCACACAAAAAATAAATCTTAATTATCTGAAATTATTGTGGACAATAAAAACTTTTATAACTTAAATAATGACATATTTAGAACTTAGTTTGATTCCTTGTAGTTTCCACATAAACATAACTCAGAAAACCTTAGAGTTAATTTTGTTATTATTTACACATAGTATCTGCTTTGCTTATGGTGATGTATTGTAATATTGCACACCATGCTAGTGAACCAGCAACAGCAATGTCCTGTGCAACCTGATAGCATTCTTGTTTTGTACACAAGCACACAATTTTCTTGTTTTAGACATAATGACTATGCTTTACTTCCCACAAGGTATTCAGTCTGTTTATTTATTAGCTTTAACCTAATTCAGTTCAGCTGAATTTGGATTTACACTGTAATGAATTATCCTAACAAATATTTCCATGATAAAGCAAGCATATCATAACCTATTTGTAGAAACATGTTAATATGAAAATGTCATAAAAATAAAAGACATTTTGAATAAATTACTGTTTTAAACAGATGAACACAACGTCAACTTATGCTTGAATACATTGTTTGACACAACAGAATACATAAGAAAAATTAAAAAAGGTGCAAAAAACAAATTTACAGATTACTGGAAATTGCAAAAGACTGTTACAAAAAAATGTGAGCCTAGTCAAATGTACACAGTGGAAACAACTCGTGCAACCTTAAACTTTAGCCAGACAACCAAATTCTGGATTGATGAAGATGGACAAAAACCACTAAAAATTAATATCTGACACCCTTGGCTTTGTTCTGTATAAAAAGTTCATAACAAAGTGCTTATATTAGGTTTAATTTACAGTTAGTGGCTATGAAGTGATCAAAATTTAAAATAAGGTGTTAAAACTTAATTTCCAATAAATACTTGTATGTTTTAATTTTTTAACCAGCTAAACATTATGGGATAATAATGTACTGTTTGATATCTGGACTATTTGAAAGACTCAAGTTTTTGTTTTTTTCAGAAACTATTTTGGAGATGGGTCATGTTGATTGGCTTAACAATGGAGGTATGAAGATAGAAGATAAAAGATGAGTTCTGGAAATCCTAGTTGCAAGTTTGTTTGATTAAAAAATATTTAAAGCTACTTCTAACTTTCACATCTGAAATGATTCAATAAATTCGTGTTTGCTGGCAATGTGGAAAAGCCATCAATTGCATTTGCATAACTTATGAGAAGTTTATGTTTTTAAGTTATTTAGTGATAAATTTAACGGAACAAGTTATTTTATGATCTTTTAGTATATATTCGGTATTATGCCAAGCTAAGCCGAAAATGTGGACATACATTAATAACTTAGAAGAGCACACCCATATTCTGTTCATCAAAGCTATAGTATATATAACTGAATTAATTTAGAATAGCATTTCTGTACTTTTGAAAATACCTTCACAAGAGCCTCTACTTGGTGCATCATCATTGGTTTATTACAGAACTCCACTAGTGGCTTTGGTCGACTTAAAGTGAGAGGACGCAGCCTGGTTCCATAACCACCAACTAATATCAGAGCTTTCATAGTTCATCTGTTTGTCATCAGACAATGATTGACAGCTTTTAAAAGTACAAAATTGCAAAAGATGTTTCTTAGTGAACACAATAAATTTCTTAGAACTACTTATTCTGTGAAAAATTTGTTTATGCTAATATTATAAGTGAAGAAAACTAACATAAAAAAATAAAGATATTGAAGATACTGAGGATATGTACAACTTAATAAAACCAGTTTCAAATAATTTTAAGAAACTGAGGAAACTAATAATTTGATAAAACTATCATATCAGATTTCAGTTTTCAATGACAACACATACCAAACCTAACTTTTCAAAGATGCCAGAAAAATGTATGAAATCTAACACAATTTTTTTTTTCTATTTGATGTAATGCTCTCAGCTTTGTGCTCATTATTTTCAAGGAGAAATCAATATTCCAAACTTGATCTTATCCTAGTTGTCCAATTTAGTACATTACAATACACTTGATAATTCTATAATGGGTGAAAAATTACTACAGCAACACATAGTAAACAAAACATACAAATGTCTTTGAATCCTTCTTCTTGACTAATGCCAGTCCTCCACAAGCACATTCAGTGCAATCTAGCACAAGGTTCATTCCTAGAGAGTAACTTCTGAGCTCACTTAAGTTATTGATTTTCTAGATCAGTTTTCTAGTTCATGAACTTGTCATACAAAAATATAATTACAGAAAAAAACTCTTGTTTTGTTCCTAAATAGTATACAGTCTTTACTAATTTAAACTTTTTCTAACCATTTCAATTGTCCAACGTTTTGTTTTCAAGTTATATTTGCATATTCAAATTGTTTAATCTCATGTGTATATTTTTATTGTAATTACAAATATTTATTTGTTTTGTATCTCAAGATTACTGATAATGTAACTGCGATTACTCCAGCACATTTAATAAGTACTTTTTTTTTTTTTTTATCACACTCATGATGAGTTTTATCAATAAAAGTTAAATTTTCCAAGAAATAGTCAATTATCAGTATATTCTTATGATGATGTGAAAATTATTGTCTCGGGACCTACAGGCCTAATGAAAACTGGATTACAAAATAAAGAGGTAAATCTGAACATCCAATTTTTAACAGAATGAAAAACTCAGTCATTACTTTTTAACTTTCTTCAGTAAAAATAGCAAAAAAAAACAACTTCAAAACTCAACAACATGCCATACTTGTCATACTTAATGAAGAACTTGAATGGAAACACTGACAAAAACAATTTTTCATCAACTACCTTATTAGTCTTATCAACTGAAGTAAAGAGAAGAAAACTGCTAAACACATACAGAATGTTAAGCCAAGAATAATTTCTCAGTGTAACTCACAGCAAAATCTTCCCTGACAAAATTAGCTTCAACAACAGCAACATCACTTTAAGTGTCCCTCAGAAAACTGCAATGGCTAAATTACTGAACTTCTCCATACCTTCTTCAAAACTCAAGGACATCAACAGGCTTTATCCCGAGGAAATCTTGTACTTAAGCCTATTTTTTTTCTAAGAAAATTTTCAAACAAGTATAAGAATTATTTTTTACCAAATTAAAAAAACTTAGCACTCTCTACCTTCTGTAACACATGAAGGATATCAAATCAGAAATTTGAAGAACTGACAGCTCTCACAGAAGTCTCTAGAAACAAAAACATCATTACCACCCAACCAGACAAAGGAAATGTAGTTGTTATCCCCAACAAAACTGACTCTATTAAGAATACAATTAACACTCTTGACCACATTAAGTTCAAACTTAGAAACAAAGAATCATTAACTCATATTCTACAATTTGAAGGGAAAACTAAGAGAGTCGTTAGAAACCTATATAAAAGAAATATTATTTCAGGTCTTGTTTACAACAATTTATGTTGTGCCTTTGGTTCCCAACTTGAAATACTGTATGATCTGTCAAAAGTTTACAAACCAGATCTCACCCCTCCAACCTGTTTTCCACCATAGGCACTCAATCATAACATTGCTAAATATTTTACAACCTTATTTATACCTTTCACTAAAAAAAAATTCAAATACCTGAACCCTTTTCATTTCCCGAAGAAAACAGTCACTTCCTCCACTCCAAAAAATCACTGATGGCTATATATTACTTTTTATACTAATATCCCCTGGACAAAACCATTAATATTGCACAGTCTAATCTCTTTGTTGAAACATTCTGGTTAATGGACTTTTTAAACCAGATTTCAAATTATGCTTGAACTTTCCTTAAAGTTCTCTCTAACAATACCCCTCATGAGAGATTGATAGCACTGCAAAGGATTCCCACAGAGTCCTATGCTTGCCAAAACTATTCTCTGTCATCACAAACAGAATTGGATTGACAAGCTTCAAACCAGTTCTACACAGAAGAAATGTTGATGTACTTTCCTTATTCTCTACCATTCTAATCATATCCAACACTTCTCTATACAGTTCACATGTAAAAATTGGACAAAAATCTATTTCCTTTCTGAGCATTCTTGTTAGCTATGATACTAACAGCTTTTCAACTTCTATCATAAAAACACATTTACTGTCCTTTCCCTCACTTTGACACTTTTATACCTTTTTCATGTGCAATCTTATTCTCTATCCATTAAACTGAGCCTATAACTTAGCTTATCCTATCTAGCCTTTAAACAAACAAACAAAAAAAAACTTCCACACAAAGTATGTAGATATTTTGTGTTTATTGGCACAAAGATACTAGGTTAGCTGAGCACATGCTAATCAACCAGCAGTGCTACTCCCCCCATGTCCAACACATGACCTGTCATTTTGATTAAGGAATATTGTCAAATTGTAACTATATTAAATGGTTTTAAAAATGTTTCCTGCAAAGAGACATTTGGGATGATAAAAGTCAATCAATTCCTTCATGTCATTCACATTTGATTGAAAACCTCGACAGTTCCATTGGATTAGCATGGCCATTTTTATTTATTTTGGAGAAGAATATGGCAGAGACTTGCTGCTTGCAGCCACATTTTTTTCTTTACTAGATGTAGGTCAGTCACCATTTATTAATCCCGCTCTGGATCAAGTAGGTAGGTTAGTGTTTGTAGGCATACATTCCAGTGATTGAAGGCACTGTTGAAATATCTCAGTTGGTATATACATAATAGGTGTGATACCAAATGGTAAACAAGTAGCTAATACAAAATAAATTATTTGCTATGCCATTAGTGATTTCATCTGGTTTTAAGAGTCATAACCAGAAATAAATAAAATCACAAAGCAGAAGAGACAACAATATTATATACATTTGACATGTTATTAATGAATACAAATTACATAAAAATTATTGACCTCTTAAATAAAAAATGTCTTTCTTTAATTAGTAACCACATTCTGAATGCTACTGGCACAATGAAGAGCATGTTTCATCTTACCTCAGAGTTTTCCACTCTCCCACTTTTTACATGACTTTTGCACCCATGTCAGAAAGTGCTTTCCCACCATAATCCAGGTTTTGTAAATTCAATCATGATGGAGAAGAACCATGTATTTCTCAAATATGGGTAGATATGTGGCAGTATCTTTAAAAACCTGTTTTAAATTCATTTAATTCTAAAAATGTAAAATTCAAAACAGATTTACCATTGAATAGCCTGACCTATCCTCTCAGAATGGCCAGGTAAATACTAATTCACTTGACTACAATCCAGGGCAAAATTATACTGAATCATGCTGCACATGTCAATGTTTAATACATAAAAAATAAAGGAGCAAATTGAAGAGAATCACAGGACTATGAGCTTCCATAAACTTAGCTGTTAGCAGACAGAAAAGTTTGAGTTTTCAGGGGCTTTATGGTGCAAAGTAACAAGAATATCTGTAACAAGTAACTGTTAAAAGGCAAAAAATAAGTAAAATACTTTAAAAGCAAATGGAAAAATTACCTCAAAGCTGAACAGTACCCATAAATCAGAAAAAATTGAACAGAACAACAAGACCTATAGCCCATACAAATCTAAAAACATTATCAATCTGGACTATCATCAAATGCAAACCCTATGAAAATACACACCTAAAATAGAGCCACTGCTCTCAGTTGTAAATACAACATGAAAATAACACAATGCCAATTGTGACCCAAGTGTCACAAAAGGCCACACACTGGCTGGTAAGTTCCACATAAACAAAAGCAATGAGTAAGAAAACAGTGGCCAGTGCGTAGTCGTGACAAGGCAACTTTCTTCCTCTGATCCTAACAGAAACTAGATGGCCATACAACAGTAGGTTTGATTCGAAAAAGCTTGTTATGAAATCACTCATTCAGAATTACTACCAAAAGCACAAACCTGTACCCTGATCATAGGTCTGTATTCTACATTAAAAAAAAAAGGGAAGGATGTGACGATACCAGAGCAGATAGATGTAGCTGCATTGTCAGTAAGTTCTTTCCTATGAATACCAAGATGGGTAAGTATCCATAAAAACTGAATAGAAACTAATAACACAATACCCAGTTGTTTCTTAATATGTAAAAGAAGTGGATGAAAACTTATACTGAGAGACTACTGAAGCAACAGAGAACTAAGAGTCACTGAATATAGTAGAGTTAATGTACTGCTTAAGCCTTTATGTGATCCAAAAGAAAGTGATACGGTACTCAACTTGGCAGTGAATACAAAAACTGTTCATAGAATATTGTGGCTAAACAATAAGTCACAGTAAACTATGCAAGAGCCCAAAGAATCTTCTCAATTTGAAATATCTGTAAAAATGGAAACCCAAGAACAGTTCAAAAAATATTCAGCAAAGTGAAGATGTTACTTTCAATCAATAGTATCCATCCTCCTAAGGTCAATCAGACAAAGATCACAAGTGGGGTCAGTTAGAAGCACTGGCAGGTTGGGCTGATCATCAATTCACCCAGCTTTGTATGGATAAAAAAACTACATGGAAGAAGGCCAGATTGGCAATTCCTAAAGAGTACAGCTCACAAAGGCAGGAAGACACAATCCTATGTGAGATGCCATGGTAAGTTAAAAACATTTGAGGTTCATAGGACTTGGTGTACATTTTCCCAACCAGTAAAGGGCAGAAAGTTCCTGTACAGATTGAAAGCCCCAGATGATGTACAGGGACCAACATTTTCAAAGCAAAGATCATGGGTTCATAATCCAGCTTTGATCATACAAGGAAATGAGATCTTCAGTATGGAAAACTGAATCGCATTTTAAAAAATGGAAGAGAGGACATGGAAGATGTTCAGTGCCCTATGAAGCTAGTTAATGTGAGAAAGAAATAACAGTTTGTAGTCAAGTACAAGTCCCAACAACTTTGTCTCAGCTACAATAGGAAGAACATTACCATGGAAATGGAGATCAGGATAAAAGTGCAAACGTCAGTAGCAGCAAAAATACATGCATACTATTTTAGAGGAAAAGACAGTGAAACTGCTTACTCTGATCCATTTCAACCAACAAATGAGAGTAACTGCTCAATAAACATCATCTGAAAGTCATTAAATTGCCATGCAACCCATTAGAGTGGAAGTCTTGTAAAATGTCATTCCTTCAGGACCTTCTCAAGATCAAAGAATAAGGACTCAATATATTCCCTCTTGATGAAGTATTCCCTAATCAAGGCTTAATATGAATTAGATGGAGGTAGTCTATGAGGTAGCACTGTTGATGAAACCCACACTGGGTTGGCAAGAGATTATTTGATTCAAGGGACTAACAATATGGGCATAACCCATCCAATCCAAAACAATATAGATATAGCTAATCAAAGCAACATGGCAATAATTTGAAAGAATCTGATAACAAGTTTGTGCAAAGCATATGAAAAGGTGACATTTTCTTACACTGAAAGTGTTTTTCTAGTAATGATCATCTCCTCTAACAGTGCAGCTATTAGTAAACTGTTAGGGTTTCTTTCTTTGCCCATTTAAACATTGATTTGATTTTTACTCACTTTATCCAGTCTTTTATTCCTCATTTAATTGTCCTTAGCAATATATGTTTCATAATGCTCTCTCTATCTTGGTACTGTATGCAAGCACCTTCTGATAATGTTAACAGTTTTTCAAGACTGACGTTATCTGTAGTCTCCAATACTGGCTCAAAGTTGGGAGGAAAGACAGGAGTGTATGAAAGAGGTACTGTGAGAAATACATTTTCAATTTAAGAGAATGTAAACTTCCAAAAATATAGATACATACATACATACATAGAATCCCACATTGATAAAATGGAGAGGCAAGTGAAAGAGGGCATTCTTCATAAAGAATCTGTCTGCATAGATCATGTGTGCCAACAAGAAAGTAGTAACCTAAAGACATGGATCATCTTAAATTCAGAACACGTATGTTCTTCAACCAGAACTTAAATCATGCAATTTCAGTGGAACATGACACGATCCATCATTACTACAGACCAAGACCCAACCTGATGAACAAGGTCTCAGAGCTTGGGATTGGAAACATACAGCCATGATTTCTAAATCCTCCATTGGTGGCTAGGGCATTTGAACAAACCCACTCTCCTCAACTTGAAGTACAAAAGGGAATATTACAAACTCAGAATGACAGGATCCTATATGCCATACTCAAACTGAGGAAACAGAATGCATTCAGTGTGGAATTATGAACTCATCTTCACTCCTGAATCAAGGTAAATTCCATTTACCCTTGTAATCATGGGAAGGACATGGAAAAAACCAAGAATTAAGGATGAAACCACATTGTGTTAAAAATTATGAAATGACAATGGACCCTTCTCTAAGAACAATATAATGAACCAATAATAATAATAAAAAAAAAAGGTTTCACGCTCATCCCAACCAAACAGCCAAGCACTAATCTAAACCAATAGGTTCCCATATAGACTGGAACCATATAGACTGAGATCTGGAATAAACATTCAGGGATACAGATAGAAGCATCTCCAACTTTATTCTCTTTTAAAAAATTGAAGAAAGTCAATGGGATACTCTGGAGGAAAAGCCTCTGTCCAACACCTCAGCAACTGAATTCCAGAAGTGGTAAGAACTATCTAGCTTCACGAGTGAAAAACAAAGAGGATAATGTGCACTGAGAAGTCTAAGGAACAGTGCTCTAGAAAAAGTACAATACATGAACCAAATTCCTTAAATTTTTTAAAAGCAAACAGTACCAAGTTATTATATTCAATAATTGGCAGGAATGGGCAGAATCTCCTTATGCTCTAATCATAACAGTCTATCAATGACAGTCCAGCATAGTACAGTAATACCATCCAGTCAGTCTTTAAACTGGGTGGTTCTAATTTTGTGGTCTTCACTTTGTCTCTTAAGCAAATGCAAAAAAAAAACTGATTTCTTCATCCTTCATTTTGTGTGTATATGTGTTTTCATGAATTTTACTGAGGGGTCTATGACCCAAAAAAGGTTAAGAAACATTGCTCTAGGGGATCTTATGAAACATCTTTTCACAGTGCTTGTTGCAACCTAGATAAAGTACACTGTTTCAGTGGTTGCTAGCACAGAACTGGTTCAATAAAGCACACCTGCCTGGGCAACACTCACTATAAAGTAGAATATTGCAAAAAAGGTAAGGAACCCTGCAAAATAAAGATGATATTAATAACGAAAATATTCACATCTTCTTATAATCTAACAGATGTGGTTAAGAGGGCTACTGAGAGTAATCAAAAACCCTCAGAGGAAGATATCAGATCATACAAATAATACAAGAGTAAAGCATTAGAGAAGGTTCCATACCACCACATGCATTTAAAACAGGCCATAAAGAACATAGAAATAAGAAGAATCTTAAGACATATGCCTTGCACAAAACTCCTCCCCTCCAAAGACAGCCCAGGATAATCGACATAGATAAATTCTGTACCCACCTCGACAAAACAACCGAGTATAAGTCTTGAAAAATTTATGAATACCACAAAGTAAAAAGTCATTGCTAGTGACTGTAGAACTATTAATGCATGCAACATAATCCTTCATCACCTTCAATACACATTACAGTGACTGAGATCCAATGCTAATCTTCTGTTTTTGGGCACCACAAACAACAGAATAAAACTGTGAAATACTGGTTCATCTATGCCCATTGCCACTAGATCAATAAAGCTCTAAAATTTCTGAAATCCACATCTATGGGAGGCAGAAATACTACAGGTTGGGTGGACTGAGCTGAATGACTAATTATGACTAAGGACATGTTGTATCCATGGATCCATAGTAAAGATTTTCCACACATCCAAAAATTCTAAAAGATGAGCCCCCACAAACCCCAAGGCATACAGTAATTACTCTTACAACTGTCAGCAGTCTGAATGAGTAAATGAACCTTGTAGATATAGAGATTCTATTTAGGGTACCAATGGACAAAGGGGCCAATGTTGGGGTCTCGATACTCAAATAGGAGCAGAATTATGGCCTCATGTAGGAGGGAAAAACAAGATTCCAACAAGGGTAAATGTGGGTATACAATATCAATCCTTGATTCTGAAAACTCTACAATGCCCTTAAAATCACAGGTCAGCAAAAAAATGGGAGCCTCTGAGAAATCACAGAGAGCAATAGCAATCAAATACCCTCCAATCATGCATTTCTATCCCACAAATCCCAATGCTAACACTGCTCCCAACTTATCAAATTTACTTTGTGATTGCTGAGAGTCTTCCAACAAAAGTTGGAAGGATATTAAATATATAAACACCAAATATAGGTGGAGATGAATCCATTATTTGAAAGTCAGAATATGCATCCACCCATCCTATCTAAATCACATAGTTTTAACACACATGAAAGAGGAAACATGGCTCTTCTTCAAATAACTAGCAGTAAACCTCCTCGCATGAACTGTAATATACATGAATAGATGGAGAACTAAATACCTGCCCTTAGACCTTTCAACCATCGAGTAAAGAGCAGGCTCAAAAACAGCTAGAGAAAGATCCAAACACCATGCACACAGTGGACCAACAGAAGAAAAGGAGCTGGATATGGCTGATTTCAATGTAGTCTTCTTAGAAGCTAACAGAATAAAGAAAGGCACACACAAAAAAACAACAAATCCAAATTATTTCCAGAATGTCCACAACTGCCTGCCTTAAAATATAGTCTCAAGCTCCACATCCCACTAAGAAGAAGGTCTCAGTCTCAAATAAGTGACTCTCCCCACTCCACCTTAAAAATGATGAGTGAACTAGATAACAGATGTTGGACAGAAAAGACCTAATTTGCTTCTGTGCAAAAAACAATCAGGGAATTTGTGTCATGTGTTGATGTGCAAAATTAATTTTCTTTTATAAAAATCAAGTAGGTAACACAAAGAATACTCAGAGTACATCATACAGCTGCAGTACAGAGAAAACCATCAATGAATACTTTTTTGACAAAAGTGATAACATTACTAAAGAAGGTGCTTAAATACAATATCATGATAGAAGGCACATTGATGTAGGTGGAAAGCAGAATTACTCTGCAATTTTATAAAAATATGTATCTTCCTTTGCCATCCCTCAAAAGATACTACCTTCATCCTAACATTCTGTTTACCATTAAAGTATTTCAAGAAATTCTCAATTATTTTTTTACATTATCAGGCAGTCTTTTTATATATTCTTTCTGTGTTCTATATTCCAATTTAACAAACTTTATTTAATGTTCTGAATTACCCATCATACCAGTTAATTTCTCAAAATTATGATGCTTCTCTTCAATTTAATCTCATACACTTTGTAAGCCAACCTAAATTTTTACTTTTTACAAAGAACAAGTTCATCTTGAATAGTTAAAAATTTGTCACATTTGATCAATGTCTCCAATTAATTTAGTTGCCTAGTTCATAGCTTTTGTCACATCCCTTCATATGTTTTTGAAAATTGTGACCAAAATTTCATTATTTTTTATCCCCATATGCATATAAACATTAACTTTAAAAAAGCAATGATCAACCTCCCAACCATTTTTATATAAAAGGTTAACAATTAAGGTAAAATACCATTGTTTCTTGAAGATTCCTCAAACAACTGGTGGAGAAAGCCATATTATTGAACAGTTCTCTAAAGCTTCCCTTATGGTTGGACTCTAATCAATATGCATGATATTAAAATCATTCATAATTATGAGCTCATTAACAACAGAAGCATTTAATTTCACTCCAAAGTTTCTCTTTAATTTCATCAGTATCATATAGGGGTCTGTAACAAATTTCCACTAAAATACAGAAATACCATCCAGTCAGTCACAAAATGTACTTAAGAAAACTTAAATGGGTTCAATCTCCTTGTTATTAGTTTTAATATCCTCAACTTTAACAGGATGAAACATAATACATATAAAACCATTCCTTCCTTCTTTTTAATCCTCTATCCCTATTCGATAGTCTATAACACTGTATTCCAAATAAACTTCTGCCATCAAAATCATCCCTGCTTAACCACGTCTCAGTTATTCCCATTACATCAAAATAATTCATTTCACCAGCCCTCTAAGTTTATCTAATTTATTTCTTATACTTTTAGCATTAGAACAGCAACAATTAAATATTTCTTTATAACTGCATCTATACTAACTTCCTGTGCTAAACTTTTCTCTGCCTTTTATTTTTTTTTGCATTTAGTTTATCCTAGCACTCACCACTGTTTAGCCATAGTTTAAATCTTCCCTAACAATTGAGTTAATATCCTTTATTTTAGATGTAAATGACCCTTTCCAAACAGATCCCTTCTTCAAATCAATCCCATAACACCAAACAATCAATCTATTCATCCTTACATATTAACCTAAGTCTAGCATTCATTCCCACAATTAATCCTCAGCAGTATCCATGACACAATTAAGTTATGGCTCTTTTCTTTAAATGCCTCTATCAACCCCTTGTACTTATCAATCAGCTCCTCTGACATATCTTTTCCGAAAAGCAATCCCATAGTAACAGTTGAATTTAGTTATAAAAGCTAAATCTTTGTTTGTGCCTTGAAGAATAACTTGAGTAGGTTGTAAAAGTACAAACTCTTCCCTATAATTAACAGTTATATTTATAAACAATTCTAACACAGATAAGAAATTATGACCAATTTTATTTTGGTAATGGAACTACACAGAAAATATTAAAAATGGTTTCTAACAAATGTCATGATATTCTGTGTAAATCTTGTAGCCAAATAAAACTGATGGCTAGCACTAGAAGACAGACATGGATGGTGGCTAATTCACAAAAGGAGGTGGATGGGTTCCAATCCAACATATACACTGTTTAAATATAGCAAGTATACAGAAGTAACATAATTATATGACAAAGTAATGGAATTACCTGTCTGAATATATATAGTAAATGTAGTACATTAAATACAAACTCAGAACACTTGTTCTCATACCTATGTACTCAAAAGAATTGTATTTTTCTATTCTGATGTGTCAGTCTAATGCTAGTGTATGGCACAGAAAAAACAACAGATTTATGTACATATACTTAGGCCAATTCAAATTCAGCTGAAAAGCTAATTCTCAATTATTAAGCCATCTGTTGTTCACTAAATATTTTTAATTACACAATACCTGTCAAGAGAATCTACATCATCAATGCAGGCCATGCAAACTTACCAAATTCTGCCTTTTTGAAGAACTTGATGGGAACTTCACTGTCTTGGTTTTCTTGGACCGTATCAACAAAATTCATGGCATTACTCTGGGCAGAGTTTCTAACAGTCATCTACTTTAAGTTGAGATCTTTAGACAAGGCTTCTACCAAATATTTACTTGATGTGTAGGTGTGTCTTCTCACTTATGACTGGATGTTGTGCAGTTTAAACTTGTGAAGGTACAATTTGTCTTTTGTTTTAAAGAGCATGGTATGGAAGTTTGTGAAAACAGGAAACTATTGCTGCTCTATATTATGTACACTGAAGTTAAACTAAAACAATGCCTTAATCATCAGTACTGACTTATGATGCTAAAATTACAGCAAGTTTACACAGCAAGAGAAAATTACATGTAACTCTGTTACCATTATTACAATACAAAAATGTTATTCTGTTAAGAAAATGTCTACCATGTCAAAGAACTGCTAAAAGTGAGGGAATGAACAGGCAAGGTCTTAGTATTATCAGCAAGGGTGAGTTATTTATTCAGTTACTCAAGAAAAAAAGTCCTAACCCTTAGTCATAAAGTACTTTACTTGTAGCATTAACTGAACTCCATTTTAGTCACGTTTTCCTTTCTTTTATCCAACCACTTTTCTATAAAATGATCGAACTAATCCACAACATTTACAGTGATCATTTTCCTTAACAAAATTGTAACGTGATCCTCATTTAAGGTGCTTTCTAAAGATTTATCAATAAAGTTCATACCCTTGTCCCAGTTGAATAAGAGTAACCTTGTCAAAGAATCTGAAAAAAAATTATGAATGCAGGATTTTCTCCTACTAAAACCACGCTCACTTTACAACAAAATTATTTTGAAAAGCATCTTTCACAAGACTTTCAAAAACATTTCTTATCACTTATATAAAACTAATATTCCTATAATTAATAGGATAATTATCATTATCCCCTCCTCCAAAAACAAGTGTAAGAATAGCCACCTTCTAATCTTCTGGCACCTGCCCACTATTCAAAAACTTACAAACTTTGATTATCAATACAATGCAATTACCACTTGTTCTGTTATCTCATTGAGCACTCGTTAATGCAGTAGAACTAAAAAAAGACTAGTAGTAACCAAGGCCATTACAAATTGTACTGAAAAGGCACAGGCACAAGAAATTAGTTTCAAAATTGATAAAAGTAATGTTAGACATTTGAGGTACAAGGAAAGCTAAAGACATGCAATCACTGTCTACAATTAAAGACCAATATGCAAGTATTCCAAATTTATATTTCATTTTTGGTATAATAGCTGAGGTTTATTTTCTGAAAGAAAAAATTCAAAAGCCATTCCATAATTTGAGACTGATGAACTATGAACTGTTGCAAATGACAAAACTGTTTAATGTGAGAATGCCTATTCATACGAAGTGTTTAGAGATGTAAAACGTCACTATCAACCTAAAGTTTTTTTTTTAAATCATTCAAACAAAACACAAGCCAAATTTCCTTTTTTTTTTTTATAACTAATGTCAACAACATAAAGGCAACACAAGGTCATTCAGTACTTTAACTTCCTGATATTACTATTATCTTGGTTTTATTCTGACTTCCTGGATGTTACTGCTACTACTTTACAAAGGAATTTTGGTAATTTGGACAAATAGTTTGGCTTTTAAGTATGATATATGTAAGGTAATGCATGTGGGTTATCATATTTTAAGTTATAATACACATGACTATAATAGTGAGATAAAAAAAAAACTTTGTATTCTGGTTAATCAGTCTCACAGGCCATTGCCTATTTCAAAAGCCACACTCACACCCAGACATTTCGCTTACCCTTAAAGTGTTAAATAAATCTTTAATGTTAGTTTTATATTTATAGCCACATTTCACATGCTCTTTTCATTCCCATACTTTCCTGTTTGACCAACTGTCTTGATCATCTGTAATCCTATATTTCCTGTCATAGTAGTAATTTTAAATTTCTAAAACTTAAACCAGTTTTCTTTAATTTTATCCCATATAGTTTTTACTTCCAGCCAAACCTTCTCTTTACTTCTATAAGGTACATGTCCATTTTAACACTCCTACAAAAAAAATATTTACATCCACTAAAGTGATACCCTTAGTGGGTGTTTTAAAAAAAAATTTTAAATATTATTTCGCAAATGTCTGAAAAGTCAATATTATTGCTCCTTAAAATATAAAAGGATAGGGTCAGTTAATGGCAATTTCATTTAAATACAAAATTATTAGCCTAATATTAATAACCTTTCAAGTTGCTCTGGGGCCTATTAGGCCCCAATTTTCGTAGGAGTGTTAAATATTAAAACTTTATATTTTAAAATTTTTCACATTTCATCATTATCCCCAATACATTTAATAAGCTAATTCCCAAGATAATTTTGTTTGTGACAGGGCAAATGTGATTTTAAACTGTATGTACACAAATACTGACATCTAAAAGTCAATATTTTTTATGTATAGTTCATTACTAAAGTCTCATTTGAGGAACTGTATTCAGTATCAAGCTTTAAACTCTCTTAAACTAAGCTAACGATGATTCCTAGTCTTCAAAATTTACAATGACTCCTTGTTTCACCATTCTTACCAATATTAGATATGATGCATCAATAATAATATTAATCAAAGTAAGTTTCATTAATAATCTTAAATACCTTTATCATGAGCTCCACCACAATACTGTACTAACTGGCTGATATTCAGTGATAAGTATTATCACTATCACAAGTCATATAAAAACTCTATAACTAATCTTTTGTTACGAGAAAATAATGCCAGAGATTTTAAACTGTTTTATAGTCATAGGACAACCTTTCTATCCCAGCTAAATAATGGCAAGACTTCGTGTTGACCTATTATTTATTAATATTATCGTAATATAAGCTTACTTGATTGTCTTTCTGCAAAGGTGCTTGTGAAAACATTATCTGCTAATTTTTTTACTCGTGTTCTAGAGTAAAGATCAGTGGCCTTTAACTTTTTTGATTTAATTTAAATTAAAATTAAACCAAAAAGTTAGTCCTCCGAGCTTGACTCAAGAACACGAAGGAACAAATTAGCAGATAATGTTTTCAAAAGTACTTTTCCGAAAATTAAAGCACAAGTTTTTATCTTATTTCTCAGCTTTCCTCGAGAATAGGTGTACAAATACAGCCTTTAAATGTTTGTGTAAAAAAAAAAGTGAAGGCTAGTCTGCTGAGCCTACAACTTATGCGGCTCAGTAGGTGAATTATTTACACATAATCTCTAATTATCATCACTGTATCATTATATGCAAATACAGTTCATCGATCATAAACAAGAATAGCTTTGCAAAGATAAAATTACGTTACTTAGAATATTAATAATAAATATAATTAGACTCTTACGATTGAATGCATAAACTGTGATGTCACTTCAAACCTTCGGTTTTGTAACCATAGCGAATATTTATCTCAATACAAACGTAACGTTTACTTAATGCCACGTTGATTTGTATGACACATGCATTACTTCTTCTGCCATCTGTGTTTTAGAAAATAAGTGTAACTTCGTTTCACAACAAAGAAATAGAACGAAAAAAATCATCTATCTGGTATTTTTATTTTGAAGAAGCTGAAATACCCGTGAACTGACAGAGAATGTTTAAACTTAATTAAAACAGTGCAAATTTAACAACTTTGACATAACATAATGTTCTGGGAAAAAACTCGACTATAAATCCGAGGGTCGCAGGTTCGAATCCCAGTTGCACCAAACATGCTCTCCCTTTCAGCCGTGGAAGCGCTATAATGTGACGTTCAATCCCACTTTTCGTAGGTAAAATAGTAGCCTAAGAATTGGCGGCGGGTAGTGATGATCAGCTGTCTTTCCTCTCGTCTTACACTGCTAAATTAGCGACGGCTAGCTCAGATGGTCCTCGATTAGCTTGGCTCGAAAGTCAAAAACAAACAAATCTGTGATATACCCGCTTAAGTGTAGCATGCCTCAGGCAACTGGATAATTAAATGGATATCCATGCGATTGTATGAAAACCATACCAATCATGTGGCTTATGAATCTTTGTGTGATCGGAGTGTTGAAATGGAAACTGTCGCCCTTGTACACGAAAAGAAAATTAAGCTTCTTGGGAGGGATTGTTGTGATATGTTTTGAACATAACAACCTTATGGAAGAGTCTTTCATAATGGAACGTATTTTGCAATGACATATGATAGAAATTATGTCAATGTAACTGGATGTGTAACAAATTAGAGCTAAAACAAGTTTCAGAAAAAAATCTACATCTTATACTTAAATACTTATTAATTACACTTACAAGTTATAAACAAATTTCAAATAAACATTTCAATATATGATGCGCACCATTAATTGATTATAGTCTTTATTGCTAATAAATTGTGACATTATCAGGAGAAGGGCTTCTTTGAACGATATGCAAGTACAGCAAATCTTTATATGATGAGAATCTTTGGAATACACCAAAGACAGTCAGTCTTTCTCCTCTGAATTCAGGAACATTTCTCTGGTACTTTGACGAAGGTAAAGGTGTTTCAGAAAAACACAGATTTATTTATTTTCGTTGTTCTGAGTTTATTCTGTAACTACAAAGTTCTGAGGTAACTTGAAACAAGCCTAAATGAATCCAACTTAGTTGAAAGTTATCAAAATGGCTGACGCGCTAATAATAATTTGTATTCCAAATTGTTCTTACCCTCACCGGTTGTTAAAGGTAAGCTTATGAGCTTACAATGTGAAAGTCTGGGATTCAGTTCCTTGCGATTAACAGAATGTATATAAAGATACCTCATCACAGAGGACAAACCAGCATCCCTACATTTAACTATTTCACTTATACATCAACTATAAATCATGTTATTTTATTGAGTTTTGGGAGGTTGCTCCTAGACCACTTAGACTGGGTTATCTCTCGCAGCAGGGTGGCTGCTAAAATCAGCTCCTTTTACTTTAAATTTCTCATTATAAAATCTGCAAGTCGAGCCAAACACTTCCATTTTGAAACTATTTTCTACACCAGTATTATATTAGGTTATTCAGAAATAAATGTCATTTTTGAACTGCGAAGTTTGGAAAAGTACAAACCAGTGTTGTAAAATATGCTTTAATAAGAGGAAGCACCAACTGCTTCAACACACTTTTGCCAACGTTGAACGATGCTGTTTATGCCCCTCCTGTAGAAATTAGAGCTGCCTGGTTTTGAAATGCATTTTTTATTCAATACGTTGTCAAAGTGCTTGAAAAAATGAAAATTTATCGGGGAAGGGTTTTAGGGAATAACGTGGATTTGTCGAAACCTCGATTCACAATTCGTTCAATTTTTGGAGCGTATTCCTTGACAGGTCTCATAACACTGATTTGTTGATTTTTAATCAGCTCATGCAGAACTCATTTATCCAAGTTTTTCGTTTTTCCAATTGAATATAGCTGGTTAGCAGTGCTTGATTTGTTTGTGCTTAGCTTTTCTACAAGCTCACGTACTGTTGTGGAAGGGTCTTTCTCAACTGCTTCCCATAATGTGTTTTCATCTCAGAATGGCTTCCTTCCACGACCTTCAAAGTCTTCAAGACTTTTATCTCCATGTCGAAACCTTTGGAACAAACGCTGAGCTATACGTTCAGTAACATAATGGCTGGTTGATGTTCCGTGTAGCTTCGGTAGCTTTTCGTCCAAGTTTGAAGTGGTAGAGAAAAAAATCAGACGAAAGTCCTTGTCCATGCTGTCTTGTGGTTGCAAAACCTATTCTGAGTAGAGTTGCAACAGTAGACAATTAAGATCCCTTGTAAGCAACAAACGTTGAATTAAACCAACCAACCAACGATAAGTTACTAAATATTCAGCTTCTAAAAGTCATTGTGAGAATTCCGACATTTATTTCTGGACAACCTAATAGTTCATTGTACAGTTTTACAAAAATAAAACGAGAATTTAAGCGTTCATATGTTAATATTCCTACACATAATAAAATTTGGGTAGTGAGTGTTGTTTAAAAATTAAGAGCAGAAAGGTATATTAATTTGTAAAATTAAACTGATGAAAATCAATATTTGTCACTACACGCTTTAATATTTGACGCGGTATAATTTGTTTATTACTATCATTAAAAAAAAATCTCCTCCTTTGCTATCTTTTAAAATGAGGTGTGGCGCAGTAACGGAAATGTGAAGTAATTATCACGAACTTTACTAACCTAAGTAGGTAAGGAAAGAAATTGAAATTAATACTGTATGTTTTTTAACATTTGTTTATTTCATGTAACTTTAAAATAAAATATACAAGATTTGGAAATGGTATAAGAATATCACTCGAAAGTTAAATATCGCTTAATCGAATTATAGAGCATCTTTATAAACTAGTATTGATGTAATTGTGACTCGCAACACGCAAATCATTAAGGCAGTTAAACTTATCTAAGAAAGTATATTGACTTTGGAAAAGTGTTAGAATTAGATGAAACTTTGAAAACTTGAGGAAGTAATGCTAATAATTGACTAACTCACATGGAATAGTTATTTGTAAAACTGTGCTTTATGTAATGCGTGGAAAAGTGATTGAAACGGGTATAATGGTGTTTTTTCGATTTTTGTTATTATGGAATATGTTGGTTAAATTGTAAATTTATTTCTTGTAGAGATGTTCTTACTTTCATTCTATGGAAATTTTCCAGATTTTTTTAGGGGAATACTAGTGATAAGGTAAAGCCTGTATTACTTGGCTATATTGAAATAATGAAAATCTGCCACATTTAGATTATGGTTTTGCTTTAAAAGATTTCTTGACTCAACTTTTCTTTTTTTGCTGTGGTTTTATTCAAAGTTATATTGCTTTAAAAACATTTTAGTGGATCAGGAAGATGCATTTTCTCTTGACAAATACCTAAGTTTCAGTTCTATATTATTTAAGACATGAAAAATGGACTAGAACACTTGGTAGTGGTAATAAAAGTTGGTTTTTGTTCAGTTTTTATATATGGCACATATTTTTTACACTGATATGTATTTTTAGTCCTGTAGATGAGGATAAGGGTGTAAATGTAGTGTATCATGATATTCATAAAGCATTTGACAAAGTGCCGTATAAAAGGTTTATAAAGAAACTTATCTCTCTAGGTGTGAGAGATGAGTTAGTAATTTGGATAGAAGAGTGTCTAGATGAAAGAAAGCAGAGGGTTGTTATAGACAGGATTAATGTCACAAGTAGGGTACATTAGGGCTCAGATTTAGGACCCTTACTCTTTTTGATTTACATCAATGACACAGATAAATAAATTGTCATTAAATTACTTAAATTTGCAGATGATGTTAAGACCTTGGGTGTTGCTAACTGTGAAGAGGATGCTGCTAATTTACAGAGATATTTAGATCATTTAATGAGTTGAGCAAGTGAATGTCAAATGGGTGTTAATTATAATAAATGCAAGATAATACATGCGGGTCATCATAATTTGGACAGGAATAACCTCAACAGTGTTATGAAGAAAAGCACCTTGGTTTATTAGTTGGTCAGTCTCTGAAGCTGTGCTGTTACTTGTGGTAAGGCAATTAGGATTTTAGGTTGTATCTACTGATGTATTGAATACAAATTTAAAGAGGTTATAATTTTGTTGTACTGGTTAGTCCACATTTGGAATATTGTGTTCAGGAAGGAGATTTAATTGTTGGAAATAATTCAAAAATGGATTACTGTGTTGGTGCCTAGGATGGTGGGATTATTAATATGAGGAGAGGCTGAAATCTCTCAACTTGTTTTTCTCTTCAAAGAAGAAAGTGATCTGATTGTGGTGCTTAAGGTTCCAAAGAGATGTGATAGTGTTAATGCATCATACTTTTCATATTTAATAATGAGAGTAGTGGGACTAGGGCACACAAGTATAAATTTTGACAGGGTAGGAATCATCTTTGGCGAAGACAGTTTTGTTTTACTAACAGGGTAGTTGGCCTTTGAAGTGGGTTGCCTTCAAATTTTGTGAACTAAATTTAAATGAGTTTAAAAGAAAGCTTGATAAGTATATAAATGATGAGGGCTGGCTTTAAGACTAATTTTTTATTTTTAGTTTAGAGAGTGGAATACCTTAGATAGACCAATAGGTTCCATGTAATCTCAAATTGTTATGTTAATTATAAATTTGTATATGAGTGGATGTTACATTTATTTTCACTTAAATTTGGTGTCAACATACATAAATCAAATTTTTATACTTTGTAATATTAGTAATTAATATCATAATTGCTTTATTTAGATGTTGGACATTTGATTTAAATAAGGGTAAATGATGTGGCTGTCTGATATTTGGTCAGTTATCAAAGGTAGCAAAGGCATGAAGTTTACTGTATTTTAGTAGTGTTATAAATTCTTGAATACATATACTGACATTCATTTTGATCATTCTCAACTGTAAAAAAGCCTTGATCTTACTCTCTATTACAGAGAAATGTGAAATGAAATTTTATTTTTGTTTTATTCCAGTATACTTAAAAAATCAGTTTTAGGTCAGATCAGTTTTAAGTTTATGTTCTTGTTTTTAGTTAAACAAAAAAAATATTGTGATAACTTATAGAAACTTGTAAAAAGAAATGTCTGTACCAAAAGAGAATATATTGAAACCAGGACTAAGAGATCAATTTGTAGGTGCAAGATTCAAACTGAGATCTAGGACGAGTAATAAAGATTTCATTATGTAATTAAATTTGATCTATTACTGAATATGGATGTGAAGAGTAATGAAATTTGGGTTAAAAATATAGAACAAATTTTGTAAGGATGCAACAAGAATTACCCATGTGAACTGGGCAACAAAGTAGATTTGCAAGTGATAAAAGTGGCTGCAAGTAAAAGACTAGGTTTGCTCATAAAGAGTATGAATAACAAAGTTAAAGAAAACCATTAGAAGTGCAAGAAGTTTAAATTGACTGATATGGCAGAAGACAGAATTACAGAAAAGTCGGTGTTAGACATTAGAAAAATGAAGAGTATGTTAAATAATGTTGGCTGAAAATGTCAAAATTAACAGGATTTCTTTAATACTTTATAGCTCAGCAACATATTAGGATGGAAATATGACCTATAAATTTAAAGAATGGTAAAGTGAGTGTCTAGTGATTATGATACGGCTTGGTTGCTGAATTTTAGTTCAGATTTTTTCAGTGAAAATTTGAGTAATATTCCTTATCCTGAACAGTTTTTTGATGAAAATGTGAATAAATAAGATAGCTTTTGCACCAGATATTTCCTGATAAGTTTTGAAAAAGGTTGAGTGGATGTGTGCCAGATATTTTTTTTTAAGTTGTTGAACAGTGGAAAGGTGCAAAAAGATTGGAAATTGGATAATGTTGCTCCTGATTTCAAGGGTGATTTTCCTGTTATTGTAGGCTTACTGTTGTGTTTCAAATAATTGTACCTGTATGTACTTGTACAATTATTAATTTTGGATATATTTTCTACCATGTGTGATGCTTATTTGAATTTGCATGGTTATTTTTTTTGGCCTTTGAAAAATCCAAATTAAAAAAATGGAGTGACTTTTTGAAATCTATTAAGCTAATGGTATTCAGTTCCATGTTTAATTCTATTTATGACTGGCTAAGCTAACACATCTTGTCTGAGTATTGTTGCTTCACTTTCAGTTCATGCCATGTAAATGAAACTCTAGGTCTAGTATACTTATTGCACATTGTGTGCATTTGGTAACAGTCACAGTCAATTCATTTTCTCAGTGGTATTTGCCTACTTGTTAGCTTCTTTTATATGCAATACGTATTCATTATGCCAATGTTTACTGAGCAACAGGTGAGCTGATTGAGGTGGCTATGTTAGAGTCAATTATGACCAACCCTATATTCTTAATGAATATTTAAATTTTTGGCATTAAACTGAGGACTACCAATTATTAGCTAGCCAATCAGTTTTTTTAGTGCTTTGAAGTCAGTTAAACTTGGGTCACATTTTTTGCTGAATGATACTTTTTCAATTTTGCTGATCTAAGTTTAGAGAATGTGATGACTTCAGAAAATGTAAAACTGAAGTAGTAAGACAAGTATCATTAATTGGCTCATTGATGTGAGAGGACTTCTTAGAAGTTGTTTCTTTATAAAGACATTGAAGTCGAAGTACACAAAACTGCATCTACAATGACTAGACCAACCCAAAAAGAATCAAATGATGGGAAGGACAAGTTGCAGTTTTTCTCAAGATGGACCCAAGGGTAGATGAGGGAATATCATGTGAGCTTGCAAAACTCCAACAAAAGATTTGTTCTCCCACAGAATGACCAGGTTGATTAATATTTATGGAGTCTGTCACTTCTTTCTGACAAACTTTGATAAGGAGTTCATAACCTTAAATGAAATTCAAATACATCTTCATGAAAATGAGTTTTAAAATCTGGAAACCTTAATACTCAGTGCTCAGACAATGCATATCAGAGAGAATTACATTGCCTTCATATAGATCTCTCCTGAACCATACCATGCTAATACCTGAATTTGTCTTCAAATGAAAGTGCACTTAAATCAAGTTGAAACCCTCAGCAAGTACTTGAATACAGTGGGTTTCCAAGGATTCATAGAATTTTGAAATGATGATTGGAACAATCAGCCACTTGAAGAATATGTTCAATAGGTTCTTGCAAAGACTTTTTACATCTAGATCTTGAATGAGTAATCTACTCCCTGCACAGAAGAAGTCAGAAAGAAACTCCCAAAAAAGAGGATACATTCTTATTCTCATAGGTGGAGGCATCACTGAGGATTTAAATGAAAGATAGCCACGAGCAACATTAGAGAGCTGGAAAATATACTGGTGGTGGAGCAACTGAGAGGAACAACCAAACAGAATTCTATTACTAACCACAGATGGCATGATTAAAATGGTCACAAGCTCGGAAAGCCTGATTTTTGACACAGCCACTGCCCTAAAAACAACTTAATTTTAAATGTCTTTGTTAGAACAGAAAATCCTATTTTCTCTGGTACACTACTTTTTTGGTGGGGGAGAAAACCACAGGCTTTTGCAATGAATGTTTGAAGTCACAACCACCTATGAGTGTGAAGAAATTAGTGAATATTATAACTTTGCCGAAAGATGTAACGAGAAGACTGAAAAGAAATTCAATCTTTGCCACTCAATACACCCTTGGAGCATGTAGCCATTCAAGTTTCCATCACTGTTTGCTTTCTGTTCCTTTCTTCTGGAGAGATCTATGATCAGTCAAATGTAGATGTTCTCTCTGAACAGATGGCATTTTATTGATCTGTCATTGATCTCTCTATCTGCTCCCTTTTGTTTTTTTTGAAATCCTGGCAGTAATCATTTTGTATCTTAAGGGAGATTAGCTATAATTGATGCCACCCAACCCACATGCGAAGGTGGAATTTGGACCAGCCTCTTCACTGCTCTATCAAAGCTTGATTCTGTTGTTGTCCATCTGCAATCAGTAGAGAACTGGATAGTTGCATGACTGATTGTACTGTCTAAGCAAGCTGCTCAACCTATTCTTATATATTACATAATATCCTTGTCCATGATGGACTTCTGCCTGCCAGGAGATATAGAATGCTCTAAAATGACATTGGATACATTCAGATGGTATGCCTCAATTTGCATTGCTTGTCAGCAGGTCTCTGCCCATCCTTGGTAGGTCAGGCATTAAAGCCAAAAGGAATCTTTAAGGTAACAACTAGCATCTCTTCTACCAAAATTTCCAAATTCATGTGGGACAAGATTGTGAAGGCCATTGGGAGGTATTCTTCCAGCCACCTTTTCATCTTGCTCTCCAATGACTAGAAAATTGCTGACATACAAAACATCACCAATGTTCATGGTGAGAACTTTTGTTATACATTTAGCACTTTTGTCTCTTCCTTTGTTCTTTTGGCCACCAAGTCTTAAGCAGAGCAATTGCCTCTTTCATTTTGGACCAGTTGTCTCTGTAACTGCCCTGTTACATTGGTTAAACTCAAACTGATAATGTTCATTATGTCTGCACTATGTTTCTCCTGCTTCTCTTGCTACTCTTATTGTTTATAATTGGATTTTGCAGGAAAATATTTTTCCTGATGTTTGGTGCTGGGTTGTTTTTCTCCTTTTCTCTAAGCATGGGAAGGAGTCCAAGATTCCATCTAATTATCATTCAGTTGCTTTATCTTTCTCTCAAAAAAAAGTCATAATGAGGATAGTTAATGCTCATCTTCTTTGGTTATTTCAACCAAGCAACCTTTTCTTGCTCACCCTGTGTGAATTCTGTCAACAGTGTAACACAGTGGACCACCTGATTTGACTTGAAATGTCAACCAGGAAACCCTTCTCAAGTGGGAACATTTTGTTTATATGTTCTTTGATCTGGATAAGGCTTATGATCCTATGTGAAGTTGTGCATTTTGCAGGACATCCACTCATTTGAGCTGTCTGGCCACTTACTTATATTTATTTGGAACTTTTTACTGGACACGTGATTCCAAGGCTGTGTGGGTTTGGTACTTCCCCCATTTTTTTCCACAGGAAGTTGGAGTCTCATTGGTTGTGTTTTGAGTGTTACACTTTTCAGTTATAAGATTAATGTTATCAACACACAACTTCCTTCTACTGCTGTAAACAGACACTTTATTGATGACTTCTACATCTTGTGTTAGCCAGTAAACATGAGGTTTATTGAATGGCAGTTTCAGACTGCCCTCAGTTCTTGTTAAAATGGACCACTGGAAATGGTTTTACCTTTTCTTTTTCCAAAACCATTTGCATGCACCTTTAACACCAGTGGAGTATACATCCCAATTCAAAATTTTATTTCAATGACGGTGTTCTTTATGTGGTTCCTGTGGAAAAGTTCTTGGGGCTTATTTTTGACTCTAAGCTTACTTTTGTTCCTCACATCAAGGAGTTGCATTCCAAGTGTGCGAGAGCACTAACTATCCTCTGTTCCACCTTTTGGGAAGTGGATCGATGTTCTGCACTCAAGACCTGTTGTGCTCTCAGTTCTTTCAAACTGAACTATGGGTGTCTGGTCTGTGGTTCTGTCAGGTCCTTGATCTTAAAGATGCTGGACTCCATTCCCTGTTGCAGACTTTCTGCATTTTTACACTCTAGAGGTTTATACACTGAGTCCCACAAACTTCATCTTCTGCTTCTCACAACTTTCTTTGCAGGATATATCTAAACTTTACCATTGTATCCTCCTCTGAGGTTCCATCTTCCTTCCTTTAGTGAGCTGTGCTCTTTCAGAATAGATAGTCTGCCATTCTCCCTTTTGGCCTTTGTATCTAGGTACAGATGTACCTGGCTGAATTTGGCCTATTCAAAGATGATGCTCTTTCCACTGATCAACTCATCCCACCAAGGCTTATTACCATCCACACCTCTTACCTATCTTTGAGGAACTGATGCACCAGTGTGTAGTTTGTGTAACATTCAGATCATAATAAGCCACATTTTATTTTCTTGTCATCGTTATGACTCTCAATGATGCACCATTTTAAGGATGTTCTGCCCCAAGTTTTGTCCATAACTTTAAACAATGTTATTGGTGATGGTAACACTGTCTACCTTGGTAATGTTTTTAGGTTTTTAAAGATTACTAATCTTTTTAATTCCATTTAAGTTTTTTAATTTATACATTACACTTTTTTAATTTGGCTCTTTTTTAAAAATCACATTCATGTAGTTTGATTTCAAATTAGAAACTGGCTGTTATATTAAATAACTTGAAATCAGGACTGGAAAGGAATGAAGCAAAACGTTGTGTAGGGGTAGATTTACTAGAATAAGAAACCTTTTGTCTAATCTGTTTAACTCAAGTTTTATGCTAACAGAATATGTATGATTGTGTTTGCATACAGCTTAAAAATTTACTGTACATATGTCATGTATATTCCGTATTTTGTTTGTATGATAATAAGCAACAACAGTCTATGAATTGGTAAATGTTCATATGGGATATTGGAATTAGTTGAATGTTGAGTATCTATGAAAGCATATAAACATATGAATAGGCATAAAATGATGTTCAGATTTCAGTATAAGCCTGCGTATGATATTTGAGTAATCTAGAAAAATATTTAATCATTTTCAACTAAGTTTTGTTGACTAAAGGTTACAATATAACTCAGACAAATGGGCTATAGCACTAATTGTTTCTTTATATTTTGTGTTATGGAATTTAGCACTAAATTTGTAATTATCTCTGGTGAGAACAAATTTAAATTTTCAATCTGATTTAAAGTTTTAAACTTTTTCTTCCTGTAATGTGTATTATGTATGTTTAATCACCTATCCTTCTAATTATTATATAAAACCACTGATATGATGTGATCATACAACTCTTGAATTGATAACTGTTTTCAAGTCAAACAGTATTTTCTGTGTCATGAAATCATTTTTACTACATTGTAAAAGGCACTTAAAAGGTATTTACTAATCTCTTAAATATCTATATTTTCAGAATATGGGAAGAGAATTTTTTTGGTTTTGTATTGTTACATCATCACTCTCTCTAGGTAAGTAAATGCACATGTTAATGTGTGATTCTTTTTCTTTCTTTCTAAACCTTGAATCCATTGCATGTGTTGTCAGCTTAGTATGTATACTGCATGTATGTACCTGTGTGTGAAATATATTTATAAAATGTGCTCATTTTTAAGTTAAGGCTTTGGAGAACTATGGGGTTTTTCAGATTTTTTTTGTATTTGTTTTTTTCATCATAGTTCTGATAGAAATGTTTGCAAAACATTTTTGTTGATATCTGACTAACATGGATGATTATTCCATGATATACTTATTGTCACTGAGTATTTTATAAATAGCTTAATATCAAACATCATTTGATTATTGGTTGTTAATACCAGTCCATAGATGTATATCTGTTTAGCTCAACTTTAAGTTGACATACATTCATTTTCACTCTCAAACATTAATACCACTAATGTGCTTCTTTCTTTCATAAAACGGCTTTATATCATTTGATATGTTTTGTTTTTTAGTCATTGTAATATATCACATCAGAATTGTATGTAGATACTCAGAAAATATTTTACATCCAGTATATTCTAATATCGTTAGTTTTTACAGAATTTAGATAAACTTTATGACAACGAATCAAAATTATACTGAAAGCATAGTTTCAAAAACCTTCACAGGCACATTACATTTCTATGAAAAGTTTGAACCTGTGACAGTGCGTCTTCAGATATAAATTACCATGTCATGACCAACATAATATTAAGTAAATCCAATAAGTGACCCAGCCTCCTGAGTTGTGGGTCATGGTGCTTCTCTTATTTTGGATGTATTTTCCTTATGCAAGCCAACTTTGTGTATTTGATCGCTCACAACGTCCACATTGTCACTTTTAATCACACAGATTTTAGACTTAGCTGTAATGTTCCATTTTTGCATTTTGTAAAATACCTATGAGTACTGTTATAAAATGCTAGTATGCATCACAATACTACAAGGTAGTTATTTTAACCATCCTAAAAATTTCATATTGCTTTCTTGAGAGTAACACTAACTTTCATTATTTACCAAATAGCATTTTCAGGAGCTTGTGCATCCCATCTGGTATCACTAAAGCAGTTTCTGGGACATTCTTTCCAGCAACTGGAATTTTGAAGTTGCTCTTATTATGTTCTCACCTTGTAAAGAGTTGGTCTTTGTCAAACTTCTTGAAACTAGTTTTCAACCATGACCATTAGCTCTTCATCAAATATTATCTTATTTAGCATCATGTAATCAATTCAGGTATTGTTGGAACCATTTTTTGTACAAGCTTCACTGTAGAAGTGATGAATTTGTTTCTGTGATGATACTCATCTATTAACCCTTTTGCTATTGGTTTGGTATAATATATGCAAGTTCTTTTACACATTTGCACACATCAAGTATTTGCATTATAATTTTTTTTACATAACATGCATATTATCACAAAATTTGGTATTCTTTTAGTACACAAGTTTACAAAATTATAAGTTTTTTAAACAAAAAATCAGAATTGTGAAATGAATTATTTTTACTAAAGCTTTGTTTGTGAAAAGTCTTTCATTACCAGCCTGAGTGCAAAATGATGCCATGTTATGATTAAGAAACTATTTTTTGTTCCAAAAATCTCAAATATTATTTGTGTAATTTCTAAAACCTAAGTACATCTCAGATATTTGTTTTGAGTAACCCTTTATATTTTTGTAATTTTATATACTTTAACCAACTTGACTAAGTTGGTAACCATCATAAGAAATTGGGAAATATAAATTGTGCTTTCCTTTGTGCTAGAATGGCTACATATTATAACATGAAAATGCTAACATACCTGATGCCTTTACAGTGTGATAGAAAGTAAAACTGTAACCTTCTGAATAAACCTCTTTGCACTGCTAGGAGTAGAAGGACACTTGTCTCACATTTAAGTCCACTATACCTGTAATGTTTCCTGTTATTACTTAGTAAGAATTTCATCTTGAACTTACAGTTTAATGCTGTATTACTATACCCTTTAAATAAATAGCATTGTAGATTTTTTGATTCTTCATTTTTGGCCTGACTTGTATCTGCCTCAAAATACTTGATGGATCTATTTTTCATACCTCCTTGTTATGAAAGTGCATTTGTAGTTAATTGCCTTCCATGAATGATAAGGACTTGATTGGCTATTTCTTCAGAGTTTTTGGTCCCCCTCCTTCTTTTTTTTTAACTGCATAGCATTATTATTTATATGCAAACTAATGAATTATTTCTTAACAGATATGTGTCAAAATCCTTCATAGGTTTTATCAGTTCATATTAGCTCTATATGTATAAATTTAGGTCTCACGAGTGCACTACTCAGGTTTCTATCTGGTTTGCAGCAACTATATTTTTATTTAAAGTTTATAATTTGACTGGAAACAATAGTAAGGTCATACCTTTTTAGCGTGGCTTCTTTTAACTGTTCGTAGTCCACTTCTGCAGTGCCATAATCTAGAATATTTATCAGAGCAAATCTTGTATAGGTTAATGAAAATATGCAAAACCATGGAATTTGTTTAGTAAAATTTCCAGGCCTGAAAGATCATAATAAAATGCTATTAGTTCCTGTAAAAGTCCTGGATAATTAATTAAAAACTGAAATTAATGAACTCCAAAGTTTCAGAACTAATGTCAGGTGTCAATGTTTCAATGTACAATCTAGCATATAATGTCTTCAAAAACATGAGCTTCTGTTGTAATTGTGAAACAAAGGTCATTGTTTTTGGAAGACAATATTTTGGATTATACATTGAAACAGTTATTTGTAGAGCATCAGTAACACTGCATTGCAATACTATACTATTGCTGATATTACTGGCTACATTTCATTAGTTGAAAAGTGGAAATGTGAAAATACTTTATGCATATTTTTCCTTGGTGGGGATTTCTGTATATGGTGAGAGGACCTCCCAAAGAAGGTCCTGTTCTTTCAATTTAGCTCCTCTAGTATTTAGATGCCCACCCATGTCTTTCATGTGTATGGGAATTTGTGAAGGGGGGGGAAAAGATCCTGGTGGTTGAGGGGTCCAATCTTAACACACCATTTTGGCCTTGAATTCTTCTAGATGGGCAACCTTGGTGTGCACCCCTCCATGGTCAATCAGCTGGTCCATTTAGGCTAGGTACTGAGAATGTACAAGTACCACTATTGGACATTCTCAGTGGGTGTTGTAGGCATTTTGTTTGATGCAGGTGTTTGAGTATAGTGCCCATGAAATCCTGGCATTGCTGCAGTGTCTTTGTTTGGCCTTGTAGTGCATCTCCTTCTAGAGCTACATGGTGGGTGGGGTCAGTGGGAACCAAAATATTCTTTCTATATTATGGAAATCCAAAATAAAAAGAAAAATAGTGAATAAACAGATCATAAGTAAACAACCATGTCTTGAAGGTTCTGAGAAACAATCTTCAATCTCTTCTTTTTTTCTGATACTACATTCTTTTTAGAGCAAATGTCTCCCTTTTTTATTCAGAAGGGATGAGAGGGACTTGCTGGCTCTCCTAAGTCAATCAAAAAGCTTTATTCTGGTGATATATTGGTGGAAATATGCCCTTCTAAATTCGGTGAACTCCTCTTGCATTCGAAGGCCATTGGGGATATACCTATTGAGGTTACTTCCCATGCTACTTTGAATTCATCACACAGAGTTATTATTGAGAGGGATTTGAATAGCATCCTTGAGTCAGACATCCTTGCTGATTTCTCCAGCCAAGGAGTTTCTGCAGTGAAGCTATCTCCACTCACAAAGATTGAAATACGATGGTTACCAGCATCTTAATTTTAACATTTAAGTCACCATGTCCAGCTGCCACCATCAAGGAAGGTTATTTAAATTGCAAGGAATGACCATATATTCTGAAACCTGTCAAATGTTTCTAGTTTCAGCAGTTTGGTCACTCGGACATCATGTGCTCTTTGTGGAGGCAAGGACCATGATGCCCATGAGTGAAATAGACCCTCATTGTGTTAATTGTAGTGTCTCTCACCCTTATTAGTTTCTTTCATGCCACCGATGTGTGGAAGAAAAAGAGGAGCAGTATTTGAAAATAGTTCACAACATTTCTTACCCTGAGATTTGAAAGTTACTGTATATCATTACATTTCTGATTTATGCTGCTGCACTTCATTCCACTGCTACAGTGGGAGTGTAGACAGATGGCTTTGTGTTTCTGAAACAACAGTTCTCAAACCATGTGAAAAGTTTTTTGCTCTTCATGGTTAAGAAAGTCGAGGAATCAAAGTCAACACTCATCTTTGTCCCTACCATTCCTTCCAGCAGATCCCTGGATCCACTTCCTTTTGTTCTGGGTTTGGGTGTTTCCTTGGTTTTATCTTGTTCTCTGGTCCCGAGATCCAGAATGATCATTCCTTCGTGCTATCAATCTCTGGAATCTTTTTCCAATAACAGAGACCTGCTCAGTCAACTCAGGTCAGGATTCATGGAGGTTGATAGACCTCCTCTGAATAAAGAAGAAAAATGTGGTCAAAAATAGAAGGGCTCTCTACCCAATTAATTTATACTTAAGAAAAAAAATTGATACAGTGGAACAGTTGAGGTTTATGTTCTTATCTGGGTGACATCAAAGAACTGATTGATTCTTACCATTTGTTGTGTCCTTCTTTACAGGAAACATTTCTGAAACCTGTCAGTAAAGTCATCTTTTGGCAGTTTTTTTTTGTACAAAAATGACAGGTTGTGTGATGGACTAGTACATGGAGGGGTGGCACTGCTAGTTGATCAGCATGTGCCAACCCTGTCTTTGCCACTGAACGCACCCTTGGAGGTCATAGCCATTTGTATTTCCCTGGTGCTATCACCATTTGTTCTCTCTACCTGTTTCCTGGAGAGACCTATGATCAATCAGACCCTGATGCTGTCCTTTAATAGTTTGTTTCCCTTTTCAATCCTGGGGGACTTTAATAAACTTAATCTCCTCTGAGGAGGTGCTGATACTGATGGGAAGGGTTACTTCATTGAGCTTATACTCTTAAATCACAACCTTTCTCTCTTCAATGCTGGTTTTTATATTTATTTTCATGCACCTACTCAGTCTTTTACTGCTACTGATCTCTTCGTATGTTCCCCTTCACTATTCTTTCACTTTTCATGTAGTATTGACAATAACCCATAGGGCAGTGATAATTTTTCTATCATTTTAGAGAGACTGTCACCTGCCCTACATGCCTCAGTGGAAGCTGGACTAAGCCATCTCTTGCTGCTCTTGCAGAACTTGATTCTGCTGTCATCTCTAAGCTATCAATAGATGTCTGCATGGCAGCAGTGACTGAGTATTATCTAGGCAGCTGCTCAATATATTCCTTAAATCTTGACACCTTTTCCACAGTATCCTCATTCTTGGTGGAATTCTGCCTGTCACATGGCATGGAAGGATCAAAAATGAGGTTTTGATACCTTCCAGAGGTATCCTATGTTTTCAAACCACATTGCTTTTCAGTGGGCTGGTGCACATGCTTGGCAGGTAAGACAATAAAGCCAGAAGAAATCTTGGATTAAATTTACAACCAGCATTTCTTCTACCACCAGTTCTAAAGTCATATGGGACATGATTTGGAAGGTGGGCAGTATGTCTCCCTTTTGATCTTGCCCTCTGATGGCTAGGAAGTTGTTGATGCCCGGAGCATTGCTGGTACTCTCAGCAAAAGCTTTTTCCAGGTATCTACCACTTCTGCTTCATCTTCCACATTCTGACCCATCAAAACTTGGGAAAAGTGATTACCTCTTTTCTTTCAGGCTGATTGTTTCTATGGCTATGATCACCCCATTATGCTGTAGGAACATAAGCTGGTTCGTCATTAGTCTGGCAGTACATCAGTTGGAACTGATGATATACACTATGAGGTACTGCTCTATCTCTCTCTCCTGCTTCTCTTGCTATTTTTCTGATTGTTTTTAACCAGATGTGACAGGAGAATATTTTTCCTGATATGTGGTGCCAGGCTGTTGTCTTTTATTTCTCTAAGCCTGGGAAGGATCCCAAGATTCCTTCAAACCACCATCCAGTTACTTTGAGCTGCCTATGTAAGACCTCAGAGAGGATGGTTAATTCTCCTCTTGTTTGGTTTCTCAAATCAAACAAGCTCCTCTTGCCCACCCACCATGGGTTCTGACAACAGTATTCCACCATGATTTGACTTGAAATGTCAATCAGAGAAGCTTTTTTTTAAGCAACAATATCTTGTGTCAGTATTCAGATAAGGGCACTGAACATCCTCTGTGTCATCTCTTCCACTTCTTAGAGAGTGGATTGATATTTCTATGCTAAAGATATATTGTGCTCTCATTCAGTTGAAACTTAACTATGGGCCTATAGTCTGTGGCTCTGCCAGGACCTCGCCCTTGAAGGTGCTTGTCTCCATTCATCATCAGGGGCTTTCTGCACATCACCAGTCCAGAGTTTGTACACAGTCTCATGAACCTCTGTTGTTTGTAATTGTCTGTACTGTGTGCTTCAAAGTTTCTATCCATACCACAGCATCCCACTTGGTTTCTGTTTAACTTCCTCAGTGGGCCAAGCATTTTCAGAACAATCTGCCAATGTTCCCTTTGGCCTTCATATTCAGGTGCAGTTGGATGAATTGGGTCTATCCTTGGATGACATTATTGTATCCACTGGTGAGCCCATCACATCATGGATTATTACCATCCCAAAGCTTGACCTTACTTTGTGTCATCTGAGAAAAGCAGACTCTCCTGATTGGAAGTACTGCCTTTTATTTGCTGAACTTCTTTCTAACTATCCTTCCATTCCCATATATACGGGTAGTTTCAAATAAGGCAACTCTGTAAGCTTTGCCATGGTTTGTTGTGGTTCAGTGGTTGCATACAGAATCCTTTCTACAGTTTCTGTGTTCACTACTGAACTCCATACCATTTCTCTTGCTCTGGATCTCACAGAAGCTAAACAGTACTTGAATTGTACTATTTATACCAACTTGTTTAGCTTTCTGATGGCCCTGGAATAATTTCATGTTGGTGTTCAACCTGTTCTTGTGTATATTCAAAACCAACTGGTCCATTTCTATTTAACATCTACTTATCCAGTTCTTCTGTATACCAGGCCACTTTGGCAGTAGTTGGCATGAACTCTCCGAGACCGCAGATAGGTCCATTTGCTCTGGCACAATCAATATTGTGTCTGTTTCGTACATGGACTATGATCTTGTATTCAGGACAAGACTCTGTGCTAGTTAGCAGTCAACTTGGAATGAGTAAGATGAAAACTAGCTTTTCCAGATAAAATCCTGCATTGGACTTTGGTCATTTTGTTTTTGTAAGGATCAGCGAGAAGCTGTTCTAACTAGATTATGCATTGGTCACAGTTTTTAACTGTTCATTTTCTTTTTTCTGGGACTGATGCACCAATACGAAGACTGTGTGATACTCAAGTCACAGTATCTTGCATTTTACTGTCATGCTGTCATTACAAATGTGAGTGATGACACCATTTTTGACATCTTTTGTTCACAGGTTCACTCCTGATGCTGGACAGTGTTATTGGCAATGGTGACACAGTCCACCTTTCAAATATTTTAGCTCAACACTATTTGAATTTTTAATTCAAAAATTGAATTTTGTTTTATTTCAACATTACCTTTTATGAATTTTAATAATTTTACTTTTCTAAGTTTTTTAGCAGTTGTTTGGTGCAGATGGTCTAGTTGCTTTGTGCCATAAAATGACAAATAACCAATTAGTCATGCACCAGATTTTCAATCAACAGGTGGATAAAGGTTAAAAATCACAAAAAGGAAAGTTATATAGTTGTATGTGATCATGTACATCATCTTGGTAAAACTTAAAAGATAAAATTATTAAATTCACTTGCTTGAGCAAGACAAAAATATATCTATCACACTTGGATGAAAATTTAAGAAAAGAGAAAGAAAGTTTTGTTGAAAAAAAAAATTAAGTATTGAATTAGCTGAGTTAAAGAATAAAGTTTCACAGAAAGACTAATTGAGGAGATGATTAAGGAAGCTCACTCATTTACCTACAAGAGAGAAGCAGCATCAAACACAACCTATGAAAGCAAATACTTTTTATAGAACTGTAGATGCCAAAGAAAGGTTGGCAAATGTGAAAAACAAATTGATTACAAATTAAAAGAATTTTCAAAAATTATTCGTGTGTCAAAAATGAAAAGAATTAAAATAAAACTTCCGAACTGCTGACTTAATTATTTCAGTTGTGTCATCATGAAATACCTTTTTAAGAAGTTGGGATCGAAATGTTGACTTTAACAGTGTAGTATAGAAAGAAGAAAGCATATGTAATTGTTATTAACCTAAACTTACTATGTAATGTTGCATTTTATGTGCATTTTACCTGAATAAATACTGTATTTAACAGAAACCATAAGTGATATGCCTTAGTAGTGATACAAGACTTGTTACATTAGTGATATAACTGGTCATAGAGAGGTCATTTAATTTTTTTTTCTATATTTGTGGTTTGGAAAACCAACAAGGACTTTGTCTAAAATGTTATCAGAAATGAAGCCTATCTTATTTTTTCCCAGTTATTTGTTATGATAAAGCACGTGCATTGCTGTTCATAACTGTCTGGGCCATCTTTACCATCTAAAAACATATTTGTAGTTTGAAAGACTTTGCCATGTAGTGTCTGTTACCATAACCTTTGTGGTCTCCAAGATGGCTAACCTCCAATTCCAAACTGTTTCATATCTGAGCCATGGTTATTTTTGTTATCCTGGAAGTTTTGGATTTGACTTCAATCTTTATCTTGCTTTCATTTAACTTTACTGTCTCTTCTCTCTTTAGCTCTTGCTATTCTGTAATGAGGTTTGTCAGCTTGGAGCTGTCCATTCCCAACCTTGTTCTCTGTTTCATTAAATTCTTCATATTTTTTGCTAATCACCTTGACTCACAGCTACCTGTAAATAACACACCAGTAACATGTCCCAACATAATCATACAATTACACTGTTCTCTCAACTTTTATTAACTATAAAGTAATCCTTCCAATATCTCAACTGTTTGTTAGTCATCCCCTTGACCAGTCCTAAACTACTTGATAATTGGTCTTTGATAACAGTCCACAGGTATTTATATGCACATTTAACATATATTTAACTTTATATCTGTTAACATGCATTTATATTTACTCTAAAACATTGATATGTCTAACACACCTAGCATATCTCTTACTAAAAATGTTGAGATACACATTAGTTTATTGTCTTTTGAATTGAAAGTGGGAATATAGAAGGAGATCCTTGTTTAAAATTAGGACTGAGAGTCTTATTGGTGTATGTATTACCTTTTTTAAAAAAATGTATAGGGCCAAACAGTATTTCATCAAGGTTGAAGACAGTAAATTTATTAGAAGTTGATTAAATAATTCATTTATTCTTAAAATTCCCACAAGTTCTGTAACTGTAGAATGTGAATATTTCATGTGATTATGGCCCTGTAACAGAGGTGCATGAAGAAGAAATGGCTTTATGAAAACAAATTTAAGTTGTCTTTTTACTGGTAAAATATAAAAATATTTTATAGTGTTATCATTCTGATTTTCTAGCTCTCTTTGGATTAGATAACACCCAAAACAAATTACAATTTCTACACACCATAAATGACTCCAGTGAGGTTTATGTGAATAACAATGCTGTTGGCAGATTAGTTAAAGAGTCAAGTAAATACTTCAAATATTCATATGTGCAAGGAGGAGGGTTTTGCCAAAACCCGTATTTTTTATTTTTATGATAAAAAAAATGTATACTGATATAGTTATAGTGTACATGTAATTGTTTAAATTATATTTAATGCAGAATTGTTTCCAGATTTAATTATGTAGCATCTGAATTTTAGGGTTATACCATAGACCCTGATTATGTTTTTCACAATTTGTGTTGGCTTTTGATTTCACAAATTAGAAATCAACTTTTAAACATTATTGATATGGGATTGTTAAATCTGTAATGAATGAAACCAACCACAAGTACAAAATGCCTGGCATAAATCAATTTCCATGTAAGGTGATTCCAAATATGTACTTTGAGGTTGAAGCAAAATCATTGGAAAACATAGTAGTGGATGACAAAGTTGCTTTAACTATAGTTTGTGGACAACTAAAGCCACAGAATAATACATGACAAATTGTCATTTAATTAAAAGTTCTCAAGAAAATATTACAGTAGAAAGCATTATAGAAGTATTGAACACTGCCACTGAAGAATGGAGTATATATAGCTACAAATTCATTCCTTTGGTTTCTGGCAGTAGAGGAAATATGGTTTTTGCAGCTAACAACTTTAGCGTCTGTTCTTATGTTCTTTGCTTTGCTTAAACATTGAAAATAATGTTCCTGAGAACTATGAAACTTTCATCTGTTTCAAAATTTAGGGAGAAATGAGAAAATTTTCCTTTTTCTTCCAAAGAATTACATCAGTTGCAAGTAAATTTGAAAAAAAAAGCAAGCTTTGTTAGATCTTTCAATGCATAAATTGCAACAGGATGCAGTTATGTGATGGAATTAATATTTTAACATGCTAAAGCATTTCATAAAACAAACTTTTTATAGTGTCCTGATGTAAGCCAAGCAGAAAGCTTATGAAGCTGTTTAAAATGGCTACAACAGTTTTATGACACACAAAATGAAATCAATCCCAACGTGATTGAAGATATAAAAATATCATTATGCAGGAGATAGAGCTACTACATGTTACAATTGCTGTAATCCTAGATTCTAAACCATTCCTTTTTTTTACACAAGTCCAAGAAGTTGTACTTAATGCTCTTGCTTAAGAAAACTGCATGTCTTAGTTATTCCCTGTCTGACAAGGTAAAAGTGAAAACAGCATTATCTTCTGCAGATGAACTCCCTGCTGTTTCCTTTGAAGTTCTGCCTAATTATGTCAAAGCTATTATGAAAGGAGAGTATGAAGAACCAGTTCCCAAGTAAATAAAAAAAAAGCTTTCATGTCGCATATTCAAGGACGAGTCTGTTTTTGTTGAAAAAAGAATACCTGATTTATATATTTATGAGCTTTAGAGGTTTAAGAGTTAACCATCAGTTGATACGAATCTGTCATTCTGCTTGGTGTCAGTCTTAGTACACACAAATTTCCTCTTATCTAAAGCAGCCAAGCATTTGTATTGTGTACCTGCAACTTCAGTACTTTCAGAAAGGTTTTTTTCGTGTGTTGATCAAACTGTTAGAGCCCAAAGAACTATGCCAAAACCTATCACATTGCTAATTTTCCTGAAAGTAAATGTTTAAAAGACTTGTTTTATTTCTCAAATTAATTGTGAAACTTAATTTTTTTTTCAGTATTGGTTGTTTTTAGCTAAATTTAAGCACAGATATTTTTCTATCTGGTTTCAAACAGGATTTTTTTGATTGTTTACAGCCTAATACATTTCTCCCCCCCCTCTTTTTATCTGCTGGAAACAATGCTGAAGTAGTAATGCATTCTAGTCATTTGAAATTGTTCTCAATTTTTGTAAAATACATTTTTTAAGTTAAAATATTTCAGACCATTAACTTCACATTTTATTTTTGTTGGTTTATTTCCATTTTTATGTATGTTTCATACTGATAATTTTTAACGCTATAATATTTGACCATGATGATTTCACATTTATTTCAGTTGTTGTTTTTATTTCTGAACAGAAACAAGAGTGATTGTTCCTTTTATTTTTAAAATTATTTCATTCAGAAATACTGATCACTACAATTATTTTAATCATTTATTTGAAATATGTTATCTCATGAGCAGATATGTAATTTTGTTTATTTTCTTTATTCTGATTCTGTATAACAATTTTAAGTTCACTGAATTTATTATTATTAAAACTTCTATATTTGTTGAGGTTTTTAGTTCATTTGATAGCTTTCATTTTTTATTTATGCTGTGTCAGTTAAAATAAAGAAGACATAGTAAGTGTAGAATCAAAGAAAAGAAAATGAAATGAGAAAAGTTATATTTGATACATGCATCGTACTGTGATGCTGTACTGTATTACCCAGTGCCTGTGTCATGATGCCTCTATTTCCCACTGTTCTGTTTTTCTTTGTTTCATTTACATACATACTTTAGGTTTTGTTTCTAGAGTTGTTATAATCAATCACTATTAAGTGTGCATGAAAATTATCAGAAATTAACATTCACTGCATGCTAACAATATATCTTACTTTTACAGAACTTAGTTAAATTTCATGACAAATTAAAATATATAACTTTTTAAAAAGACAACAACATGATTTTTTTTACATACATTTATTTTTTCGAGGTTAAAATGCTGAAAATGGTAATCTGTCATTAACTACAATATTAGGACTTCTTCCCAAAGGTGACATGTTTCTTGATTAGGAATACTGAAAATTTTAGTGTTAATCAATATGGGAGTATTTCTTTTTATACATTTGTTTAACTATTTTCTTTTTTTGAATGTATATTTTCAGCTAGTAGCATAGAATGCCCCAGAGGATGGGAACCTTTTCTTGAATCATGCTATAAGTTCACTCGTGCCCCACTGAAAGATTTAAAAGGTGCTAAAGAAAAATGTTTTGCCTATAATGCTCATTTAGTATCAGTGAATACTATTGAAGAGCATAGTTACATTGTTAACTATCTCAGTCTAAATGATCCTCAACATCGAAGGTATGATGATTTTGACTTTTTTTTTTAATTATATATGTGTATAAAATGTTTATATATGATATGAAACTTAGTGTAATATTTAGCCTCTAAGATTAGTTTTGTAGATTTAATGTGTTTGCTTGTTTTTGTGTAGATGGTTTACAAGTGGTCAAGATGAAGGAAATAACGTATGGGTATGGGATGGAGATCAAACTCAGTTTACTAATGTTGATGCCTTATGGCTACCAGACCAGGAAAAAGAAGTTTGGAAATATTTAGCATACAAGTAAGTTTTCTTCTGTATTATGAAAGTTTTATTAGTGTGTTCAAATGGTGAAAAATTGGAAGTGTATTGTGTTTGGGTTTAAAAATCTTTTTATTGTGTCCAAATATGTAATGAAAAATTAGTCTTGAAAAATTTTATTTTAAAATTTATTTCATCAAACATAATTTTAAATTTTATCCTGATATTAATTCTTGTAAATGATAATTTCAAAACATCTTTTGCCTAGTTACTCAAAAAAAACAAACAGTTGGGGTCTTGCCAAGGTGTCATCTACAGAAGAATTAGCCTATATTTGTGAGGTTCATCAAGAAGATGTTAATGAAATAGTCATTATGGACAGAAACATCGGTAAGAATTTTTATGTTTAACATTACTTTTGACTCAACTAAGTAGGAAAATATCAATAAATATACAAAGACCAATAACCTTTTGTTTTTGACTTACTTTTAGATTATGGTATTATTGTGAATGACAAAAGAAAGCTTCCAAAAGGACCATCTTTTCTTCAAGAACCAGAAGATACTGTTTTTGATCTCAGTGGAAGAAATCAAGTGAATTACATTTCCCTTCGTTGTGTTGCTGGAGGATACCCTCCACCAACTTACACATGGTATAAGGTAAGTGGACAATGTATAGTTATTTTATAATGGAAATTGCTATTTCTTTATCAGTTAAATTTAAGAAAAAACTTGTTGAAATTATTTAAAAAGTAATGCAAATAAAAAAATGGATATTTTTAAGCTTTTCTGGTTGGTTTGTAACTCTCGGAAGCTACAAATGAAAGATTTGCTTAAATAATATGTAATTCCTGAATGATAAACATATCATTGTTAAGAGATATAGATTAATATAACTATATCAGTAATCTTTTCTTATTTGGGAGAAGGCAATGAAGACAAGGTAGCCATTAAAAAGTTTTACAAATGTATGTATTATAAATCTAAGCAATATTTTAGTCAAAATTAACTTGAGCTAAGTGTAAACAGTATAGCAAGAGTTTTGATATTTCTAAGATAAGAAAAGTGGCATTGACAATTCATAATTAAAGGGGTAAAATACACAGTGAATTACTAAATGCAGATGCGTATGGGTAAAAAATGTTGGAATGTTTTTTGCATTACGTTTAAAAACTAAATCTAGTGTGGCACTGACAGTCAGGAATGGAAAACAAGATTTTGTCTTTCATCTTGGCAAATAATGATGTCGTGTTCACAGAAGTTTGCAGTGTTCTCAGTTATTTAATTTCACTGGTTTTTTTTTAGCAAAATTTTTGAGCTGGTATTCTCATATTCTGATATTGTAAGAAAGTTTTTATGCTGTGAGAGAAAATGTGCTTGCTTGTGTACTTTCATCTTTGTGCCATGTATTTTTTCTCATACCACACACCAAATCAGAAACCAGGAAAACTATATGTTGCTTTATAATAAATTTAAATAAGCATCTGCAGTTTATACAGTTTTCCAATTTTTGCATCACAGACAATAAAGAAGTGAGAATATGGTATGTTGGTTCTTAATTTTTTGACTATGTGATCAAGTGATAAGTGTCTACCTTTGGATTGAAGAACATTTTGCATTTTTTATGGATGAAGACAGTGTGGAGTGGAAAGTCTTTTCACACTATACAGGTGTAAGTGAGGAAAAACATAGTTTATTACTGAATGTGCACTTCTCACTTGTGGATTACATTTTGTGATAGTTGCAAGGAAGTGGGTGAAACATTGATCAGATTGTCTCAGTTTTTATTGGCTGTTCAAAGATATTCATGAGAGAAGAGAAAGTTTATTCAAATAACAGCCTGCAACAAATTCATGCTTACATTTTGCAAACATTGATTGGAAGAAAATGTTAATGTAAGCAAGAGAACTTTACAGTTATGGTTTATGATCTGCCAGTTTGTTCAGAGCATGAAAAAGGGAAAAGTGCCAAACAAGACAAAATACTTTGAAACACTTCAGAATAGGTGTGCTGAGTTTATCTTTGCAGCTGTTTTTTAAAGTATTACTTTACAGGTTGACACCCTTTCTCAGACTATACCAGATCAACAAGTTCAGACTGTGATTTTCTATAAAGATATATGCATACTCATTAAAGTAAAGGACCCAATTTTAAAAAAGTTTCTTTGGCATATTTACCGAAATATGTATTATTACTTTATCAATAAATATGTGTACTGGGTGTTCGGAAAGTCACTATGCAGTTTTGTAATTATGTTTTATTCAGTCTATTTCAAGCCAACAACTAATAGTTGTGTTTAGAAATAAAATAAGAAAGATCCAGGCCTGTATTGATGCCAACGGGTGTCACTTTCAACACTGTTTATAATTGTCATTCATATTTACCTCCTGTATTCTGTATTGAAACATGTCTGTTAATAAATATATAAGTGCACAGTGACTTTCCAAACACCCTGTATATGATATGGTTAGATAAGGTAATGAACTATATGGATATATCTGTCACAATTTCTTTCATAAATTGCAGGTAGTTCTCTCAGACATTTGATATTATATTATTTATAACTTACAGAAAGCCAAAATCTTAATTTATCAAATAAAATATCACATTATTTTTTGTACAGAAAAGTGTCTGTTTCACTTCCAGTTAAAACATTATTACCATGGGAAACATATCTCTAAGCTTGGCTAACTTTTGCATAGTTAGAAAACCAGAAAAATTGTGAAAGTTATTGAAAACTGACTGGTTTTTGTGTGTTATTCTGTGTTCTTAGGTGTACTAGTTAATTAAATAATTAAGTCTATTGTAATAGTGTCACTGGTAAAAAAAATGAATGTTTAAGTTTCATTAACAGTTGACAAAAATAGAAAGAAAATCTGGAAAAGTACCGTATTTCTTGTTTTTCTTTATTTGTTAGTGTTAAAGTAACTAAAATGTAAAGAAGTAGAAACTTGTTGGGTTAAAGTTGAATTACATAAAGTAGATTAATAATAATAATTCAAGAGGTACACTTTTGTGCACTACATAATTCAGTGTAAGCTATATGTTTGCCAAATGATTTCTAACTTGTGAGATAGGATTATTGAACACAATTCAAGAGCAATGAAACATTAAAATTAGATATAAATAGATGTATACTGTTACATGGTGTTAACTACTGAGAATAAACAGTTGTGATTTTCTGTTACTATTTGCAGTCATTCCAGAAATAAAATGGGTAATGTAGAATTTTCATAATTTTGTTTTGGTGGTAATGGGATCAGTCAAGTTGACCAATCCTGTATACAGTTATACAGATAAAATATAGAAATTTTCTAGAAAACAAATATTTATTTAGGGACTTTTAAGGATTATGCAGTAAAATTTGAAAATTTTCAGAAGTGGAAAAGTATTTTTAATCTTGACATGAAAATGACTTTACACTTGGAGTAGTCAACAGTTTGACACCGTGTAACTGGACAAAATTTTTTGAAAATAGTTGATTAAAGAATCTTTGTGTGTGTTTGTGTTTTGTTGTTTTTTGTTTATAAAACATTTTTCTCACTAGCAGTAGACTACATACACATACAATTCATTTACAAATGACATGATACAAATTTTTATGACTGACTTTGAAAAGGTGTGTTATAAACATTCCTGAGTTCAAGCTATGCCATGCACATGCACAGAGTAGAAGATGGGTTGCTTAGCAACTGTTTTGAGTTGAATGACATGCTTGACCAATAGAAATAGAATATCTCCTTTTTTCAAGGTTGTTTATCTTCAAGTGAAACACATGGTTCTGATTAGCTTTCAGTACCATTAAAAATAAGGCTAAGTTCATTGTTGAGAGCAGATTCTGTATCACTTGGCAATTTTCACTTGTCATACGTATATTAGTTTGATAAATTCATTGCAGTAAGGTTTTCTTTTATGTTTAATTATTTATTTATGTTTTAAAACTTACATTTGAAAGGTTTAAGTGTTTTTAAATATATCTGTACTCTGAATTGTAAAACAGCTCAGACACTTATGAGTGTAAGAAATATTATGCTACAGGTGCTAAACCTAACAGCTGCTTAACATCACCCATGGGTACTTGATGTGTGACAATACAAATGATTAATGATAAAATAAAGTATTAAAAGTTAATTGAGTGAAAAGTTGCTGAACACAGTTGATGTTATTAGGGGAATCAATAAACAGTTAAAAGGTATGTACATACTTCTGTTTATTAATTTAAATGTTTCATTGCACTGAACATTGATAACGGCTAGTTAGTGATACTGTAGAGAAAATAGCAAATATAAATATAGACTTCAAAAACCTTTATTTATTTTGGAGGCAATAAAGATTATGCAAGTGAAATGCAAAAACTATAAGGTAAAAATTAGTATTTTTGTATTTTACATGAAAATCACTTTTCAGGAGAACTATTCACAGTTTAGATGGAAATAATTACATTAAATAACAAATATTTATTTAACTCTCTCTACTTGGGCTTGGTCAAATTGACTGACCACTCAACCTCTTTGTACTCATTTAAAGTATTTGTAGGTTTAATACTTTTAACTTTCATATAGTGTGTATATATTCACAAAATTTGCCAGTCTTTCAGTTGACATTAAAACTTGTTCATATACAAGAAATTGTGTTGTTTAGTAAAGTACTTTTAATATACCCTAATAAAGATTTATCCATGAATATATTGGATATTTGTTTTGAATGGTCTATGTGCAAAGTAATTTTCTTGTTAAGATTAAAAATGCGTTTCTTCATCTCAGAAATCTTAAATTTCCTTTATGCAATCCTAAAACCCCTTAAATAAAACTTTTGTCATTTTTTCTACCCTTTATCTATGTGGGATCAGTCAAATTGACTGACTTCATGATCACCAAAAAGAAAATCAAAATAATCTAAAAATACCTCTCCCCTTCCAGAGCAACTTTAAATTGTAACATGAAACTATATTTCTTTATCCTTAAGTTAATATATATATATATATATATATAATTACATTTTATTATTTTGTTGTGAAAATGCTATTCACATCATTATAAGTTGAAACATAATCAGGGCAAATGTAGCTTGTATAACTCCATTGAATTACATTTATCCATTAGCTGCTCACATGTCTCATGAAACATTATTATATTATTATTATTTATTTATTATTTAACATAATCTAATTTTAGCTAAGCTAAAAAGATCCATTTTGTTACTTTTATAATAATAATAATAAAGAATAAAAATGAAAAACAGGAAATAAAGTACTTGATGAAACTTTTTCTCTCAATTGATTGTTGATGATAAGTAACCCTACTTTATTAATACTAATTATAGTACTACAGTACATTTTTATTTAATTAAATAACATACATGCAAGAAGTAAACAATTTCCTCTAACATTCACAGTTTTTCTGGCTTCATAACTATGCTATTAGAGGCATTACAAATTCATCAAAACTAGTCATTAAGTTTCTCACTGGAACATTCCTCGTGCTCTAAGTGATACTGACGATTATCTATTCCAAACACACTTATGCAATACATCATTTGGTAGATGAAAACCTTGACCTTCTATTTGTTATATATAACGTATATAAATTTGAGAGAACTATTAATAAATTCTGAAAGAGAGGATGTGAAAGATAAGTATGGCTGGAGGGATTTGATTTTCTGTTGATAGCTCTGTAGCCAAACAAAATACAAAGCTATAAAAGTTAAGGTTTGTTTGAGGAGAGATTATTTTTTTAATGAGTAATTTACATTAAATTTCATATTTATTGAAAGGATGTTGAATAAAACAGAGAATAGGGAATGCTTAGAGAGAAAATGTTGCATTTCTCACTCTAGGGAAAATTACGGACATTTTTAATTGTTGCCTTGAAGAATTTAGAACTTGAAACATGTACTATTAAAATATGGGTTATTTGCTAAGCTTTTTGTTGTACTAATGATGTAAAATAAACAAAATATAGTTCAATAAAATTTTGAATTTAAGACACTGAAACTTTGTGTCATGCACAGTAAAGGATACCAGTAGCAAGAAGGTTAAATTGACACAGTCAGTATAGTGTTAGGTGTTGAAATAATAATAGAAAAATTTCATTGTTTAATATAAAAAAATGTTCATTTAAGAGGTTCCAGAAGTTATGCAAGTAACACTTGAAAATTATAAGATCAAGAGAAGAATTAATCTTAACATGAAAATGACCTTTCACTCAGACTAGTTAGTATGATTAAAACTGATAACAGTAAATTTGTGGAGGACAAATATCTTAAAGAAATACTTTATTGAAAATTTTCACTTTTATTGCAAAGACTTTAGTAAATGCTTGCTAAAGTCCGTGAAAATACGCATAGATTATTAAGAGTTATAGTATTTATAATTTGATAATTTGGTAGTTACAAGTTTAATCAAAATATCCAAGCTTGTGTGCATAGAGTATGTAAATCTAAAAATAACATCAATGGTTTTACTTGATGTATTATAAAATGATTACTGGATGTTTTACAAACGATATAAAGTGTAAATGAAAATGAAAAATAGACTGCTTTTGCCAAATGAAAGAAATTTAGGTGCTTCATGTGCACAATATAGAAAGTTATAAATAAGAAAGCAATATAAAAAAATACTTTTATTGAAAATTTATCTTGTTTTTTTTTCCTGTATTTATGGGTTTGTAACAGTACTGTATTTTCTAAATTATCATTTTAAGGCTTGAAGGAATGCTTCCTCAAAGAAGATAGTTTTAAAGAAACAACTTCAACACTAAAACTGACAGTTTATAAAATTTTTTTACCCCTTTTCCTGTGGGCTTGAAATATTTTTATGTGAACATTTGGGTCTGAAGCTTATCTTTAAAACATGGGGGGGGTAAAAACCTTGCTTCATGATCAGGCTAATGTTTAGAGAGGATTCTCTGCAAATAATGAATCGATTTTGGAGAAGTATCAGGAACAATAACTAGTGATACAGAATCATTGCTAATCATGTTAAAGTTGTTAGAGGAGTTTCAAATGCAGAGCTTTTGATGTCAGCCACAGAAGCCAGGCTGAAATATCATGCCTATCTAGAAAAACAAAATTGTAGGCATCAAAAGTAAGTATTCAATGAATGATGTTTGACTTAGAATGAGAGCAGAAGCTTATGTGAAGATGCTGATGTATTCAGCAAATGAAGATGGTGAAAGAAATAAATCAGCTAGCAGCTTAATTTTTGTCACCTAGTTTGTGCTACACTGCACATCTGACTTTGAGAAGATCTCTGAATTGAATCCTCTTTTACTACTAATTAAGAACATAAAGTTCTTGAAAAAAGAAAACTGCTTAAAATATTTTCCGAAAATGTTTTATTTGCAGATGTTATTTTTGACATAGTTGTCTGGAATATTTTACTCAACATTTCACACATCATATACGAATAATGCTGAATGAAGCAGAAAGTAAGGTTAATGGTAGCATTGTAGTTATTATTCTATCTTTATGTAACTCCTTTGCTTTATGTGAAACTATTTGTGACCAAATGTTTGAACAAATATTTGTTTCATAATGCTTTGTTGTTATCTCTGAAGATCATCTATTACAGTGTCTGTTTTCTAAGAACACTATACAAAATAATTAGCTGATAAGTAAAAGTGTGGTTTGCAAGGCATGAAAATGTATTTAAGTATTATGGAAAAGTTTTGGAATTGTTTAACTTCAAAGATGTATGAAACATGAATTTAATTAAATAACTTTATTATCAGTTTGCATGAAAAATGTAATTTTTCTATCATTTAAGTTGACATCTCTTTAGCTTCAAGAGGTACTGTATAAATAAATTATTAATAATTTTTTTTGTGTCACAGGATGCATTTCCCTTGTGATTTTCTTATTTTTGATTTTCCACATTCATTGAGGCTGTCAGAGAGGCCAGTCAAATGGAAATTAAAGCTGTAAATTTTAATTTATAGTACAATATCTCTCTCCTTTTTGAGGGAGTGGGATATAAATAAATTTGTGACACTCACCATTAAAGCTTCTTTTATCTTATCATAGCTTTGAATGAATTGAGATACATGTGAACAATATTATCTTTTATAAGTATCCATTGAAGATTACTTCTTTTTTCATTTAGAGACACTTTGTTTCAAACTTTGAGTGATTATTGTTGTTGAATAACAAGCAACTAATGGCATTTAACCTATTTGTAGCTTAGTGAAAAAGTCATTTAAATTGTAGTAATTTTAGTACATTGTGTCTTGTTCTAATTTTATACTTGGAATAAATTTAAATATTATGTACAACTAGTGTATTTACAAAAAAAAATTACTGCTTTTTCTGTCAACAACAAAAAAAGGGAATATAGATGAGTAAGTACTAAATTTATTTATATACAAATATATATATATATATATGTATGTATATTGTTTTATTGTAATAAAAGCAAAATTTGTAAAAATGACAAACTTGATGGGTTAGATAAAAAAAACAAACTTGCCAAACAAAAGGTACATAATTTCTTGTAAATGGTCAGTATCATAGAACATTTTGTGACAGGTGCATTTGCAATTCACTGTTGCACTCTTATAACTCAGTTGTTTATTTGCACAAAGCTGTATAAGTGTAATAAATGGCTTTTAACATACCTTGAGGGGGAGGGTAAAGCAAACAACTAAATGAACCCAATTTCAAAAATCAATTTTGGCAATAAGAACAAATAGTACATTATTTTTTGCTGCAATATATGATCATTGAAGAAAGAAAAAAAAATTAATGTAGATTTATTCAATATTTTTAAAGTTTTTATTTTAACCTACAATGAAGATTTTGCTACATTTGTAAAGTTTGAGATTATGCAAATAAAGTATGCAAATTGAAAGTAAAAAAAAGTTTTTGTTTTTAACATGAAAATCACCTTGAATTAAGACTACTCAGAGTCCAAGTCAAATTGTCTCAATAAATTTACCATCAAATTTTTGTGATAAAACCATTAGAATTTTTTTTTTACAATATATTTGTAACATTTACTAAAAGCATGCTAAATTTCACAAAGATACACCAAGTAAATTTGTCATGTAGTTTCATAATAACTGGTTTGGTTCAAAGCACCAACATTGCCCATGTTATATTTGAAATGTGTTAAAACTTTTGAAAATGTGTGTGTGTTTTCTTACAGCAAAGCCACATCAGGCTATCTGCTGAGCCCACCGAGGGGAAACGAACCCCTGATTTTAGCATTGTAAATCCAGAGACATACTGCTGTACTAGTGGGGGGAGGGGCTTGAAAATGCAGTACAAGCAAAAATTCACCTTTTTCTTTACTTCTTGACTTTATATTTTTAGGAAGAATATGAAAGAGATAATCTTGTGAATCGGCATATTGATCCACTGTCTGACTACCGCTACACACAAACTGATGGTATCTTAATCATAAGTGATCCCAATCAAACCAAAGACCGAGGAAAGTATCACTGCTCTGCCACCAATAAGTTTGGAACAGTTATTAGTCAAACTGTGCACTTGAGTTTTGGATGTAAGTGTATCAGTTTATTTTTGATCTTGTATACCATTATCATTGTTTCAACCAACCCACTTCTAAATTTGTTTCATACATATAACCAAATCCTCAGAAATTAAATAATAAAAACTGTATATTAAAACTATTAATTTATTGATGAAGCATGCATTATTGATATACTTCATACATTTTAATCTTTCATTTGATCAGTCATTGGAGAATTCAACAAAAAGAGATCACCAGACTATGGCAGAGAGTACTGGGGGAAGTCAATTACATGTGATCCTCCACAACATTACCCAGGTAAATTGTAACTTCCTTTGATGTTTGGAATTAAAAAATAATAATTCTAATTTGACATTGGAAGCAGTTTACCCAATCTTTTTTGTATGAATATTTAATATTTACATGAGCTTTAAATTCTTGATTTGAAAGAATTATTTGTTACAGTCCAGCAATAATGGGCTTGAATGTCTGCTGAATCATTTTGGAATATAATAATCATTATGTATTTTAAAAGTGTACTTGTTTACTGAAGTAAAATTTGTGAGGTAAGTTTAAAATACAGAAGGTATATTTTGTTCTGCTGACTAAAAACAAATTTGTGAAAGAATCTTGCATATAAATAAGGCTGTTCAAACAATAATCCTTACTCTTGTTTAATAAAAACAATATTCAGTGTTATTGTTTTGTATTTTTTTTTGTTGGAGAGAATGTTTGAGAAGCTAGATTTGACCTCTCTGTAGGGATGGATTTCTGTACTTGGTGAGGGGACCTCCCAGGGAAGGTTCTGTTCTTTCAGTTTATCTCCTCTGGGATCTAAACATTCATCCATGTGCTTACTGTGTGTGGTGACCTGTAAAGGGGAAAAGAGGATCCTGGTAGTTGAGGGGTCCAACCCTAACACACCACTTTGGCCTTCAATTTTTGCAAATGGGCAGTTTCAGAGTGGTCCATTTGGGCTAGGGTCAACCAAGTACCAGTGTTAGATGTTTTCAACAGGTGTTGTGGGCATTGTGTCTGATGCTGGTGTTTTGGTATAGTGCTCACAAAACCCTGGCATTCCTGCAGTGTCCTTGTTTGGCATTGTAGTGTTTCTCCTTGTAGGTCTCTATGGTGGATGGAGTCAGTAGGCACCGAAATATTCTTCTTTTTTTATTATGGATACTTTAAATAAAAAGTTAAATAAAATAGTGAAAAAACAATCCATGAGTAAAAGACCACATCTTGAAGATCCTGAGAAACAATCTTCAACATCTGTAACAACTATTGTAACTCATTTTCTTATACTACATTCTCTTTCAGACAAATCTTTAGGGCAGATGCTTCCCTTTTTCATTCAGAAGGGACTAGAGGAACTTATTGGCTCTCCAAAGTCAGTGACATTAGTGGAAACATCCACATCTGTACACAGTGAACTCCTCTTGTATTTAAGGGCAATTGGGGATATATCTATTGAGGTTACACCTCATACTACTTTGAATAAATCATGAGGAATTATTATTGAGAGGGATTTGAAGAATATCCCTGAGTCAGAGATCCTTGTTGGTTTCTCCACCCAAGGTGTTTCTGCAGTGAGGCATATTCCACTCACAAAGATGGAATTACGATGCTGACCAATGTCCTCATTTTGACATTTACCTCAGCACATTCACCTGCCACCAACAAGGTAGGTTGTCTTAATTGCTAGGTATATTCATACCTTCTAAACCCTCTTGGATGCTTCCAGTGTCAGTGGTTTGGTCACTCGAAGAATTCATGTCGTGGTTCCTTGACATGTGCTCATGGAAATGGCAAGGACCATGATACCTATGAGTGTGAAATGAAATTCTCATTGCATCAGTTACAATATCTCTCACTCGTTCTACTTTTATTCTTGTTTTAAATGGTTGGGAGAAAAAGAGGTTAGCATTTGCAAATGATTCAAAACATTACTTACTCACTCTACTACTACAGTGGGAGTACAGACAGATGTCTCTGTGCCTCTAAAAGAATTGTTCTTAAACCAAATGAAAAGTCTTGTACCTCCATGGTTAAAAATTTGAATCAACTTCAACACCCATCTGCCCCTTACATACATTCCAGCAAATCCAAAGATCCACTTCCTTTAGTTTTTGGGTATGAGCATTTTCTTGGGAACATCGTCTCCCCCCTCAAGATGCAAATGGATTATTCTTTCACTTCTTCAGTTGCTGGAATCCTCTTCCAACAGCAAAGACCTGCCCAATCGACCTAGGGTAGGATCCATGGAGATCGATAGACCTCCCTCAAATAAAGACAGTAAAGAAAAAAGACATGGTTGTAAACAGAAGGGCTCTCCATCCAATTCACCTACACATAGAAAAAATGGCCACCTTAATACAATGGAACTGTTGAGGTTTACGTTGTAATCTGGATGAAATCAAAGCCTGATTGCTTCCTGACCTCCTATCTGTCTTTCCTTCCAGCAAACATTTCTGAAACCTGCTGATACAGTCACCATTAAGCAGTTTTCTTTCTGCAGAAATAACAGGATGTGTGATGGATGAGTGCATGGAGGGGTGGCACTGTTGTTTGATCAGCATGTGTCCACCCTGTTTTTGGCACTCAACACACCCTTGGAGGCCAGAGCCCGCTATGTTTCCTTGGGTCCTACCATCACTGTTTGTTCTCTCTACCAGTTGCCTGTAGAGATCTGTGATGAATCAGATCTTGATGCTCTCATTGAACAGTTGCAGTCTCCCTTTTTAATTCTGGGGGACTTTGGACACCATCCCCTCTGGGGAAATGTTGATATTGATGGGATGGGTTGCTCTTTAGAGTGTATGCTCTGTGATCACAACCAGTTGCTTTTCAGTAGCAGTTCTTGTACTTATTTTCATGTACCTAGTCAGTCCTTTACTGCTATTGATCTCAGTTTTCTTCTCATCACTATTCTCCCTCTTTATGTGAAGGGTCGACAATAATCCACGAGGCAGTGACAATTTTCATATAAGTTTGAGAGAGACTGGCCATGGTTGATATCACTGACCTGCATGCCCTAGTGGAAGCTGAATCAAACAAACTGGCCCTCTTTCTCTGCTTTCACAGAACTTGATCCTGCCATCATTTGTAAGCCATTCATAGACTGACTATTATACAGGCAGTTCCTCAGTGTATTCATAAACCTCGACACGTTTTCCACAATATCCATGTCCATGATGGAATCCTGCTTGCAAAATGGCTTGGAATACTCAAAAACGGGCCTGGGATACTTTACATAGGTATCCCAGACTCTCTCACCACATCGTTTTCCATCAGGCCCATGCACATGCTTAGTGGGTGAGATGTCAAAGCCAGAAGGAATCTTGGAATAGGTGCACAATCAGCATATCTTTTACCATTAGTTTCAAAGCCATGTGGGACAAGATTCCAAAGATCAGTGGACAATATAATTCTGTCCCTCTCTCGATCTTACTCTCTGATGGCCAGGAAGTAGCTGATGCCTGGAGCATTGCCAATACTATAGGTGAAAGCTTTTGTCGGGTATCTAGCACTTCTGCTTCTTCCTCCACCTTCTTAGCCATCAAGACTCGGATAGAGCAATCACCCCTTTCCTTTTTAGCTGATTATCTCTGTGACTATAATCGTTCCTTCACACTGGTGGAACTCAAACTAGTCCTTCATCAGTCTGGCAGTATATCTGTTGGGCTCAATGATATACACTATGAAATGCTGCGCCATCTGTTTCTTTCTCTTGCTTTTCTTCATCTGGTTTTTAACCAGATCTGGCAGGAGAATGTGTTTCCTGATGCCTGATGCTAGGCTATAGTACTTTCTTTCTCTAAGCCTATGAAGAATTCCAAGACTTTTTAAAACTATTGTCCAGTTGCTTTGATGAGCTGTCTCTGTAAGACCTAAGAGAGGATGGTTAATGTTTATCTTGCTTGGTTCCTGGAATCATCCAGTGTAGGTTCTGACAACAGCCTTCCACCATGAACCACCTGATTTGACTTGAAACACTGGTCAGAGAAGCCTTTCTCAAATGAGAACATTTTGTATCAATACTCTTTGACATTGAGAAGGCTTATGATACACCATGGAGGTATGGCATTTTGCAAGACCTCCACATGTATATGTTATGTGGCTGTTTGTCCACTTTTATTAAACGAATTTTAATGGACACAAGTGATTCCAAGTTCCTGTGAGTTCAACACTTTCCCATTCTTTTCTACAAGAACTTGGAGTCCTTCAGGGCTGTTTTTCAGTATGAAGATTAATGCCACCTATGAACCACTTCCTCTTATTGTTGCAAACAGGCTTTGTGTCAATGACTTTCACATCTCGTGTCAGTCATTGAACATGAGGTATGTTGAAAGGCAGCTGCAGACTGCTGTCTATCCTTTACTGTAGTGGACCAAATGGCTTTAACTTCTCTTTCTCTAAAACCATTTGCATGCACTTTTGCTGCCAACGGGGTATTTACCTTGATTCTGAACTCTGTATTGGTGAAGTTGTGCTGCCTGTGGTTCCTGAGACAAAATTCTTGGGGCTTATCTTTGACTGCAAGCTAACCTTTATACCACACATCAAACAGCTATAAGTGATGTGTACAAAAGTACTTAACATTCTCTCTATCCTTTGTTCCATCCCTTGGAGAGTGGATCAGTATTCTATGCTGAAGTTATATTATGCTCTTACTCATTCGAAATTCGACTGTGGATTACTGACATGTTTCTCTGCCAGGACCTCAGCCTCAAAGATGCTGGACTTCATTCATCATTAAGGACTCTGGCAATGCACTGGAACTTTCTGCACTTTTTCAGTTCAGAGCTTATACATGGTCTCATGAACCTTCTTTGCACCTCCATCATTTGCTTACATAGTTAAAAACTTCATTCCTTACCAAAGCATTCCATCTGGGTTAATGTTTTCCTTCCTCGGTGGACCATGCTTTTTCAGAACAAACGATCTGCTACTGCTGCTTTTAGCTTTTGTATTCAGGTGCAGTTGAATGAATTGGGTCTTTTCTAAGATAACATTGCTGTATCCACTGGTTAGGTTATCCTACCATGGCTTCTTACAGTCCCCAAATGTAACCTGTCTTTAAGTTATTTGAGAAAAGCAGACATTCCCGATTAGAAATACTGTATGTTATTTACTGAATATCTTTCAAACTGGTCTTCCATTCCTATTTATGCAGATGATTCGAAATCAGGTAACAATGTGGGCTCTGCTATGGTGTGTTTTGGTTCAGTGTTTGCATGCAGAATTTTCTCTACAGCTTTATACTGACTTGCATAGTTCTCTACTGGCTCCGGAATCGTTTCATGTTAGTTTGCACCCTGTTCTTGCTGATATTCAAAACTGACAGGCCCATATTTCTTTAACATCTACTTTTATTCAGTTTTTCTAGATAGCAGACCAAATTGGTATTTGTGGAAATGAGCTTGCCAACACTTCATATAAATTTGCTCTGGCACTATCACTGTTGTGCCTGTTCCATACATAAACTATGGTCCTGTAATCAAGGCTCAGCTCCATGCTAATTGGCAGCTGACTTGGAGCAAGCAAAGTGAAAACAAACTTTTCCAAATGAAATCCTCTGTTGGATTTTGACCATCTTGCTTCCATAAGTATCAGAAAGAGGAAGTTGTTGATTCTAGACTACACATTGGTCACAGTTTTTAATCTCATCATTTTCTTTTATCTGGGTCTGATGCACTAGTGTGTAGTCTATGTAACACTCAGGTCACAGTAAGCCAAATTTTATTGTCTTGCTATCGTTGAGAGTCATAATGATGGCACCATTTTAAACATGTTCTGTCCCAAGGTTTATCCATAACAGTGTTATTGGCAATGGTGACACTGTCCATTTTAGAAATGCTTTTAATTTTCTTAATGCCATTAATCTTTTTAATGGTATTTAAGTGTTTTAATTTATAGATTAGACCTTTTTTAATGTGATTCCCCTTTAAGAATCAAAGTACATCTAGTTCGATTTGGAATTAGAAAATTGGCTGTTATGTCAAATAGCTCTAAAACCAGGATTGGAAAGGCCAACTCCAGGCGACTAACACTGCTGTTTGAACTATCTGTAAGTTATTCTGGTGAGCTATATTTACAATTTTGCTACTAGTCTTTTTAAACATTTTTTTGCTTTCTGAAAATGCCCATAATGTCAGATAACTCGGAACCAAGACTGTGAAGTCCAACTTCAGGTGATCTCATGGTGATTTCTAATCTTACCTGTTAGTCTTCCAATTATGATAATCCTGGGTCCTTTACAGATTGTATGAATGTAGTTTTTCTCTTACTGCTGTAGACTAGATATAAAAATTGGTTTTATTACTATTTGTTTTTTTGAATTCAAAGATGAAACTTTGTTTTGCTTTACCTTAATTTCCTTTTATGAATTTTACTTGTTTTACTTAAACTTTTTACTGAATGTTTGGCACAGATAGTCTACTTCCTTTGCACCATAAAACACCAAAAACCAATTTTTAACATTTTAAATGAAAATATGCAAGCAACATTCATCAAATCATGTACTCATCTTATAATTTTATATACTTTTTCTAGAAGTGAATTATTACTGGACTAGAAATACCTTTCCTAATTTTGTGGAAGAAGATCAGCGAGTATTTGTATCCAGGGATGGCAATCTCTATTTTTCCAACTTGGAGAAAATTGACAGAGCTAACTATTCATGTAATGTTCAAAGTGTCATTTCCTCTACTGGGAGAACTGGACCCTTTTTTTCTCTGAGAGTTGAACCTGCTTGTAAGTTTGCCACAAGCAGATGGTAATTGTGTGTGTATTTTTTCTCAGAAAGTGAAATAAGACTGATTGTTCTGAAACATAAAATGCCCTGTCACCTGTGTTTTTGAAATTAATATAAAAGGAGACTAGGTTTTATATATTGCATTTCTCTAGGCTTAAGTGACGTTTTTTATTGTGCGTATATTTTTTTTCTGGTGACATTTTTTGGTTGTTGAAAAATAAGTATTTTGCCATTTTCAAATACAGTAGTTTGTTTTCAACCTTTTTAAATATAGTTGTTACGGTTATAACTTTGTTTGCTTCTTTCAAGAAAACTGTCTGAAGACTTAGGATCAAAACAGTCCATGTTTTTTACAGTTTTATTTTTTGTTTTTCGTACTTAAAGAATGTTATTCATTGTACACTTTAAGAATTGTGTTAAGCCTCTTGTATTATCTTTATGTACACTCAGAGGTGTGTACTTCTATTTCTGCCAAACTGCTCTTAATACTTTTCTAGTACAAAGGTAATATTTAACCTACATCAATAAATTAGTTTAGTTCTATTTGTGATCGTAAGTACAGTGGTACTTATAGTAGCAATGGGGGCTTATACATAAGACATGAAATACAAATTATTTACTCGTATATACCTTCAACAACCAAATGATACATCTTCAAAAGTATTTGAGACACTTTTAGGTCATAATTTACAAAATTACAAATCATAGAACTAGTTGAGGAGATCAGCAGAGCAGATTAAAGAAATTCACAAAACCATAAATTTCTCAATCTTCCTAACTGACTGACATTGTTGAACATTTCTAGCTGTGTAGCAAAATTTGTAGTTATAAGTGTACTAAATAGAACAACAGCACTGGGACTATATGCTAGTGGTAGTGTGAAGTAGTTAATCCTTTTGCAACAGACTATGGAAAAATATATACAAGTTTGTATACACATTTGGACAAATTAAGTATTTACACTTTAACTTTTGATACAGTATGTGTATCTTCACAAAATTTGGTAGACTTTTAGTAAAGATTACGAGTTTTTATGTGGACAAAAATCTGATGTTTAATGAAATATTTTTGCCAAAGATTTGTTTGTTAAAATATTGAGTGTTAAATTACTAGTCTGAGTGCAAGGGGATTTCATGTTATGATTAAAAAAAACTGTTCTTTATCCCAAAAATCTCAAATATTATGTGTAATCTCTAAAACCTCTTAAATGCATTTCAAATGTTTGTTTTCAGTAATACTATATACTATTTTCTATACCTTAACCATGTGGAGTCTATTAATTGACTGACCTCATGACCATCATAAAAAAATTAGGAAATAAATATAAATTATGCTTTTCTTTATGCTAGAATTATTATATATTATAACACAAAATTAGAAATGTTTATTTTAAGTGTCATATATATATAATAGATTTTTGCAGTTGTGCCAAGTTAACATTACACAACTTGTTGACACCATGCACATGCAATCATGTTACCATATTCAATAATATAAAAAATCACATTTTAGTTTTCACAAAGTGACCTGTCTTTGTCTTGGCTGTGCTTCAGTGGACTAGTGTTTTGTAATATATAGCCACATTTCAGTTATTAAACATTATATATTATTGCTATTTAGAAATAAGTTATGAAACTTATTTTTCTTAAAATGTAGAACAATAAATATAAAAGTAAAGCAAACAGTTGTTTTTCTAGCTATCACCTTTGAACTTGGTTGCTGCTTGACATAGGTTGTTAACCCTTTTAAAATTTTGCACGTGGAGGATATCCTAAAACTTTTGTGGTTAAAGAACCAAGAAATAAATAAATAACTGCACTTATTTCACAGAATTCTACTGCTGTTTATAAAGTTTGATAACTAAGCTGTATTTAGGTCTAAAAAAATATGAAGGTTAGAGCAGATTAATGGCAGAACCTACATCCTTCAAAACTTGAATCAAAGTAACGTGGAAGTCTTTTCACATATTAAAATGGTTTAGAAAACTAGGGGACTTTCTAAGCTGTCAACTGGTTGTTCACATGTCATATAGTGAAGAAATTGTATATTGGTGACCATTTCTAAAAGTCAAGAAAGGTGAATGGGGCTCTTGGGTTTGATTCAGTACATAAGCCATATCTAAACAACAAAAATGGATGAGTTCTTTATTTTCAAGCTTGTCATCCTTGTAATTCGAGTTCCTGCTTTATACAAAACTATAAATTTAGTATTTTGATGACATAAACGTCTAATTTTAATTAGTGCTGCATTCAACATACCACATGATTTACTAAACTTATATTTAGATGTTATTTTAATATTTACTTATTTGTCCATATTTGGTATAGAACTTCACAAATGCCCACGTTTTTAACATTTTCAATCTGCTGCACAGATTTGAAGAAAAATTAAATAAACTTCAAAATAAAAATGTGTGTATCCTTTGTATCTGTATTCCACAAATTCTTAATAGAATACAGATTACAGATCCTAATAATTACAGAAACAAATTGGAAATCCAGCTCGTACTTATTGACCATGCTGGTTAGATATCTCATGGAAACGGACAATCTCGTGAAGCAAAAACTGAAAGCCACATTATTAAGATAAAATATGTATTAATTACAATATTATTTTCATTTATTCTCAAGACAACTGGTATAGGTATTAGCACTTTAATTAAAATAAAGTACAGGACAGTGTTTCAACCTCATTAAGTCATCTTCAGATTAACAACTCTGTTCACTCAGCTTACTTTCATACTTCAAACTGTAAGAATAGTAGTACAGCAACAACATTTTGCACATACTCAGTTCTGTATTGATTGAAACATTTTAATGTTGCCATTCCTAATGAAGTATAGAAACTTTCACTTTATTTCTGAAGACGAAAGTTCTTAAAAACTTTAACTTATTTCTTCTCAGCAATAATTATGTGTATTTTTGGTTCTTTAAGTATATTGCTCTATTTCCATTTGTAGCAAGTGGACAGAAGTTGCTGTTCCCCAACACCTTTCCAAAGTCATTTCCAGAAGCTCCTTTAGCAGGACAGAATGTTAGACTGGAATGTGTTGCTTATGGATAGTGAGTTTTAACTTGTGTTATAGTTCAGTGTTCAGCATAATGCATTAAATATTAGTGTTAAAGTTGTTCTGATGAAAAAAATAATAATTATAAGATGTGTTTGTTGATACAGCTAACAAAATAAACATTTAAAATTAGGCTAATAGAAAATTAAGTATATAAATAGTCAAACTTTGCATCAAAACATTCAGTACAAGTTTCTACCAAGGAAACTAGTATTAAAATACATTAAAAACTGATTAAATGAATATTAAGTAATATTTTAAGAACTTATTGCAGGCCAGATAAAATTACCTTGTGGTCTGTGGGTTATATGTTACACATGCATGTACTAAACTTTCTAGTTTTCTTACTTAAAATTTTGTTGATTTTAATGAACTAGACTGGGAAATTTGAAATGGGTTTTTGTGTTACACAACACGTGTATGAGAGTTTTTGCAAGACCTTTGTCATAAAGAGTCTAAAAAAGAAATCATCAATGTAAAGAGAAATAATAGGTTTTTAATGTTTTCAGTCCTGTTCCCTTCTATAATTGGACTCGTGATGGGTCATCCAGAAGTCTACCACAGGGTTCGTATGTGATCAATTACAATCGTGTTCTTATAATTCCAAACATACGAGTGGAAGACATGGGAGAATATATATGTGTTGCCAGTAGTGGCATTGAATCTATACAGAAAGCTGTCTCTCTTAGTATACAAGGTTTGTATGAAAATAAAAAAATGAATAGTACTAAGAATTTTTAATTTTAAAAAATAAATTATAAAAGCATATTTTTTTTCTTTTTCTCTCAGGATTAATGAAATTTTAGTGATAATAGGTTTTAAAACAAGGAAGTTCTTTTTTTGTTGTTAATACATGTGTGTTAGTGTAAGTTTTTGCTTGCTCATTTGCATAAACATTTCTGATCTCTGTATTTGGGTTATTATGTAAAATCGAGGTTACTGCTCAGCCTAATCATTATTTTTATGTCTAACATTTTGTTAGAATTTGTTTTATTACTGCTGGAATAAACTGGACTATATTTGTAAATATATTTGAGCATATAAAAAATAATGAATAATTTTAGTAGCATAATGAACCCCATTTTCTGAGAAATTGTAAATTTTGCAGAATAAATCAATTAAACATTATTATTTCCAGTAGAATGATACAAATATGATAACCTAATAAAGTGTATAGGATATATATAGTTTTTATCTGCTATTCTGCAGCACGTCCTCAATTTACAATAAATCTGGATGACAAAGTGATGGATACTGGGAGTACCTTAACATGGACTTGTGAAGCTTTTGGAATACCAGATGTTACTTATAGTTGGTGGAAGAATGGACAGAAACTTCTCGTTGATCAGTTGATGCCTTCTGACATCACCCGATACCATATTTTTGAAAATGTCCTAACAATTGAAAACCTGATTGCAGAAAGAGATGAGGGGATGTATCAGTGTAAAGCCACAAATCAACTAGGTTCTACATACTCCACAGGACAGTTACGAATTATTAGTGAGTTGCAATTTATTTTGTATTCATAAGTGAATTGTTTTTATTCCTCTTTGAAAAAAAAAATTCTGTACCACTAAAATGTATTGGTGAACATTTGCAAAACTTTAAAGATAAGTTACTTTTTTAAAATTTGTAGTAGTCGAATTCTAGTATTACTAATCTGATAACACTTGTGCTTTAATAACATTTCACTGGTATTTTAAAGTACATAAATTGTGTTACATAGAAGAAAATTAAAGTTTGAAAAGCACAAGTGCATCATCCGAAAAAGCACCATTGAATTTTAAAATAGTGGTGATATTGTTCTTAAGTAACTAGAGGTGGTAGTATATCTTGGTAATTTTCACAGTTTTCCTAAGTTTGTTTTTTCCACATCTTTAGTGTAACACAATTATCATTTTGTCCAGAATTCATTGGAAAATCACTTCAATACAGTATCAGTGTTGAGGTTTAATTTTTCATTTGGAGTTTGGAGCTGTTATTATTTTACATTATTTACACCTGTAAAAAAACTTGGTAAATTTTATTTTGATACAGATTGTTCAGGTAGCTTTATGAATTAAAAACAAGATAAATCACATTACTGAGAAAATTAGCATTTGGCTGCTTGAGGTCACTACTACCATTAAAAGCCTTGATTGAAAGTTAATCTAAAATCCCTTTGAACTTGCAGACTGAAATGGACTAATTGAACTCTATAAGTGATAGCTGCTTTTTCAGGACAAAATATTTTTATTTTTTTCATTAGTCTTAAAATTGGTTTATATAGCAGTGCAGACTGCTGTTATTATTGTTGGTAGAATGACACATGATTTTTTTGTGACCTCAAGTAAAATATTCTCATTAATGTGGGATTTCATGCACTTTTTCGTTTTTCAGTAATCAAGATTTAAAAAATTATACTTTTACATTTATGATTTTCTTTACATTGTAAACATGCTTGCTGAATATATGTTTTCTGATACATTATTAATAATTGCTTTACAGCTTTAAGTCCAACTTTTGAAAAGTATCCTCTAGAAAAAGAAATGTATGCTGGAGAAGGAGGAAATGTTACAATCCCTTGTCGCCCTGAAGCTGCTCCGAAACCCAAGTTTACCTGGATGCACAATGGTGTTGTATTAAGTGGTAGTGGTCGTATTCAGTTGATAGACAATGGATATCTTTATATCACTTCTGTACAACGTGGTGATGAAGGCCAGTATACTTGTACTGCTAAAAATCCTCTGGGCTCAGACAAGAGTTCTGGAAATTTAATTGTTTTACGTGAGTTGAAATAAACTTCTTACTATTAATTTTTCTAAAGTTAATCTTAAGTAATGTCTGAAATGTATGAAAAGCAAGTGTTTAGCTTTATATGTATAATTTATTTGTAATTGTCTAATTTTTTTGCACAGAAAAGTGGGCCTTCTAGTTGCACAATGGAATGTTTGCAGACTTGTACTGCTAGAAACTGGGTTTCAGTGTCTGTGGTGGGCAGGACACACACAGCCTGCTTGTGTTGCTTTGTGCTTAACAACAAACAAACAAAACAGATAGGTGGATGGAATGGATAAAACTTTTGTATTATTAAAGCAAATATTTCATAGTTACTGTTAGAAAAGATCATTGATTATAAATATTATAAATTTAGATAACATTAACATTTGAAATTTAACAAAAACCTTTATAAATGTATGTACTTTAAAAAAGTTAATTTTGATTTATTTTGTAATTTCTAATAAAATGTTATGTGATTATATGCAGTTGGACTTTGAATAACTCATTTACAAGGTAATTTACATGTTGATTATAATATACTATTTATTATCTTAGTTTTCACATTTAATTTGCATAGTTTTTGGAACCTGCTAAATGAATATCAAGTTTTTAAGGTAAAAGTTTATATTTTGTTTTCCATTTTCTCCATTAATTCTGTTATCATCAATGTACAATGCAGTGAAATTTTTAAAATTAATAAATAGAAATATATATACTTACCTTTTATCTCTTATTGAATGATCTTAAAATATCTTAGTCATATGTATAATTTCATGTTTTTACCATTTTCTCTCAATGTGGATTCCTCTATGTGGTGAGGGTACCTCCTGTAGAAAGTTCTTTATCTTTTTTTTACCTCCTCTCAAATCTAAACATCTACATAAGTGTTTACTGCACATGACGTTCCAAGAAAGGAAGGAGAGGAAGCTAATGATTGAGGGGTGTCCTTGGTGAGTCAGTTTATATCAGTGGCACTTAAGCACATCACCTCAGTTTTGAATTCCTGTAGATGAGTGGAATTGGGATGGCTTTCCCAGGGACAGTAAGCAGCTTGTCCTGATTGGCTATGGTCAACTAAGTACCAGTGTTGGAATTTCTTTACAGTTGTTGGAGATACTGTGTTTGCTACTGTTTGGGTATAGTACCCACAGAACCCAGTTGTCTTCACAATGCTGTACATTAGCATTGTTTTGTGTTTCTTTGCAGGATTCCATAATGGGTGAGTTCAGTGGGAACTGAAGTTTCTTTATCTTGTATGGATTTTTAACCCAAATCTCCCCCTACCCCAAAAAAACCTTTGAAACAAAAATGGCCATGTGAAGAGAAAACTGAATAACAGTCACCACTCCAATCTGTATTTATATCTCTTTTCATCATGCATTCTTTATCTGACAAGCCATCAGGGCAGATATCTCTCTTTTTCATTTAGAAGGTATAAGAGAGGCTTGCTGGCTTTCCAAAGACAATGCTACGTTCTTGAGACATCTTGGTGGAAACATCTACAGCAGTTTTCTAAAATCAAAGGCTATTGGACATCATCTCTTCTGAGGAAGTGCTGATATTAATGGGAGGATTGCTCCGTAGAATATGTGCTCTTTGATTGCAACCTTACTCTCTTTATTACCAGTTCTTATGCTTAATTTCATACATCTAGTCTGTTTTCTACTGCTACTGATCTCTAAATTTGCTCCCCTTCACTATTCTCCCATTTTTCATGGAGGGTTGACAATAGTCCATGAGGCAGCAATTATTTTCCTCTAATTTTGGGTGAGACTGGCTGTGGTCGATGCCAATTGACCTGCATGCCCCTGTGGAAGATGGATCAATCATTTACTAAAGTGGAGCACTGCAAACAGCTTTAACTTCTCGTTCTATAAAAACAGTTTGTATGCATTCTTGCTGCCAACTGGGTATTCACCCGGATCCTGAACTCTGTATTGCTGCTGCCTTGTGGTCCCTGAGACAAAGTTCTAGGGCTTATCTTTGACTGCTAGCTGACCTTTATACCACATATCAAGCAGCCACAGGTCAAATATACAAGAGCATTGAGCATTCTTTATGTTCTCTCTTAAACCACTTGGGGAGCAGATCAAAATTCTATGCTAAAGATATATCGCTCTCTTATTCACTTGAGATTTGATTGTGAATCACTCACAGGTTTATGGCTCTGTCAGGACTTCAGCCCTTAACATGCTGGACCCCATTCATTATCAAGATCTTTGGTGCTGCAATGGGGCTTTCTGCACTTCCCCAGTTTAGAGCTCATACATAGTCTCATGAACCTTATTTGCACCTCTGCCATTTGCAACTATCTTTACTACATGCTTTGAAACTTCGTTCTTTAGTAAAGCATCCCACCTGGAGTTGTGTTTTCCTTCCTCGGTGGGCCTTAATTTTTCAGAACAGATGATCTGCCATTGCTCCTTTTGGCCTTTGTATCCAGATGAAGTTTGATGAATTGGGTCTGTCCTTGGATAATATTGCTGTATCCAGGCCATCCAACTATGTGTTATAACAGTCCCCAAATGTGACCTATCTGTAAGTCATCTGAGAAAAGCAAACACTCTGGTTGGAAATACTGTCTGGCATTTGCTGAACAATTTTTCAAACTGTCCTTCCATTCCTATTTATACAGATGGTTCAAAATCAGATGACTGAGTGTGTTCTGCCTTGGTTTGTTGTGGTTTGGTGGTTGTATGCAGAATCCCCTGTACAGCATCTGTGTTCACTGCTGAACTCTGTGCCATTTCTCTTGCCCTGAATCACATAGAAGCTAAGCAGTACTCAAACTGCACTATTTATACTGACTCACTATGTTCTCTTCTGGCACTGGAATTGCTTCACATTAGTTCCCACCCTGTTCTTGCTGATATTCAAAACTAACTGGCCCATTTTTCTTTAACATCTACTTCTATCCAGTTTTTATGGATACTGGGCCACGTTTGTATTCGTGGGAACGAGCTCGCTGACACCGTAGCAAAATCTATCTGCTTTGGCACTGTCACTGCTGTGCTAGTTAGCAGTTGACTTGGAGTGAGCCATGTGAAAACACGTTTTTCTAAATAAAACCCCATATTGGACTTTGGCCATCTTGCTTCCACAAGGATTAGAAAGAGGAAGTTGTCTTAATTAGACTATGCATAGATCACAGTTTTTAACTCATTCTTTTCTTTTATTCTAGGACTGATGCACCAATATGTTTATATATCACTCAGGTCACAATAAGCCACATTTCACTGTCTTACTGTTGTTAGTGGCACCATTTTAAACATATTCTGCCCAAAGAGTATCCATTACATTAGACAGTGTTATTGGCAATGGTGACTCTGTCAACTTAAGTAATGCTTTTAGTTTTTTAAAGGATATTAATTTTTTAATGCCATTAAAGTTTTCAATTTATACATTGGACCTTTTTAATGTGATTCCCTTTTAAGAATCAAAGTACATATAGTTCGATTTGAAATTAGAAAATGGCCGTAATGTCATATAACTCGAAACTAGGACTAGAAAGACCAAATTCAGATAACTAAAGGAGATTTTTGAACTTACTTGTTAGTCTTTCTGGCAAGTTATGATAATTCCAATTTTGCTGCAGAAAGTCCTTTACAACTTGTATTTCTGTAGTTTTTTCTTACTGCTGTAGACTAAATGTAAACATTGGATTTAATGTTATTTATGTTTTTAACTTTGTTTTGTTTTATCTGAATATCCTTTTATGAATTTTACTATTTTTACTTTAATTTTAAATTTTTACCAGATGTTTTGCAGAGATAGCCTAGTTGCTTTGTGCTGTAAAACACCTAACCAACCAACCATCTGATAGAAAACTGAAGGTTTAATTGTATTTTTCAAAGATTTCTTTAGAAATAAAGGAATAATAATAACTTGGATAATATAAAACATTGAATTTATAACAGCACTTCTTTCACTAAAATGCACTGACAGTAAATTGGGTTAATTAAATTTCGAAAGCAACTTGGTAACACTGTACACTCTGTGCAGAAGAGTGTTTAAAAAGTGCAGTGGTTTATAAGTATTTAACCCCAGTGTAAACCACTGTATTTTAATATAGTATGTATATTTTCACATAATTTGGCAATTTTCAATAAAGATTACAAGTTCTTTCACATACACAAAATCAGATTTTTTTGTGAAGCATTTTTAATAAACAAAAATATTTGTCTTTGAATGTATAGTCTCCTTCTTGAACAGTTAAAGAGCAAAGTAATTTTCATGTTGTGATTCATCATATATATCTCAAACTTCATTTGCATAATCTCTAAAACTTCCTAAACACATTTCACAGAGTAAAACTTTTTTATTTTCTCCACCACAACTCTGTAAAAGATTGACTGATTTGATAGAGCTTCGTAACCACCAAAAACAGTTGAAATAAATCTAAATACTCCCCTTATTTCTATCTAGAATGACTTTAAATTTTAACAGGAAACTACATTTGTTTATCTGAAGTAGCTTTAAACTCATAACAGCATGCGTCTGTTTATACTTAAATTTTATTATATTATTGCCTTTTGAACCACATTTAACTACTACTGTTTATGACGTTATGAGCTGTAAATCATTTGTGGAATGTTTACTCTAATTTATTTTATATAATCTAACTTTAACTAACCTAAAGATTTTTATTTTTATATTTTAATTACTATTATAATAATAAATAAGCAACAGACATGGAAACCAAGAAATAAAGCACTTACTCTGTCCTTCTTTTTAAACCATCAAATGTTGATAATGTTTAACTCTTTCTTTTTTATACTGATAGTGAAAATGCACTAATTAATTTTATTTAATTAAATAATCCATTAAAGAAGTCAGTTAATAAAATTCAAATTGCAGGCAATGTCCTGCAAGTCTCATAATTTTTCTGGCTTTTTATTTATATGATTACACTCATTACTATTTCATCCAAGCTAGTTGATACCATTCCCAAAGTAAGGAAATTTGTACTGAAAAGTGAAGACTGAGAATTTATTTATATATTCTCTGTTGAAATTAAGAAATTAAAAGTTGAATTATAAACTGCATCTTAATGTCAGGATTATTAATATATGTTGAATAAAGAGTAATTAAGTTTTGAATATAGTTGTGTATAATGTGATGGCTGCAATTTAACCCATCTCTATCCAAAGGATTAATAATGTCTTTAAACTTTTATAGTTTTCCGTAAAGTATTTTATCTGATGCTTAATTATGTGATATAATAAATTTTAGACATTAAATATTTTAAAGTATTTATGTTAAGAGATCTTTCTAGTATCATATATAGCTGTTAATAGAAAAAAATTTGAGTTTGTTTTGTTAAAACTGAATTTATTTGATTTTGCTTTCTATGTACTTTTCAACATAAATTTATTTTTAATATTTTTCAGCTAAACCAAGACTTCTCGAATCACCCCCTCCAAAGGTTGTTGCACAAGTTAATGAGTCGATAGAACTTTCGTGTGAAGCATATGTCAGTGATATTCTAGACCTGGCTTACATTTGGTTACATAATGAACTGCGTATTGACTTTAAAGAGAGGCCAAGGATAACTGTGGTAAGAATGAAATAAACATACCTTACCTGCATTGGTACAGTAAATTATTTCAATGTTTTTTTAAAAGATTTATTAAAGTAATGTTATAAAATGAATGTTCAAAACTTTAAAACATTTTTCATTAGTCATTAAATAGACATCTTTCATTTTTTTTTTCTTAATAACATTACAAAAATGTTTCCTGCAAGAAATTGTATCTGTATTTGTGAAACCTTTTATGTCATGAGCATGACCATGTAGGTAGGTATGTGACTCATGAAAGTTCTTTAATAAAATAAAATTAGTTGATTAAATTATTTTAAATTTGACTTAAATGGCCCTAAGGTTATGTAGTTTTAGAAAAATAAAATATTTTGTTTTGATTTTTTCTAATCTCTATAATAAAATATTTAATGTTATTTGCACTCAGACTCTGAATAGTTCACATTTAATTTTTTATTTTGAGTATAAGAATACATTTTCTTACCTTACAGTTTTTACATTTCATTTATATAATCTGTACAACCTTCTAAATCAGTATAAAAATTTTTTAACCCTGTTGGGTTGGGTAATGAATCATTGCTTTTGTTGATTTACATTCAGTAATTTATTAGACTATTTTATGAATTTGTCTTTTTGTCAAATTGTAGATTTTTATTCAAATTTTCATATTAGAAGTTATTTAATTCCTTGATTTAAGTAAATATTTAAAAAACACTTAAATGTTGATTTTTGTGTCGTGGTATGTTCAATGCAGCATTGGTTCAAATTAAATGTTTGTGATGTCAAAATACAGCCTGTAGTTTTGTAAGAATTTGGAACTGAAATTATCAATACTTAACAACTAGAATATAAAATAAAACGATGTCACTAATATACTTAAACAAAAACAATAGCCACAGCTCACCTTTGCTTTTTAGAAATAGTCCCTTATGTACACTTAATTCTATATATGAGATGCAAATAACCAATCCAGAGCTAAGAATGTTCCATAAGTGATTTCCTAGTCATTTTCAAATGCAATGGCAATTTTTTCTTTTGGAACAAAATTTCATGCTACTAAGTTAAGTCTTAAGGTTGTTCAAATTTTTTTTTTTTTAACCACATACAGCTCCATTTCTAAACTTGATAAATTGTTATAGATTTCTGTGATATTGGTGTAGTTATATATTAGTTTTTTTGGTTATGTATATGTATGTAAAACTTGGTTATTTTGTTTTATCTACTCCACACACAATTTTTATTCAGGCGTAGTAACCTATGATGAACAGCAACTGAGTAAAATAAACTTCAAAATTTTATGAACTTTTTGCATACATTATCAAAAATCATAGTATAATTACTTTCATGGTTACAAGCTAGGTGGATTTCACCCAACTTGTAATGAAATGGTTGAGATAAATGTTTATATTTTATTTTCCAGTTCCGTAATTATATCATTAACTCAAGATATCATCATCAATGTATAGTGCAATGAAATGTTTAAAATTAAGAAATGGAAATAACCTTTTAACTTTTTGTAGAATAAATGTAAAATTTCTTTTGTCATACGTGCAATATCAGTTTTTTATCTTTTCACTTGTAGTTTAATTTTAATTATCTTTTCAAATTCTTTGTCTTTTATTTTGATGCCAAAGTTGTCAACATGTCCCTGCAGTGCTCTGTTATTATATAGGATTGCTCATGCACAAATTTGAAATATCTATGCTCTCACACACAAAGTCAAGCTCCAAAAACAAATATAAATATCATAAGCATTTCAAATATATTTTCAAAAGCAAATAATACATAATTAATTAGGATATAAATATGGAACCCAAATGCAATCTGTTTAGCAAACTAATACATGTATGGTTAGAAACACTAGCCAAACACGATATATATTCCTCAATAGAATAATGGACTAAAAAACTTCTATTTCATATTACATATCCATACACAGGTAGATGTTTCTTCAGGCCATAATTAAATAGTGTGAAATTTGCTCTTACTATTGGATATAAACATTTCACTTAACTTTCAAACTGTTGCTTGAATTCAACTTAGTAAAATCTCATGATGTGCAGAAAGGGGTTTAAAGAATTAGCTGGAGTCATTGGGTTAACATTGCTTAAAAGTGGTTTTTGCAGCTTTTTCAGATTTAAGGTTCATATTTTTGTTTTTTTACCTATTAGTATTCACTGAACAATTTACCCTACATTCATGGGATTGGTCAAAATTTGAATTACCTTATATCTGTGAAGCTATAACAATGTTTAAGATAATTCTAAATTATCGTATTTTCATCAAAATTAGTAAACTTTTAGTTACAAAGTTCTATTCAAAAATCTAAGATTTTATGTGATCTGTTTTTATCTATGATAAGTTTGTGATGTCTGAATTTGGGTTATTTTCATGCTAAGAATAAAAATTATTTTTTACTGTACAACTTCCATATCTGTATGAATTTTGGAACCCCACAAATGATTTGGTTTTATCTTACTAAAACTACATCTTTTCTCTTACTTGCTGAACTCTTATACTAAATGTACAAATCAATGTTACAGTGAAAGGGAAATACCAATCCAGTACATTACTTCACCTCCGATGTATAGCTATTCTCTTTCAATGCTGTCCTGTATATGCAAAAATGTTTTGCATGCCATAAGCTTTGAACTCCCACATACCCCATGATCAACATGGTTCAACTGCATAAATCATCATGTAACAGTCCATTTATTGGAGTGTGATGCACCCTCTTGACATGTGAGTATCTGTGTGATTCTACCAAACTGTCACTTGTTCTCGGTTAGTGGTTTTGGATTAGAGCTGGATCAATTAACATAAATCCTCACACATGTTGGTTGTGTTACTTTATCCTCACTCAGGATCTCCACCTCCAAGTGGTGTGTCTCATAAATTGATACTGTGCTCAGCTTCTGTGCAGTTCAATCTGGAGAGTGAGGTAGTTGTGTATTTCTAGAGGTGATCCACCTCTGTGCAGTGTAACTCAGAGGGTGGTGTTGAGGATTCTATCCGAAGGGTGATGTCTATCAAGGTGATGGATTTTTATCTTGCACTCCACTTCAGGGTGTTTTCACTACCTGAGGCTGACGTTGTGCAGTGGAATGCCCGTTGAATTGAATTTGAGTTCAATGTGACCTGCCACGTGGGCACATTTCTTTCGATCATCTTTCAATAAATAGGTTCCCAACTGTGTTGTTGGTTGTGGATTTACACATCTCCCTGATTCATAAATTATCTTCCTTTCTACTTAACTTAAAGTGAAGACAGTGTGGACTCTTCTTCTTCCATTGGTCAGAGGTTCTATTTCTGACACCACTTGGTTTTGGACTAGAATTGACCAGCCATCTATGGTACATCATGACCTGGCCATCTAACACCTTGGAGCACTTCTATTTTAGCTTTCTTTACATTCCTGTCTGTAAATGGTTCTTTTGGAGTCTTTCTTTTATTAAATCTACCTTCTGATGTACTGTGATTTTGATTGAGACGCAACTGTTTGTCTTTCTCTTTTTGGTTGTGTGCTTACCACTTTTTGCCCATGTATGAGACACCTATTTCCACACTGGTTCATAGTGTATCTGGTACAGAAGCAGTACAGTCTTTTACATACATTTTTCACCTAACACTGATCACACTTCATGGGTGTTTTTCAAATACTTTTGAAAGATACATATTTTCTATTTCTTGTACTGGTCACTCTGCCTATTCAGTGTGAGATTCTAGCTAAACATGAGAGGAACATATTGGAAATTATTATTTTCTTGTACTGAAACCATATTTCCAATAAATATTTACCTCTCTCTCACACTTCCCACCTGCTATTCTAGCTAAATTCCTGTGTTTTTCTTTTTGGCCTAATCATTATAATTCAACAGAAGGAATTGCGTCTCAAGAGGTGTAGCCCTCTTATTGGTGGAGGGTTGTTGCATGATGATTTATATGTGACATGTGTTTCAACTATGTAAATCATATGCTATTTGGGATTTCAATGCTTATGGAATGTGAAAACAATTTTGCATAAAGAGAGAGAAGGGGTAAGTATCTAAAGGATGTATATTTTCAGGATAGAAGAATAACAGTGTTAAAAATATGAAATAAAATGAATGATTTTTTTTTACTTCTTTACTTCCTTCAGTACTGATCAGAAAAAGCCATTTTTATAATTTTGCCAACTTCAGCTTTTTACTTTTTTAACATATGCTGTCTTTTACTGTTGTCTTTTGGTGGGACAATTGGTAAGCCAATGAACTTAAAAAGTGCAAAAATAAGGGGTTTGAATACAGCGAATAGCCCATTGTGGCTTTGCTCTAAAACAAACAGTTCTTTGGTGTTATAGTATTATTATTACAATTTGGAATTACTATTATAAATAAAAAGCAATAAAATCCAAAAGAGGTGATTAGTTGTTTCCTGCAGAGCTAATGTAAAAACCCCATGATTATATTAAACTTAAAAGTTTGTTTATGTTTGACACTTTCATTGACAAGTATATAATAATATAAAAACATAAAACAGAAATTTATCACTGGTGGGATAGCAGTAAGTCTTCGGACTGGCAGTGCTAAAATCGTGGGTTTGATTCCCCTCAGTAGACGGATAGACCAGTGTGGCTTTGTTGTGAGAAAACTCACTCTATACTTGATGCAATTTGCTCAAGTTTACAGTTTTCCATAAATCTTGTTGAGTCTCATAACTTTTAGTGTCTTAAAAGTAATTAATGTAGCTTTTATTCCCCAGTGGTGCAGCAGAATGTCTGTGGACTTGCACCTTTTAAAACTGAGTTTCAGTACCTGTGGTGGGTAGATCACAGATAACCCTTTGTGCTTAATTCCGAATATAAATAAATAATGTAGCTTTCAAACAAAGTTATGCCAGTTACTAGATATCTCCAAAACTTGACTTTCTATGTAAGATGTAGCACTCTGAGCAACAAAATATTCTGTTTATATTGGTTGGAAATGTGTTCATTAGTTATGTTAGGTTGATTAGGAAACAATCTCAAAGTATATGGGGAGAGAAGAGGGTATAACAAATTTGTTGGTATTGTAGAAACCAAGAAGGGAGATACTTCGTGTGCGAGATTCTTGCTTGTTAACATGCATAGCTTGTGCTTCTAATTATGTGTAAACTGTAGAAGCTTATTGCTGAAATTAGAAAATTCTGACAAGTGTTGAGATCCACAGTAAAATGGTGATTAAGAATTTAAAAAAATTAGTACATTAGAACTGAGTTAATTTTAGAAATTTAAATTGTGAACTGTTTTCATTACAGTTTTTGTTACAGACATTGAGAATGAAGTTTAATAATTAAATATAATAATATAAAAGTCATCATATGCACCAAAGATCCAGGCCCAGATGCAAAGCATTTGTACAGGTTTTCAGGCATTTGTGATAACCTATTTCATGGGCTATAAAAAAGTATTTTACTATTTTATTATTTTTAGAACTATACTTCTGTATCTTTAAAATTAGCTGCAGCTTCACAATAGTGTATTCATTTTATTCATAACTCTTATTGGACTGATCTTATACAAGATCATTCAAAATGCAAAATTGAATATCTGCATTTAGAATGTTATTATTTCAGTAGTTTTGTGCTAGAAAATGTAGAAGTAATACTAAAACATTATACAATGGCTATATAATTAGTTATAAATAAAATAATTCTTCAAATATCTAACTTTTGTTGAAACTTTGTAGAATGGACAGCAACTGCTGGTTGTGGAGACTCAAATGTAGAGGATGACGTTTTGAAAGTCTTCTGTCTTTCATCTTCAGGTCAGTGTGTATGTAGGCATTATTTGTCGTTTATAGTGTCCTGGTGGATTATGGAGAACATGTTATGATAGATTAGATTATCACTGTTTCTGATTGGAGGAGAGATTTCCTGCAGATTCAGCCAATGGCAACCACAGGTTACTCATCTCAAATTTGGAGTCTGGATTTTAGTGAAGGTTTAATAGTGTTAATATAAAATGGTTCTTTGTTTTTCTTGTCTTCCAGAATTTGTTTTGATCATTCTAGTTTTCTCCCAGTTTATTTTGTTCAGTTGTTGTGACATGCTCTGCAATGGCTGAACTTTGTGTTTTCATGATTCTTGTACTATCTTTATGTTCTTTTATTCTTATCACAAGTTTTCTTCCTGTTTTTCCAATGTATGTATCATTGCAGGAATACGGAATTTCATTGTTGATGTTTTTGAGATTCTCTTTGGAAGGTCACTATTTGTTTTGTTTTTCACCAGAATGGACCTTAAGGTGTTGTAGGATTTCCACCAGACTTCTATGTTGAATTTTTTGGCTGTGAATTTGAGTTTTTCACTGAAATGTAAGTATGGTAGGTAAATGGTGGTAACTTTCTGATCTTTGGATTATACCACGTTTTATTCGGGTTGGATGACAGAACTGGAAGTGTAGGTATCTGTTCAAGTGAGTAGTTTTTCTGTATGCAGTTGTGGTGATTTGTCTTGCTTGTTTGCTGATGAGTATGTCAAGAAATGATAAGACTGTTTTGTTCCTCAATTTCCACAGTGAAGTGGATTTGTTTGTCTATGGAATAGAGATGTTCTAAGAAGGCTGGTAAGTTTTCATGACAGTGGGGCCAAATAATGATTAGAGGTGAGTAACCTGTGGCTGTCATTGGTTGAATGTACAGGAAATCTCTCTTCCAATCAGAAACAGTGATAATCTAACCAATCATAACACACTTTTCATAATCCACCAGGACACTATAAAAGACTGACAACTCGCACACACACACATGCTGAACTGAAGACAAAAGTCAAAAGACTTTTAAACATTGTCCTCTACACTTGTCTCCACTACAGGCAGTTACCATTCATTCTGCAAAGTTTCATCATGAATCCTTTGCCTGAACAATCTACCAAAGGATATATAACTTCTGTCTTTGTAATGCCTTTAAGCACCTGAATTTTTTTTTCTCTTATTTAAAGATGCTTTAAATTATATGATTCTCTTCCAGTAAACTATTTTGAATTTTGAAAAAAATGTACATGGAACATAACTATAATTGTATTTGTTGAATTAGTATGCATATTCCTACTGTGGAGAGTCTTGACAAATAGGCTTGTACCTAGGATTTGAAAATAGGTGTGCCTTTCACCTAAATATAATTGAAAATGGGAGCTTATAAGGTTTAAAACATAAGTTACTTGACAATCATTCCTTGAAGTATAAATCTATAACATGAATTTTTATACATTCAGGTAAGCAAATAAACAGGCTAATAAACAGCAAATTAGCAAGGGTTTGTACAACTGTTTTTGCAAGCAGAAATAAATACTGAGTTAAGATAAGTATTTTAGTGAATACAAAACAGTTAAAATTAATTGAAAAAAAATAAAATGGAAGGTTTTTCAGTAATAATAAATTTTCAGTTTTACTTACATTCTTATTTTTTTTACAGTTTCTTTCATTGTGTATGTTAGTGTTTATAAGTAAATCGTCTGATTTTGCTGAAATAAAAATCAAAGTAGGTTTTAAATGTTTAATGAAAAATGTGAGCTTATTTTTATTGCTTGAAGTTTTTAGTAGATTATCAGAAGTTAGAAATTTATACAAGTAATAAGTATAATTATGTTTTTATTGCACAGAACTAAATATTCTATTGAAATTTTAAGTTTTGTGTATTAAATACAATTTTATAGTATGTTTGTTCAACTCTAAAAAGAACTCATTATAGTTTTAATTGACCCACACCTGAAAGGGTTAATTTACATCAGATATAAGAGAATTGTAAAAATTATGAAATAGTTTTACCTTAAAAATATTAGAAATAAAACTGAATACTGATAATTTAATTGTGAGCTTGTATTTAATAACAATTGTTCATTAACTTAGCTTTTTAATTAGGGCAATATGGAAAGGAATGTCGTGTTTTAAAACTCACTGGGAATTAAGCATGTTCTTATTACTACTGCTGAAATAGTTTTTGTTGGGTGAAATCCCATCAAGTTATCTTAGTGTTATAATAAAAGTTTGGTTTTTGAACTATTGTAACACTACCAAAAGTGAGTGGGGGATCTTGTCTTTGCAGTTTCAGTTTAGTGTTTTTTTTTCAATACTATATTCATACTGGTAAATTTTCTTGCAGGGAAGCCAACCTGGGATTCTCAGAATCCACAATATCAGTCTTGCTGATGCAGGAATTTACCACTGTTTGGCTAAAACATCTGTTGGACAGATAATGTCATCTACAGAACTTCTGGTCACAGGTATAACCTTTTAACTTTAAGTTTACATTAACATACTGTCTCGAAGTAAAGACGCAAACCTACACCAAATTATAGGTAGCTTGCATAAGTTAAGCTATTTTCTTTAGGAGGTTTTAGAGATTATGCAACTAGAATTTGAGGTTTTTTTAAGATGAAGAAAAGTATTTTTAGTCTTAACATGAAAATATTTTTTTTCATATTAGTAAAAAAAAGTCAATATATTCACAAAAAATTTTTTTTGTATGTGAAGGATTTGTAATATATTACTGAAAGTATTTAAATTTTTCAAAGATAATTTACTGTATCAAAGTTTAGTAGTGTCAAAACTGTGACATCATTGAAAAAGTATAAATTACTAACATGATCAGTCAATTTGAACAAGGCCATGTAGAGAGAGCTAATGAAACTTTGGTAGTTGGTATAACCAAAAACACTAATTTTGATCAGTTGATTATTTTTCTGATTTATGACAGTAGCAACTCATTAGTGTACATTGAGATGGAATGTTGAAAAATATGACTGCATGTTGTTAAAGACAATTCCAAGTTAGTTGTTCTAACAACCTCAGCTTCTACCTTTTTCACATCTACTATCTTTTAATTTTATGGTTTTATTGCCCAACTTTTGGTCCTCTGCTACGTGTGTTGGTTTAGAAATGTTTGTCATTCTAAATTATGAAATATCTTCTAAGATTCTTAAAATTCAGTGAAATATGTTATATGTAGCTTCAGATAACTTTTACTTGTCTAAACAACAGTATATGTTCCAGGTCCACCAGGAGCACCTGGTGCTGTGCTAGTTGAAGGTTTAACTGCTACATCTGGATGGATTCAATGGGCTGATGGTTCAAATAATGGAAGACGAATCCTCACTTACTCTGTGGAAGGCAGAACCAACCATGACAGTGCCTGGGAAGAACTGGCAAGCAGTAAGTTTCAAGTGCAATGCATAATTTAATGAATTGTTTTTAATGCATGAGTATATCATATACATAATAGTTATGTACAGTTGTATTATTTGATTTCATAGGTAGACAAATAATAATTATAAGGTTTGATAGTCTAGATGCATATCAATTCTGATGAAGTGTAATAAAGTGACCTGATTGTTATTTTAGATATCACAACTTGGAAAAGACTGCAAGGCAGTGATAGAAAAGAATATCACATGAAAAATGGTCTTTCACCATGGAGTACGTATGAGTTTCGAGTTTTAGCTACAAATGAACTTGGAAAAGGACCTCCAAGTCTGCCGAGTCCACAATACAATACCAAAATGGATAAGCCTCATGTAGCTCCTACTGGTGTTGGGGGTGGAGGTGGCAATACTGGCAGTCTCACCATAACTTGGCATGTAAAGAAATATAATTTCATTAATTTATGTTTAAATGATATTCTGTGCTGTTAATGTTTACAAAGTACAGACTGTGTGAAATAGTCATGTTGACAATAACACGTGCAATTTGTGTTGAAGATATGAAAAAAAAATTCAATGTTTTAGCTCACTTAAAATAATAAATGCTGGAAAACTGAAAAGATTAGATACCTTTATATAAATTTGAGTCATTTGACAGCCGCCATTAAAAAAAAAAAAATTTTCTGTAATCTAGCTGAGTCTCATTTATGTACTTTCATCAGATTAACATGAATTATTTCTGTTATCTTACTAGGAGCCTTGAATAGGTTTTATCACTTCTGTTTACATTTTCAGTAAAGCTTAGAAAGGTCCATGAGTTTATTTCAGGATAAACTGGTGTTAAAATATGAAGGCTTTCTGAAAACATTAAAATGTGGAGGGTTGAGAAACTATATTAAAACAGTTTGTAAGACATGATAAGATAAACATTTTGTTCCAATTTGACACGAATGTACTAAGATTATATATATTATGGATAAAAAAAAAAGAATTCACAAAAGTAAAGCATTCAGTCATCCAGCTGAATTAGAACTTGCTCACATTATTAAGATGGAGGAAGAATACTGATTTTTTGTAATTCTGTATAGTAAGGTAATTGTTAAGTCCCCATAATGTATCATTATGCAATGCAGTCTCCTTTAGCAACAACTTGGGAATTAGGCAAATGCCCGGCAGCATGACACTACCACAGGAAAACTTTGGTAGTAGCATCATGAATTTACCTAAACTTACTCATCTTCATATCATTTCTTATAAACATGTATTAACTCTCCATATTTTGCTTTGTAATGATTACTACAGTTATTCTGTTAAATTGGTTTTTATGTTTTTAGCCTCTTCCACCCCAACAGTGGAATGCCCCCCAGATATGGTACAAAGTATATTATAAACCAGCAGATTCTGATATTGAATATCGAATTAAAGACCTCAAAGAACTAGGAAATATTGGCTTATATGCTGTTCAAGTGGGTGAAGAAAATTTCTACAAACCATATCACGTTAAAGTTCAAGCTATCAATTCACAAGGTGCTGGTCCAATAAGTCCTGAGGTTGAGGTTTATTCTGCTGAGAGCAGTGAGTGTTTCATAAACCAACTTTATTTTTCTCTGAATTCTATACTGTTGTTACCAAAGACATTTCTATGTGTTAATAAGATCAGGAACTTACCTAAGATCAGAAATTACAATTTAGGGATCATATATTTTAATAATCATTTGTTTGCTTTATTTACGTAAAAGTAGATATTCATGGATCATTCAAAAGTAAGTACTGCTTTTTAAATTAATGTATTTTTGAGAGCATAAGTAAATATTTTTACATGTTAAAAATGTGGATTTCGAAGTAAAAATCTGATGTTTTTTATTTTCTCTTGGTGCATTAGTTCTGTTTGTAAACTCATATTTAATGATGTCAGGATTACCTTTTTTAATTACAATATATGTAATAAAGTTGCATTCTTAAATTTTAGATTCTTGTTGCAAGTAAATTGAAACTTGAGTTTCACTAAATAATGATATAACAGCTGTTTATAATTACTTGACTTGCTGATACTGCACTTTATTTTCAAAAAAGTTATAATTGAATAATTATAAAATAATTTATTTTATTTATTTCTCCAGTGCCACAGGTTCAACCAAGCCAAGTAAAAGCTTTACCTTTCAACTCAACTGCTCTGAATGTGTCATGGGCTCCAATAGACTATACAAGGGAGAAACTTAGAGGCAAATTAATAGGCTACAGAGTAAGCTAGTTTTTAACACATTAGTGAAATAAAATCCATTATAATAGTTCTTTACAGGGTTTATGTGCTAAAATCTGGGGTTTGATTATTTTTGGTTGACAAAGTGCAGACATGTCATTCTGTAGCTTAGCACTAAAAATATGTAACAATAACAGTTGCCTTAGCTATAATTTGTGCTTTTTTATTGGGTTAACTCTTCCCTCACGTATTCTTTACTGCTCATGATACAAGATTTCAGTGTCTTTAAATCAAAATATTTTTAGTTTTTGTAAATGTTATATCAATTAGAATAGCATACAATATCAGCTAATAATCTATATTTTAATAGAAAACAAGTTTTATGTTCTTAATTCTAAAAGGCAATGTTTTAAAAAACATCCTGAATTCCCCTAGTGTGGTATGTGACAAATTTTCTTTTAACATGTGATCTTCCCTATTTTTTCCACCCACTTTTGAAAAAGTATGAAATTAAATGCAAATTACTCTATAATGTTGTCATTGCTCTCACAAGGCATATTTTTAATGCTCTTAAATTTTATTTGGTTGTAGAAAATCAGACACCAATGTATCGCGTCCTCTCCTTCATAATATATTAACAGTTCTCTCATGTTTAACCTTTTTGCAGCTGGTGTGATATAATATACATGAGTTTGCTACACACTTCTACGCAAGTATTTTTGCATTATAACTTGACACAGCATGAGTATCTTTACAAAATTTGGAAGGCTTTTAGTAAATATTAGTTATTCTCCATACAAAAAATCAGATTTTTTAAAAAATATTTTTACTTTAGATTTGCTTGTGAAAACACTGTTGTACAAGTCTGAATGAAAAGTAATTTAATATTATAATTAAAAAAATATTCTTCACCCAAAGAATCTCAAATATTTATTTGCATAATTTCTAAAAACCTTCTAAATACATTTCAAATGTTTTTGTTCAGTAAACCTTTATATTTTGTTACTTTCTAACCATGTGGGGTCTGTCACTTAACCAACATCATAACCATCATGAAAAAATTAGGAAATGCACACAAATCTTCAATTTTGCAGTTTTTACAAGTGTTTCTGTGGGTTATTTTTACCACTTCTTTGCACCTGTTAATAAATCTTCTTCAAATTTGGCATGAAGGATTGTTGCATAAATAAGGAGATACATGCAAATTTATGTTTTTACCTTTTGAATTTTGCTGTTTTTATGGACATTTTGGTCTTTTTTTTAAATTATCTATGAAGGAAAGAATTTTTTGTGTCTTAAGATAAACTTTCATTAATCATGAATTTACATAACTTCCATGCAGGGTAGTCCCCTGCTGGTACATTGTTCTAAACAGTTAAGTGTCAGTTTCACTTAGAGTACAAACATTTTCATGAGAAAGTTAATGACTTTGTTTTTACTTTTTATTCCTGTGAAAAAATTAGCAGATATTTTATAATGATTTTTGTTGTATAGTTAGATAACCAGACAAATTTTGAGAGGTAAGAATAATTATGTACTTTTAGCTTGTTATTATTCTATATTGTTTAGTGCATTAGATAATTAACTAAAAATTAAGTGCATTACTATCATTACAATGAAAAATAAACAGCAAGAGAAAGATTAGGTATTTTATTTCTATGTTTATGTTTCTATTTCTATTTTTATGTTTATTCCCTATGCACAATTTGTTGCATGTTGTAATTTGTTTTGGATGTGTCTAATTTATTATGTTACATATTACTTCAAATAACCAGAAATTTGAATTTCGAAGTTGATTGAATGTCTGTGTATCAAATTTATAAAATTTGCTAATAAAGTTGATACACACAGTTTTCTTTCTTAACCACAAATATAGTTTAATGTACAAACGATAACATAATTTATAAAAATAGCTATTACTAATAGATAGTTTATATACAAGAGTTTTACAAACAATGCTGAGTGTTGTATCTGGTCTTTTATTGACATTCTTGAAGAACAAATTCTGTACGCTTCTTTTGATGGCTGGCTAAATTGAAGCACCTGTAAGTTTCACCAGCAACAATATATAATGTCCTTATAGAAATACTAACATTGAAAGTTAATTCACAGAAATTAAACAGTTTGTAATGTTTGAAATTTATAACATTCCTGATAAATTTCTGTAGTTTTCTGACTAATAGGGATTAATCAGTTGTAGCTTTTGAGGCCTATAACACACTGACTGTAGCTGACCAACAATAATTTTCTTCTTTGTCTTTCAGGTTGTTGGTTTCATATACCAGTAATGTGAGATTCTTGAAACTTCAGTAATGTTTGAGCACACTAGCACTTTCATAAAACAAGTATTGATTATTTGTATTCTCAAGTATCTTCTGTAAATTTAAGGAATGAGCAGAATGTGAGCAGTACACATTGAACAATGTATCTAACATGCATAAAAAACACGAACAAATTGAGGCAGTAAACTAAACACAAATGATAAATCTGATACAAATTATAAAAGTAAATAAAATGTAAAAAACGGACCCTTTTAAGTAAGTTATGATTAAAAGATTCGGTAAAAAAAAATATAATAAAAATGTTTCAGAAGGCATACATGTGAGCAATTCATGGGTAAAGTAGTTCATTAGCATAATAAGAGCAATATGATTTCCAAGTTATTTACAACTTAAAATGATGCAGATAGCAGTCTAGACATTGTTCAAAGGAAATAAAACAACAAAATTTAGTTAAATAGCTGTATACTGCTACAAACAGAGCTACTTTAAGTAAATAAATGTAGCTTCATGTTATAATTTGAAGTTATTCATGAAAGAAAAAAAAAGGGTAATTTAGATTTATTTTGATTTTTTGGTGGTTAGAAAGTTTGTGAAATTAACATATCCCATTTTGAGTTAGGATTGAAAAAATAATAAATAAAATAAGTTTTACTGATTACACAAAGTAAATTTGAGATATGGAAAAGTATATTTTATTTTAACATGAAAATTACTTTGCACATAAATTATTCAAAATGAATACTCGAAATATTCTAACACAAATTTCTATTGTTTTATTAAATACACTTTACATAAAAAAACAATTCTGTATGTGAAAGAGTTATAATGTTAACTAAAACTGACAAATTTTGTAATGATTTACAAACTATGTTGAAAGTTAGGAGTATTAAATCTAAAAAATATTTCTATATACTATTAAAATATGTATTATAAGCTAATATTTATGCTATTTTGATTGGTATAACATCAACAATAAGTAATTTATTAAACTTCTAAATGTGGGACACAAACCTTGTGTCAGGAACAGTAAAGGATATCCATGATGATAGGGTTAAACAGAAATGTAATTTTTGTGATCCATATATTATATGCAGCAGGCTTGCATTCAACTGCTGAATGCAGATTGTACACTATATGGAAAATCAGCAGTCATTGGGTTAAATAACATTACTATCAAAATATAATAATAAATGTGTCATCAAAACAGTTTATAGTTTAGAACTTTATATTTTGTAAATTCCTTTTCCTGAATTTCAAAAGAAAATACTTGAATTCTCAATATTCACTGTCTTCACTCTGAATTATTCCTCATAGTTGTTGTCTTCCCTAATATGGTTTTCAGACTGTTCAACCAATTAGAAACCCAGAACTGTAGATAATGGCTAGCAAAAATATGAAATTTTAACTTCCTATATTTTTTATTTGCTATCAACTAAATCTGTGAAGTCCACCAGGTAAGCTCCTTTCATCTTGTTGTAGCTTTCAAATTAGTTATCTAAATCATGTGTTGTTATTTAATTTACATCTTTATAACTGATAGAGGCAGACCATTTTTTCTTATAAAAGACAGTTGACCTTAGGTTAGTAGTCTGTGGTTATTTTTGTTTAACTTCAAACAGTTACAAAGTTTACTAACCTATTTATAACTTAGTTTGAAAGTTTGTAAAATAGTCATTTTGGGATATTTTAATGGTTATATACATATACTTCATGTTCTAAAATGCATGTTAGAAAGGTAAATTAATTTGTATTTAAATAACTAACTTGCTGACAAATTTTCTGTGCCATAGCTTTGAGTGCAAAGTATCTAAACTTAGTCATAAATCCTGAATTTCTTATTTTCATATATTTTTTAAAAAAGGAACTTAAATATCTAGTTCTTACACTTGAGATAGGTTACAAAAGATGAAATTTTAAATAAGCATTGGCTCAGTCAGTCTGTAAGTTTATGGTAAATGTGTTAATATCAACTGAACATTTACTTACACTAAGCTCTGTGATAAACATTCCTTTGTGGTATATAATTTTTCACGCTGAGAGGTCTGAAAGAAAACTAATAAAACCATAAAATTAAAAGAAAACAGGTGTGAAAAGGTTAGAAACAGAGGTTTAAATAATTTCTTTTATTTGATAATTTTGCTGTAGTTATTATGAGGGTAGCAAAAATACTCTTTTGTGCAAATTAATAGAAACAAACTGAAAAATTACGATTTTTTTCAATTCTATATTTTATTTCTGAGAATTCACAAATTACTCTCAAATTAATACGTGATATGATCGCCTTTATTTTTCAGAAGATCATTAATCCACTTTGGCTGCAATCTTTACAAATTTTTGGATCAAGGTATCACACCTCAATTATAACCTCAATTAGCTTGTCTTTCAAAGTACAGTCTTTTCCCTGAAGTCTTTCTTTACAAATCTCCCAAATGTTTTCAATAGGATTTCAGTCTAGAGAGTTTCCAGGCCAGTCCAACATCTTTATTCGTGTTGTAGTCATAAAATTCTTCACAAGTTTTGATGTGTGACACAGTGCCGGATCTTGCTGAAAAATGCCAGATCCATCTGGAAATCTTTTTCAATTCTGGAATGACTCTTCTCTGCAAAACTTTGATGTATTGTGGTCCTTGCATCATACCTTCTATGCTTCCGACTGCATAGTAACTGAAAAAGCACCAAAACATGTTCTTCAAAGGATGTTTTACGAACTGATTGATGCGAGATTCTCAAAGTTTCTCACCTGGAGATTTGCAAACATGTAAACTTCTTTGACCATTTAGGAAGAAATAAGTCTCATCACTAAATAACACCTTCCTCCATTGTTCTTTCACCAGTTCTTGTATTTCAGACCCCATTGATACCATTGAGTTGGTAAGAAGTTGTTTTTTGACTGGTCTCCTTGCCCTTCTAATGTAATTTTGAATGATGTAATAGTCCTCAAAATTTCATCATATTTCTCAAAAATAGATCGACCATACAGCAAAATACAGCTAATGATGCCATTTGTGTGAAAAAATAACTATTAAAGGAAATCGGTGGGTCCAGCAAGCCTACAACAGCCGCCATGCTGAAAATATTGTAAAATGACTATTTGTTTCAATTAATTTGCACAAGGGTGTAAGTTTTGATATTAATTTAAGTGTTGGTAGAAGTTATGTAAATATGAAAATTGTAAGATGAAAATAAATGCCTTCTAATTTTTAGCATCAAAATCACATGTTCACTCAGACCAACTTAGTAGACTTCATAAATCACTGACAAATTTTATTAAACATCATATTTTTTGTTTACAACAGACACTCATCACATTCACTGTTATAGTATGTGTAATTTTCGAACTACATGCTGGTTACAAGGTTGGCCAAAGTTGCTGAACCTGTGTGCATATGAATATTAAGATTTCTCACATGAGTAACAAATTGGAAAGTTGATTAGCTTCAACTCTATAGAACTGATTATAGTAAAGGAAATATAATTTAGATTTTTTAAACATACAGTTTGATAAAATATGTAAATTTGTGTAAGTATTATTAGTCCAAGAAAATTTATAATACTTTTCTTGGTTTTCAATACATGTGTACAGTTATATTTGTAAAATTATTTTATTTTACAATAGAATAATATTTATATTTTTTGTTTTTTCTCAGATAAAATATTGGAAGGAAAATGAAAACCCACAGAGAGATTCATTGACTTTGCTGAAGAGAGGACAAGAATCATGGGGTCTTATTGTGGGTTTGCAGCCTGACATGAAGTATTATGTAGCCGTAATGGCATATAATGATGCTGGTAGTGGTACAGAAAGTGAACCCTTTCTTGCAAGAACATTCAAAGCAGGCAAGTGTACTTCATATTAATTAAAATTATTGTATGGGAGAGTTTTGAATTTCTTGGAATATTCAGCTTACATGAACAGTATGCTAAAAGTTTTTTCAACCTAGCTAAATATAGTAGTATTATCTGTTGTATGTTTATATAACTACTTTTCAGGGTGTGTATGGATGTACACTAAAATTGGTATGGAGGTTTGTTAGGTCTGGGTGTATATGAATTTTGTACTACCTCATTTGCTGTGTATGAATATTTACCAAATTTGGTATGGAGTTTAACTGGGTCTATGAGGAGATATTTGCAAATTTTCAATTTTTGAATTTTGCATTTTTTATGAACATTTCCATTTTTGTTACCACTACTTTGCCCTGTGTAGATGGATCTTCACCAAAATTGGCAGAAAAGTTTGTGAAAATACCTGCAAACATTCAGTTTCACATTTAATGCTCTGCCAGTTTGTGGGTGTTTTTACAATTGCATGTAAGAGAAGCAACTTTTTATGTCCTAAAATAACCTTTCATTAATCATGAAATTTTCATGACTTCTGTACAGATAGTATTAGGTATAGTTTTGAATTGTATAAAAATTGTCATATATATAATAAACATTATAATCTAGGTAAGTTAAAAATAAATTAATTTTTTTTCTTTAAAATAAACTGAAATATTGATGTACTAAAATTATTCAGTGGATGAGATTGCAAGAATTAAATTCATGTACACAAAATTAATCCTTTAAACCAAGCCAGTCTTGGAAAAAATTTTTTTGAAATATTTTAATAAAATTACAGGTATAAACAAAAAAATCAGAACTTTTAATAAAGTACTTCTACTGAATATTTCTCTGAATTTGCTTTATTTAGGTTAACTCAGTCTTACTTGTCTTGAGTGCATTGTGATTTTCATTCTAAAAAGAAAAATGTATGTATACATAACCTCTGGAACCTTCTTAAAGAATACCAAAAGTTCTCTCAATGAAACTTCAATGCTATTTTCTCTATCCTTAAGCTCCTAACAGTGTATATCTGTTTCCATTTTATTTATTTGAACCATTATAAATAGCAATAAGTCACCAAGTGGGAGTGTGGAAAATAGAGTTAGCAACGTTTCAGGTTACATCATGTGATGTCTTATTTCATATGTTCCTTGTAGATTCCTTAAGGCAAATGTTTTTTTCATTCAGTTATTTATATCTAACTTAAGTTTTTTGTTTAGTTATTTTCTTTAAAAGAATAGATGTCAGTGAATGAAAAATATACAAATAGTTTTCAAATATAAATTTTAACACAGTAATCTAAGAAGTAAAACTGGATGTCACAAAACTGCTGTAATTTAACTGGCATTCTAAATGACCTATAAAAAGGTTTAAGAAAATAATTAATTGCCAGAGCACCAACTTCAGTTTTCACTCATTAAACTCTGAGGAATGACACCTTTTGCTGAATTAAATTAACTTAAAAATATCAGTTATAAACATGTACCATTGGCAAGTAAATGCAAGTAAACAAGTAATTTGAGAAGCATCAAGAGTTGGGAGTTTCAAGTTCTAGTTTGTCAATACTTACGGTTGTTGTATGTGATTGATGAACATTTTGAAACCCAGTGTATAAAGATATGTGAAACAAAGAAGTGGAGATTAAGAATCTGCTTGAATGATCCTTTTTTTACCTAAATAAATCAATGCATACATAATATTAAAATTTGATTTATAAACTGTTTCGATGCCATATTTATTAACCTTTTCAACATGTATAGGTCAAAGTATCATCGACATTCCAGAGTTACATTCAAAATATAGTTGAACTGTTATATACAAATAAACTTGGCATTAGAACATAGTTAACAAATCATATTTTTAACATTATATAAGGTTTACATTCTTAATTTTGTTAAGAAATATTTGAAGAGAGTTGTGACACTTGCTCTTTAAAGGTATTCCTTATTTAATTTATTTCCACCCTTCCAGGAAGTACAAAATTTGAATTTTTGTTGTAACACATATATCACTTAGGCAAATAATATTTTATAGCCTTTATTCATATTTGTTTATAAAGTCGCAAGTTAGAAAACCAGATCCGCTTGCCATGCTCACCTATCACATCCCTTTTATTATGAACTGTTAATAGTTATCCCTGATGTTTTATACTGTATTATTTAGAACAAAAAAAGCCTCACTTTTAGTTTGTCAAATTATGTGTTATATTGCTTTTTTTGTATGTGGCATTATTTTTCAATGCTCAGTTTGAAAATGTTTTCGAGCAAATCATATAAATCATCTTGGCTATATTTTTAATACCCCTTACTGAATAGTTAGAAAACCAGAAAGATTATGATAATTTTAGGGGATTATTTGCTTTTTGCTTGTTGTTACTCTTCCATGTTTAGACTTAAATTTCATTGACAGTTAACAGCAAATAAAATGAAGACTCAGGTAAGTACTGTGTATCATATTATATCTTGTTTATTCTTTATTTATTATTATAAATGTAACAGAAAACTGATAACGTATGACTATTCTCCTGCCGACAATGTGCAACAAGCTCTGCTAGAGAAATGTGTTCAGAGAAAAGTTATACTTGCACTTCTGTGGTAGTTGATGACATTCAAAGAAGTGAAATAGAGATTCAAGAACAAGCTTATAAAACAAATAGATGGCACTTTCATCAATTGTAGACTGAGTTTCAACTAAAATCTACATTACGATTGATCCAGCTGTAAGTGAGCTGCACCAAAAGTGGTAGAATATCATTAATAAAGGTGATGAAAATTATCCCACTGATGCCAAGGTTAAGGCCTTTCTATCTATTCTGAAAATAAGGAACAGGAACAAATAGCCAAGAGCATAAATCAACAACATAAATTTCTGTGTATTGTAGGAGTCAAAAATTTGTGATAGCATCACTAAGCTTTCAATTTTTTTTAAAACTGTGTGGAATTTTGGTACAACTTGAAAAATCTAAAAATAATTTTAGCTCATTCTAAAGTGATTTTATATATTAAGGTCTGTTGTACAGCCAAAATACTTGGTGCTTGGCCCATGGAAGCACTACTAAAATTGATAGATGAACATATTAGAGTACAATGTAAGCCATATTTTGGTATTTATTATGAATTTCTAAGCAGCTTTTTTTTTTTTTTTTATCTTCCAGCCTTAGCATAAAGTCTTATTCATATATTTATACATGTTTAACTTCATTTAAAGACATTAATTTTAGCTGCACTTTCACAGCTGAGTTATTAACAGAGAAGTAATGAAAATACCATGATTTTTAGTATTATTTGGGGTTAGTACATACTCTAGAAAGGTGTTATACTTTTTTTTCTAGGCACTTTAAGTTTTGTAATTTCTATCAAGCAGCAGATTTTTTATTTATCGAATAAATGAAATATAAGAAAAATAACTTTTGTTTAACTCTCAAAACATTTGTCGTCAATTTGACCACTCACTTGACCTCTTTATACTCGTTTAAAGTCTTGATAGCCTTCAATGTAGTTTGTATATTTCCCTAAAATTTGGCATTCTTTCAGTTAATATTATTAGTTTTCCACAAACAGTCTTTTTTTTTAAAGTGAATTATTTTCAATAAAATAATGTCCATGAATATATTGAGTATTTGTTTTGAATAGTCTGTGTGAAAAGTAAATTTCATGTTGAGATTAAAAATAGTTTTCTTCATCTCAAATGTACTTTGTGTAATTAGTTAAACTTCATGTTCTGTCATTTTCTCAACTTTAACTTGAAATGGGATTGGTCAGTTTGATTGACCTTGTAACCACCAAAAAATCTAAGTAAATTTGAATTACCTTTTTTCTTTCTTGAATGATTTCAAATTGTACCATGAACTACATTATTTTATTCTAATTAGCTTTAAGTTTGTAACAGTATACATCTATTTCTAATTAAATTTTATTGTTTTATTACCCTTTAGGTGGTTCTTTTAACCTTGTCTAACTACTGTCTGGGCCATCAGTAGTTATAAATCACTCGGGGCACATGCAACTCATGTTATGCTATAGAATTACATAACCCATGAACTGTTTGTATGTGTGCCTTGGGAAACATTTTCATTACATTATTATTATTTATTTTACCTCATCTAATCTTAATTAACCCAGAAATATCCTAGTTTTTATATTTTAGTTACACTTGTAATAATAAATAAAGAATAAACCCAAAAAAGAAGTACTTACCCTATTTTTTTCTTGCCATCAGTTATCGAGAGCTTTTGAGCCAACTTTTTTATATTGAAAGTGGTAATGTGCTAAATAATTTGTATTTAATTAAATAATGCACCAAAGAGCATAGACTAATAACATCAAAAATGTAGACATTTTCCCCTACCTCTCACGGTTTATCTGGCTTTTTAATTATTCAACAAGAGATGCTACAAATTCATCAAAGCTAGTCTTTAAGTTTCTCACTGGTACATTGCTTGTGGTCTGAGTGAAATTGACTGTTGTCTGTTTAGAGCACAGTGTTATTCAATGCATTGAACATATTGAACTTTCTCTCGATATATATAATGGATTTTGTCAGTTATGCATTTATAATTGAACAGAGAGAGAATCCTGAAGGAGAGGAAGTGATTGGTAAGTATAGCAGGAGAAATCTGATATTCTGTTTGTAGTCCTGTAACCAAAACGAATTGAAAACTATATAAATTATTGTTTGTCTCAACAATGATGGCTATAAAACAAATAATTTACATTTAATTTCTTACTCTTTTAAGGGATTGTGGAAAAAATTAAAAAGAAAAGATGCCTAGAGATAGAATGTCAGATGTAAAATCCAGGGTGGAGCATATGAGGGGAAATACAGGACTTTAAATATTTCCTTGTAGAATTAGGAACTTAAAAATTGTTAGCTAATAATCCAAATTTCAGTAGAATACATTTTATGCCATACTAATTGGTATATCATAAACAAAAATTTGATAAAATTTTGAATGTAAGACACTAAAACTGTCATGCATAATAAAGGATACCAAGGGATAAAGGGTTAATAAGCTTTCCAGAGATTGTTGTATTTGTTAAGCTTTTAATGAGATCCAAATAGAATGAGTGGTAGGTAATTGTCATCTTTTTATTATATACTTAGCACCATTACAACCTCCTACAAGTGTCAAAGTGAGAGCAATCAGTCCAACCAGTGTTTTAGTCACTTGGAGAGGTGTCATTCCATCATCAGTTGAAGAACCAATACAAGGTTACAAGGTTAGTTTTGAACAATTATAATAGAATTAAATTTTTCACTTTTAAGAAAATTTGGGTTGTCCAGCAGCGTAGTAAATGTTGGATTTTTACTGGAAATAGCAGTAGTTCAGGAAAAGTGTACCATTATTATTATTGTAACACTTACTCTCATTTACCCAGAAATTACATAAGGTTTCAAGATTCACTAAACTTGTGAAGTATTTCAATACTTTTTTTTACATATTTCTCCCTGAAGTTAAGATGTTTTTTGCCTTTCCTATTCATTTTGATTATAAACTGACAAGTAACAAAAGATATGAATTAAATACCTGTGGGAAAACACAGCATAAGGCAAATAGTCTAATTTTTACAAAATAGTGTCAAGTGTAAAAATAGGATTCTGAGTGGTGAGTAGCTTTTGGAAGTTTTTCCATTGGGTGGGGTGATTTAGATCTCCAATGAATAACTTTGCCAATTAATTATTTATTCACCAACTTAAAAATCCCTAAAACACCACTAGTGGCTGTTATTAGATAATAGTTGTTTCCTAAAATATGTTAAGTTATTGTGAATGGTAGGTGTTATTTACACATTTATTACTTTTTATTCTAAGGATTATTTATTGTTTCATATTGCTTGAATATACATTTTTAATACTAAATTTGTGAACACATATTTATTGGAAGTGAAAAACTAACATAACTTCAGTTAATGAAAAATTGTTCTAGTCCTTTATTTAACTTGTGTTTTGATTTAATTATATGTAATGTGAGATTGATTCTGCAGGTTGTGTACTGGGAAGCTGATCAAGACTTCACAACAAACAAACAAGTTTTTCGTTATCTGGATGGATTAGACTTGGTAGCTGTTGTGTCTGGTCTGGTTCCAGGAAAAGTATATAAACTCAGAGTAATGGCATTCAGTCTGGGTGGAGATGGAAAGATGTCCTCTCCTCCATGGGAATTTAGAGTTGGTAGGTTCAGAGATATGAAAAAAAACAAAGATTTATCACTAAAAATATTTTAATGTACACTTTTATGTAGAATGAATGTAGTTCAGTGTTTTTTAAAACATCAAACCTACATTTTTAGATAGGTGTCATATCTGGATGTTTTATATGATGTAAATTTTTGTTCACCATTTTGATGTTTACTTCAGAGCTATTTATCATAACAACATCCACATGTGTACTGTTAATTACATAAATTGTGGGTCAAGGGTTCATATCCATGTCATCAAACATGCTTGCCTTTTTACCAATTGGGACATTTAAATTTGATGGTGAGTCCCATTATCCATTGATAAAAGGATAGCCAAAGAGTTGGTGGTGAGTGGTTTTGACTAACTGCTTTCTCCGTAGTCTGTCACTGCTAGATCATAGACATTTTATAATCTTCCAAAGTAATATGGGAACAATAAATATTAATCATTATACTGAAACAACCTGTCACTTAGAAGATTATAAAAGGTATTAAAGGTGTAGTTAAGGGACCAAGTTTTATATGAACCTAAAATACGACCCTTAATTTACTTTTCTGGTAATAATAAATACTAATCCATGTAGAGTAAGTTATTGTGACCAACTTTTAACCTTCATACAACCTTAAAACTATACATGCCCTTAACTTTTAATATAGTAATGATATGTTCATGAAATTTGGCAATCTTATTAAGTGTTAGAAAACCTTTGTGCACAAAAATTCTGATTTTTTAAGTGAGTATTTTTTACTAAAGATTTGTATGAACTTGAAGTTTGCTGACTGTTGCACATCTGGGTGCAAAGTGATTATGTTAAGATTAAAAATACTGTTTTCATATTACAGTTTTTATATCTTCTTTGGATAACCTAGAAATTTGGAAGTGAACATCAAAAGTTTTTCAGTAAACTTTTATCTTGTTTCTTTATCTGCAAAGACTTAGCACATTTTTAAGTGTTTTCTTAAACAAAATTCTTTTATTTTTCTTTCTGCAATAACTTCAGGTTGTAAAAGAAAATAAAAATTATTTATTCTAAACATCCTCAGGACCTTAAAAATTTACACGTTATTATTTAATCTTTTTGTTTTGTTGCTCTTTGAACTGTCTAGCTACTAAACATGTATGACAAACACTCATTGGGCAAATGGTTTGATCTAAAATAGGACAAAATGTTAAATTATAAGTAACAGTTGTCAGTTTGTGTGTATACCTCACTGAGAAATTTGCTTTTTTTTTCATTTATCTTACATTACCTAATGTGTTCTTAAGCTTTACACCAATAAATAAACAATATACATAATAACAAGAAATCCAGTACTTGCGTACTAATTTTCTGTGGTCAAAATCTTGATAAAAGTTAATCGTGATTTTTGGTGTGGTTATCATTTGTTTGTATTAAATATTCAAATATAAACATAAAATAATAACATGCATAAAGTATGTGGGAACTGATACTTTCATAACATTAAAGTGTTATCTTAAACATTCTACCACGCACTACCAAAGTTGATTAAAATACATGTTTAATACATCAATAATTTTAGGTGACACTATTAGTATATCATTATCAGTTCTTTACTTAATGTAAATCATTTTTTAATTAAATAATTTTCTGTTTTAAAGTCTAGTGAATGAAACTTCTTAATTATGTTTTCAGAGCTTTAACATTGTGTAAATATGGGAGCTTGCTTTCTATAATTTATCGTCATGTCATTAACAAAAGCATTTACAAGTTTTTTATTTTTATTCTGTATAGGTGAAGGTGTTGTGTCAGCATATACATCTTCAAGTCAGAATCTCAATTTCTCTGTGACATTACTGTTTCTAATAACAGTAGTATTTTATTTTTTCAACTCATCTTAATGATCAGGTAATTTGTTAACATAAAATATTTGTCTTTAATGTATATGTTTTGCCTTATTTCCAACTGCTAGTTTGTGTTTAAGTTTTGAAATTTTGGAATTTTAATGTTTAATGCTTTCTACAGTTTTATTATGTATGATATTTAAATTGCCCTTTATTCACCACAAATACACTATACTATAAGTGTTTGAAGAATATGTAACATTAACCTGATTAAGAAGTTATCACACATGAACAATTTTCAAACTAGACCCAAAAAACTTGAGTTCATTCTAATTGTTAAATATTCATTGTTTTCCTGAAGAATACCCAACTATTCAAAAGTACTTGAGTTTTGGATCTAGTTTGAAAGCTTAACATTAACCTGTTTGAGCCTATGGAAGTTTTCTGCCATTTGCGCATTTGCACTAAATAAAATTAACATTACTGTGTCTGAAATGAGAACAGTTCAAACATAAACTATGATAAACATTCAACATCTTAATGCCTACATATATTTTGTTTTTATAAGTTTACAACTTATAAAGAAATATTATTCATTATTTGATATAGCTATATTTATTTCCATTATGCATTATGCCTGGAATAATTGGCATTAGATCTGGGTTTTGCACATTTTTATTAGCAACAGTATGGTCATAGGTCTGATATCATGCAGTAGCTCACTTTGTTGACAAAAACTTTGCAGCATAATATTCTTAATATCACTAACATAAATAATAATCATCTTGCTGATAAAAGGCTACCTCTGTAGTTTTCATACAATAAGCTTCAATAGTTCACTGTTTTCAAACTATTCGAGTGAGTTTTATTTACTTACACGTAATTCTCTAAGTGGTAGAAAATAGATTGTAGTAACATTGTGTTGTTACTAAACATTCAAATACCTATTATCATTTCAAAAAGGAAGTATGATTAAAACGTGTTAATGTATTTAAATAATCTGCTTCATTCATGTCAGATTATTATGGTTATTTGCAGTGATTTCTTGTTGTATAAGTTGGAGTTATAATTTTACTTAATTGAGTACAGTTGTATAGATTTTGAGTCAAATGTTGTAATTTACTTCTTACAGCACATCACGTTTATTGGATGTAAAAGTATACAGTTTGTAAGAAAATACATTTTCCTGGTCACATCAGCCCAGAAGAAACAGTTCTAACATGAGTGATCTAAGCAAAAATTTAGTAACATATACCTTGATTTAAATACAAGAAAATATATTATTTCATAACCTGAACTGAGAATATATAAAACATTGAATTCCTTTTCAAAAGTAACCTTTTTTTGAAATTTTAAGACTCAGCAAATATTTAAGATCTTTTTTAATGAAATAAGTTAATTTTAAATATATTTTTTTCATTATTTTTTCACTTTTATAATTTTTTTCCCCTTGTATATATATAACCTTGATAAACATGATATTATGTTGTTATTAGCAACAGTATGGTCATAGGTCTGATATCATGCAGTAGCTCACTTTGTTGACAAAAACTTTGCAGCATAATATCTGCGGCATATTCCAGCACACTTCCAGGTATCTCAAGGATGTGTATCAAAATTATATATATATATATATACATAAGGGGAAAAAACGTAATATACTCGCACACACACACACTGGACTTGTGCTACCATAGGAAAGTTTTTATCTGTGCATTTTCTTTATCAGCATATTTGATGTAGTCTGTAGGATATTAAACTTCAATGAATGTAAAACAAGTGTAATTCTGGAAAAGATAATGTGAAGTATCATTGTAATTTCATTCTGTTTCTGCTGTTAAAAAGGGTTCATTTGAAAGTATTGAAAATAGATTGTTCATTTGTGTAGTTTTACCTTTTTATTCAGATTAACTTAATTGTGTGTATATAAGCAAAAGGGGGTCTATGCAGCAATAAATCATGAATCTAACTCGGATTTTGATTATTTTTTTATTTTAATATAATCCTGTATATGAAAAAGTGTTAATTTCTTTACATTCCATGAAAACTAGAGGTTTTTATTATGAACTACTGAAAATCTGGGGATTTTTTGTTATTAAACATAAATTGATTTTTATTTTTACACTTATTTTTTTGTTTATTTTAATTGTTGTTTTTCATCTTCTATCATAATGGTTGTAAAGGTTTGGTCTGCTTGTGACTGGTTGATAGGTCTGTCTTATACAATTAAAACACTTTTATACTATATAACTTTTGAGAATGTAATTTTCTCTACCATTTGTTTTGAGTGAAGTGTGAAAATGGATAATGGTTTGTTAAAGCATGATACTAACTTGAAATATTGGTAGAAACCCATATTTTTATAGGTTTGTTTTCCCTTCTCTAAATGTACTTAATAATCAGGATTTTCCGTCCATTTTTTTCCATTGTGAATGATAAAAAAGTAACAACTTTTTATTTTGTATTATTTGGTTTAGGATTCAGATTTTTTTCAATAATGTGCTTTTAAACCTTTTTATACACTGTCAGTGATATTGCTTTAGTCAGTAATTTCTGTTCATGAAAGATGAAGATTCCCTGTGTACAATGCTTTTTTTTTATTTATAGAATGGTGGTGGTGGTTTAGCATGTCTTTCAGATTTATCAAAGAATAACAGTATAAATGTTTTTTTGTTGTCTTCTTGTGCTGTAAAAGCAGTGCTAATTTAACATTGGATCTTAGAGGAAATTTTTCACATTATTATTAATAATAAATGCTTAAAAAATTGATTTGAGTATTGCTCATACTTGATACTGTCCACCTAGCATTTCTTTAACAAGTTACATAAACCTTTCTTATAAAGCATGTGCCTTGTGATAAACTTTCAGGTGTCTCAAGGATGTGTATCAAAATTGTATACCTCAAGTAAGATACATACTGTAAACAAATGATAGTCTCGGTCTACTTGATATTTCAAAGTTAGTTTTTTAGTAAAATGTTACTATTATCAAAAAACTGATTTCATGATTACAAATCATAATGTACATCATATCACTGTAACAGAAATGTACATGAAGGTATACAGCTTTTTGTAATTACATGATGAGTGAATGATTTTGAGTACTAGATCTGATAGTTTACCAGTGATACTAATATACAATTCAAAAACTTATTATCTGTACAGTATGCTTTTGTATCAAATAAACTAGATTACTTTGTTTGTTTTGTTTCAATTTTTATCTTTGTTGGATTCTAGTGAAGGACATGAGATGTGAGACAAGAAACTTTTTCAAATATTTGTTAAATCATGACTAAAGTTGCAATTTTATTTGTATTGACATTTATCACAAAATGTTTGTTAGATCCAAAAGTAAAGAAAAAAAGTTCCCAACTTTTTTGGGGGGCTGGATGTGGTCTAGAGGTTAGTACACCAGAACTGTGAATTCAGAATATTCCAGTTTTGCATTAAGTTGCCACAAATGTAATCATGGGTATGCTGCAAAAGATAAATTGTGTGAATCTCTCTATTCAGTGCGACTACAGTTAGATATGGGTGCTGTTGACTATATATGCTGCCTCACCCTAAATATGTCAGTTTAATGTTTAGGGATGGCTAGCACAGACTGTCCTTGTGTAGTTCTTTTTTTTTAATATCCCAAACAAGCAACCAAAACATTTCAAGTCGTCTTTAAAACTATAAATAACTTTAATATAACTTTAATGGGAACAAGAAATAAATTTAAACATTAGTTGTTTCTCCCTTTCTTTTACCATTGAAAAACAGTTTGAAGTAATGTACCATTTTACTCAAATTTCTATAAATTCTTTTTCTGTGTCCCTCTTGAATTTCTATTCTAACATTTCATAATGTACAATTGAAGAAATAAGTGAGTGTGAAACATGCAATAAGTTTCAAAATAGGCAAATAAAACTGAACTCAAAATTTTTATATGTTCCAGTGTTTAGCAGTAATTTTTCAGTAGATAAATTTACTTAAATGGTAATAAAATTTAAATCAACAAAATTACTTTTAGTACTCTATGAAACTAGATGAAATTTATTGGATTCTTAAAGCTTGAAATGGAACACTACATGTGTGTGTTTGTATATATATATAATTATTTTTCAAGAACTATGTTTGACTCCTCATACATGATACTAAGCTGATTGAGCAAGTGAAGAAAATTTAATCAAAGGACAGATATAACAAAGGCTAAACAGGATCTCCACAACAACTGAAGATTTGGGTACCTTGAAGTGATTTGTTGTGGTGGAATGATAGAAGATACTGAACTAAGATGAAAAAAATTTTTGGTAACAAGTTGAGAATTGAAAGTGATTATTATAGTAGAAAATCAAGAAACTATAGTTAAAGATGACTGCAAGATCAGTAGAGCATGAATAAATATGGCACACAAGACATCTTGATTTTCTCAGATATGCATTTGCTGTCATTTAAAGATATAAAGAAAATCTCTCTGAGAACACCCAAATGTATTAACAAAGTGTCTTCTATCCATCAGAGAAATTGATCGTATGAGTCCAATAGAATGTGCTCAAAATGACAGTCAGTAAGTAGTCTGTTTTATGCAAGGTACATGTTCAATTAATGTGAATGTTAAATTTTCTTCACAGCAATAAAGTTATGGCCATCTTTCAACTGTTCTTAATGAGGAGGTGGTGTAAAGAGAACAGGAACTTCCCAAAATGGAAGCGAAGGTGTGCCAATCCAGCATATTCTTAGAATATTTCCCACTTTCTATTCTCAAGATGACTGATATGGGTAATAAAACTTTAATTAAAATAAAGTACAGAACAACATTTCAACCTTTGTAAGTAATTTTTAAGTTAGAGAGAGATTACAACTGACCATTGTTGGGCACTGGCTCAGTGACAAGAGTGTAAGTGGGTACGGTATTGTAGGGGGTGCTGTAGTTAAATGTTAAGTTATCATTTAGTATAGATATAAAGGCGTTCCTTTATATTGGTTTATTTTGGATTTAAGCTGTGGTATAAGTAAGGCTTCTTTAATTTTGCATTTGTTTCTTCATTTAGTATTTTAGTGTTTTCTATGGTTATGTTGTGTTCATTTGACTTGCAGTGTTCGAAAACTTGTGAAGGTGACTTTTATGTTCTTTGATTCTGTTTTCCATTTTTCTACTTGTTTCTCCAACAAAGAAGTCGTGGCAGTTATCACATTGTATTTTATAAATAATGTTGGTGTGGTGTTTGTCAGTGTAGTTCTTACATAGTATAGACCTCAATTTTGTGCCTGGTTTTTAAATAAATTTAGTATTAACTGGAATGTCATTTTGTTCTAGATTTTAAATTTTGGTCGTTTGTCTGCTGATGTCAGGAATATATGGTATGCAGCATTATATGGTTTCGTGATTTTTTTTATCCGCGAAATATATTTACTATTGTTGGTTGATTTTACCTGAAAACAACATCTTAAACGATTTTCTCAAAGAATTTTCTGACAAAACCATCAACATAATTTCACAAAACAGAAAACTAAAAAACAATCTTACAAAAAGAGACATTAATTCCATTAAAAACCTAAAACAAGACAAACATTAGAATTCTAAAAGCAGATAAAGGTAACGCTATAGTCATAATGAACACGAATGAATACATACAAAAAATTAATAACATCCTATCAGACACAAACAAATTCAAACCAATACACATAAATCCAACAAAGACACACAAGACGCAACTGAACAAATTACTACTACAAATGAAAAAAGCCAACACAGTTTCACAAACACTTTATTCCTACATACATAAAACCGACTCACGCACACTGCAAATATACGGCATCCCCAAACCTCATAAACTAGATTGTCCATTACGACCAATGATGTCCACATATGAATCGTTTAATTACAATCTTGGTAAATACATAGCATGGGCATTCTCCAAATATGTAACATCAGCAAGGTCATTCATCAAATACTCTTTTAATTTCAAGTCTAATCTCAATCAACTTAATCATAAAGTCTTAATAGCCAGTTTCGATGTTATATCCCTCTTTACAGAAGTTCCAACAACAGAAGCCTGCAAGATAACCTTAGAACTCTATATCCGAGACTCTAACCCAATTATAGACATTTCCAGTAACCAGTTAGCAATCCTAATAGAATTCACCACAATAAAGACAAACTTCATGTTCAACAACCAAAACTATATACAAACAAATGGTCTAAGCATGGGCAACCCAGTATCACCAGTTCTAGCCAATATTTTTATGACACAAATTGAAACACAAGCAATTAATACAGCATTACATCCACCACTATACTGGTACAGATGACACGGTTGTGGGATTCAGATCTACATAACACACACTTTATTTTTTGAATTACATTAAATCTATACATCCCAACATTAACTTCACATGTGAACAGGAAGAAAGCAATCAAATATCATTTCTTTACCTCAAAATTTCAAAAACCGATACACAATTGAAAAGAGGAATCCACCAAAACATCACCCATACTGTACTATACATTCCTTGGGACTCAGCACATGAAACAACAACAAAAACTCAACATACTAAGAAACCATATAAGCACAGCCATAAAATTATGCTCACCAGATAAAATTAACGATGAATTAGACAAAATAAAACAATACTTCATCAACATCAAAAAGTTTCTTCCAAAAACCGAAGAAAACATTATACGCACACGTCTAGACAGAAAGCAAAATCAACCAACAATAGTAAATATATCTCGCGGATCAAAAAAAATAACGAAACCATATAATGCTGCATACCATATATTCCTGACATCGGCAGACAAACGACCAAAATTTAAAATCTAGAACAAAATGACATTCCAGTTAATACTAAATTTATTCAAAAACCAGGCACAAAATTGAGGTCTATACTATGTAAGAACTACACTGACAAACACCACACCAACATTATTTATAAAATACAATGTGATAACTGCCACGACTTCTATATTGGAGAAACAAGTAGAAAACTGGAAAACAGAATCAAAGAACATATGTCACCTTCACACGTTTTCGAACACTGCAAGTCAAATAAACACAACATAACCATAGAAAATACTCAAATACTAAATAAAGAAACAAACGTAAAATTAAAGAAGCCTTACTTGTACAACAACCTAAACCCAAAATGAACCAATATAAGGGAACGCATTTATACCTATATTAATATAAAAAAAATGAATAAAATTATATATTCAAAGATTAAAACCGCCCTCTACATCGCGACACTCAGTTACACAACCCCTTCTAAACATATGGTCAGCTTCCGGTAAGTTACCTCTTTCTTTGTGAACCTGACGATGACCGAAGAAGTTCGAAACGTTGTTCGCTCTTCTGTGTAAAATATTTTCTCAACCCAAATGAGCCGTTTTCGCATATAAAATTGGTTGATTTTGCTTTCTGTCTAGGTGTGTGCATTTTATGTTTTCTACGGTTTGTGGAAACTTGTTGATGTTGATAAAGTATCGTTAATTTTATCTGGTTAGCATAGTTTTATGGCTGTGTTTACTTGGTTTCTTAGTGTGTTGAGTTTTTGTTTTGTTTCATGTGCTGAGTCCCAAGGAATGTATAGTCCAATGTGGGTGATTTTTCGGTGGATTTCTGTTTTGAATTGTTTGTCGGTTCTTGTAATTTCGAGGTTAAGAAATGATATTTGATTGCTTTCTTCCTGTTTACATGTGAAGTTAATGTTGGGATGTATAGATTTAATGTGATTGAAAAAATTAAGTACGTGTTCTGCAGATTTTAATTCCGCAACCATGTCATTTGCATATCCGTACCAGTATAGTGGTGGGTGTAATGCTGTATTAATTGCTTGTGTTTCAACTTGTGTCATAAAAATATTGGCTAGAACTTGTGATACTGGGTTGCCCATGCTTAGGCCATTTGTTTGTACATAGTTGTGGTTGTTGAACTTGAAGTTTGTCTTTATCGTGGTGAATTCTATGAGGGTTGCTAATTGGTTGCTGGGAACGTCTATTGTTGGGTTAGGGTCTCGGATATAGAGTTCTGAGGCTATCTTGCAGACTTTAGCGGTTGGAACTTCTGTAAAGAGGGATATAACATCGAAACTGACCATTAAGGCTTTATGATTAAGTTGATTCAGATCAGACTTGAAATTAAAAGAGTCTTTGATGAATGACCTCGCCGATGCTACATATTTGGAGAATGCCCATGCTATGTATTTACCAAGATTGTAATTAAACGATTCATATGTTGACATTATTAGTCGTAATGGAGGTTTGGGGATGCCGTATATTTGTAGTGTGTGTGAGTCGGTTTTACGTATGTAGGAATAAAGTGTTTGTGAAATTGTGTTGGCTTTTTTCATTTGTAGTAGTAATTTGTTCAGTTGCGTCTTGTGTGTCTTTGTTGGATTTATGTGTATTGGTTTAAATTTGTTCGTGTCTGATAGGATGTTATTAATTTTTTGTATGTATTCATTCGTATTTATTATGACTATAACGTTACTTTTATCTGCTTTTAGAATTTTTATGTTTCTGTCTTGTTTTAGGTTTTTAATGGAATTAATGTCTCTTTTTGTAAGGTTTTTTAAGTTTTTTGTTTTGTGAAATTATGTTGATGGTTTTGTGAGAAAATTCTTTGAAAAAATCGTTTAAGATGTTGTTTTTAGGTGTTTCTGGAAAATATAAATTTGCAATTTTACCTGGGAAGTTTGGCTGTTGGATGTCAATGAAATTATATAAGTTGTCTTCTTTCTGTTTGTTTTTGGTTGTTTCCTTGTTTTTATTTTCTGTAGAAATTATCACCAGTCTTTTGGCTAGATTTTCTAAACATGTTTTGATTTCTATGGTTGGAATGTACCTAGGTGCTATTGCGAAGTTGAGTTGTTTGTTAAGTAGATGTATCTCGTCTGTGTTTAATTGTCGGTCAGATCTGTTAATTATGAGGTTAGTCAACGGTTTGTCGTGTTGGTGTTTTTTCTGTTGTTTGCATCTTTGTTTTTCTAGTTTTTGTTGTGGCAGATCTTTGTGTCTTTGTCATTCTTAGTGTTTATTTGGTTTATGTTTCGTTGTATAAGTGGGTAAATCTCTGGTTTAATGCATCATGCCAAATGATGGTCAAGGTTCATTTTTTGTTTTTGTAAGTCATGTCGTTTTTTGTATTTCGTGTTCAACATGGCTTTAAGTTGTTTTTCTTTAAGTTTTGGATAATGTTTGTGTGTTTATTAAATTTTTTAATTATTATTTCACCACTAAATTTGATTGCTTTTGTAGAAAGAAACATGGAAAAATTCTGGAAAGATGACACGGTTGCGGAGCTCACATCTACAAAACACTTTATTTTTTCAATCACATTAACGTTATACATCCTGACATCAACTTCACATGTGAACAAGAAGAAAGCAATTAAATATAATTTTCTAACCTCAATTACAAGAACCGATACACAATTTAAAACAGAAATATATCGAAAAACCACCCATACTGGACTATACATTCCTTGGGACTCAACACATGAAACAAAACAAAAACTCAACATGTAAAAAACCAAATAACCACAGCCATAAAACTATGCTCAGCAGATAAAATTAACGATGAATTTGACAAAATAAAACCATTCTTTATCAGCATCAATAAATTTCTTCCACAAACCGTAGAAAACATTATACAACAAACAATAGTAAATATATCTCACGGATCAAAAAATCACGAAACCATATACTGCTTTATACCATATATTCCTGACATCAGCAGACAAATGACCAACATTTGGCAAAAACTAGTAACAAAATATGACATTCCAGTTAATACTAAATTTATTCAAAAACCAGGCACAAAGCTAAGGTCTATACTATGTAAGTACTACACTGACAAACACCACACTAGCATTATTTATAAAATACAATGTGATAACTGCCACGACTTCTTTGTTGGAGAAACAAGTAGAAAAATGGAAAACAGAATCAAAGAACATAAAAGTCACCTTCACACGTTTTCGAACAGTGCAAGTCAAATGAACACAATATAACCATAGAAAACACTGAAATACTAAATAAAGAAACAAACGCAAAATTAAAGAAGCCTTACTTATACAAGAACTTAAACCCGAAATAAACCAATATAAAGGAACGCCTTTATACCTATATTAATATAATAAAATAAATAAAATTATATATTTAAACATCTAACTCCGCCCTCTACATTCCGACACTCAGTTACACAATCCTTTCCAAAACGTGGCCAGCTTCCGGTCAGTTACCTCATTCTTTGTGAACCTGACGATTACCGAAGAAGGTCGAAACGTTGTCCACTCTTGTATATAAAAGATTTTCTTAGTCCAAACGAGCCCTTTTTGCATATAAAGTTGGTGTATACAGGAATATTGTATTTTGTCATAAGTTTTTACCAAATGTTGGTTATTTTTCGCTGACATCGGGAATATATATTTTGCAGCAGTGCCAGGTTTTGTTGTTTGTTTCTTGGAATTTATTATTGTTTGACTGTGTTGTTGATACAGGTATGTGCATATAAGTTTTTCAACAGTTTTGGATTGAAATTTGTCGATGCTGACAAAGTGATGTTTTATTTTGTCAAATTCATTATAATTTAATTGGTTGAGCATAGTCGTCTGTTTATTTGGTTTCTTGACATATGAAGTTAAAGAAAGTAATGACTCAGCCTTAAGTTAGTACAACATAACTTGGAATTTGGCATTTTCCAAGTTAGATGGAAAAATTTATAGCTTTTTTCAGTATTAGATGTTTATTCTTTAATAGGAGAGTAAAGTAATGAGGTGTTCATATATTATAACCTTCTCACCCTTACGTTTGGTTTTCCTCGAGCTAACTTTGTACTTAACACAATTTCAATGATTATAACACATGTTCAAGTGAAATTTCGCCTGTAGTTAGATTACCCAAAGACAGCAGAGGGGTATGGAATGCATAATATAATGCACTATAAACCTATAAACAAGATTTAGAGTATGGCACTCTCAAGTGAAATGTATACAAGGAAAAATAAATCATTTCATGTGCAGACCATACACATACGAGGAATGAATGGTTAGTCATATTAAAGAAGAAACAAATACAGATTAATGAAACTGAATAAAGTAAAAACGTTAAAAATAATATAGATGCACTGAATCAAAAGAAAAATTAACATTCTCTTGATACATTTTAAGACAAATTATAATTCATTTGTTATCAGGTGTTCAGAGTGCTCGACTCATAATTTGTGGGCTGTGGGTTTGAATCCCCATCACACCAAACATGCTTGGCCTTTCAGCTGTGAGGGAGTTTTAATGTCAATCCCACTATTCGTTGGTAAAAGAGTTTGCAGAGGGTGGTGATGATTAGCTGCCTTCCGTCTGGGCTTACACTGCTAAATTAGGTACGGCTAGCACACATAGCCCTCGAGTAGCTTTACCCGAAATTCAAGAAAAAACAAGAATAATGCATTAAAACTAAAGAAGCTTAAATTTATACATATGCAAAATTTAAGTGCAAGCAACACAAATTAATACATGATCTGAAGATTTGAGTGAAACATCATTAACTTAAAATATACGAAAGTGACAAATTCTGAGGTTAAAAATGCCGAAAATGAATAGAGAGATATGAATACTTGATGGTAAGTGGTATGGAAATTAAGTATTTCAGCTGAATTTAAATTCAAATCTTTGAACTGTAGCAACTTATATTTTGCTTTGAAGTTATTAAACACAAATTAGTGGGTTCAAATGAGTGACGCAGCAGCATGTCTGCAGACTCACACTGCTAGAAACCAGGGGTCGATACTCGTTGTGGGTATAGCACAGATAGTACATTGAGTCGTGTTGTGCTTAATTTTAAACAAAGAAGATGAAGGAAAAACTGAACTAAATCTGATTGTTAGATCATGTGGCTATGAATAACACCCTACTTCAAATCAAAAATAGAAAAAGCAATGACATCGGACAGTTAAGCCTATCCAAAGACAGTAGAAGTTTCAGAATAGGGTGGTGATTTATAAACACCAAAAATACAACCACATAGTCGATATCTAAACTGTACAAGTTTTAATGTCTAAAAGCAAGAACACATTCTACTAAAAAAAACTTTCACCAACGTGTGTTGACATAAGTGTTTGAGTTATGTTATACTTGCACATCTCGTCCTTAAGTACTTCCAGGAATGATACTCCACTTAGCACTGTGCCAAGTGGTAGAATAAAATAAAAATAATAATGGCCATGCAGTTAGCAGTATACAGTTGAATTATTGCAGAAGAAGTATCATGAAATGGACTTAATACAGAAGAATTCTTACTTGTATTGCTGCCTAGTTTGTTGGCAACTATGACAGATGTCAATTTCTCTCTCAGTTCTGTTGGGCAAAGCAGTGACCTGTAGATAGCTAAAAATTGCATATAGACCAGTGGCTGAAGTATGCAACCTGTGGGGTTATGGGAAATCCAACTTTTATTGTTTCATCAAAATATTTAAGTCACGTACTTTGTATAATTCTCAAGAAGAGATGCAAACCAATCGAGGGCGTCAGAAGAGGCCTTCTCTTCGTCCTACTCGTGAAGTAAAATTTAACTGAGTTTGTGATTTGTTGTTAATAGCTAAACCGACAAGATTTAAAGTTAACGGGTTTGTAATGCAATCTGGTGGCAACGGTCCAATGGTTGTCCGACTCTATAAAAATAAAACAACAACAATAAGAGGACAGGGATATACAGATCCAATAACCTCAGAATTTGCTGTAGGGGAAACAGGAGTACCCCGAAAAAACCCAAGTGGTAATGTGATTGAACGAGTGTAATATATAGATGGTGTTTAGTGACATCATGGAGGTCATCCGGTTTTCCGGGAATTTTTTATTTCTCTGTATACTGTTGTGAGCGTCTCATTTCTGGTGAAAGGTAACCAATGGCGAGAGTGTGTGTGAAAAGGTGTTTGTGATATTTTAATTTTGAAATGACTAAATGTATGTATGTTTTAAAAAAATATATATGCCTAGATGTTTAAGTAATAAAATATAGCACTTGGATTTGATTGAAACAGACATGTTATACTCATCAATTTAAAAAATTAGCTTTGATATTTCATGAAAAAATAAGTGAAGAATAAAGTTGTTGTTTTTTTCTGATAGAGATGAAACTGATGACCGGAGATCATTGATTCCTTGATCTAGATTAATTCCTAAAGGTTGAACAGTGTTTAGCTTGGCAATCCAATAAACTTCTTTTATTTCTCTGCTTTTGTTTTGAATCCTGTTTTAATACCAGTGAGAGCAACATCATTAAAGGAGTGATCGTGCTGACCTACAACGAGATCTTTTTCGATGTTAATAGAAGATTTATGGTTGTTAAAACGTTCTCTTGGAGTTGTTTATTTCCTACATGCTGATGATTGCATTTTTTACACTGTATAAGATAAATGGTGGTTTTTGTTTCACGAGTGATTTCTTTAGATATTTTAAAATTTCTCTGATTGTGCTTGTCGGAAAATGAGTCAGTGATGTTTATGAATTAGTAGGTTTGACAACGGTAGTTGTGGAATGTGATGTTTTTGGGAAGTGTGATTTGTGTTTAGTCCTCTGGCAGAACTCAAAGGATCACTGTGAGAAAATGAATGATATTTTTTATTGCGTTGATTGAGTGATAGGGGTGTCACTGTGAGATTTGATAACTTCTGAAATAGGAAGAGATGTAGAATTTGGACAGGGAAGAGTAGAAGGACGATTAGAAGTAAGAATAGAAGATGATAAGCAGGGAAGAGTAGAAGGGAGATTAGAAGTAAGAATAGGAGATGATAAGGTGGCTTGGATAAGGAAGACTAAAGTGGGAGAATGCTGTGGGAAATGAAGTATTTGAAATGTGAGGCCTAGGTAAAAATACCAGAAAAATTGAGGTGAAGTTCACCTCGTACAAGAAAATTAGTGAGTAACCAGAAATTGTTATTCTTGAGTATATTTTGGATGTATTTGTTTTCCTGTGAAACCCTGGCATAATAAAGTTTTAAATCGTCACTTTCCGACTATTTAAATTACAGTAGAGAAAAAGAAGCTGTGGTATAGTAAGGACTTAATAGAAAAATTGACAACGTCTTGAAGAGGCAATTTTCTAAACCTAAATTTTACGGTTACATCTGCTATCAACCTGATTGGTAGATGAATTGTTGTATTTGTATACATGGTTTGTGTAGTTTATCTAGATATATGTCCTGTTTAATTTGGGTGCATGTTATTGCTCAAGCCACGTGGATTGCTTTTGGTTCTGTTCTTTATGCTCATGGATTAATATACATATAAAGCGCTTTGCTTTACTGACTATAGTAGAGGTGTGACGTTTTTGCAGATACCTGAGTTTCGCTGGTATCCACTTTATCTTATATTTCTCTGTTTTATAATTTTATTAAGTACAAGGGGTATAAATTTCTAGAAGTTTTAAGACTCCGATATAAACATATCTTTTTATCTGGCTGATAGTATATATTTTCCATCGTAAAGTACTGTTGCTCTGTATGCTCCTTACTGTTAATTGAGTCGCCCCCCAGTGGCTCAGCGGTATGTCTGCGGACTTACAACGCTAAAAACCGGGTTTCGATATCCATGGTGGGAAGAGCACAGATAGCCCATTGTGCAGCTTTGTGCTTAATTCGAAACAACAACAACTAATGGAGTCTAGATCTAGCTTTTGAACTAAATTTTGACGCGTATATATAGAGGTACAGAACATTCCACATGTTACTAGATATTACGATGTAATAATACTCTGTTAAAACCACGAGACAAATTTAGAAGGTAATAATAACATGGCGATTTAATATAACCATCACCAATTCGTAACTACTGAACTACAAAATGTATGATTTGTAAACCCCGTAACAGATTTGCTGTTGTACATTTATTTTAGTGCTTACACTTGTTTCTGTTGTTGTTTGTTGCGTGTGAGGTATATTCTTGGCTGTGTATTGCGCAAGTCCCACCTGTTCTCAAAATGTGTAGAATATTATTGAGCGTAAGGATCAACAGTGTACTAAATATGCATGTAATACTAATGATTAACAATATTGTTGCTAAGCGAGCATTGGTGAACGTTCTAGAGTCTTGCGTGAATCCGATACAGGGAGCAAGCGAGAGACAAAAGAAAATTATTATTATTGGTCAGCTATAGTTCGTGTGCTATCGGCCTCGGAAACTATAACTGTGATCAAGGCATGTTAATAGGACAGCTACAGAATTTGATCAAGCAAATTTTTAGATTTTGAACATTAAAAACCGTTCAACTTCATTGATTTACTTCGGACGTTATTATTTCTACGCGGACGTTTGTATCTTCGTTTGAAGGAGTCAGCTTGTACACAGTGTGAGGTTAGCCAAGAAAAGACATTGTTAATTCAGGCGAGGTGAAATCATATAAAGTCGTGGACCTGGATTGTCGATAAAATATACAGTTCTGGACCGGATATAAGACTTAATATTGTCTGTAAATTTGTAAAACTCATATATATGAGCTATCATGTGTGATAACTATTAGTAATAACCGCTATTATAAATTGTATTGTTTTTATTTGTATATTAAACTATACTTGTGCTAAGAAAGAAACAATTGTATGTAATAGTCTTGTTGGCGAATTTCATAAATTTAATACATATTAACTTCTAAATTCAAATTTCCAGTTATTTGAAATAGTAATACGTTAAAATACGTGACAAAGTAAATCGGAGAGTCGTCCGAGATAAAGTATTATACTTAACAAAAGTTACGACTGTTACATAAGGTCGTAAGCAGGAATGTGTGTGTGTTTTCTTATAGCAAAGCCACATCGGGCTATCTGCGGACCCACCGAGGGGAATCGAACCCCTGATTTTAGCGTTGCAAATTTGAAGACATACCGCTGCACTAGCGGTGGGTTGGTCATAAGCAAACCTGTAATAAACTATCGCTTCTAAAAATAACTAATTTTAACACTTGCGCTGTATAAACTATTTAAATCATAATACCCATATTAAATTTAAACGAAACAGTTATGTATATCTAACACTATGAACCAAAGCAATGGATTGACTGGATTGTTTTTTATCACTATTTTCGGAAGCTTACCTTTACATTCTTTCAACAGGCATCTGCCAATATTTTAAAGTTTAAATATTAATCAGGTTGTTACTGCTGTAAAAAAGACAGACAATATTTACAGCATTCATTTCTCAAATACTTTTTTCTTGCAAAAAAAGCTTTAACAAGAAGCATCATAAATGCAATTAAGATGAATTTTATTACTTTATATTTCAAGTTATTGTACCTATAGGTTTTTAATCTTTTTAATTCTTCATACAGTAACTCAAATTAAGTTACACGTGTGAATAGTGTCTGGACTTTGCAACTAATTCACTATTTAACATTTTACAACAGACAAATAATTGGTTGTATTTGTAGCACCGGCATTTGTGATCTATTTATAGTAAAATGTTTCTAACAAGTCATTTTCTGCGCACAAAATTGCCAGTGCATTTAGTCTGTCTTACCAGATTATTGATTGAAATGTGTTTTTTGCCTTTTTAGCGTCGATAATGTTCCTTTTGCTGGGCAGTTGCTTGGTTTGAGACACTGGTAAACTCTTAATATTATCGCCCCCCAGTGGCTCAGCGGTATGTTTGCGGACTTACACGCTAAAATATTGGTTTCAATACCCGTGGTGGGCAGAGCACAGATAGCCCATTGTGTAACTTTGTGCTTAATTCAAAAATAACAACAACTTTACATTATCAGGACGTTTTAAAAACTTGAATTTTGACCTACGTCGCACACCATTTTCAGTATACACTGTTCCTTGGATTTTGAGGTTTTTTAATGAACCCTGTCTTATATAGTATAGCAAACTGAACAATTTATTTCAATATGCAACTCTCTAAGGGTACTTATTAATTAGTTTTGGTGTCACTATTTCGTTACCTAATGCAATGACAGTTTGTTAATTATTGTTAAGAGTGTTTTAAGTTTAAAGTGAGCAGGGGTAAAAATGTACTGTACACAGCAATCCCTCCATCCCTTTTGGTATCCCAACACAACAGTTATTTAGCACTTTTCTCTTATTCTGAAAATGAATCTTGTAATTCCTGTACGAATCTTCTCAGAGATTTAAGAAGATGGAGAAGTTATACTGACATCCATTTGAGGATTTTATGATAAATGACTTGTCTTGTGAAACTTCTCTAGGAAATCGTTAAATAATTTCATCATTGTATCTGTTTATACTTGTTCCAATTGTAGCATAAGGCATCTTGACTCTAAGTGCACTTGAAGCACTTGTAATTGAAGCAAAGACTAGCATTACGGCTTTGTACCACATTTTAAGAGCTCGCGTAAATCGTGTTGCATGTGAATGGGTACTTTACCTCGTGTTTGATAATCTCTTTATCGTCGGGTTTTGTTGGGAGTTAATCATGAAGCTACACAACGGGCTATCTATGCTATGCCCATCACGGGTATCAAAACCTGGTTTTAGCAACGTGAGTTCACAGTCATACCGCTGTGCTAGTGTGTGAGAAGGCGTTTATCGTGGGTGATCCTACTTTTTTCACATACTCTGTGTAGGCACTTCTATTGACAAAGCTGAGAAAAGCACATAAAACCTTTGTACAAAGCAAAAGTTAAGCAAGCGTCAGTACACCATTCCACATTGTATTGTCTAAACAAATTGAAGGAATGAGCTTAGTAGAAAACATGGTCTATTAATAATCAGTGATGTCGAGAAAACCCACTTGTAGAGAAATATATATGCAAAAACGGCTCGTTTGGGCTGAGAAAATATTTTACATAGAAGAGCGAACAACGTTAGTTGTTAGTTGATTTTACTTTTTTTCTAGGTGTGTGCGTATAATGTTTTCTTGGATTTGTGGAGGAAACTTACTGATGTTGATGAAGTATTGTTTTATTTTGTCTAATTAATCGTTAATTTTATCTGGTGAGCGTACATAGAATATTTTCTCAACCCAAACGAGCCGTTTTTGCAAATAAAAAAAACGTGTAGTCTAATATTAAATTCACAGTAAGGTAAACCTTGTTTCTTTAGATGAGATAAAGCGGAATTTAAATGAAAAATTACGATTTACATTTAAGACTTTCTGTTAATTTTAATATTTTAGTTGCATTTTTTTTTTTTTAAATAAGCACTTAAAATTTTCAATTATTCAAGACAACACTTTAAATGTACCAGCATTAATATCCATGTGGCACTAATCTGTGACTTCTGTATTTTATTGAACTAGACCGTTGCATTCAAAGAAAATCTAGATGTCGTGCTTGGATATTTTATCAGTATTGGATTGTTTGATATAAGAAGGCTGAGTGTACATTTATAATGTTGTTGTTTTTTTTATTATGCCTCGTATTTTTCATTTTGTAAAGTTGAATGTTAAAATAGTATTTAATTCTAGAAAGGAAATATTAATGCAATAAACGGGAGTAAATTTAAATGCTTCTGATAAAAAATAATTTATTAAGCAATAATAGTTAAAATGTTTTGCGGTGGTCATAAAAATAACTCGAAAATGTAATCGAATATTATCATTTTTGCACTAAGTTTGAATGTGTTTTCTCATAGCGAAGCCAAAAACTGACAGTACTGGAGAACATATTAATTGAATTTTGAATTTCGCGCAAAGGTACTCGATGGGTATTTGCGCTAGCCGTTCCTAATTTTGCAGTGTAAGACTAGAGGGAAAGCAGCTAGTCATCACCACCCACCGCTAACTCTTGGTCTACTCTCTTAACAACGAATAGTGGGATTGATCGTAACATTATAATGCAGTCCACCGCTGAGAGGGCGAGCATGTTTGGCGCGGCGGGGATGCGAACCCGCGACCCTCAGATTACGAATCGTAAGCCTTAACCCACCTGGCCGTGTCCGTCTTACATTACTAAATTAGGGACGGCTAGCACAGATAGCCCTCGAGTAGCTTTGTGCGAAATTCCAAAACAAACAAATCATTTCATTTGTTACTAATGGAATTTTATTTTGTATTTCATGTTTTTCGTAATCACTAGGTGACACAACACACAAAGAAAAAATGGCAACTCCAAAAGGATCGAGTGCGGTTTTTTTCAAAGCTATGGGATCTGAAGGTAGATTTAAAGAATGTTCTTCTTGGAGTCACTATCATTTCTCAGCATTTGCCGTTACGTTTTTCAGGTGATTATACATTTTTTTCTTTAACTTTTTAAAGTTTAAGTGGCCTGAAACTTTTATCCTATATAGGCGTATCCCGACACAAGCGCAGCCACTTGTAAGTATAATTTGTATTTGTGTTACCAATTATTAGGACAACAGAGCACCTGCTGGTTCGTCTACTCTGGACTGTGCCATCAGCCGAACTAAACTCAAAACAAATAGAAAATCAACTCTTATTACTTAAGACTAAATAGTAACTTGCAAATATTTATGAAGCACTCAAATTCTTAAAATTAAATTTGACACTAAATGAAACGTAAAACATTTAGTTCAGTTGAGTGGCTGAACTTGTATCATTCGTTATTAAAATTTAAGTCCTTGTTAATTTACAGTATACTCTCATATTTTAAAAGTTTTTTATGCTGTGTCAGTCAATGATAGTGTAACTGTAACTTCTTTGCAAAGACAGTTTTATTTTTCGAACACAAGATTCTGAACAAGTAAGAAACCACTTTAGAAAAAAGAAGAGGGAATACTATTAATTGAAGTTAAGCGTAAAGCTACACAAAACTATACTTTAAGTTAAAGGAGTACACGATCTTTAAAACTGCATTAACCTGTTATAATTGTTGGGTGCAAATCAAAACGCATGCTTGGATGAGAATAACCTAACAGTGAATGTTACAAAAAAAAAGGGATCTTATTGTAGTGGTTGAACAGTCTGTTTAACCTTCCAAGCAGTGTGCTAGTGGTAGGGCAAATAGGATTTTAATTTATATCTAATTTTATTCTATAGGGTTTTTTTTCTCCATTTAGAGTATTGTGTACAGTCTTGGGCTCCTTATTTTAGTAAGGACATTGAGGTGTTGGAAAGGGTTAAGAGGAGGGCTACTAAAATGGTGCCTAGGGTTAAGAGATTGCTGTATGAGGAGAAGTTAAGTTCCCTGAAATTATTTTATCTTGAAAAAAGAAGATTTAGAAGGGGTCTGATTGAAGTGTTTAAAATCGTTAAAAGATTTGATAGTATTGATGCATAATATTTTTTCATTCTTGATGGTGAGAATGGTAGGATTAGGGGACACAAAAATATATTTTGGCAAGGTAGAAGGCATCTTCAGCTAAGACAGTTTTTATTTTCCTAACATGAGATTCTGAACAAGTGAGAAGCCACATTAAACTAGAAAAAGAAAAGTGAATAATTTTGCATGATGACATTTATGTTTGGTTGCATAATAAAATACTGTGTATGGAGTTATATTGTCTTATACTTCTCTTGTTTTTGGGTCTGATGAATTAAATAATTTGTTCTGCATTGGAGTCATATAATGGATTTATAGCTAATTATGATGAAACAGTTTATCTAAAATACTTTTATGTATCATGCTTGCTCTTAAAAAATACTAGAGTAACCTATTATTTCTGCTGTATTCTTACTTAATGATAAGAAAAATGAATGGTCACTCACACTGTTTTTCTGAATCTTAATTAACTAATCAATGGCCAACATTGAAGAAACTTATATTCCATTTATAACAGTCATAGGGCAAGCAAATTAAAATGCTATAGTATTAGAGTTGTCAAAATCAAAGTTATTTCACTCTTGAAATCACATTCTTTTTGAAATTTTGTCTCTCTAAATATACAGTGATAAGAGATGATAAAAAAAATGTATACAGACCATGTGTTCCAATTTCTGGATTCTTAAAGTAAAAATGTGTTTTTTAAGTTCAAAGTTATGTGGAGCCTTGCATTTGTTGACCATTTTGAGCCACACATAGAAAAGACCCTATAACACATTTTTGCTGATGGGCTCTAGAAGAATGTGGGTTGTACTCTCTTATATTAAGAATTACAACAGATAGTGCAGAAATGTTTTAAAGTGTGGTGAAAAGAATGACTGTGCACAAGGAATTGAGGCTGGAAGGATTCCTACCAGTGTGAAATTTTGCATGGGATGTGTGGTATTAGTTGTATGCAAAGGTCAGTTGAGAGAAGATAAAGGTGATCTTGTTAGTCCTGATGATGATGTTGATATTGTGTAAAAAGTTTAATTTAGAAAGAACAGCAAAAAACATTGGATAATAAATGTGCTATAAAAATATGAGAAGGACTGGCCACCTGGGTTGTAAAAATGGATGTATTACTTTGTAGTCAGCTGAAATGTTTTACTGTACAAGGACTTTCCAATGAAATTCATTGGAAGTGTATGTGTCCACCAATAAGATCTTGTTATCAGACCTAAGCAGCTTAAATGTCCATAGAGAAATATGGAACATCTTCTTTAAAACATAATAGAGTTGTCAGATTGTGAAGAAATTATAGACAATTTTAAGCGATATATACACAGAGAAGCGAAAGACTCAAAAGTAACAAAATCACAAGCTGAAATATCATGTTTCTAAATTTGTGAGACTTTTGATAATTTTGAAGGGAAGACCACTAAGGAGTTTTTACCGAGGAATAATCCGACCAAGACTGATTTCTACACCAAAAACATTTGATATGCATTTAAATAAAGAAAAGAGTAAGTTCTCTCTCAAGATTTGGAATTTTCTACAAATGGTGACTCTTATTAGTCTATTACAAGAGTTGATAAAATTGACATGTTTATTGAAGATTTGAATGCATTGCAACCTGGATAGTGGGTAACTGATGTAGCGATTGATGGTTTTTTTACTATTGTGTTCAATCCAACAGAATGTAATAAATGTTTTATCAGTATTTATCTAGTTCCATACCACTTCATGCAATGATTTAAATGTGAACAGAAAACCATTACCCCTCTATATTCTACTAATGGAGCCAGGGAGTCCTTACCACAACCAGTTTCCAGTCATTAGGGTAGTAGACAGAGGTTTTTCTTGCAGAGTGTTAGTGTGTTTCTTTACTCTTGGAGAAGATGGCAAATTTGGAAGTTCTTTTACTCTGGTCCCTGGATGTTTTTCCTAGATGTGAGTAGGAGTGGCACCAGTCTCTGTGGGAGTCTACTTATAATACAAGTTCAAATTGGACACTATGATGTCAGGTTGGGGTGTGCATTGCTCTTCTCTTTGATCAGTGCTGGTTTTGTATATTGTTTATAGAAGGAGATCCAACTATCTTCTCACAATTTCAAATGCAAAGTGGTTCCATCCTAGGTCCTTAGTTGAGCAGAGTGTTCGTTGTTCTTTCCATAACTTCAAGAGTAAGTGGAATGGTTCTTGTTTGCATGGTTGGAGAATGAGAATGAATGTTCATAACTTCAGATCAGATGAGCTCTTTTCCTTTGGTTGGATAAGGCATACAGTATTCCCAGTATTCCCCCTTAATTTCAATCCGAGTTGTGTAATTTTGGCTATCTGGTTGGGTCTGGCCTATAATTAGGATTACGAATTATTTCTATTTTTGATACAAGAACTAAGTACTGGGTGAAGATCATACCTGTTATGTAGTGTGGTTCCTTCACTTGTGTACCACTTTTGTCATGATACACTACTGTTCTATGCAGAAACCTTCTTTATGGATCATGCTTGCACTGGCTCTTCCATTTTCTTTGTTAGGGATTCTAGCTATAGTATCAATGAATGGTAAGTATGTTTTGGAAGTTAAGATTTTCATAAAGTGAAAATATATTTCCAATAAAACTTGCTTCTGCTGACACTCTCCCACCCTGTCTTCCCACCAAGATCTGGCATAAGTCTCAAAAAAGTGAATACATTATCTAAGTGAGATGCTTATATCACAGTACTAAGATAAAGGATGTATTGATGAGGGTGGAGAAATTTGAAAACTAGATATTGCTATTAAATGGGGTATGAAAGACTGGAGCATTCGAGACTAATGCTTAAATAAGCAAAGCCAATGCCAAAGAATAACTGTTGTGTCAGTCATGGTGAGTGTTATTGGAATTGCATTTTCAGTTCAGGAACATGTTAACTTCTCACATGAAACTTTGTAAGCTGGAATAATAAAGAATTTTAATATTCAGAAATGCTTATTTTGATCTGTTCATTATTTTTTGCATGTGCAGTAAATTGTTCATAAACAATTCCTCAAAACATGCATTTACAAACATTTTGTTTACTACATAACTAAAGCTACATGTTTTACATATAACACTGGTTATATAATGTTCATGTCATTTTATCTCCTGTGAGAGGAGAAACATGGAACTTATGTCACAGTGCAGGTCAAGTAATAACACACTGTACTGTCAGTGACCTCTACCTCACATGACAACTGAGCAAGTGATGAAGTGATCTATGGGATTGATCTTTGATGTACAAATAATAGTATAACACTTGGGACACTTTGGTGCATTACTCAAATGCAAAGTAAAGAAAAAAGGATCCCTGACCAAGGTACAGTTTTAATATAAATAGAAATGAAAATATGATGTGTTACACTCTGCCATCGCTATTGAGGAGTATTGAATGATTTGAAATGTCCAGAGAAGTGCGTTCAAAAGTGCCATTGACTGACATTTAGTCACTATTTGCAAACAATCCTTGTGAAGTTGTTCACAGTGCACTGTGTGTGTATTATATTGAAAAGGGTCTCATAATTTTTTTAACTGCTTCCTCCAAAATGTGAAATTGTGTAAAAAGTGAGAATAGTACAACTAAGTTAGTGTTAAATGGATACTTATTTGTTAAAGACAAAAAATGGAAGAAAAAGTGTATTGAAAATCATTGAAATTTGAAAAAAAATGCACAGGTTGTCATAACAATTGGTGATAACTTTAGTCAAGAGTATTTTGACCACAAACATTTTGGCAACTGGTGTTAAAACTGAAAATATAATGCACAGCATATGAAATGATTCAGAGAATATACATGATGCATCACATTATATTGTCTCACATTCATCCTTTGGACTCAGCCAAGCTATGGCAGCAAAGTTATCATCCATAGACATCATAAAAAGAACTATTCAAAATTTATGTGTAAAACAAACTCTAAAGCTAGTTACTTTCAATTATCAAAGAGATATTGTTTTTCCAAAAGAGTAAACTAAAACTGAAAATGGAGAACAGTTTTTAGTATATGACTCTGGTGTGACAAAGGATCAAATATAAATTTTCTGTATAAGAAGAAGCCTACAATTAATGATCATTTGTATGCAAAAGGAACATTTAAAACAGTTCCGAGTATTTTGAACAATTATATATGATTCAAGGAAGCGTTACTATTCCTTCAATTTACGCATTGTTACTGAATAAAAATGAACAAGTATTAGACTACGTAGAAAGATAAAGAAGTTAGTATTTGACTTAGATCTCATGCTTATGTTAACAGACTTTGAACTTGCAATGATCAAATGTAATTAACATTGAATTTCTGTGTGCAGTTAATCATGGGTGCTTTTTACATTTTTGTTAGTGTATTTATTGTGGAATTAGTAAAAATGGCCTCAGGCAAAGATACAACACAGATGCAGATTTCATATAAAGATTCATGTGGTCTCTCCACTAACATTTATTCCTACAGACCATGTTGCAGAGATATTCAACTGTCTTATTGATGAAGACATTTTTCCACTTGAAGAAAATGTATGACATTGATTATTTTGAGGATACTTAGATTGAATGTCCTGATCGAAGACAATGATGCTGTTATCCTGTATTTAAGCTTGATATGTGGAATTGCTGTAAAGGTATGTTACAGGACTTGTCAAAAACTAACAATTCTATACAAGAATTACATTGTAGCTTTTGCAAATCGTCCAAATATGTGGAAGTTCGTTTCTGTGACAAAGAGGGAACAATGTTTGAAAGAGCTATGTATTGAGCAATTTTGATTCGTCAAAAGAAATATTGTGACTGTGTAGAGAGGTTAAAAGAATTTGTCATTGCATTTGAACCAATAAATAATATAAATGATCATATATATGGTATTGCATATTACAGAAGTTATTAATTGTTACATGGTTAAAATAAAAAAATAATATTGGTGTTTTATAAATCTCTCAAATGGTCTGGTAAAATTGCCTATTGTAATATCATGATGTAATTGTGTTCTCTATTCTGATTAAATATATAATTTTTTACATGTATGCATACCTTTCCTTATTTATTAAATAATATTTATTTTTTTTCACTTTGAAAGTTCATCGAAAGGTTATATGCCTTTTTATAATATTTTATATACAAATTTATTTGTAAAAAATCAATTTTAAGTTTGAATATTTGATTAACTTACTTTGTAGAACTGGTTTTTGAAGGATTTTTCTCAAAGAATTTTCTTTAAATCATTTTCTTATGGAATGGTACTAATTGACTAAACAGAACATCTTTAAATTATTGAAAAATATCAGGAAAAAATTTCACAACAGAAAGGATAATGATAATTATGGTAAATACCATTGTTTATTTATAACATAAGGGTATACAGATAAATATTTTGGAATACTACCAGTGAATTAACTATTCTAGATTCTTTTCAATTTGTATGTGAATTAATTCAATGTCCATCTCTAAAAACCACTTTATAACTACATTTTATATGATCTCCCTCTTTATGAATATACCTCTAAATGAAACCATTTAGCATATTTGAACTTATGATATAGTATTTACCTCTTTTGACAAAATTATCTGCTCTTGTTCAATTCTGTCTTCTCTATGTATGCCACAAGCATTCTATGCTACCCTATTGGAATTGAAAGATTCCAATGTGTGTCCTTAGGAATGGGATCGGCATGCCTTGTCCCCCACAGGCTTTGGATCAGTTCATTCTTTCATACCATCGTACTGACTGTTTCATTTTGAATTAGCAGTTGTTAGGCTTCTGAATATCCTGTCAGTCTGATCCATCTTACCCTTACAACTCTTTTATATTGTCTTTCTTCTCTACACTTCCTCTCTGAGGTTTTCCACAGAAAGCCTGAGAAATTTTCTGGGAATTCTCTTTCCCATCTTTTCTTTAAACTATGTTGGTTGTTATCTTCAATGCTGGCTTTGCATACATGGTTTCTTTGTTGTTGGGACTTCCTAGGTCATAATTTGATTTTAGCTCAGGTCTGTTTACTGTCGACTTTGAAATTTATGTATGGGCACCATTTCTGTGGTGATACTTTTGGTACAACACCAGAAACTAGAGTCACAGGAGCATTGGTCCAACAAATATTTATTTTATACAATACTGTTGCATGTTTGTCTCAGTCAGAGCCCATAAAATACCTATTATCATTTTTTGCCCTTCCCCTTTCCATATCCTTACCTGTCCCTTCTTTTCAGGGTGTCTTTTTGTTCAGCAGTGCACTGCACATCATTACCCACTCAGTGGGTTTTGTTACAGTGTAAGCTCAACTTGCGTATATATTATTTGCTGTAATTCCTTCTTCAAGAATATTTAGGTTCTTTGGGTTTTATCAGAAGGATTTGTGTCCCTTTCTTCCTCCACCTCCTCTCTACTTTTTTTCATTTCCATCCCTACTTCTCATTATCCTGTGACCAACTGGGTAGTCTAGGCACTTGCTTGCACATTTTAATGTTCTGGGGTTGAGAGTTTACTGGTAGATGGACAACATACTTCTTTTGGCTCATTCTGAATCAGAATTAGCCCACCATACTTGGTAGTTTTCACCCCAACATATATTAAACCACACTGTGATAGTCTATGGCACAATCAGCATTAGACTATAGCTCTCTACTTGTAGAAAGGCAACATATCTGTCATGTACAATATACACCATAAATATATCGTGTATTAAAAAAGTTTAATTTTCACAGAACTGTTTGATTCAGCCTTTTTTTCTTTATTTACCTAATTTTACTACAATATACTTGCCATTTTAACTTTCAATTAAGAAAGTATTTAAGATGTTGTATCATAATTATACCCAAATACAAAGTTAATTCTTTCCTATAAATAATGAATAAAAAAAGAAACATTTAATAGGTTCATGGATTGTCTGGAGTATGAATTTACCCTTTTGTGACTGGTCACGGATCAAAGGCCATGCCATCACATTTGTTAACTTGCATTCAAAATTTTGTTGAACTACTATTTTATGTGTTTATGTTAATAAGTTTGGAATCAAATTGTACATGACAATTCACACTTTAATATTATTTATAATTCAATATCTTAATTTAAAAGTAAATATTAAAATAATACATTTAAATATATATGTTAGCAAATTATGTGATATGTTGAATTTAGCAGTGTTTAAAATTAGATGTTTGAAATGTTAAAATACTAAGTCAATAATTTTGCACAAATAAGGAATTAAATTACTGATACTGATAAGCTAGAATATAAAATAATAATTTTTTATTTTGCTGAGATATGGGTTATGTACTGAATCAAACACTGTGGCCCTGTTCAACTCTTTCCATTTTTTTTTTAACTGTCCTGTATGTACTCTTCTTAGAGTATATGATATGTGAATAACCAATCAACAGCTTAGGATGTATAATAATTGAAATACGACTGTGTTTTACAAAATAGTGGTTCATTAAAATGCAGCCAAGACAGGGAAGATTAAAGGTCAGTTTTATTTTATTGGATATGTAACATGAGCACATGTGCACCTCATCAATGCAAGTTATGTATTGTTAGCTAGGCATGGCTGGAAGGTAATTATATAAAAATAATAAATATATTAATTAGACTTAAATTTCTTAGATTAACATTTGTATTTTCATATTATAATAAGTAGTAATTTTAGCACAAAAAAGCACAATTTATATTTTTTTCCTAAGTTTTTATGGTGGTTACCAGGCTGGTCAAATGACACAGCCCACATAGTTTGGGTATAGAAAATAAAAATAAAGTCTCACTGAAAACAAACACTTAAAACATATTTAGGAGGTTTTAGAGATTAAACATATAATATTTGAGATTTATGAGATCACTTTGCATTTGGACCAGTAATCAAACAGACTTGATATTTTGACAAACAGATTTTTAGTAAAAATATTTCATTAAAAAATCTTATTTTTGTTCCACATAAAAACTTGTAACCATTACTAAAAGTTTACTAAATTTTATGAAGATATACATTCTGTATCAAAAATTATGATGTAAATATTTAATGTGTGCAAATGTGTTTGCAAATTTGTGTGTATTATACCTAGCCTGTTGCAAAAGGGTTTATGTTTCTGATACTTCTCAGTATGAGTTGTCTTCTTTTATAAAGGTGACTTGAGACACTTTAATGGTGAGTGATATTACCACTTTGGTGTATCAGGTGCTTGGTTTAATTTTATGTTCTTTATTCTTGACCCAGAATTTCTGTCTTTCTGCTTCCATTGCTTCAGCTGAGTCTACCACTTCTTACAAAACTTTTGACTAGCTGTTTCCACCACCTGCCTTTTTTTATAGTTCCTTTTTTATAATGAAGATTGGGTAATCCTACTTTTATCCATTGTTGCATTGATTGCACAGTTATATGATATTCTATTTTTTCAGTTATATCTGTTGAATCTATGGTTTGTTGCATGAACTCCTCACTATGTCTCCTCTCTTGTCCTCATGCTCATAAAGATATATTTCTTTCTCACCTTTGTATTGACCCTCTGCTTCTTTGTTTTTCCATACGTTAAGATGCATCTTCCAAGACATGTAGTCACATTCTTCTTCTTTTGAACTTCAAACCTGTAATTTGCATCTTCCAGCTTGGAATCTCTTACTTTATCCTTTATCTTTCTTTCATCTCTTTCATGCTCAACTTCTTCACTAGCTGTCCATGCTTTCTGTTGTTTTCAAAGAATCTATATCTTGAGACTATCAGCTTCACTGGAGGAAGTTGCACATGCCAGTTCTCTACTTTGACATTGATTTCTTCCATTTTGTTCCAGCTAATATAGATTAGCTTATATTTATTAGTTATTATATTTTACTTTCTGTAGTGTACTTCCTTTAATTGTATCTCAGGTACCTTCTCATTGGATCCTTCCTTTGAGATGATATTTTGAGTGGTATTCCTTATACTTTGGAATCTCATTTGTCAACATTTCTCACACCAAGAGTTTCAACACATTTCTCATCCTTATGATTACACATCCTCCTACACCTCATCCGCTTGCTATTTTCCAAAATCCATCCTTTCAGAGTGCTAGCTACTGTGGGAAACAGAGGTGGCTTGTTTCTAGAGCAATCCCTTAACTCTAATTTGGTGGGAGCTCAACTTTCCCACTTTACAATCTTTGGCCCTTCTCTTTACAGAAAACCATTGGGCCATACAGTGTTCTTTCTCAGGAGACTTTTCCATGACCTTCCACTTTCACCCTTTTCTTTCATCTTCTTACTTATTCAACAATCACTCCCATCATTTTCTTGTATATTTGGTACCTATTATTAGATCTGCCATCCTTTAAACCAATTTTGGATTATCCCTCAGTTTAAGATGGATGTTTTCTCATTTTGAAGTTGGTACTCTCTTCTGGGATATAGATAACTAAGATAGAAGTCTTGGGGCTTTGTACACATTCCAGTTTTTCCACCCACCTGTTGTTTCCTTTAAGTTGACTGTAGCTGTTTTGTTGACTATCATGTCCAAAAGTCTCTCATAGAGGATGCATTTGGTTGACCTGCAGTTCTGTGACTGTATGGACAGTTGGCTTTTACTTATTCCATTCAACTAGGCACCCACATCTTTAATTTTCTCTCACATTTTAATTGATTAGTCAAGCTATGTAAATCAATCTTTCCAGCCAATATTTTACTTTTGCAATTTTTATGTAAAGTAAGTGTAGTCTTCAAAATATAGAGCTCCTGGTTACCAAAGCTCTCATGTCTTTCTTTTGGGAATTCTTTTTTTCTGTGGGGGGTCTTGAAGGTTTTTACCCTACATCCTTTAGGGGTGTAAGACAGTGACTTTTTATTCATTGGTTCATTCAGTTTTACAGGATTCATTCTTGGTTACATTTATGATGTGGATACAAAATTGATTAATATCATTTATTCTAGGCACTTTCTAGAGGTGAGGAGTTTTTTGCAAGTGATGTCTAATCAGATTTATTGCATTTGTATATTTTTAGTGGTCCAGTTGAATTGCCCACGATACTTTTATCTTACATTATTTGCATGATTTTATAGTATCCTTATCTGAGGGTTTTCAACTACCCCTATAGTTATCTTAACAACTTTTGCTAGATTATACAGAGGGGTATTTTCATTGCTATGATAATCTCTTTATTTTTCAGGGTTCCCTGACCTCACTTTCATAGGATTTCATTCTGTAGGGAGTGTTGCCTGTGCAGATGTGCCTTTATGGAACCAATTCTGCACTAGCAACCAGTATACTTGATTTAAGTTGCAACAGGCTCTGAGAAATTAGGTGTTTCATGCAACCACTTATAGACTGACCAGATCTTATTACTGTGCAATGCTGGACTATAATCCATGGACTATTATAATAAAGCACAAGGGGATCATGTCCATACTTGCCATTTACTGGAGTGAATAAATTGGTATCTGTTTTCTTGTTAACAATTTAAAACATTTGGCTCATCTGTTGCACTGATTTCAGAAAACTGTTACTTAGAACTGAACTAATGGAGCTGGGAAGTTCTTACTACACCCAGTTTCCAGTCTCAAGGATAGTGGATGAAGTCTTTTCCTCCAGTGAATTTCTTCCACTCTTGGAGAAAAGAGCATAGTTGGTGACTCTTCTATCTGGGTTCTTGGATGTTTTTTTCCCTGATATCAGGGGGAGAAGGTACCAGTCTATACAGGTCTGTTGTCATAATAGTGGTTCAGATTTGTTGCTTGGCTATGAGGTTGAGTTGAGCATTGACTTTCTTGTTTGATCAATATTTATTCATTACATTATTCATGGAGGACAGTACATTGTCTCCTCATTATTCTCATTGCAGAGTGGTTTCATCCTAAGTCCTTGATTGGGTATAGTTTGTTCCATATCTTCCCTATATTTCTAGGAGCAAGCAGAATTTATCTTGCCCACTTGGTTGGAGAGTGAGCGTTCATAATTTCAGACCATATGGTTTCTGTTTTCTTAGGTTGAGGAAGGCATATACAATTCCATCACTTCAAGCCTGATATGTTGCCCTCTGGACTTCTTCAGATTGAGGAGAAGATTTGTCCACTTTTATGTTGCTTGTCTTTTCATCATGATGTTGGCTCAAAATGCATCACTTTATGGCTACAGGTTAGGATTCATTCTTAAGTATATAAATCTTGTAGTCCAATTGCTCTAGCCACTAGCATAGCATATAGGGACCATGACCCTATAATTGCAACCCAAAGCAATGAAACCTTACAGTCATGTAAATTTCCATCTATACTACATCAGTTCAGTTCTGGACAAAGAGCATACCCTTTCTCTCTGTAGTGTGGTTCCCCACTAGGGTGCCAATATGCTTTCTGCATGGATAATGCCCTCACTGGCTTGTCCACCTTATCCATGTTGGATTTTAGCTGTGGTGTAAGAGAAGATAAGTATGCTTTGGAAGTTAACATTCTCTTAAATTAAAAATGTATTACCTTCTCTCATACTCTCCCACCTTCCTCCCCATTAAGAGACTTTAGCATTAATAGGAAATTCTTTAGATAGTCTTTGCCCCACCACTTCTGTTAAGTGAAGAGCATTCTTTATATGAGATGGATGTGGTCTCCTACTGATTGATAACCTGCTAGTTTCCTCACTCAAAGTGACATGCTCAATGAATTTCTCCTTTCTGATGTTACATTATCAGGAGGGAGCTCCTTTGTTAATTTTCTTATCTCCACCTGTCCCTTTACACTATTTTAGCAGTATGGGATTTTAGCTATCAGCTTTGTGAAGAGTTGAGTGACATTTCTGAAATTAACATTTTCCTTTCTTGAAAATGAACTTCCCACCCTAATCTCCACATCTAGTGTTTCTTTCATGATACATGAGGTGCTCATATAGACGAGTTACTGATGGGGAGCTATAATTTTATAGTGTTTACATCATAGACATAGAACACATGTAGGAAGTAGAGTTGTATTCAAAATCATCTGCATGTGCAAAATAAATTATTTTTGTGGCAAAAAGTACTATCTATCACTTCTGTGGGAAGGTGAGGAAAATGTTAAATTTTGTGATTTTAAGCTTCTGTGGTAACTACTTTTCAGGCCCTTTGTGAGGAAGGTTTTAACTACTGAGTGGATATTTCTTTCTACAGCACTTTCCTCCTATTTCTGTGACTCCAGGTAATATCCTTGGTTAGGTATTCTTCTTCTTCCCTGAAAATTTGTGGTATGTTTTTTAGCTTGTATTCCTCACTTCCAGATGATATACTCATGTTTAGTGAGTTTATATCAGTTTGTGTGGATTGGTCTAATTTTCTTATGCTATAATTTTGGTCTATAATGCCTTCTCTGCTCAGTATTTAATGCTATATTTTTATTATTCTTCACCAACTCAGTCACTTTAGTTTCAATTTGCATTTAGAGTTTATTTTTTATTTTTTGTTGTTTAATTTTTAATATATATCCAAGCTTTTGCACATTCATTACTGTTTAGGTAATTGTAACTTTGGCCTCTTTTGTGGGTGTTGGTTTGTTATTTATACTTTCTTTCACTATTTATGTTAGTCTATGAGTTGCTTTTTCTATACTACAAGTCAAACCTAATTGGCCATTAGATTTGAGTTAACAAAAAACAGATTGTTGGTTGCTGGTTCTCTATTTCTTCTCGTGTTCTTCAGGATAGGATTTACTTTTATGTCTTTTGTTTTCTTAGTTCGTAGATGATGGTTTTTGTACTTACCTGTTAGTCTTCCTGGTGGGTTATGATGATTACAATTATGCTACAGAAAGACCTTTACAACTTCTATTTCTGTAGTTTTTCACTTAATGCTGTACACTGGATGTAAACATTGGTTTTAATGCTGTTTATGTTTTTTAAAAACTTTGTTTTGTTTTATCTTAATTTCCTTTTATGAATTTTACTAAATTTACTTTAATTTTTACCTTTTTACCAGATGTTTGGCACAGATAGCATAGCTACTTTGTACCATAAAACACTAAATCCAACCATCCAATTCCCCTGAATGTTTTTTTCCGTGCAGATTGATCTTGTTTGTCTTACAAATTTGTACAGGATGTTTCCATCAAATGTCTTCTGCTCTTCACAGCACTTGGCATAATGCAGCATATCCCAAGGTGCTTCTACAAGAAGTTTTTTGCCTGGGGGGATAATACTTAGTCATAATATTTCATACCCAAGGTTTTTCTCTTTGGTGTATTTTGCCTGGGTGGACCACTCTTGTTGATCTTGGACAGTTATGCAAGATGTTTCCACTGGGTGTTTTTGCCTGGATTGATTACATTTGTCTTAATTTGTCTCATATTCCAAGGCACTTCCCCTAAATTTTATTATGTCCAGGCTGATCACTCTTGACTTTTTCATATACACTTTGTTTATCAACCCTAGACATGTTGACAATGTAATATATTTCAGTGTCACTATATTTGGTACTATGGTTTGCTACATAAGTGTTATCAGTATGCCATGTTGCTTGGCAACAGAATGGCAGTGACATTCCTCTTGATCACACTACCACCTATGTATGTATATATATATATGTGTGTGTGTGTATTTTAATTTTTTTTCTCTTAACACTCCTAAACATTGAAGGTGCTTCTCATAGAGGTTTTTTGCCTGGAGAAACTTGTTGATCATAATATCTTATGCAAGGCATTTTTGCTGGATATTTTGCCTGAAATGACTACACTTGTCATAATCTAATGTAACATGAGAACTTACCCTTGTCACTTCCACACTGGATTTTTCAAGTTTTTATGTCATGATACTTCAGGTCATGTTCTGCAACACTTCTCCACTGATTTGGCATTGTACATCTCTTTCCTTAATGCAGATAGGTGCCAGCATGTTACATTCTGCTCTCTTTGTGTTATTGTGTTCTTTACTTGGTGAAGAGCATGTCTGTTCCAAATGTAGTGCTATACCCTACATGTGTACTTTCTATTCATACTCTTGTTCATTTGGTGAAGTAACTTCTTCTTGATTTTGTTTTGTTGCACCTTCACTATCCCTCTATCTTTGCAATGTGGGATTCTAGCTTTGGAAGTTTCAGATGTTAATACTTTCTTGTACTGAAATTGCATTTCCAAGAGGTATATACCTTCTTTCACCCCAAAGCTATCTTGATCATGTGTTTTCCTCCTATTGGTGCTGATTACATTATAGGATGATGTAATACATGTATAAATGTAGGAGTTTGAGGCTTGTACCAAGTACAAGATATTTTGTGGCAGTTACAAAAGAGGTAATAGTCCTTACTAGTGCAAGGAAGTATCTAACTGAAATACATTTTCAGTTAAGGAAGATATTAACTTTTACATGAAACTGCTGACAGTTGATAGTTAGGTTAATTTTGTGATTAAAGTAATATACTTTGATCTTTAACTAGCAGAAGGATTGTTATTGTGAGGTTATATTATGATACTTTGAAATTTTATAATTTATTTTAAAACTTTTCACTGTTTCTGAGTATAACTGTGTGATCGTGTATTTTGTTTTGACAAAATACCTAATACGAGCATTAAATGATATTTGATATGCAGACTAAATGGTATGCTCAATTCATGGTCAGTAACAACAGCTGCTGAATGTATTGTGAAAAGCATTAAAAATTGATAATAGTGTTCTTCAAACACATTTCAATAATAATTAGAACTTGAACATGTCTCAGTATGTCTTAATGTAAACCACCTAGATATCTTAGGTCTCACATGTGTATGTCAATCTATCACTATTTAAGCATAAATAGGCTTATATATTTTTAAAATATATATATATTTAATAAACCATTATTTCACCAACAGCTATGCCCTTTTTCATGCCACAAGAAAAACCTTTAGCAATTCAAAAACTACAATGGAATCAGAATGGACCCCTTTTAATACAAGTTTTCCTGAGATATATGATTATGAAGTAAGTATTTAGTTATGCAGTACATTTTTTGTGCATAGGATATTGTATTTTGTCATTAAGTTCCACGATTTAATGTTATGATGGTAAGTATTTCTTGTATAAACAGACATTGTGTTTTAAGGATTTTGATATTTCTTTTTGTTTTCATTTTGGAGTACTGTGACCTTGCATGATTGTAGCATAAAACATTTTAAGGACCTCTTAATATTTCTTATAAACAAAAATAACAAACCCCATTATCTGAGTGCTTTTGAAGAGTAGATTTTTCTTTATCAGCATTCTCAGTTTGCCCTTAAAGAAAAATATCTCCCTTTAAAAAGTCATCAGTCTTTTGTTATAAATTGATTTTTTGAACCTGGGTGTTTTTTTAAACATCAGGAATAAATATCTCTTGATAGTTTATGCATACATCCCTACTGTATTTTCAGAAAAATTTTCTTTGACTGGTACCCGTTGAAGTGCAAGTTCTTTTTGTTCAGTAGTAATCATGTTGTTTCCTGTTGTGATGAAACCCTTCTTGACTCTTGTGAGGTTGTGTATAGATTACTGAATCATGAATGAATAGAAAATACATATTTGTCATAAGAAAAAGCTGTTTGAATATTGAATGTAAATAAGCAGATTATTAGTTATACTTTTTATTGTGAAAATTTCTTTATATTAAAAATAATCTAGGTTGTCAATATCTTGGTTTCCAAAAGTTTTTTGTGTATGTGTGTATGCAAAAAAATAGGTAAATTTTGTTTGTTTATTTCTGTTAAAATATTGTAAGTATACTAAACTAATAATTAACTGCTTAATATAAGGCTTTGAAGAATTTAATAATTTTTTTGTTAATTTGTTATTTTTAATTCCTGTACAGTAATATTATGTCAAAATACCCAATACACCCATCTAACACTCACAGATACTGAAAGAGAGATTCTGTTTTTTCTTACCAAATTTTGTTAGTTGAGATCAAGTTATGCCACTTATTTGATGTGACGATTTAGTTAAAATGTAACAGTTGGTGAAAGTTACTGCTGGATAAGATAAGCCTACAGTTTGTGATTTCCTGAAGAAATATAACTATAAATACAATAGTCATGGAATGAAGTGAAGGAGTCATCTGTGAATGGTATGGGAAAAACATATGGCCATAATGTATTAATGACTTGACACAGTTCCTCCAAACAGAAAGTGCCGGGAAAGTTCACTAAGACATTATGGAATTTGCAGGACAGGCATACAGACTGCTTTTTGAAGATATTGTTGAAGGTGATATGATTGATTTATTAAAGTCCCATGGAGAAGATAAGTTGAATGAAGATATGTTAATGTTGGGACAAGATTGTGCTGCAGATGAGAAGGATATTATTGAAATCACACCCATGCAGCTTCAATTGACTACCAACCACTTATCCCAGTATTTTGCCCTCTCCGTGTAAAATTTATCATTTTTGTGTGCCTACTATTATTGTTGGTAAATAAAACTATTAAACTATGTCAGTTACCTTTAATATATGTTTTGCAATGTTTTCTTATTCATGTGTCTTTTTGTTACTTCTTTGGGACAAAAATTTTCTGTTAGAAAGCATCTACATCTGTAACATGGGAGTCAATGGGAAAGTTTGAGTTATGAAGTTTTGTGCTGAGGAAGCTTTTTCACAAATACATTTCTTCTGTAATGCAGAAATCAAATGTATAAGAAAGTGCACTACTTAGCTTTACTAAGGTATATTAGAACAGAAATGCTGTCCACTGGGTTAGAGCCTCAGAAAGTTACATAGTTACACAAGTGGGTCATGGACTGGGAAAGCTTGGGAATTCCTGTATGCATATATTTATGATTTCTAATCCTTGTAAAAGAATATATTACAGGAGGTGAAAATTGCAAAATATTTACTTTTCCTTGACTGAAAATTATTCCATCATTTATTTATTTATGTCTTTATGTATTTATCATTAATTTGTAATTTTTGGCTTACATTTTTTTAGAGCTATAATTTAAAAAAAAATCTTTTAAAATGAATAATGTTTTTCTATACATTTTCATCACCTTATGAAAACTAGTTTTATCTTAAATTTAGATATTGTTAATTTAAATGATGTTTTATATGAAAGTACAATCACTCAAGATTGTGGAAATACTTTTCAGCAATTTTAATATTATTTTTTCTCATACAGGAGTGGAACAAGCGTCACATGTTTGACGATAGCTATGATGCTTCTCTCTTTCTAGGAACTTTGGACACTGTCTTCATGGTTTCTTACTCTGTGGTAATTACATTTCATTGCAATTTACTATAAATATGACACACTACAAAAACAAACATACTGTAATTAGAAAATTAAAAACAAAGTTATTTTCACACACATTTCAACCAAAACGTTTCCAGTAAAGTTTGAATGCACAAAGTGAATTGTTTATGGATAAAGTGAATAATATGTCAGAAAATAAAATAAATGGTCATTTAATGCAGCCAAAGTTTTGTTTTTATTGCTTCTTGAACATGCTTAAGCAAGAAATGTGTAAAAGAATAATTTATTTTCATTATTCCATTTAAAATGCCCTTCTGTGGCAAAGTAATGTATCTGCAAATTTAAAATGCTAGAAACCAGTTTTGATACCTGTGTTGGGCAGAGCATAGTAAAATAAATGATTGTATTTTTTGTTCAGGGACTGTTTATCAGTGGTGCAATTGGAGACCGGTTTGACTTGAGAAAGGTTCTAGCCGTAGGAATGTGGCTTTCAGCTATAATGGTAATTCAACAAAATCAATAACTTAATATAAGTGCATATTATGTTAATTTGAAACTAAGTTATAATTTTTTTCGATGAACTAAGTAGAACATTTTCCTTTCAAAGAGTTGTAGACCAGCAATATTTCTAACAGTTATTTAGAGGTGCATCTAATGCAAACAAGTTTGTAGTACCAATCTTGACAACAAATATGCAGCAGACTCAAGAAAAAGAAGTTTGAAGTACTTACTAGTCTCAACAATAACAAGTATTCAAATAATTATGGCAACACATAATGCAGTGCCCAAATTGACATCAAAAGATATGTAGTCCCATTTTTTAGTGTAATAAGTATGAAGTAAAGACTTCAACAACACCCTATGAAAGCCTATGTATTTAAGTGTACATGTCTGGTGTAGAGACTGAAACAGATATGCAATATTAATCTTGACAGCAACAAATAAGTGGTTACAGACTTAACATCAGCAAGTAAAACTGTACTAGACTTGACAGCAGCAACTAACAGTTTCAGACCTTACAGTACCAATTAATATAGTAACTATTATTGTTGTGTAGAGTAACATCAAGATGACATAGCTGCTGATGAATTAATCTTGTAATTGGTCAATTTCAGTCTAGAAATGCATTCCTGTAATGTTCCACTCTTTGGTTTTAAGTGATATTTCACTTTAGTGTGCCACAAAAGTAGCCATATTTATTTATCTTTAAGTTTTATATAATTGGTTGTATTTTCTCTACAAAATCCATTTTGAGCATTGATAGCTACTATGTACTGCTGGCCATAGTACTGATGAGTATATGTCACATGATAAGAGTTGCAAGGATGTATTGCTGGACATGGTAATGATAAGTATATGTTGCCCCCCAGTGGCTCAGCGGTATGTCTGCGGACTTACACCCTAAAATCCGGGTTTCATTACCCGTGGTGGGCAGAGCACAGATAGCCCATTGTGTAGCTTTGTGCTTAATTCAAAACAACAACAACAAGTATATGTTACAGCACTTGATAGTAACAAATATGTAATATTGGTCTTTGTACTGACAAGTACTTGTTATGACACTTGATAACAGGAAAAATGTTTTCTTGGACTTGGCACTAATAAGTATATGTTACAAGTCTTGATAATACGAAGCATGTATTACTGGACATGGCACTGACAATTATGTACTACTAGACTTGGCACTGATGAATATATGTTACAAGATAAGAGTTACAAGCATGTGGTACTGGACTTGGCACTGAGAGGTATGTATTACTGGTCTAGGTAGAGACAAGTGTTTGTTACAAAACGTGATAGCAGGAAGTATGTATTACTGGTCTTGGTACCATCAATATATGTATTATGAGACTGGAAATTAGGAAGTATGTTTTACTTGCCTGGATACTGACAAATATATAATACAAGATGATAGTAGTTAGTATATATTACTGGACTTGGCACTGACAAGTATGTGCTACAAAATGTGATTATTGTAAGTATGTATGATTGGAATTGGCACTGTCAAATACATGTTAGGAGTCTTGATAGTAGGAAGTATATATCACTGAACTTATGACCAATGACTGTGTATTACTGATCTTAGTGACAACAAGTGTGTGTTGTGAGATTTGATGATAGGAAGTATGTTTCACTATACCTGGCACTGAAAAGTATGTATTGCAAGACGATAGTAGTAAATATGTATTATGAGACTTGGCAAGGACAAGTATACAGTCATGTGAAAAAGTTAGGACACCCTCTGAAAGCCTGTGTAGTTCTTTAACATTTTTGGATATATAGATATTTAATTTCAATTTTAACAATACTGAGAGATTATAGGAATATAACTAAAAAATTAAAATTGAAGAAAAGACTTTTCAAGATCTTCTGTAAATGTAATTCTATAAAAATGCATATTCTAACTGAGGAAAAAATTAGGACACCCTACAGCCTAATAGCTAGTGTTATCCCCTTTGGCTGAAATAACTGTAGTGAGATGCTTCTTGTAGCCATTTATCAATCTCTGACATTGGTCTGATGAAAGTTTGCCCCACTTCTCAAAGCAGAATTTTTTTAGCTGTGAGATGTTTGAGGGGTTTCTTGCATGTACAGCCTGGTTCAAGTCACTCTACAGCATCTCCATGGGATTAAGATCTGGGCTTGACTTGGTCATTCCAGGACTCTCCATTTCTTAGTTTTGAGCCAGTCCTTGGTGGATTTACTGGTATGTTTTGGGTCATTGTCTTGTTGCAAGGTCCAGTACTACTTCAGCTTGAATTTTTGTACAAATGGTCTCACATGATCCTCAAGCACCCTCTGATGCACAGTAGAGTTCATGGTGGATTCTATGATTGTGAGTTGTCCAGGTCCTGCTACAGCAAGCAGCCCCAAACCATGACACTTCCACCTCCATGCTTCACAGTTGGTATGAGGTTCTTTTCCTGGAATGCTGTATTTGGTTTATGCCAAACATATCCTCTGTTCTGGTGTCCAGTAATTCAATTTTGGACTCATCTGTTTAAAGAACATTATTTCAGAAGTCCTGGTCTTTGTCTACATTTTCTCTGGCATATTTCAGTCTGGCCTTGATGTTTCTCTTAGAGAGCAAAGGTTTCCTCCTTGAAAACCTCCCATGCAAGTTTAATAATCAGAAAGAGATTATAGAGGCATACACTTTCACATCAGCAGTAGCCAGAGCCTACTGTATGTCCTGTTATGAAATGTTAGGGTGTTTGGAGACCTCTTTTAGCATCTTGTGGTCTGCTCTCGGGGTGAACTTGCTTGGAGGGCCAGACCTGGGCATGTTGGCAGTTGTTTTGAAAGCCCTCCACTTGTTGACTATTTTCCAGACAGTGGAATGGCTGATTTCGAAATATTTTGGGATCTTTCTAAATCCGTTACCAGACTCATAAGCTGCTACAATTTTCTTTCTGAAGGTGTTGGACAGGTCTTTTGCTCTCACCATGGTGCTTTCTCTCACTTTAACAGTCAAAAGCACACCAAATTAAATGTCTGAGGTTTAAATAGGGCAAGCCTCATTCAAAATGCTGAGTAACAATCTTCTAATCATGTGCACCTGGTGTGATACACCTGTGTGTGTGAGTTGAGCCATTTTAAGTGGGAATAAATGTGGGGGTGTCCTAACTTTTTCCTCAGTTAGAATATGCATTTTTGCAGAATTACATTTACAGGAGATCTTGAAAAGTCTTTTCTTCAGTTTTAATTGTTTAGTTATATTTCTATAATCTCTCAGTGTTGTTAAAATTGAAATTAAATATTTATATATCAAAAAATGTTACAAAAATACACAGGCTTTCAGAGGGTGTCCTAACTTTTTCACATGATTGTATATTACAGGATTTGATAGAAGCATGTATCACTGGACTTGTCACTCACAAGTGTATGTCATAATTGAGAGTAGGAAGTATGTATTACTAGATTTAGCACTGAAAACTATATATTATAAAACTTTATGTTAGGTTGTATGAATTATTGGATCTCATCCTGAAAAATATATATCAGAAGGCTATATATAATTGCAAGTATATTGAACTGGACTTGGCACTGACAGGTATTTGTCACAAGACTTGGTTGCAATAAATATCAGGAAGTTGACATATATGGAAATAGCTTTGATTTTTAATGGAAATGTTTTTTTGTTTTAAATATCTCCTCAATTGGTCATCAGAACTTTAGAATATTGTACAGTTGTTTTTTTTCTTTCATAACAATGTCTAAGTAATGACTGAATCACAAGTTCTGGGATGTCTGTAAACATAATTGTAAAAGTGTTGTGTTTCTTTCTTCTTTTTGATCATATGATAACTCGAAGACCAAAATAAAGGTTTCAGCCAAGTTCACTGAAGTGACATAATTTCAAATTTAGTTTCTGCTTTTGTTGATATTTTTAACTAGTTAGTAATTAAAAACAATTATGATCCTGGATGTACAATGAATATTACATTTGGAAACTCATTGTATTTAGAACTTGGTTTCTGCCAAGCTCACTGAAGTGACATAATTTCAAATTTAGTATCTGCTTTTGTTGATATTATTAACTAGTAGTAATTAAAAACAATTATGATTCTGGATGTACAATGAATATTATATTTGGAAACTCATTGTATTTAGAACTTGGTTAAAAATTCAACCTTTTTATGTCTATTGAAACATTACATTAAAGAAAAAGAAGCAAAGAAAAAAGATTTTCAAGAAAATGAAGTAAATGTAGGGATTGATTATATCAATTCTTCAAAATCCATGTAAACAAAATAATTGTGTACCTGTAATATTATGCTGGGATGATGAATGTGCCTTCCCTACTCTCTTGTTTGTGTTCTTTTGAAGGATTGATGTTGGTCATTTCCACATTTACTTCCTGTTTTGAAAAGTTTTTTCTTTATTTTTGTATTACTGGATTTAGCAATGACCAAGTGTGTATATATGTTTCAAGACCCAGTTGTATCAAATATTTATTACTGCACTTGTCCTTGAAAAGCATGAATTACTAAATTAATGTTTGCAATTTCTAAATCTGGTGATACATATTTCATATATCAAACTGAACAAGAGTAGCAGGAAGTACAAACTACTATATACTAAAGAAACTGCACAATAATAAAATTTTTAAGTATTGTCCCACTTTATTGTAATAAATAATTCATGATGAAATAAAACAGAGGATTAATAATGATCACAAACAGTTTCTGTATACTAGGCTCACTAAAAAGCTACATTTAAAGCCATAAAAGCACTGCTTGCAAAATTATCTTGATTGTTGAACATACTAAAACATATTCTGATAATACTTGTGTGTGGATATAATATATATGTATGCTTGTCTGTTATGTAAAGGCATCTCTGCTTATGTGTATATATCTATATATATTTATGACCTAACCTTTTTCTTTTAATGTACATCAGACCTTTCTTTTTGGAACATTGAGTGGCTGGTTAACAATCTATAACTACTATTGGTATGTGGCATTCTGGTTGCTGGGAGGCTTAGCACAATCCTCAGGCTGGCCATGTGTCTTAGCCATTATTGGTAATTGGTTTGGTAAGTCAAGGTGAGAATATGGCTTTACATATTGTGTTTTTCAAAAAAACTTATAATAACGTTATTCTTTTATATATGTATTAATGATAGTAGTGGTTTAGCTGGTTCTAGTAATGAAATAAAATTCAAGCCAAAAGTTATTTATAATCTAAAAATATTGTTAACTGTTACAGAATTGGCTTTTGAGTGCATTAAAATTGAATTATATTTAAAACTATTTTTTGATTAGTAAATTCAAATTATGCAGTTTGCAATGCTTATCTTCAGTGATCCAATCTAAGTATATAAAACTTCTATGAAAGTTTTTCACCCTTACATATAAAGATTATTTGTTATCTGCTAATTCAAATTTTGAATAGTTCTAATATTTCCTTTTAGGAAGTTATTGAATATAGTAGGGATTAAAAGAGAGAAATCACTTGAGAATTTTAGCTATCTTATTCATGGTGAGATGGAGACATTTTTGATTTGATGGTGTTCCTCCACAAAGCTCTGGTTTTGCAGTTGTTGGCAATCCTGAATATTCTTTAGATAATTTTGATTCTCTTTTTCATGTGCATTTTTTTTATTTCTGTAGGCTTCACTGTTCACTTTTTGAACATTGTTAAGTTTAACAACTTATGGTAATGAAATCTGGAGTGTGATTACCTGCAGTGGACATAACTGGTAGCCCTTTGTTATTTTACTCTAACAAAATAAACCTACCTGACAAAATTTTGTTTCAAATAGCAGTTATTAGGAGTCTTCAGAAGAAATAAAAAAAGGATGCCACTTTGGGATAAGCTGCTTTTGATTAGTTCACTTCAATTGGTCCATCAATGTTGTTATGTTTTGAGTCTTTCTCCAGTTGCTTTTTAGTTTGTATCTCGCTTGATGGTTGTAAGATCTGAGAGAGAGAGAATATTTAGAATATGTAAGTTTCTCTCTACCCATGAACATTGTGGTTCATACAGGGAGGTTTACTACTCAGTTACATGACTGGATTGCTATGTCTTATCTGCCATGATTGTTGGAACTCTAGAATTGAGCCTTCCTCTGCCAGGTGAAAGTATATTCCAACTCTCAAATAATACTTCTGCTTCTTAAAATTAAGGGTTTATGGTGGAGTTTGGAGTTAACTGGTATAGGTGAATGTTCCATGGTGGGATAGCAATAAGTCTATGGATTACAACCCTAAAACCCAACATTTTGTTTTTTGAACAATAAACTTTGTTGGAAGACTCAGGATCAAAAACTCTTTTGATGATGTTCTGGAACCATTGTTAACATGCACATTGGATTTGTTCATGGCTTTTACATTTATCACAGTTGTCATGGACATCTCAACTTTCATTGGCTCTGTTGTGGGTCATAGTTCTTTCCTTATTTGAGGTCCAGACTATCAACATAAGTTTCTTTTTACATTAGTACCCAGAATAGATTCTGTCCGTATTCAAAAGTTCTACTGCTTTGTCAGAATGCCACCCATAGTGTTATTAGGTATTGTATGCCTTCAGGATCTGTGAAGGCTGGGCTCCAAGAATTTCTGGAAGTGTGGTAACCTTGATCACCATTATCTACCAAGTATGTAGGGTTTCTATCTTCTGCATATCCTCAGATTTCAGAACTTAGTTCTATGGCTGTCACAGTTTGGTTGATCTGGGGTCAGAGTGAGAGAGTTGTTACTATTCTTCTGGAATTTTATTTTATTGATTGTTTGGCTCAAGAGGACAGGAGATTGGTATCCAGTCATCAGTTTTTCTTGTCTATATCAGTGCTTAGATTATCTAAGGTTCACAAGTGACTCTTTCCTCAATTGGAGTTGGCATTTATTTTTACTGGAATTGTGGATGTCCAAGTTTAGTGTAGTCAGCTGCTATCTATATATTACTATAGTTGTAATATCCCACCACTGTTGGTGTTTTTTGAGCACTCGGATCAGGTACTGCAGTTCAAGTTTTAACTTCCCACTAGCATTGACACCAAGTAGGTTCTGTTGAATTGTAGGAGCTTTTTCTTGTCATGTCCATTCCCTAACACTGTGTGCAAGCTATTCAGTAGTCTACTGGATACTGCTGGCACCATCTCATCAGTTGTCAAAATGTTACACTTGGATGCTACATTCAGAAACAATCAAGGCAGGCTTCATTCTTAGAGCTGATACATCTATCCTTGTTCCATTTCACTATGTTGTAAGTATGGATTTTTTTTTTCTAAAAAGTCACTACCTCCTTTCACACAAAGCTATCTTGACCTTGACTTGGTCCCTAAGCATTGCTAAAAGTTTTCATGGTAGTTTACTAATCTTTTATACTCCTTCATTTTTGCACCACAGCAGCAACATGTACCAACCATGTGAATACCCTCCACCAATCATACTGTGCCACCTGTACTCTCACAGGTGGCTTCCTCTACCTTTGCAGAGCAATTCTCGTTTTTTCAATTGGCATTCTAATATCCAGACATGTTTTAACTTGTTCCCCACGTGATTACAAGATTTTGATTTGTTTGATCACAAGTTTATATCACTTTAAACTTCAAGTTTTGACTCTTTTTTTTATTTTCACTGTTTCTACTCATTTTAGAAATATTTTTGTTCTGAATTCTACTTTGTTCATACAAGTTTGAGATTTGATTAGGCAGTTGCTGATATTCCTGTCATAAGTAGTATACTGGTCTTCGAGTCTCTGCACTGATGATGTCTGCTGGGGAAACATAGACTTTAGTTTGTGGGAAGTTTGTGTCTTATGTTTAGCCAAAAATTTTTCATTGAGCATTATGATTTTTTAAAGAGAGAGATAACTACTGTGTAGAAACTGTGTGGCACTTTTCACCTGTTACCATGTCTCCTCATGATCTACTGGATTAGATAGTGATATTTTCTCTGGATCTGTGTGAAGGTTAAGTTTTTAGTATACGTTTTTTACTCCCTGCTGGTATACCCATGTTCAGTGACTTTATGTGAAATTGTGTGGTGAGACCTAATTTCTGCACTCAGATCATTTAGGTCATTCGTGTCTTCTCTGTTCAGTATTGGATAAGTTAGATTTTTATACTTCATTTACCAATGAAGTTAATTAAGTTTAAACTTGTGTTTGGAGTTTGATTTCTTTTTTGTTTTGTTTTTATTAGTCCTGTCTTATTGGGAATTGGATTAGAGTTGAACTTTGTTATTGTTTACTGGGTACATTTTTATTCTAATGTTCTGGAGGGTCAGCTTTATTTTCTTGTCCTTTGGCTTAAAAAAACTCTAGATGGACTTACATGTTTGATATTTGAGGGTAATTTATCTTTTAAATTACTTTAGTGGTTTTGTACTTTGAGTATTTCTTATTCATTTCTGCTGTCTGTCAGATTTCCTACTTTTTACACATTTGCTATTTTTCTTTGCTTAGAAGACTTTACATATTTTTACATTTTGTTAATAATGAGTACTTTCTCCCAATTTGTTTAGTTCATGTGTCTTTGGCTATACTTCACAACAATTCTGTTTTGCTTCAGTTTTATTCATTTCCCAGATCTTCTTACCTCCAATGTACTTCGTCCATTAATCTTGCCAAGTCTGTTTGAGATCTACTACACAATGAAGCTATCAAACATTTGATGCCCACTCTAATGAGATTTTACTCTTGTCTGTTTGTTGTCTTTAAATTACTTGGGAGATTGGAGTCCCATCATATCTCTTTCCCAGCTATATTCTTATCTGGAGACATATCGCTTCACTCTGCAGTCCTTTCTCTTACTTACGTATTCTTATAAATTATCTCTTAGGGTTTTTACCCCAATGTCACTACATTTTTCTTCAGTTTGTCTATAAGGATTCTGTCTTCCAGTTTTGGGCACTGCCATTTACTTTTTCTCCAGCTCTGTGTGTGTTTTGTTGAGTTCTATGATCTTTTGCATGTTATCTTCATTTGTTGGCTCATTCGACTCTCACTTACACAGATGACTGGCTCCTGCTTGCCTCTTCCCAACTTACTTCTTTGAGTAGATACTAGAATGGGGTTTCTTATCAAATTTGAGAAGTCCTTTACTACCCCTATGCAGAATCTTATTCATTTGGGAGTTTTTTTTACTTCCCATCACAATTTAACCCAGACTTCTTCACTTTGATTCTGGGATATGGATCAGGCAGTCAAGAAAAACATACTTTCTCGTCATTTTGCATGAGAGTTTTTCTCTCTTTTGTGGTTGTGGGAAGTCTTGGAAGCTCTCAGTCCCTTAGGTTAGGTGCACTTGCATTCTTTCATTGGATGCTTCTCATCCAGTGGTACTTTCTCCAAGATCACTTGGACTATCCTATCTTTCTTTCACCTTGCTGCATTTTTTTGGTGGCTTTACCACCAAAGTTGGGGTTCTCCTTTTTTCATCTCACATTGTTTCATCTGTTTACAGATGCTTCTTTGGTGGGCTTAGGCACTTTTGTTTAAAAAGTTTGGGTCAGTCATTGATCAAAGAAACCTTTTGCAATTCATTGGATTGTGTACCACTTCCTTCTGCTTCTGTGTGAGTGAGTTGTTATTGCTCATTTTGACAATTCCACTGTTGTCATAATATCAAACAAGGAGGAACCAAGTCCAGATCTCTGTTTTTTCAGACTCTGGATTTCCTGTACTAGACCATCAACCATGACATGACTGTTCTGGCATATCATGTTTCTGGAGTTATGAATGTAGCAGCTGATTGCTTATCGTCCCAACCAGGTTCTGCCCAGAGAATAGTTCCTTCTTTCTCAAGTCTCTGTGGATATGTCCTGTAACTGAGAACTCTCCATTTATATGCATATCCCACTGTTACATATTACAGTTTATCCCAGATGAACCTCCAGTTTATTATGTTACGTATTACAATTTCAAACAGCTTGAAACTGAGTTAAATTGTAATTTGGATTTAGAAGTTAATCAAATATTGATATGTCAAAATTATGATATTTACCAACAAGATTGATACATACAGTTTTCTTTCTTTAACAAAAATATATTTCAATATACAAACAATAATACAATTTATAATGACAGTTATTACAAATCATGAATTACTATGAAAGGTTTTACAAACTTGCAAACAAGACTAAGTCTTTTGTCTGGAATGGAACTGAATGCTTAATTGAGGGTTCACGATGAGCAAATTAACTTTTGTTAATGTGAGCTTTTTCCACAAAAGTTATATGATGTCTTCATATAAATACTGATGTCCAATTTTAATTCACTGAAGTTAAATGATTTGTAATGTTTGAAATATATAAACATTCTTGGGCAAGTTTCTGTACTTTTCTGCCTTAACTCTGGTATTTGACCTTCATATACTATTTACTGTTTTTCATTTTCTATACCATTTGCTCTTTCTTCTTGTCTTTGTACCAGTGGCTTTGTTCTAACTTTGAATTTTGGATTTTTGACCATGGCTTCTGACCATCTCATCCTTCTGTCCCTGTTCTTCATCTGGTTGTTTGTTTAGGTTTTGTATGTTTTATCTGTTGCTCTTTTTTTGGGCCACCCTGTTGAACATGCTTCTTTCTCTCACTTCCAAAATTCCTTTTCTTACCTAATTATTTTCCTCTTTTTCCATTAATCTTGTTCAGTCTCCATGTTCCTTTGTTCTGCTGCTTTGAGATTCCAATGTTGTCCCTCATGCCTAACTAGATTTTCCTTTTGCACCTTTTGCATTGTGTTTCTTTTACTATTTTCCCGTAAGTCCTATTTCTTCCCTCTCCTGACATGCAGTTATTGTTGCTCCAGTGTTTACGTCATTAATGTTTCCTGTACTCTTCACCAATCCTTGTATGTTATCCACAATTTAGATTCTGCCTTCATTCCCAGACTATTGGCTGTGTGAGAGATTCTTGTTGGGCTTCTTCTTCTGTTTCTTTACCTTGTTTTTTCCCCACTTGTTCCCCCATTTGGGTCCAGATTATCTACTTTATACACTTTATTACCTGATATGTTATATGACTTCTATCTTCTTTAATGATGCTCATACTGCCTTCTTTAATGATGCTCATTTATCTTTTTATTCTTTGAAACTTCTCTGCCTCCCATGATCTTTTCACTTATTATGCTTACTGGTTGGGTTCATCAGTTCCTATGACTGGTGTATTCTGGCATGTCCATGAATTTCACTGTCTACGTTACATTTTTTCACACAGATTTGTTACATAACTTGGTATTTAATTGCTAACAACCTCAATTTTTTGGAGAAGCTGAATCAGACTGGCATGGTGACAACTTGATACTTCTGTCACTCTCTATATGTATAACTTAGTTGTGTTTTACGTGAGCAGATCTCCTCCTCCTGTATCATTTCTACACCATTCTGTTTGCCTTTCACTGGGGTAAGTTGTTATATTATTTATGTTTACATTAATTCATTCATGTACATATTATTTGAGGTTTCTGAATTAGGGTATGTTGCATATTTTGTTTTGGCACTAAATATATGTTTACATAATGCTACTATGGCAATGGGATATTACTGTTAAACCAGTGGCTGATTTTCTGGTAGTGTGTATTCCATTAACGTTTCCCACACTCTTTATCAGTCCTTGTATGTAATCCACTATCCAGATTGTGCCTTCCTTTCCAGAGCATTGTCTGCCCGAGAGGGTTATTGAGCTTCTTCTTGACTTTCTTTAATTTCTCTTCCTCCCACCTGTTCCTTATTTTTCTATATAATTTTTCTATCACTGGACTGTCACTTATGGACTTCATGAGTAAACCAGATGGGCAAATAAAATTGGGGTATCATTCTGCTTTTCAAAATAGAAAATCACAGACATCCTTTGCACTATTTCCACTGTGTTGTTCCTCCAGACTTCTTATCATGTATTCACCTTCTTTTCTTCAAGTGATGCATGGGAGTCTTTGCCATTTTCAGTTTTCAGTTGTTAGAGTGGTGGCACTTGTTGGTTTAGTCGAGAGTGAGTTTTGTACAATAAAACAAATTTCACTCGTATGCACCCACTCTATGAGAAGAGGACTATTGTCATTATATTTCACATTATACAGTATTATAATATGCTCAGTCCAAGGTGATTCTCACGGATGTGGATAGACTGCACTTATTATATTCAATAAAATAGAAGGTACTTTTCATAGATGTTTTTTTTCCAGGTTTACTGTACTTGTTCACTAAATATTTTTTTTAATGTAAGACACTTCCACTGGATGTCTTGTGCTCTGATGGACCACATATGACATACTCAATAATACAAAGTGTTTCTCCTGGATATTTTTGCCTGGGCAAACTGCACTTGTTAATCAGTAATTAACTTATGTGCAAGATATAACACAACCAATTTTATGTAACATGCTTGCACTGGATGTTGTCATATTGCATCATATAACAGATGATTTTTGTCTGGGTGGATTGCACTTGTTGATTGTGCAATCTGTTATGTACAGCATATGAAACAAAAAATACCATGCAAGGCACTTCCACAGGAGGTATTTCACCTGGAAGGACTGCACTTGATATAATCTGATATATATTAAGATGATTTCTCTTGAAGTTTTGTCCACACTGCCCACACTTAGCTATCTTAATACAAATCCAAGATGCTCCCCCGATGTTTTTTACCTGGGCTGACCACACTTGGCATAATCCAGTATATCGTAAAGCACTTCCTCCAGATGTTTCATGCCTGTGCAGACAAAAATGATAGAGTATAAAAACTAGTGCACTGTACAAAATGTGTTAGCAATGTTTAGATGGCAAATCAAGGTCAAAATAGGTTTTGATGGAAGAGAAGTAAGTTGGAATAGATGCTGTGAAACAGGAAGCCTGACTCTTACTTCTCTTTCCTTTACCTACTGTGTTAATGTTTCTTTCTCTCTCGGGGATGTGGGTATCAGTCATATCCCTCATTTGTTTAGGACAAGGACACAAGATCATTTTAAAGGTTTTATGTAACCAAGGATGAATAAATACTGATTTACTGGATTCCCCAATTTCCTTATTCGGGTTCATTCTTTGATTTTGAGGGGTTGTTAAGTCAGGACAGTGTTAAAATATATGTTCCTCTGCTGTCACCTTATTCAGAGATCCATCCCTTTATACATACCAAGGTCTGTGCATGAATGACAAGGCTCACCTACACAACATTTTACTCTTTCTTGCTCTTCAATCATGATATCTCTTGGTCCCAACAGAATAAATACTAAAATGCAAGGTTTTCTGTTGGATTGGTTATCGTTTTGAAACTGATGGTTGGTGGGTCTGTCATTCATTGGAATCCTCAACTACAGGCAACTTGGTTTCCAATATCTAACTTTTGAGCTTTGCTAGTGTATGCTTTTTGTCAGTATAGGATGATATTACAACTTTAGGACTTCCCTCCCAATCATATATTACCCATTGTACTAAGTATGATTTTTTCCAACCCATTTTCATGTTTTTTTTATATTTTTCTTAACTACTTCTACTGTATTATGCAAAGGAATAAGTATTTTCATTTCTATGCTTGTCTCTTTATCTTTCAGGGTCCCTTACCTTGTCTTCATAGCATCTCGCACTGTGGCAAGTGTTACCCATGTAGGTTTACTTTTACCAAACCAATTCTGCACTAACAACTACTAATTCAGTATATTTTATCAAGGTTGCAACAGATTCTGTAGAAATTAGGTGACTGATAAGACCTCTTAGAGGCTGACAGGGTGGTATTAGTGTATTGTGCTGAACTCTCACCCATAGTTCTGGTATTATTTTAAAATTATATTGACTATGTCTTTTTGTTGTCCGTAGGTGATTGTTGAACATTGCACATGAGTGTAGAAGTTGATGTTTAGATTTATTGTTTGTATTATGTGAAAGTCAACATCAGGTGATATTAAAAAAAAGTCACATTTGAGTTTGATTTCAAATAGTTCTTGTTTACCATCATACCATTGTCTCTCTTTGAAGTTCAATATAATTTTGCTAAAGAAAATAGAAGCATTGAAAATTTCCAAGTTCCAACTTTAGTATTATAAATTTACTTTTGTTTATAAGAGTTGTATATGAAATTATCAAATGTGTTAATATGTTTTTACACCTTTTGTACTAATATTTTATACCTTGCTTTGCCACAAGGATTCTGAAGACAGACTGTATTTTTACTACTAATCAGATTTTCAATACTCTGTGAGTTGTTACTTTTTATTAGAGTTGCTTGTGCTTTAGTTTAAAAAAATTATGCCATACTTTTAAGAATGTCTTTTTACATAAATAATTTGTTTATCCCATCTAGTCGTGGACTGATAACTGGTTTGTGGGGAGCTTCTCCATCTGTAGGAAATATAATAGGTGCCTATATTGTAGCTTCAGTTCTTCATTTTGGTTATGAAGTAAGTCTTTGTTATCTACAGTCAAAAAATTAGATATGAGGGAAAGAGGGGAAAACGGCTCTAAAAGGCACTGGGAAATATTCCAGTTGCCTGTTCCTAAATGTTAAAAGTAATGACTGGTGCTACAACTTGAAACTCTAAATTAATACAATTGTAAATCAAGAATTATCAATAAACCATTAACAGTATCAATACAATATGCTAACACCTCAGTGTGATATAGGCTGCAAATATACCATATAACTTCTTTCCCAATATACCATATTGACTTCCCAGTGAACAAAAACAGTGTCAGTTTGCCTTTAATAATAGATTTGTCTATAGTGCATGAAATTATGGATCAGAATCATGATCTTACTTTGTCCAAAATAAAGCTTGTTTATTGAATTAAGGATAAACATTATTGTTACCATAGACAAAAATTTGTAATGTGAATATAAAGGTTGTTTTTTTTGCTAACAAAACTTAAATTGAGCTGGTGATATGTTTATTTATATAATTTTTTATAAGTTCAGTTTATTTATTGATAAAAAAATGTTAGTATGATTTTATGCATTTGTTATTATTAGTGGGAAAGCCTTCTTCGTGTAATATTAATTTATGTATATACACCATACAGAGTGCCCCAGAAGCCTGAACCCAAAGGGAAAAATATACTTTATGTTCTTAAAATTAAACAAACATATTTTTAATTTCACTTGTTGTATTTCAGGAAAGAAAGTACCCTGATGGAATAATATACCAAGAATTGGTATATGTAAGGATGTTAGTTGTATGCAATTTGAATAATAAACAAATTAATCATACATTTTGTATTTTTTTCCTGTTGGTCTAGATTTCTGGAACACTTTGAATATGTGTACATACACACATCTCTTTGATTGTGAAAGATTGAAATTGAACAGCTAAAATCTAGTGTTCTTGCTATTATCAAAGTTAACCTATTCATATGTAACAATTTTCTGAAAAGAAATTGGCATTTTACTTTTAGATTTTCATTTTAATTTACTTTTCTTTGAATATAGTATGCTTTTTTGGTGCCATCTTTACTGATGTTTGCTTGTGGGATTGTGGTATTCTTCAGTGTTATTCCTTCTCCTCGGGATGTTGGTAGGTTTCTGAAACACAGTAGTTCTTAAATTTTCAGAGTAGTTGTTTGCATATGATTCCCTCAGGTCAGGGAAAGTGGAAATGTCCATAAATTTTATATATAGGGAATTTAATTTTACAGATAAAAATGGAAAAGATCAGTGTATTTCATGTGATCCAGTGATGCTTTTATAAGACAGATGACAAAGATTTAAATTATCATTAGGGCTGAGAAATTGCCTACTTGTTAGTTATGGTGCATTTAGCAGGCCAATAAAGAATTGTATAATCCAAAGCATCTTTTTAAACAAGAGAAGAAAATTCATGTGCCTAAAGGCATTATAAAGACAAAAGTAACATATTAATCAGTGATGTTGGGAAAACCCACTTGTATAGAAAATATATATGTAAAAACGGCTCATTTGGGTTGAGAAAAATTTTTGATTCTCGAGTGTGAGAATCAAACACGTAATATGTTTGTGGATGTAAATGGTAGTGTATTGTCAGTATTGTAATGCAAGCTGTAATTTTTGGAAACTTGCTTTACGCTCGTAAAATTAACCAATGCAACATGCCAAGAGACATAATATGTTATTGTTTTGTTACAGTTGATATACTATAAACTTTGAAAGCTATAACGTATTAATCGGGAACTTCAAGTATTTACCAGGAATGTTTGTAGGTTTCGAACATTACAAACTTTTCTCAACCCAAGTGAGCCATTTTTACATATATAAAGTAAGATATTCTTTGGTAGATTGTTTAGGCAAAGTATTGATGATGAAACCTTGTAGAATGGACAGCAACTGCCTGTCGTGGAAACAGAAGTTTAGAGGATGACATTTCGAAAGTCTTTTGCCTTTCGTTTTCAGGTCAGTGTGTGTGTGTTGTTGGTCTTTTATATGTCCTGGTGGATTGTGGAGAATGTGTTATGATAGGTTGGAATATCACTGTTTCTGATTGGAAGAGAGATTTCCTGTAGATTCAACCAATGGCAACCGCAGGTTACTCACCTCTAATCATTATTTGGCCCCATGGTCATGAAAACTTACCAGCCTTCTTAGAACATCTCTATTCCATAGACAAACGAATCCACTTCACTGTGGAAATTGAGGAACAAAACAGTCTTATCATTTCTTGACATACTCATCAGCAAACAAGCAAGACAAATCACCACAACTGCATACAGAAAACCTGCTCACTTGAACAGATACCTACACTTCCAGTTCTGTCATCCAACCTCAATAAAATGTGGTCTATTCCAATGTTTAAACAAGAGAGCAGGAAACGTTTGCAATAAGACATTCATTGAAGCAGAATGCCAAAAGATCATAGAGAGTTTTAAACAGCATTGTTACACCTCCTCCTTCATCGTAAACTCATTAAAGAAGACCATGACACAAAGAAAAGATCAGAAAGTTACCACCATACCTACAACATTTCAGTGGAAAACTCGAATGCACAGCCAAAAATTTCAACATCTACACACACACTGACTTGAAGATGAAAGGTTCATCGTATTTAAAATTTCAAGATGGCACTCAAGTAAACTGTGATTCTTTCATATGCAATCTGTCTTGTTTATATTAAACATGCATATGTTAGTAATGTTTTGCAATTTCATATATTAATATAGTTAACAGCTCAATGATACAATCATGTATCAAAAGAACAGGAAATAACATATTTTGGTCAGGTAAAGATCTTGGAAAAAATTAAGGAACTTTATTCTACCCAAATTGTGGGAATCCATGGTTGTACTAAATTAATTCTTTATTAGGTTTTTAATATATGCCTGAGTTGTTATTTCTCCTTTCAAAGTTAGTAGGCACAGTAGAACTTAATTAAAATTTTGATGACTAAATTTCAGGTAGGTAGACATATGAATGAGTATTATGATACCTTCATTGAATTAGAAGAAAAAAAGAGCCCAAAATTTCAGAGCTATTGAAAAGTTGACTTTTCCTGTTCAGGAGAATCAAGAGTAATGATTAGCGACTGCAATGTAAGATAATAGGTGCAAATATTGACATCATGTAAATAGATACTCTAGATTTGTTGATTTAGAGTTTGTTTTTGTTTTTTTTTAATTTACTGCATCTTTTGTATGACCCTGTATGCTAACTCTTGCATCAGAAATATATCTTTTGGATGATGTGTACACATACACATTTTGCTACCTTTATGAGGACTTCTTGTATCAAAATATTGTTAATAAGCTTGTATTTGTTTACTAATCAGCTATTTAAGCTACAACCAACTATAGCTTCATTTATGTAAAGTAAGTAAATAAAACTAGGGTGAAAGTACCACTGTGTATCTTATTGAACAAAGACACCAATAAAATAAAAGTAGACCCTATCAGGTTTAATCTTACTTTGCTGTTTATTTTTGTTCAGAAAGATAGATATTCTGCAGTAGCTTTAAGTATTTATAAAAATACAGGTTCAGGAAATGTTATGAAGGAAATAACTTGAACATGGGGGAGTAAAGAAAAATAAATACAAAAGTAAACAAATTGCTTGTTCATAATAATGAAGTGCCCTCATTAAAACAAAACTGGCAAGCATCTTAGTTTCTCTTGATGACGAGAAATTCACTTGAAACAGAAATGTATCTCAGAACGGCTGGAACGGGTATTATCATTTTTATTGATAAGCTTATCAGTAGAAGTGTTAATACCCGTACCAGCCATTCTGAGATATATCGTATTAGTTTATAGTTAATCTAGCTTTTGAGGTTTGGGAACCAGAAACATTATGTTATATAGCACTTCCATTTCAGATAAGAATATCCTTGTGCATTATATGATAATCTGCATGTTACCTGCTTTAATGATTATTACAAATTTAAGGGACATCACCCTCAACTTTTACTACCTTGCACAAGTATCTGTGCTACATTTTTAGATAACAGTAGCCCTTTCCAGGGAATGGAGATGACAAAGATGGTCAAACTTTTATGAGTAATCCATTGCCATTTGTAACCTTTACCTAAGTAAATGAATTACCACATGTTTTCAGTTTATGACATAATTTACAGTGATGCCATAATAACATGTAGAACACCTCCATAGACATCTTGAAAAATTACTTGAATACACTTCACTACAAATGTGTTCTAAACTGGTAAAGAAAGGGGAAGGTGTCAACTGTTTCAACTGTGATAAACCCATTGTTATTTTAGGGTCTTTACAAATCAGAACAACATTAAAATTGAACTTTTCTGACCATATTGAGAGTAAGCTCTAGGTCATAAGAAATAGCAGTAATCGCACTCGTGATGCACAAAAAACCTTGATGCTAACACAGAGTGAAACTAAAAAATTCCAGCAATAAAATAAACTTAATGCCTTGTGATTGAATAGCTTACATTGACATTTTAAACCAAATAAACTTGCAAAACAAAATATAAACACTTTGTGAATTGAAACTTTGCAAATATAAAGTAAAATTAAACTACAAATGAATACAAAATAATACCAGCTATTTGACTCTTAACATCAGTTATGAGCTTATAGGTTTAACATTCTGGTATGGAAAGTGTCTTAACTGGTCTAATAAAAATTTGAATTTTACTTTTAGGTTACATGTAACAAATGAGCAAAATTGTGCCTAATTTCACAAGTAAATGAATAATTGTATTAATGTAGTCCACATAAAATTTGTTATAACACAACAACCAAATGTAGTTAATATAATGTTTGTGAATTACAATTACCTCATAAAAAATTGTATTGAGAAAAAACAGAATAACATTCTTCAAAACTCAGTATTTGTTTAATTGTACAAGTTGAACATATTTCCAAGTCAATAAATGAAAATGACATATTTACTATGGGCTTAAAATTTGTGATAAAAATCACATAAATTATCATTCGTTTTCTTTCAACATTCAACTTAATTTATCCATTTAATTCTATATTTTGTTTCCCATCAGTCACTGACAAAAATTTCTTTTATTCAGTAACTGGAAACAACAAATAGTGTAACAGACTAATGTTCTGGTATCAGAAGGGCTAGCTTGTCAAGGCTTGAAGTTGTTGTGATGATATCCATACCAAAATGATATATTTTAAGTTTTGGAGTAAAAAAGGAGCGTAACATTTTACTAATTTTAACAGATTATTCCATTAAAACAACTCATCACAACTGAGTCAAGGTTACAAGCTTATGGGAAATATCCATTATAAGACTTTGTAGCCTTATTCAGTTTAATTACTTTTATTCAAACCTGAATTTATGCAAATGAAAATAATTCAACAATTGGTTGTAGTTAAAAGCTTATCATGGAAAGGTTTGGCTTTTTATGTAGGGATTTTTGTATGTTTTTTTTTTCGTTTCTACTTTGTTTCTGTTCTTTTCTAGCATTTCCATCCCTACATCATCCTTATTTGTTCAAAATTTGTTTTTATTATTTGTATATTTTTATCCATATTAAGGAAACAAAGAACCTACTTTTTGAGGTCCAAGCTGATAACTGCAGTCTTTACTACAGTTATATTGTAAACTACTTATAGAAGGATGAAATTATCAGTTATTTCAAGTGCCACAGCTTTTCAGGAATGAATTTATTTTGTGCTATATTACTGTATATGTAGTGGTAACCTTCCAAATTCAGTTTGAAGTATGTTTATTTATCTAGTCATTATAATTTAATATTTCTAGATAATTCTAAGTTCTTGTATAAGTTTTAATAATCACATAATTGTCTCTTTTATGTATTATTTCTGTTCTACCCTAATAAAATCATTTATAATTCATTTATTTTCAATTTTATTAGAATAATTATCTTTACACAGCTGACTGAATACAATGAAAGTTAGTCTAAAATTGAAAGCTTATTAGCTTGGCCATCTACATCTGCTGTTAAATTAAATTTCTGTTTTCATTCCAGGTTTAAAACTTGTCAACATAATTTAAATCTGTTGAAGCATTCATTCTGTGGATCCCAACACCACAGAAATTTCTCCTACCAGATGTGCACGATCACTCTGCAGTTTGTACCATAGTTTTTTTAGGCTGTTCACATACATTGGCTAGCCACTTTATTAGAGACTATGCATCCTAACAGGCTTGGTCTGGTCTGAGACGTAGGTTTAAAAATTTCATTTATTACATGATATATAGGGTAAAAATGTCTGAGATGGACAAGCACATTGGCAGTCAATCTAACAAATGTATAGAGAAGAAAAGATATTGCTGCATTTGAAAGAGTTGTTATGACAGGTGTTCATTTAACGTATGCCACGGTAACTAATACAGTTTCATTGGTAAGCTACTCCAAGAAACAAGTAATTTGAGTTTACTATTAATTGCAAAACTTGAATAAAATATTTTCTGAGATGAAAAAGGAGGTTAGATATTATAGTAAATTCCAACTGTCATGAAACAATACACCAACTAACAATGTTGGGCATTCCACTTCCATATTAAGCTGATCCCTGCAAAGAAAATTTCAACAAAGGAATTATGGCAAAAGGGAAAGATTGCATTAACCACTTTACTTATTGACCAACAAAAAAGAAATACATTGTTTTGTGTAAAGAACTTAGACATTGGAGTCGTAAAGAATCCTGAAAAGTGGTATGGTCCAGTAAATCACGCTTTTCCTTTTTTTTTTTTTTTTTTTTCACTGTTTGGAGAAGAAAAATTTAGAAGTCGAGAATAACTCTCCTCTCTTGTGTGGTCCCAATTGTCCAGGCTTCTAGTAGTAAAATTATCTTTTGAAGCATGCTTTCTTGTTATAACCTTCATTCCTTTAACCTTATAAATATGACCTAGTTATTTTGGAAGTAGGTTACATAACTGATGAAAATTGTTTACTTGAATGAAACTAGATGATGAAATTGCTTGAACCTTGATGTGAACATTCATAAGAATATGTAGTTTCAGAAAAATAAAATATTTAATTTTCTTTTCTTTTTTTCTACCATTTCTAACAAAAAATACATTATTTAATGTAGTTATTTGCACTCAGACTGAATAGTTTGCCTGTAAGGTTATTTTCATTTTCGGTATAAATATATTATTTGTTAGCTTACACTGCATAATCTTTAGAACCTGCTAAATGAATATCAGGGTTTTTTAAGGTAAAAGTATATAATTTATTTTCCATTTTCTGTTCTGTATCACTAACTGTAACTGTTATTATTATCATATAGTGTAACAAAATGTTTAAAATGAAAAAATAGAAATGTATGTACCTTTTATTCTTTGTAGAACTCTTTTGAAACTTTTTTTATATGTGTAATAACACATCTTTATTTTTTCAATTATAGTTTATTTTTAATTTTTCTTTTCAATTTGACTTCTGTTATTTATTACAGCACGTCAACTGGTCCTCATTGGGTTCTAGTATTTTTATATAGTGACTCCTGTGCATAGAATTTTTCACTTATGCTCACACACATGTATAATGCCATCATGTTTATACAATTTTATGATCCATGCTGCAACAATTTAGTGTATTAAAATAATCAAACCTTTCAAATATGCATTTTAAAACACAAATAATATATGATTAATTCAAATATACATGTAAAACTAAAATGCAGTCTCAATCTGTCTGTCAAACTGATACATTAGGTGAGAAATATGTGCCAAGCACAATGTTTATCTTAAGAGAGCAATGGAATTAGCTTTATTTGATTGCATTGCAAAATTAAGTTGTACACCTATACTTCACATTACCAAGATTTGAGAGGGAGGTATGTTTGTTTTAAGCATATCAACCAACTTCAAACTGTTTCACAGAAACACAACCTTAACTTTGCAAGTGCATGCAGCTGACCTTAAACTTAGGAAACATTTACAACAGTTAACTTGGGAAAGAATGTATTTTAAAGACCTTGAGAAGTCATGTAAAACATCAGTTTCGTGTACCTTAGACATCTACAGGAACTGTATGCATTTCGAACATGCAGTTTCTTCAGTACCAGCTCTTAAAGTTGAGAAATTGTAACTGTGAGCAGTTCATGTGACAGCAAAAACTACAGTTTTAATTGCTATTTTAAAAGTATTTTTTTAAATAAATAAAGAAAACTTAGATAATATAAACTTTTAACTTATAACATTCTTGTTAATGATAATTTCATTATGACATTTATAATAAAATATTTTAAGTTTTAATTGTCAGTCAGTAACATGCACAGAAGGGGTTTACAGGGTTTTCAAATGACATTATTGCTATATAGTTAAAAGGCAGAATGAATGCTTAAGCTTACCTCATCACTTTTTTTTTTGCATCAGGTGTATTCATGTGTTCACAAATGGGGATATGTACTTCCAGGGCAATAAAGTTTTAATTTTCTTTTTTTTTCTACCATTTCTAACAAAAAATACATTATTTAATGTAGTTATTTGCACTCAGACTGAATAGTTTGCCTGTAAGGTTATTTTCATTTCCTTTAAGGAAGACGATTGACACTACAGGCATCTCCCATGGCTAAAACAAACCAGTTGATGAACTTTGTAAAACATACTTGCTTCTGCTATCTTCTACATACCTTGCTCCATGAATTATATACAGTATTAATTACTGAGTGGAGGAAAACCTTTAAGACATCTTCTAGCACATTGTGGATTATATGTCAAGTCATACCATGTCTGTGTTTTGGGCAAAATATGATCCAATGGTTATTCGGTAGTTTTTAATAACGTGGCCACCCATTATATGTGAATTTTTAGCCTATTTATCTTAAAGTGAAAGTCATTTAAGATAGAGATATATTGTGTTACGACCAGTTTTCTATAAATGTTAAAAAAAGTTCAATTGGTGTGATATATCTGTGAGAAAAAACACATGTAGATATATAAAGATATATGGATATGCAAATATACATATTTTCAGGTTTATCAGATGTTGCTGAGGATGAACCTCTTAGTGAAGACCGAGAACCTCTCCTTAGACCTGGTCATCCTAAATTTACAGAGAGTGCTGATTCTGATGAAATAACTTTAATTTCAAGACCTGATGCCATTAGTTTCTGTCATGCTTTATTAATTCCTGGAGTAATACCTGTAAGTAAAAGCTAATATAACAGTCTATATTTCTTTATGTATTAAACTGTTACTTCAAATTCCATGTTACAGAAAACAGCTATTTATTCCTTACCATTAGAGAGAGAAAAAAACAAAAAACGTTAAGTGTGAACCTTGTCCAGAAATATAGCATAAGTCATTTGAGCATAGCATATTCAATACGTATATCATATGTATTTTTAAAACAAAGCATGTTTGTTTTTATGTATAAAATACTCTTTGTTACATTCCTGACCCTTCTCAATATTCATTAGAAGATACAGAATGAAGATATTTCACATGAACAAGAAAGTATTTTATATTAATATAATATAATATAATAATAAGTTGGCAAAAACCTTGTTATTATAATTGTCGGTGAATATACAGCACGAAGGTATACTAGTTAGCACAAGTTCCTTATGCTTAGAAACCATTGTTTACTAACTTGCTAGTAAATGTTTCACTTGTTATGTCCTTTTTTTTCAGTACTCTTTAGCTTATGCTTGCTTGAAATTGGTCAACTATTCTTTCTTCTTTTGGCTCCCATATTACCTACAAAGTGAGTATGGTTGGATAGAAGCAGTAGCAGATCGTCTCTCTGTGTGGTATGATGTTGGAGGAATCATAGGTGAAGCACTGCATTTAAATATTTCATATTGTTAAATTAAAAGATATTTATTACGAGGAAGTGGTTTTATGTTTTGACCTCTGTGTTTATTTTGTATTAATTTATCACTGTTTGTGATATCTATTGAGTTTATTATGATGTTCACAAATATAATTGTTAGAGTATCAAACATTGAAACTACTAAGTATGTTAAACATAGTACACAGCCATTTTTTCTTTTATTGCTCTAATATTTGTAATTTTTAATTTTTTAAAATTAATTGCAGAATGAGAAGAGACTATTTAATGTTCCTAACATGTGTATGAATTTAACCTGCCAGAATTAAAAACTTTAATTTGAACTAAACTTAAGAAAAGGGGATTTTTGAATTTGTATTAGATTAAATATAGTTCACTAATTAACATTTCACTTTCTTTTCTGAATTTCAAAGTTACGTGAAAAATTAAGTGTCGTGTATCACTTACTGTATTTAAATTCCCTGTACACGAGTCCATTACTGTAGTTATTGGTAAATCATACGACTGGACTCACTATTGTATGAAGGACGAATGTGTGCATTAGTGACTATTTACTTTTGAAAATGGATGTAAAGTAAGCATAACTCAAAGAAATATACAAAATTATAAATTAAAAAAACGTATATATTGTGATTCTCATCTGATTTCACTTTGCTAACTTTGTTAACATGAATTTAGCTTACTTAATGCTTCTTGATACTGAAGTAAATACAATGTAACAAGTAAGGTATCCTTGTTTCTCTATTAAATTTGCAATTAATACAGTATAAGATAGTAATACCTCTCAACTTAACTCATAATTAATGTAGTGTAACACAATAAGATCTCTTCATTTCTCTGTTAAAGCCATAGTGATTAAATAAAAAAAATTAATCAGGGTTTTTTTTAATTCTGGATAATAAAGTTAATATTGCATAGGAAAATCCATTTTTCTGCACAAGTGAACATTAATTTCCATTATGTGAATTCTGGATAAACAAAGTAATACTATTTTTCAGACTTAACCTTTTTTTTAGCTTGTATCTAATATTTAATATTAATTTTTTCATGAAAACTCGTGTTTTTGATGCTTATTATTTTATACCTGTGAAAACAAGTATTGTAAAGCTTTAGCTCATCTTTCAGTAGTTGAACTGAATAGAAAAGTAATCACTTTATATTTATCTTGTGATGTATTTTCTTGATATTTACTGAATTTTCCTTTTTTATTTGTGAGAAAGTTAACATGAAATGTTTTTACAATAAGCTATAGTTTTGGGACCACTGTATTTGTATAACTTCTCTTTTTTTCAGGTGGTGTTTTAATAGGTCTTGCTTCAGTGAGTAACATTTGTTTTTAACTATTATTATCTGTTTATTTGCTGTTGATAATCTTCTTTTCAGTCACATATTGATCAATTACTGTTATTATATTCAATTTTAATAAATTTTTCCTTATCTTGGTTTACTATCTTTACATATAATTATGTAGCTATTACAAAATTATCTCTGTTACTTGTTCCAAATCTTGCATTGTTTATTTTGCAGTTTTTGTTTTTTAGCTTCTATATCATTACTTTGTTCTGTTCCAATAATTAATTGCTGTTTTTATTTTATAGGACAAATTAGGAGTTCGATCACCTTTAATGGGTATTATGTTACTTCTTTCACCACTGTCACTTTTCATTTACAAAGGTAAGAAAGTATGTATGTAATAGTTACTGTAATTTTAGCTGTCATTTTCTGTACATTGTACCTAGATTGTATTTATTTGTGTGCATTCTTTACAGGTTCATATAGGAACATAATATATTGTATTCTGCTGCTGCCTACGGACCAAAGAAATTGTGCTATTTCACTTGAAAATAGTTTAAATTGGTAAATGTTATTGAAAAGTATTTGAATGTTAAAAAATACTTGATCAAAATGTAATTAGTTTCAGAACAAACAAAATAAAGTTATATCATTCTTCCAGTTAGGTGCTAAGTTTATGACTTTACAAACACTACTTGTAATTTAGTTCATACAAACATAAGTGGTGCACTTCATTTTGGAATGCACTACTTGTACTAATTTCAGTAATGAATGTGACAGTTTTGGAAGCAGTACTAGACAGGCAAAAGGTTTGGTTGTAAAAGCTTATCTCTTGTGATATTTTACAGGAAATATTTTGATAATTTGTTAATGCTATAAAGTACAGTAGTTCCACATCATCTCTAACATTAACAGTTTTAAACAACAATAAATGTTGTAAAATATCTGAAGCTGTATAAAACATCGATAAGTACAACAATTAAACAGAGCTACAACAGTATCGCTAAGCAGCAGCATCAGTTAATTATAACTATAAATATTCAAGAAGCTTTGAGAGCATTTTGTGACATCCTGGGTGATATTGTTATGGATGATAATTCTTACATGAGCATTTGTATCTGGAGATATTGAAATTTCTTGTTACAAGAGCTGTCTAGGTTGAAATATGCTGGATAATTGAGTTTTTACTGCACATGTATTAATATGTGTATGTACATAATACTTTTATTTATTTAGAGAACAAAAACAACAGTAAAAAAAAAACAGAACCACAGTAAATGGGAAAAACAGAAGTCTTTATTTGTACAGTAACAAAGCTTCTAACTTCTGTTTACTGTGGATTTTTGTTATTTACCTGCTATACAAAATATTATATATGTTTTATAATTTATATATTTTTTAAGGTTAACCTATTTCCAGCCAGTATTCTGGCCATTTCTTGTTTTAACTATATATATACATGTGTGTGTGTATGTTTTACGTTAACATTTTTTTTCAACAAGTGAGTATACTTTTCACTGAGTATTGTGGTCATTACAAATAGAACATGGTAATCATATACATCTTATCTGTCACTTCCTCTACCCTTAAACTAACTGCAGCTAAATCATCAATAAACAAAAAGTTTAAAAATCATGAAAATATGAAATGAATGACTAACCTTTCAACCAACAAATCATGAAGTTACAAATCCTTAAAAATATCTAAAACCTAAATAGATTTCAAATATTTATTTTCAATAAATCTCTACAATTCATCTTATTTTTCTCTTGAACAGTTTGACCAACCTTGTGACCACTAAAAACAAAATGAAAAGAAATCTAAATTACTCTTTCTTTCTTTCAAGAATGACTTCAAATTGTAACATGAAACTGCATTTTACTTATCCTAAGTAGCTTTAAACATATAACAGTATGCATCTACCTATACTCAAGTTTTATTGTTTTATTGTCCATTGAACCCTTGCCTTCATGCCTTTTGAAACATTTTCACTGTATTATTATTTATTTTACATTATCTAACCCTAACTAAACTAAATAGATCCCTATTTTTACATTTTAGTTAATTTTATAATAATACTAAATGTGAAAATCAAGAAATAAAATACTTGCCCCGGGTCGTCATCTTTTTTTTTTACTGTTGATTGTCGATGACACTTAACTAGCCCCCAATGGCTCAGCGGTATGTCTGCGGACTCACACACTAAAATCCAGGTTTCAATACCCGTGATGGGCAGAGTACAGATAGCCCATTGTGTAGCTTTGTGCTTAATTCAAAACAACAACAACAATGACACTTAACCATACTTTATTTACACTGATTGTGACAATGCAAAAAATAATTGTTATTTAATTAAATAATGCACCAAAGAACATAAAATAAGATTGAAAAAACACTTTTTTCCAATGCTTACAGTCTTTCTGGCTTTATGACTGTGACAAGAACTGTTACATATTCATCCAAGCTATTTATTATCTTTTCGGTGCTTGTACGAACAGAGAAATTGACAATTCTTCATTTAGAAATTAATGTGATATAATACATCATTTTATATGTGAAAACCTTGGCTTTCTATTGGTTATACACAATTCAGAAATATGTTCAGGAGAAAACTACTGACAAGTCCTGAAAGATAGGATGTGACAGGTGGGTGTGGCAAGAGAGGTCTAATTTTCTGTTTAATCTCTGTAATCAAACCAAATTGAAGGATGTAAAAATTACGGTTTGTCTGATTAATGATGATTTTATAGTGATTATTTTATGTTGAATTTCATAAGGGGTGATGAATAATTTAGAGAAGGGGTGCCTAGAGAAAATGTCACATTTCTCACTTGAGGGAAGTTTAGAATTTTTTAAAATATTGCCTTATAAAATTAAGAACTTTAAACATATATACTGTTAAGATATGGATTATTCAGTGATTCTATGTTGTACTAATTGGTATAACATATGCAAAAAGTGGTTTAATAAAATTATTGAATGTAAATAACTAAAACATCATGATGTGCAGTAAAGTTTGCCTGAGCAGGTAGTGGTGGTTAAAGTAAGTGGACACTGAACTATTTTAATTGATGTATCAAACTATCATGAATCCACTTTTTTGCAGGTACACCATGTTCTGCCACAACGTCTCAGTTTCTGATACTTTTCTTTTAATCAGAAATATCATTAGGGATGATGCCTTTGTTTCTTTAATCTTTTGTGGCTCTATAATGCACTTCTGTTACAGTTTCAGAGGCCAGGAACCAGATGAACTCTTGAAACAAGTTATTAGACTGTTATTGCAGTAGTAAAAATGTACTTTTAAAAACCCCAGTTGCATTCCTTCAAATGTTTAGCTATTTCTAACATCTTATGAGGCTGGAATGATAATACTTGTTTCCTAGCAAGTGACTTATGCAACATAATTAAAGCACTGATGAGAATGCTTATAAACAAGTATTTAAATTTCAGAAACCATTTCTATTGTTAATTTGTTAATTGAGTGCCAAATTAGGAAGTGTTAATGGTTGTAGTGTCATTTTGAAATAGAGATGGAACAGCTGAAAACGAGAACAGTCTTTTGTAGCACAGTGTCTGATATGTGATCATATGAAAGCTGTGGGAGGAATATAAGTGATTATGGAATTAAAGAAAACCATATGATCATTAGTTTAATCTAATAATGTTTTGCAGATGAAATTTTTCATTTTTGGGTTTAATGTTTTGCTGGATTTGAAATTTATTTTACTTTACTGCACTTTTTATATAATATTTTTCTGTACTGTCATTTTTTTAATTTTAGGAATGTATTAAGTAAAGTAAATTTAAGAATACTAGTCACCATATTCATTGTATGTGAGAATTTTAACTTTCATTACTTGTGATTAATTAGGTTTGATTTTTTATGCTCATATTAAACTTCTTTAAATCAATATCATTAGGACTTATATCCTATTCTTTAGTCCTTGCCAAATATTTGTTCATTTATTTCATGTCAAACATATTCAAAATTAATTTTTTTTAAAGCTTCTGGTTCAGATCTGATAATGAATGGTTTCCTGATGGGTGTCACTGGCTTTTTTATTGCTGGAGCATCAAATTTAGTCAGCACAGCCATTTCTGCAGACCTTGGTAGACAAAAAGTATTAAGTGGGAATAAAGAAGCTCTTTCAACAGTCACTGGAATAGTGGATGGAACTGGAAGTGCTGGAGCAGCCATTGGACAGGTTTGGTTTCTAATTATCTTTTTTTTTATTAAATTATTTATATTTTATATCACTTGTTTAAATTGAGTTGTGCTTTGTTTCCTAAACATTTGTATTTTAAGTCATTTGCAGCCATAGAGATAATTTAGTTTAAAAATTCAGAAAATTACTTTTTCTTTATTTTTAGATTTATGCTTTTATAAATGCAAATACTTAGTTGCATTTACTACAAAATGTAATTTTCCTTCAATTTCTGTAGTTGCTTGTACCATTACTTCATAGAGACTTAGGATGGAACTCTGTATTTTATGGCTTCATGATAATGGTAAGTGTGAAAAGTGTACCTGCCATTTAAAGGCTTTTACCTATACTTTTTAATAGTATGAATATTTACAGTATTGTTGGGTTAAGGATTCTTCTACAGTAGATTGTGTCTGCGATTGTTGGCGAGAAATTCGACAGTATATGAAAAGCATGTATATTCCTTGTTTTAAAAAAATATCTATATATTCAAAACAATCATATGGGTATCTACAATAAATTCTTTACAGTATAGAAATTATAAGCATATCGTAAACACAATATATATAGTTCTTTTCTTGTCAAAAGTCCACTTAAGGCTGTTCAGTTGCTTCAGAATTTCAGTTGACAAGCTGAAGTACCTTTCTCTGTTTCTGTTGTATTCCATGCGTAATTCACTTAAAATGAGGTGCAAGTTACTGCAGTCACAAACTGCTCTTCCAGTAATTGTTTTGTCTTTTTTTTCTAAATGTCCTCTGTTCCTTTTATTAAATTGCACTGTGTGTGTGAGAAAGACTCTTAAAGCACACGTTTTGATGTGTTTGTTTTGTTTGCAATGAATATTTTTTTTATTTGACTTCCAATCTGAATTCATTTCATGATGGTTTATATTTTTTAAAGTAAAAAATCATTGTTCACACTAAATTTCAAGTTTTTTTTGGTGTGTTTTAGTGGTTTTGTTAACGTCAATTAAGAATTTAATAAGACATTTGTAATATTTATAGAGTAACTAATTTTGCTTGGAGTAATCAAAATAATTATTGATGAAGATGTTGCTTGCAACATTTCTTCATTGGACTTAAAATAAGTTTTATTTTACTGTAAGTCATCTGTTAGTACTTGTTGAAGTGTGTTATTTAGAATAATCAAGATTTCTAAACAGCACTTGCTATTAAATTATCAAACATAGCAGGTTTATCTTCTTATTTTCTTTGGTGTATTTTAGCTCATTAGAAGTTTGAAGGTTAAGGTTCATAACTTGTGGTACTCTTGGTATTAGTTTTAGTTGAAAGTGTGTGTGTTAAAGTACATGTTTAAAAAATATAATTGGTTCAGTTAGGTCAGTTTACCAGTTCTAGTTTTTATTTAGAATGAACACAGAAATATTATGCAAACATTAATGCTTAAATAGTAATTGATTGTGATTTACCAGAATCCTTATATATTTTCATATTGTAAATATGGCCATAACATTAAATTTAAAATGTATAAGGATGCATATATTATGGTAATTACTTGAAAGTTACAAAAGACAAAGTGGCTGCCCCTTGAGAGAAGTAATTGAAATAAATGATTCTCTGTTCTCTCTTGCAGACAGTTCTCTCACTCCTCTGTATCATCAAGATCATTGTTCGTGATATCCGAGAAGTGTGGAATAATGGCTGTTTTGGTAAAGCCAGAGTTTCATTTTATGTTTCAGAAGATATTTCATCTAACAACATACAAGGTCCATCCTATGATAGTTAAAAGTATAATTCGAACAAGAAATATGACTGACATTCATACACAAGAGAATAAATATTCATATTCATCGGGAGATCTCAGCTGTGAATGAGGAAGTGGAAAAAATTACCAAAAGTATTATATTTTTTCACTTTAATTTTTAACATTATTTCATTTCATAACTTAATGAATTATTTGAAGAAACTGTACTTTGGGTGTAAATATAATTGAAGGTTTTACTTTATGTTGTGGTATATGTCATGTAAATTTTTGTCTTAATTCTTTCATACTGCCTTGCTATGTCATAAATCATTTAAAGAATAGGATAATTTCAAATTATTATCATTTTTTTTAAGTGTTATGGTAAATTCACCTCACTTTTAGTGTTTTAACCATATAAATGCTTAATCACATGCTCTGAAGGTTTAAACAACTTCTTAGCAAATTAATACTATATAGATATTGTATTCTATGTAATGTCACAATGGTGAAAACATCCAAAATCTTGTCCTTAAATTTGATCTTAATAAAGTGTATTGTCTCTTTAAGTAATATAACTATTATTTATAATTTTTTCTGAGAATTTTCTCATTTTCTTGATTCTAATAAATCAATTCTTGTTTTGAAATCCATGTCCAATTATTTAGCTAAATGTTTCAAATATATTTAAATTTAGTTTTCATGGAACTAATTCGGTGCTTTTTTTCTATTAAGTTTCCCATCTTATTAGCAGGTAAATTATTTGGTTTTCTGTTGTCTCTGGGATAATTTTAGCTCATTTGTATCAAGTTTGTGGGACATTTGAAATATCAGTGTCAGAATTCATAATCTATGGTACTCTTGGAATTAGTTTTAAGTTGTAATTCAGTAAATTAAATTTCATTTTAAAAATGTAAAAAAAAATGTACATTTTCTAGAGAGTACTGCATCAGAAAAGTGTCATATGGAGCTTCATAAATAACTCATAGCATTAGTATTATTCAGTGTGCAGAGTTCAATTATTTCATACATTTTACATCCATTAAATGTGCTAACCTTTGCTTAAAAAATATTTTTGAAAACTCTAATTTTTTGTACTATATGTATAAAGATTACACCAGTAAAGACTCATGTATAATTCTAGTACATTCTTTTTGTGAGGAGACTACTTTTATTTACAATTATGTTCTCTTAGAAAGAAATGATTGTTGCACATATTATTTTTCTAATTGTCTGAATCTCGAGTACTCAAAGTATGATGTCTTTTTATGGAGTTTTGTTTGTGGTGCCATTCAATTGATGATGAAACAAGCCTCAGTTACTATTTCTAGGATTGGGATCTTATATTTCAGCACAACAAATGATACTATTGTGTACTTTTGGTCACACAGGTTGACATGGAGATGGCTATGCCATTGCTCAGTTGTAGTTAGATGATAAACACTGGCATACTATATGAACATAAGTACTTCTGTAGTCTTTGGTTGTAATTTAGCTGTCTTAGCCACAAGGTGGATACCACCATAACAGAGTAAATTTAATTATCTTAGAATTTATATGGGTGCATATATTAAAGCAGTTGAAATTTGCAAAATGGCTACCACTTGAGCAATTATTTATTTCAATTACTTTTCTTAATTTTTTCACCAAATTATGAAAAAAAAGGCTGATTAAGTAATAAAATCAACAAAAGGGTTAAGGTGAATAAGATCAGTTACTAACCTTTCATTATCTGTAAGCACTTCAAACAATTGAACTGTACATTTCTCTTTTGCAATTCAACTCAGAACTGATTTATAACTTCTACAGGCTTAAAATAGAATTTCAAATGCATTACCAGATAGTTAAGTTTCCTATTCTGTAATTTGTTAGATTTATTCTAGAAAATTCTAGTTACTTTAAACCAGATGTATGGGTTAGCAGTTTAGTATTTTTTAACAAGTTTTATTGAAGGTTAAAGTATAAATAAATATTTGATTCACATTTTGTGTTGTCCTACTAATTAGTTTAAGAACTATGGATATTTTTAGTTTGGTTTATTAAAATTCAAGCCCTTTGCTTTCTTTTTGAAATGTATAAAGGAAAATACTAATGTGAAAAAGAAAAAAATTAACAGAACTACTATCTTATTACCTAAACCTTACATACTCTTAAGCCATTAACAAAGAATTTGTTAAACTTTTAAACATCCTTCAAAATAAACTAGTGGGATAAAAAGTCATGTAAAGATTGTACCACACTGAGGCTGTGTGAATGGTTGAATGACAGTAGTTTTGAATAATTTTGAATTAATTTTTTTAATAATTTAATTAATTTTGAATAATTAATAATTAGATAGCTGGATTTATACCATTTATTAATAACATTATCCCATTTCACCATTGGGTTTGAAGACTGGAAAATTCTAATAAAAATTATATGGTTTTAAATAGTAATTCCCATACAGTATTTTTTTTAATTTAAAATTGACAATGTTCCAGGTATAGAGAATCAAACATGTAGACTACAGTTAGCGGTTTTTATCATTCTTCCACAGAATAAAGTCAACCCTGGAGTGTATCTGCTCTCTTTTGTGAATTCTAATATGACTGTTAGGAGTGTATAGAAAATCTTAATTTATCAATAGAACAGCAAGGTTGTTGTTTTTTTCTTATATAACGAAATGTTTAAAGCGTGTGCTGATGTTACTTTCCAAGAAGTGAAAAGGTGCAATTTGTTGTTGAACATTTATTTCCAGTATCTACTTTTGAGACAATTTAAAACAGAAGCCATTAATTTCCTTCTTTAATGTGCTATCAGTGTTTGAAAGAATACCATTGTTGTGTAATTACATATTGTAAACATCCTGAACAACATTCAAGATATTTGGGTTGATCATAATAATTCATTTCTTACTTTTGTTAATAATATTAAACTTGTACAAAAATGTTAAGGAGAACTAAAGTTAAAAAATGTAAAAAGTGGAATGAATATTCAAAGTTTGGATGTATTTTATTTTACAAACTAAAAACTTTAACGTGCTGTGAAACAGAAAACTCGAAATGTGAAATATTTTATGCACATACAACTAAAAAGCTGATTTTAAAAGTGGATGTGTTTTTCCAGAACTTAAAAATAAGTGAATTCAAATTAAATATACTGTTTGAAAGAGTGCTAAAGCACATTTTATAGCACTTTGGAAAAAATACGTAGAAACATTTCTTTTGCTGCTAACATTTTATTTTTGCTTTACAAGTTGGATAATTATCTTTGTTACTGATGACAAACTATGTAAACTTCACTTCGGGAAATTCAATGCTTATAATAATTTTCAATTCCTTTTCAGTAGTTACTGTAAATGTAACCTTCCTATTCACTATTGTAACAACTTCTTAACTGCAATAACATAGACAAAGTACATTCGAGCAAGTTTTCAATAAAGGTGTATATTTGTAATTGGAAATGTGAATCAGTTATTCAATTTTAAACTCTCTTCTTTACACAACAATAGAAATAATGTATTTTTAAAATAAGATATAACTTATAAGTAAAAAAATAAAAATATAGATAAAGCCTTTCTGAAAGCTTTTTCATAAACAATGAAAACAGGAACCTTTTATTTAAGGAACAAAAAAGAATTAAATGGAAAGATTTTACATTTAGAAATGCATATGAATATACTCTTCAGCTTTTCAGATAAATTTTTCCATTATAGAACAAGGATTACCATTACTTTAAGACAAGTTACAAAACAACTACATGGCAGTTAAATGTGTATACATCTCTTAATTATCACGATGTTTGCAGAGTATTTTATTTCAAAACACTCCATACATTAATTAGGAAACAGGAACATGAAATCATACAAGTATGAAGGACAAATTACCTCTTATGTTAAAAAAGGCTAGAAAATTTATAAATTGTGTATTGTGTGACCTAAAATTTCAAAATGTGTCCTATTTATTAAGACAAGGTTTTAAAATTTTAATATCTTAAAAATATTTCCTAACAACAGCAAATATGTTGTGTTTGTACAGTAAAATATATATATCCACATATAATGTTTACTTTAAGCATCAATGTGTTGTAGAGATGTATAACTCATAAAAATTTTAAATTTCTTATGATACAAAAAATGACTAAAATTGTAAATAATGTGAATTTTAAAATAAAAGGAAATTTTTACTTGTTTGTAAATTAACCATCAGCAAAAATCCATCTTAAATCACAATTAATAAGGCAATAATAGATATGATAGTGCAGTCAGTCAGCCTTCTACAGGTTGCAAACATACATAGCAGCAGCAATACCTGTAAAGACAGAAGCACTTATATTTAAATGCACTCAAAACTTACAATAATAGAATGAAATAAGTGCAACAACATATTAAAAATTATACCATTTACTACACGTTTTAAAGTGTATTATACATATTCATTAAAACCCAAAAGATTTTGCAATAGTCATCAAATAGAAATACTATTTCAAAGAACCTTTATCTACAAGAATTTTAAAGTTTTTATTTACACATTACAGGATTTTGTATAGAATGTACTCTCTATATTCTCCTTAAGGTTCCAGTTATAATATCCAGTTCAATTTAAGTAGCACTGTTTTTTTCTACATACTTTTGCACTAGGTTTACTTCCATGCCCTCCCACTGGTTATAATTCTAAAACCTCCAGTGCACATGGTACAGATATCCCATTATGTGCCTTTGTGCTAAAAAAAACAACAGAATCTACTTCCCCTTCTTTCCTCCAATGTGAGCTATGTTTAATTATTTCATACTATCTCTGGTTACCATTTAATTGATGGTCACTCAAGGGATGCATCTTACCAGCTAAGTGGTGTACTTTGCGATTGAAAAACATAATACTTTAACCTGGAATATAGGTAATCAGATGAGCCTTCAGTCTTCCAAAAGTTTTACTGATGTTGTTTGAAAAAAAAACTTTTTTTTTCTGTAAAGACGTTTAGGAAGTTTGTTGGGAGTATGATCACTCTCTGGTTTTTCACTTCCTAGGTTCAACAAACAAGTACATCTTTGGATGTTGCACATTTTTTTCTTAACTGCCATGTTTTTGTCACTGACCATTCAAACACTAAATGCCCATCTCTCCACTCTTACCTGCTCATATAGTCAAGCCTTTCTTGATTGAGATATCCATTATTATGATCAGTGTTAAATTTCTACTTGTATATCCATTCCATGACTTTGGTTGTGTTGACCAATAGATCTGATCTTTCCTCTCCACATTCTGCTCTCAATCTTTTTGTTTTTAACTTAACTCTTGCAACACGATCTTTCTGTATTCATTAAAATCTTTATAGTTTTAATACTTCAAAATTTCAACATAGTATATATATCTTCACAAACTTTGGTACACATAAATGGTCTAAACAAAATAAAACAATTCTATTCATTATATGTAATGTAAAATTAAATGCAAGAGAGAATTACTGACATATTCTGAAAGAGAGACTGTGATAGTTAAGTGTCAAGAAGAATTTTATTTTCCATTGATAGGTGTATAACCAAACAAAATTGAAGGCTATAAAAATTACAGTTTCTTTGAGCAATAATGATTCTATAGTGAGAAATTTAATTCCTTAATCTTTCAAGGAGTGAAGGACAAAATAGAGAAGATAAAACGACCAGAGAAAATATGTTACATGTTCCATACCAGGGAAGAATTGTATCTTAACACAACTATTATGTTACATATGTGGAACGTTGCTAACTTTCAGCATAGTGTACATCTTCACAAACTTTGGCAGTCTTTCGCATAAAGAAATCATACTTCATGAAGTATTATTAATAAACTAAAATAAAGAGTTGTCTATGATTATATTGAATATTTGGTGTGTTTTTTTGTTTCTTTCAAGTTAAGCAAGAGCAACACTATGGGCTATTTGTGCTCTGTCCACCACACGTATTGAAACTTGGATTCTAGCATTAAGTCCATAGACATACCACTGTGTTACTGGGAGGCACATTTGTTTTGAATAGTCCTTGTGCAAAGTAATTTTCATGTTTTCTTTTTGTAATCCTTAAAACCTCTCAAATACATTTCAAAGGTTTTTTTTCTCCAGTAAACCTTTATATTTCATGCGTTATTTTCTCTACTCTAATTCAAAACAAGATCTGTAAATGTGGTCAACCTTTTAACCAACAAAAGATTGAAATAAATTGAAATTACCCTTTTTTCTTTCTAGAATGACTTCAGACAGTAACATGAAACTGCATTCATTTACCCCCAGTAACTTTAAGTTAATTGTATATCTATTTATAATTAAATTGTGAACCACATCTAAATACTATTCATGCCATTATAATTGCAAATCTTTGGTCACATGCAACTCTCATTATGCTATTGAATTGCATTACCCACATGCTGCTTCCATGCCTTGTAAAACAATTTCATTATTAATTTTCATTCTGAAGTTAATACAATGTTGATAGTATTAAATTTATTATATTTGCTAATGAGACATAGTTTTCTTTCTTAACACAAATATATTTTAATATAGAAATAATAGTTATTACAAATGATGATTATGTATAAAAGTTTTTACAAACAAACGATACTGAGTTTTCTATCTGATGTGGAAATGAATACTTTGTCATTGGTTGGTGAGACTCATTGGTTCATGTTGATATACAGATACACTTCATTTAATGGGAATACTAGTTAACTCTATTCTTCACACGCGAGTTTTTTTCACAGCCAAAGTTATACAGTGTCTTTGTAGAAGTACTAATGTCAGAAGTTAATTCACTGATGAAGTTTGTAATGTATGAAATCTTAAAAACGTTCCTGGTCAAATATCTATAGTTTTCCAGTTAATAAGTATTTATCACAATTGTGGTTTCCTGGTCTGATATTATACTGACAGTAACAAACAAACAATATTTTTAAATTATCATCTCTGCATGTTGTGATGGCTAACTTTTTATGCTCATTAGGTGATATCCTAAAATATTAACTTGGCAACAATATTCAAAGATACACTATTACTTTTGTTAAAAATATATTTGGTGATTTTTACACTCAAGAATCTTTTATAAACTTAGAGAACAGATGAAACTTGAGCAATATACATTTAAGAATATACCATTACATGTTTTACACTGAAAAATGTAGATATTAAAATAAATGTATAACAGTAAATCTGTTACTAAGGTAATGATAATTTTCAATTAACTAAACATTTAGAACTTGGCCCAACTGAACTTTAGCAGAAAAAAATAAGTATAAATGACTAGATGTGAATTGGAAGACAAATGAAGGTGAACAAAAGTAAACTGAAAAATACAAAGTATATTAATAAGTGACAACAATTATCTGATACTAAATTATGCAGCAGGAGATTAGTTCAAGTTAACAAAAATCTATTGGTTACACTTTGTCATCACACTCAATTAAATATAGTTACTCTTTTTGTGGATTTCAACATCATTCTTCAATTAGAGGATATTGACTGTATTATACAAGAGATGAAGCCCTGCACCGTTAATGCAAGCTGGAAGAAGTTGTGGCCTGAGGTTGTGCACGACGACAAGGAATTCACGCCTGAAGAAATCCAACACTCGGCTGTTCAAAAAGCTGTGCAATGAGCTTCGTTAATCAAAGGTGAAGGATTTGCCGATATGACGAAGGAAGACGTAGATGAACTGATTGACTTGGAATCCGAACCACTCGCCAACCAAGACTTAGAAGCACTAACGAAGTCTGCTCCCGATGAAGACGACGAAGAGGAAACACCGAAAGAAGCCGAGGAAACAATCGAGCAAAGTGGATGGTCGTTAGAGCGGTTAGGTAAACTAATGAAACTAATTAACGAAGTGAAGGAGTGCTCACAGGAATGGGACAACGATATGGTTCGATCAGTACAATTTTGCAATAAAATAGAAGAACTGATGACTCCTTATCAAATGATTTTCTATAGGCTAAAGAAGCAGAGAAAACAACTGCCAATAACAATGTTTTTCCAGCCGAGCAAGAAAGAAAGGGTAACGGTGGCAAGTACTGTTCCTGAAGTTGTAACGACCGACGAAGAAATTGCCGATTCACCTTCCACAGAAGAGGAAGTGGTGTCCCCCGAAAAGACACCACCTGCTGAAGATATATATTTTTTTAATTTTAAGGCTTAATATCTTAATAATTGTTCTTATTATTTCTGCAATAATGAACAGTATTGTAATGGGAGAGTTAAATAGTTGTACAGGGAGGGTTTAAAAGTCTAAATGCACATAAATATATACGTAAAAATCGGCGATCCCACTTCGCGGAAAATCTCCTTTCGCGGGGGGTTTTAGAACGCATCTACCGCGATACACGAGGGAGCACTGTATTTCGTTCTCGTTACCCGGACCTGCTGTGCTACTCTCGCCGCCGGTCATCGTCGACGGTTTACCACCCCACCTTTCGCACTTACAAGTTGCTACATTCATCGCCCAAGCCAAGCCCGGCGCTTCTATCGACCCCTCTAGGACACGGTTCCTTCGCCGAGGAGGTATTCTCCTTCAACCGCCTACTCCTGCCGACCTATCCTACTTCTGTCAACCATGGAATGCCGAAATTAACATAAGATGCTCTCCAACAAAAAGCCCAACGAGCCTTTATACTGTCTTCCTGAGGGGTATACACCCTTCTATACATCCGTCCGAGATTAAAAATGCCTTAGAAACCCAGACTAAGACTGAATTATACGCCGTGCACCGTATATTTTCTAAATCCACGAGACAACCAACTAGTTTCATGAAAATAGTAACCACCACCAAGCATGTTGCCTACACAGTTCTACAGAATGGCTGTTACTACCATATTTTTCACTTAAGTGCTAAACGCCTCCGACGTCGCCCAACTCATCGGAGAGCACCCAAACAACCTATACCTGTTTCACAGCCTAGAACTTCAAATGATACACCTCCTGACTGATCTTAATCAAACCACTTGCAGCATCAGAAGAGCAGTAACAAATCCTGCCAGACTACACCTCTCGTTCCCAATCCCACCACCTCGACTCAAACACAAACCACGCATCCGGTAACCAAAGACGCCTCAGTTCAAACCGAATTCAAGCCCACAAGTACCAAGTCGTCACAATCGCCAGTTAAAAGTAGACATAAATCCGCCCAGACTAGTACAGAATAACCAAGCCCAGAAACATCATCTAAAATTTCACTTGAGAGCAGATTACTACGACATCCACGTTGTGAAGCGGCTCGAAGAAATTTGAGACGTTTATTTCCACCTGAACTTCATAACAAGTCAGTACCACCACAGCCTATCTTTGTCTCCTGCAATACTTATAAAAGCGCTAACCTGACAGAAACATCCTTTTCCGTTCGTCATGATTGCGATTTATTTTTATTTTTTTTATTGATTATTTATTTTTTTCATTAATTTTCCTTATGTTTATTAACTTAGACTTTTTTCTCCCTTACAGTTATCCTCGGGCACGATCTGGGTTGTTTATTCGGCGCCCAGGTCGTGAAAGTGGGTTTTCTGGGGTACTCCCGTTTCCCCCCCCCCACACCAAATCCTTAAGCATAGGATCAAACGATCCACGCTTCGCACTTTGATCCACCGATCCATGCCCGGCCCTGAAATGGCCCGTTTGGATGTTGTTTGTATTTATCCGACTTGCTTCTCGTCGCATTTCTCCGTCTCTCTTCTTGGGGGGAGTTGCCTCTCTTCGCTCTGCCGAGTTTCCCAACGCTTACCAGACAAGGATTTACATGAATCAATTTAATCCAGTTGCCAATATGCCAGTTCTATCCAATACCATTATTATTTTTTCTAATTCCAACCAAGTGCGGGGTTGAAGGAGGACTAGTTAGTCTTCGAGCACCCCAGGGGATTATTGTTTCTTAGGGGACAATAATCTTATACCCAAAAACCTACAGAATTTGTCTGGGAGTTTATCATTGTACCGTCAAAAGCCAAAGATGTCTTCTCTGCGGTGGGCCGTACCGAACTGATTCTCAGCTTTTCACGACGCTCCTCCCGTTGAAACTTAATAATATATTAACGTCGTGGTCATCCATGACCATCGCATTCAGATAATGAAACAACTAGCAAGCCACTGGAATTTTACTCCACCATTCCCATAATCACTTGACCACTTTATTCTTGCCATGTGTGGGGTGAAGAGAAACAACAGTTTCTGACCACCCCTGGTTATTTTTCGTTCGAAGAACGAAATGATAATTTAACCAAAATCCCTACCCGAACCTGGCCAAAGATGTCTACACCTGCAAAAAAAAATGCGTTATGATGCTGCTTTTAAACTGAAAGTAGTAGAGCTAGCCTTAAAAATCTCAAATATGAATGCCGCTCGCCATTACTGTGTGAATGAAAAACAGGTCCGTGAATGGAAGAAAGCAAAATATGTGCTAAAAGAAATGTCTAAAACAAGTAAATGTAACCAGAAAAATCAACCGAAGTGGCCAAAACTGGAAGAAGATGTAGCGACATGGGTGAATGAAAACCGGCAGAGAGGCCTGACTGTCACGCGTGCCCAGATCCGTCCGTATTTTTGCACTCAAGTGGGCTGGTCGAAATAAAGAAAATTCAAGAGACTTTAAGGCAACCAACAGTTGGTGTACCCGCTTCATGAAGCGACACAGCCTTGTACTTCGAGAGAAAACGAAGATCGCGCAGAAACTGCCAAGTGACTTGGATGATAAAATCACCTCGTTCCAGAAATTTATCATTCATCATCGCCAAAAACACAACTACCCTCTACAAATGATTGGGAATATGGAGACTCCGATTTTTTTCGATATGGTTGGAAACAAAACCGTTTGGGTTAAGACAACGGGCCACGAGAAACAACGTTTCACTGTAGTCTTCACGTGCTTTGCTGATGGGACAAAATTACAGCCTATGGTAATTTCCAAAAGAAAAACATTTCCTGAGAAGAAGAAATTTCCGAAAGGATTGATCGTCCATGTACAAGAAAACGGATGGATGGATGACGAAGGATGCATCAAGTGGATTGACGAAGTGGGGGCGCGTCATCCTGGCGGACTGATGAAATCTAGATCTCTGCTCGTTTGGGATATGTTTAAGTCCCACCTGTGTGAAAACGATAAAGCCGCGATCAAAAGATGCAATACCGATATTGCAGTTATTCCCGGTGGGCTGACATCTGTGATACAGCCCTTAGATGTGTGTTTAAATAAACCTTTTAAAGACAGGCTCCGTCAATGTGGAATGAGTGGATGGTTTCCGGCAATCAAAGTTTTACTGCTGCCGGAAATATGCGCCCTGCATCACTCGCTACCGTCTGTGAGTGGGTCGTGAAATTGTGGGACGATATTAGTGTTGAAACTGTAGAGAAGTCATTTAAAAAATGTAGCATCTCAAATGCAATGGATGGAACGGAAGATATGTTGTGGTTGGACGACGACGAGGAAGACAACATTCCACTCACTCAGCTAAAAACACCAGAGAATGACCCGAACGACGACCAGGTTTCTGGCGAGGATTGGAATCTATTATTTGATGCTTCTGACGATGAATTTGATGGATTTTAATAAATTTCTGAGATTAAAGTGTGTATTTTTTTTATGAATTTTGTTATTTCTATGAATACGTCATTCGTAATGTATAGACCTTTTTCTATTAATAAATAAAGTTTATTCAACTGAAATAACTCTGCCGTAACTGTGAGATCAAAGGTATGATTTTGGGGTCGATTTTAGTCTTTGGTATTTTTTGGTCCAAAGCTGGTGATCGGCCAATAAGCCGACCCCTAAAAATCAGGTCCAAACTTTAGGGCCAAAAATTCGGCTTATTAGGCGGAAAATACGATAATATATTCATGGACAAATGTTTACTTTATTAAAAGTAGTCACTAAAAATGTTTTTTATACATGAAAGACAGACAAATGTTTTGAGAATATGTACAATATATTGAAAGTTAAAAGTATTAAGTCTAAAAAAGACATTGAATAAATACAAAGATTCCATGTGGTTGGTCAAATTTTCTGAGCCTATATTCTTTAACCACTAAATGCCCCCCAGTGGCTCAGCGGATGTCTGCGGACTTACAAGCTAAAATACGGGTTTCATACCCGTGGTGGGCAGAACACAGATAGCCCATTGTGTAGCTTTGTGCTTAATTCAAAACAACAAACAACAACAAATTAACTACTAAATAAAGTTACCACAGCTTTAACAAGTTAAAATAAATCAAATTTCCAACTCTCATTGTCATTTTGCATCTATTTCTCCGCTTTAAGCTGGTTAAAGTAAAAAAAAACAAAAAACTAACTCATCAAAATTTCACACTTATTATCACTCAACAAGTGCATATTACAAATAGGAAAATAAAAAGTTAAATTGTTAAAACACTTAATTTATTTAGATAGGTAGCTTAAAAATTCAAAGTCTATCAACTGAATTAATGTTTTAGTTTTGTACTGAATCTTGAAACATTTTACAGCATAATACAAACTGCAATTGTCAGCCAATCTTTCAATTGTAACATCTTGTTTTCTTGTGCTCTATCACATTATGTTAGCTTTTGCAATAAGAGAAAAGCTTTTAAGTTTATTGGCTTTTATTGATGCTTTATATACATCTATGGTAAACAAGCTAATACCAGCCTGTTTAAGTTTTTCCTTGATGTAACTACTGTGTTCTTGACTGCTTTTTTGTTTATTTTGTATCTCATCTAGGTATATTCAATATTTTTGCATAGCAATGAGCACATTTTATAAATTTCTTTTGAACTGCAAAGTTTGAAGTCTACCAATCTGAACACAATTGTTAATAACCATGGCAACAGTTAAGTTTTTCTGTAACAAGTTGTAACTTTCTTCCTTATATATGGAAATGTACCCTCAACACTTGCTTGATCAAGGGACAATAGTAACAATTTGTGTATCAATCCTATGAATGCCACATTCTCCTAAAATTTTGAAAATATCAAATTTTTTTGCTTCTTAAGTAAATTTTCCATATTTTATATTCAAAAGTAGCTTAAAAATTCACAATGTATCAACTGCTATAACTACATTAAAGGAATGCAGAAAATCACAAACTTATGAATCACATTACAAGATCTCTCTTGATCAATTTAAGTAGTTTTATTGTAATTTATAGATTCTAAAATGTACCTTTTTCACTTGTAAGTCTACACCAAAGCTAATGTTTACTCAACTGTATGCTTCTTATTGTGAAGGTTCCTCAATATTAAAATCTGAACTATCAGTGTATGGGCTAAGGTTTTATTTTAGGTCACAATGCATCATACTTTAACCATGACAAACATTTAATTACAGATCTGTTTTATGTGAAATCTAACAATCATCCATATTTTTACTGTTCTGCAATGCATTGCAATCTACTGAAATAAGGTTAATGCTGATCCCAGATTACCTTAATTCTTTCAGTTATTCAGAAATGTTACTTTCAGCATTGCAATCAAATGTTGAAGACGTGCAGAACATATCCCACAGCAATTCATTTGACATAAACCCATATCTAATTTTTATAAAACTCAAAGAAATCATTTCCACATTCTGAAATAGTGGTTCTTGTAAACAGATGTATTCATATTTTAGGGTTCTCCTATGCTAAAGCAAAATGCTTTTAGACAAAAGCAGTACTTAAAGTTGCATTCAACCTGTTTTATGGAGTGAAATTCTAAACCCTCCATTTAAAAATAATTTTTTAACATGATGAAAGCTACAACAACTTCCTCAGGGTGATCAATGACACTCTTTGGTTTTTGGATGTTTGACTTTTACATGTTTTAACTTAATTAACATTTGTTGGCATTGTAGTTAATATTTCCTGTTAAAAGCAAATTATAGCACAATAAATGGCCTTCAAATACATAAATATTTATCATTTTAATAAGAAACTGCTTATTTTTAATGCACACTGTTGATCATCTTTTTACCAAAACTAAATTTCAAAGTAAGTGTCAGTGATTTAGTACTCTGTGATTGGGTAAAACAAAACTTGAAGAAACCAAATACAATTTTGTTACAAATAACAATTCATATGATTACAATGAAGAAACTATTTAAAATTGGCAAAAACTTAGTCACCGCTAATACTTTAGCTAAACATAGACAATGAATGGAAAACCAAAACCCATCTCTATATCTAAATCCAAACTTACAAATGGCCTCAAATAATAAAGAATTCCAGTTTAACAACTTCCCACAACACATACCAGTCATCCAACATGCTTTCCTGTTTTTTCTTGGTGAATACCATAAAATCTATGCTTTTCCTCATGAAATAAAACTTTCTCCTGACTTTTTTTCTGTTTTGTGGTAGTATGGAAACTTTGCACCTAAGCCTTGTGGAGAATTCCTCATTGGTGCTCAATAAATTCTCTAACTAGTGTCACTGCAACTCTGATCATGGCTCAATTTCTTGTTGAAATCTGACATTTGATTCCTGCCATTCTCATCTTACAGAAGTCTGCCAATTTTCTTTTAGCTGGATATTTGCAAGAAGGCATTACGTTTCTTCATCACTTCTTAGACATCCACCATCTACCCTTTTCATCTCCTTCGTCCCTACCAAATATCCACTTGAATGATGTTCTCATAATTTTTGTTCATTTCCAAAACTAATTTGGTGTACTGCAGGCTACAGACATTTTCCCATATTGGTTGCCTCTTTCTCTGCTTTTTCTGGAATTATGAGGTAAGCTTGAATTCTGTTTGATCTCACTATCTCCTTTAATACTCTTTTGGCCTGAGCTTATACATTACCAACCTTAATCTCCTCTTTATAAACTTACTCCTCTTCTGTCTTTCATTCAGGTCAATTGTGACTATCACATTTACTTTTCTGACTCATTCATTTTTTGCAGTGCCTTCTCTCAAGCATCTAGCCACATACATATTTTTTGGAATTAAAATCACCTTTAAAGGTAACTCTCGTGCCCATATGAAAGGATTCAAATCAACAAATTAATCCATTTTTTACTTCTGTCACAACATCACTAGGAAAGCTAAGTTGCCCAGCATGTTTCAGATTAACTATCAGTCTGTACTCCTACTGTTTCCATTACAATAAGGTTTGAAGCTATTTTTGCAGAAATGTTTAATTTACAACCTTCAAAAGTAATCTCAACTCTGTATTAACATGACAGTAAATGCAAATTTATTTTAAATGGTAATATTTAACAAGAACATCCAGCAGAACTTACTTTTATAAACTGTTCATCACAAGATCTGTAATTAGTACTCAAGAGTCACACATTTAATTCGAAGGTATTCATTTAAAGCTGCTTCTCCTACAAAAAAAGTAAAAATAAAAAATAGACAAACAATAAGATAGCACTTTCACAACATCACTGCTCAAGTTTCTTCAACTGACTTTCATTATAATTATTATTCAAACTGAAGCAATTTCTGTGAACAATACTTAAAATATTTTTTACCTTTGCCATTCTTGGCTGCACCTAACTTTACAATATTTATCACTATTTTCATATATCACATTACTAAAAAAATCAAAAGTGCTTACCTAAATCTTTTCCAAAACCAGATTGTTTAAAACCACCAAATGGAGCAGCTACATCAGTTTTGTTATAGCAATTAATAAAACATGTTCCAGCGTCAATACGATCACTAACGTACATAGCCTTCGACAGGTCTCTTGTGAAGATTCCCGATGCTAACCCAAACTCTGTACTATTAGCCCGCTTAATGACATCATCAATCTCACTAAAGAGAAAAATATGACAGTACAAAAGCTATCCATCCAGCTATTTACTAAATTTTAAATACTTAGATGAAATAAAAAATTGCCCCTGACTACTTCTACACTTAAATAGATTAATTTTTAATATTACAGATGTAAATCTCAATGTTAGTATGTTTAAATACTTTTAACACTGATTTTTATTTAAAGCCATAACAGCAACACGTGTCATAACACTGTTTTCAGGATTCGGCTTTTAAAGGTCTGAATGGTTTGTTGTGAATACGTTTGTTTAATTCAGACTACCAGCTGCTTTGTATTAAAAAAAAATAGGGACATTTTTTCTACAAGATTTGTATAATATCTTCACCACACAAGTCTCTACAATAAAACATTACAAATGCATTTTATTGCATCTCAATAACATTATTAAAATATTTTTATTTTATGTCATATACCTTCCTTTAAGTACAGTTATGTGAGTTGTGGTAATTACTACTCAATAACTAGTGTTCAATCAACTGCTTTCTCTCTGTTTAACAGTTCAAGAAGAAAAACTGCTGTTTGCCAGTTATCTTTCCTCTAGTGAGCAATGTAAAATCAATGACAATGGCTGCTTTCATAGCATTGCCCTAATAATGACCAAAGCTAAACAGACTTGAATTTAAAGAAACAAAAAACAATAATGTTAAAATTAAGCAGAGTGTAAGTACCTCATTATATAATGTGACAGTGATATTTCAATTACTTGGATAATTGGAATAATTAAAAATAGTAATAATCTGAAACTCCACTTTCAATTAGTTGATTATTTTCATGACCATCATTATAATCTTAAGTTTGATGAATCAACTGTTGGAATAACCAGTTTAATTGTAATTTCAACTAATCAAAAACAGCAATAAGTGAAAATACTAATTTTGGTGAGTCAATTCAAACAGTTTTGGTTACTGTGACCAACTGATGCTATCAATTAAATCACCCAGCTCTAATATGAAGGCATATGTGTTCAAAAGATCAGTTACCTTTCTTTAAATTTCGATATGATCATCACTGGACCAAAAGATTCTTCCTTAGCTATGTACATATCATCCTGAACATCAGTGAAAACAGTAGGTTCAAAAAAAAAGCCTGTAAGTAAGTACATTCGTATTTAACTACCATGAATTTAATTTATTAAACTTGCGTAACACTAAACTTGTACCATGAGTAAAATTATGTCAGTGGTTTATGTGTTACCTTTGATTGGTATCAAGTATTTCATGTGATTTTGTTACTTTGAACTTTATCATGAATTAAATCTGTTGTTGAAAAGTTCACAGGTTAAGATTGACTGGTATCAAGGATTAAGCAAAATATAAAATTGACTTAATATTAACTAGTGTTAGAAATAGAGTTAGATGGAAGTTTATATCTTACTTTTATTCTCTATAATGGTACAGAGTTATTTTACTGATAATAATAATTATAATATTACCTTATAATCCTACCATGCTGTTTGTGTTTTTATTTTGTTTTCTAAAGTGTAATATGTGCACTAAATGTTTTACTAGTGATAATTATTATTCCACTGTTTAACCTTTCTAATCTAGTGTTCACAATACTGGTGATATGAACACCTATTATGTGGAAGAACAGATTTGTTGATTGTTGGAGGTGGAATAAAAAAGACAAAACAGGAAGCTAAAAAACAAACAAAATATATGTTCAAAAGAATAAATACAAGGACGAATGATTGTCAGTTGATAGAAAACTATATCTTTTGTGTTTGAAGTAAAATAAATTTTACTTAGGATTGAACTGTGTTGAAATAAGCAAAGTTGGTGAAAACATGATAAAAAATTAAATATGCTGAAACAAATTTAAGTTGTACATCTTTGTTCCTTTGAAACAAAAAAATGACTCTGTTAGAAAATACTAAAATTGTCTTCTCCCTACATCTGACCAATTAGAAAAAGGAACTGCAAGAATACAGATATTTCTCTGCTTTATGTAACACTTACAGAGAAGTTCACATAAATAAAGTAGAATATAATATAATAGTTGATAGTTTCAATTAACAGACCCTCCCTTAAATAAAAAAAAGAAAAAAGATGAGGTTAAATTTAGCACACAATTATAATTGGATGTAGTATGTTCCAAAACAGAAGTCAGAAAATTTTCAAATATGAAATATACATATGGGAGACTTATTTTATTATTTGCATATTACACTCTAAATTTATATAACATGATAATGATTTAAGATAGCTTTCACTTATTTATTAAAAATTTCAGTAGTTTAAATTAAGATCTTAATATACAAGTATGTACTGAAAATCAATTTATAACTAAAGGAATTACCTTTGAAATTATTTTAATAAGGAAGGGCTCAAGCTGTTCTAAGTTTTTATATTTAAAAAAATATGCATATTCTTTGATAAAACATTGGCATAAATTATTTCTAAAGTGTATATTATACACATTTGCACAACATGAATTGTAGCATCTTGTCATAAACTACTGATTTTAATTTTGGCATGAATGGGTTGCATTCATTGGGATTGTGATACTTATTAACTCATCATTTATGTAGATTTTATTGTAATTGAAATACACAAAAAGCAATTCTTGGTATTAAATAATTATGTGAAAATTGAAAGAAAAAGTAATGTCTTGGTAGTTCTATGGTTAAAAATATAGCTCTCCAAAGTATAGTTGGAGAGATAAAAATAACATAATTCAGATTTAATACAACTTATTATGAAATTTTACTTGCAAAAATCCTTTATACAAACATTTTTCAATGTCTGTTTTCAGGATGTTTGTATTCTTACACAAGCACAGGAAGAGAATATCTATGTGAAAAATGACCAAAATGTCCAAATCTACAAGATATTACCTATGTTATTCTGTTGATTAAGATACTCCTATATCTACTTCGACAACACAGCACATTTGAAGTACACTTGCTACTCAAGTTTAACCAAGATATAATGTACCACCATCTGTTGCAACCTACTGCAAACACAAGGTCAGCATACATTATTAAAGGATGCTGGTGAGGGTTTTTTTTCCTTTTTTGTCCTGGCAACTTGGTAAAAATTACAATTTGATAACATTCTGCTTACAGTTACTTAGGAGTCACCTTACAAATTTATGGAGAAAGAAATCTCTCATTCTACTGCTGTCATGCAGTAGGGTAAACTTTAGATCTTAGTGCCATATATCATCATCACATATAGCCAACTTTTTGTGGGCATCTTGTTTACAAGTCTTAAATTCTTCCTGATAAATAGTTCAGTTTTCTACCAATTGATTTGATGATGAAACTCTGGAACAATGGCTCTCCAGCTGCACAGTTCATATGGCTCCAGATATTCCATTGTAAAACTGTTTAACACTTTCCATATGGGTAGTGATTGGTAGATTGGTTTTATTTCAGAGCAAAACCACATTGGGTTATTTGCTGTTCACCACCAGGAATCAAACCCAAAATGTCAGCATTTCCAGTCTGTAGTCTTACTGTTGTCCAGTTATGGGGATGTGTTGGGGTCAGAGCTCACATCATAAAGTTATGTAGACTTACATTCAAAACTTTATTAAACTAGTATTTCATGAATGTATGTCCATAAATTCAAAATCAAATGGTAGTTTGTAATTCAAATTTTAGTATATATTATACATTATTTAATTTTTAGTTAAAAAAACTCCTAAATATTTATTTTTGAGCGTGTCACATAGTACATCATCTTCTGCATTTGCTCAGGTTGTATTGTGGGTATCATAAATTATGAAGTCTAAAATTTAGATTGACAAGCTAGAATACAAAATATGAATCTACTACCTTTTCTATTTGCTGAGATATCATTACTTATAGCAGGCCCACCACAATGGCTCCACTCATGCATCATGACAGTAAATAATATACTTGTCATAGATTCATTTCTGACTACTTCTGATAAAGCTATTCAGTGAGCACCATCATTTGTTCTACATTTAAATTTCCAGCTTGCTTTACAGTTTGCCACAACTGATTTCAGCATGAACAAGCTGCATCATTTTCTTGATACCTTTTCACCTGCATCTTGAAGCTTAACTGATCTAATGCTCAACTCAGTTGATTATCATCCTCTCTATTGAAGTTCTTTCCATAATGGACAGAGGCAACTCTTGAAAAACATACCATGTGGAACACTGAAGGGAAATAATCAAAAGAAATGAAAGATATAAACTAACCACAACCTCTGCAGTAACTAGTTCCTGATAAATAGCACCAAAATGTGTCCAATTTAGGAAATCAGTAAGAATTTTAAAATTAAACCAAGCAAAAAGAAAGACTTTCAGTCTCCACAAAAGCTAGGGGTACATGTATCTGAAATGCTTAAGAAAAGTTGCAGAGATATGTTACCAATAGTTGTTTGTTTGAAATACACTGCAGAATATTTGAAACAGTTTTCATACAGTTGTGATTTCCAACAGATACCTGTGTTCCCAATACAGTAGGTTTCAGTAGTACCTTGTACAGAAAAATTTTGGGCATGAACAGCAAAAAACACTAATGATACAGATATATTCTTTACTAATTGTACAAGGGTGAAACCTGGCAGTCCACCTACCATCACACAGTCACAATAAAGTCATAAAGTATACATTATAATTATAGATAACATAATGTTTTCTTTACATTATGAGTCTCATAATATGAGCTGTATCTTTACCTCTAAATTGTCTCAGGCGAAAAGCTTACAGTTCACAATACCTTCTACCATGAAATATACTGGTTAAAACAGTATATATCTTAAGGTAAAATACGACAGTAAATAAAACAATGTAAAAAGTTTACATTTCAATATAAATAGTACCATCTTGTAAGTATGAATGAAAAACTTAGGTGTTTCAGGTTTCACTGAACCTATTCTGATTTGTATGCTTTGTAGAAATTCACATGAATCATTTGAAAGATGCAGCTGAAATATAAAATTATATATATATTTATTTTCACTGAGTTCATAATGACAAGGATATATTAATGCTTCATTCACATGATTAACATATTAAAAGTAATCTAGCAAAAAGAATGGGTAAAGAGTTAAAGGTTAAATGTTTTTATACTCATAACCTATTAAAACCCTTCACAAACTAGAATTTAGCTTGTGTATTTTTTGTGTTTACAACTAGCTTCAAGTTTTGTATTCATACAAAATTAGTGAAAAATTAAAAATTGAGATAGTAATATTTTCATTTAATATGGAAAAAATTACCTTGTCTTTTCACCCGTTTCCCTCCACATACCAGCGTAGCTCCTTCCTTGACTCCTATGTCACAGTATTCAACAAGTTTATCTAGATGAGCCCTGAAACAATGATAAATGAGTTTTAAACACAGTTAAAAAACTCCAGAGTATTCTTAGACAATAACTGATTGCTCATATATTAAAAAAACCAACAATAACAATATAATATAATAGTACAAATATAATGAGATTGCTCTTTTTCTATTGTAATAAAGACGAATTGCACTAGAATAAATTTAAGTGTTGATAAACTGCATAATAAATGAGTGCCATCCAAGCATTGTTCCTATGAGAGTCCAAGCAGTAATACTATTCCCATCTCTAGTGTAGTGAATCGATGAAGGGGCTTCCAGAATAGAAGTGCCACACCTGTTAAATTAGAGAAACTGACACTCTTGAGACACAGCCCAAATTCAAACATTTTAGATAAAGTTCCTGTTTTTAATAACTATTTATTGCATAAGATGTCAATGTAATATTCCTTTTAACTATACATATACAGATGTTTTACATAAGTGTTTTTAAATTATTTATATTTATTGTACATACAATTGTTTTTATTTATCAGTTGCATGATAACTTTTACTAGTTTGTACCTTTATATTTGTTAAACAACTACTATAAAAGCCCTTCAAGGATGATAGGACAACATTGTTGAATGACTTATAATATTACAGAATATAACTAAAATGAATTTATCTATACTTCCAAAGTGTGCCTACTTTTCACTTATTTCACCAGTCTTGAAGTAATATTTTATCACATTTTTAATAAAAACTACATCGAAAAATTAAATATTATGAAAATTATGTGTGCACTCTGACAGAGATTAAGTAGAATTATTGAACCTATTTACTGTATTCTATAAAATCAGAAAGTAGAAAAAATAGTGCAAACATTCCAACACAAACTTTATTTTTTTTAGCAAAACAAAGGATAAACGAAACTTGGTAGTAATAAAGTTATCTTTCTTTATGTAAAAGTATTCGGTTACATTAGGTAATATAATAAAATTATTCTTGAGATGTGCTTGCAAGCAGTTTGTGCATTATATAATTCAATAATATAATGTAGATTGCACAACTGCATGATGATTTATAATTTATGTGGTTCAAATAGAAAAAAAACCAATAAAATTAAGAATGAATAAATGTATATTTTTATAACCATTAAACTATTTAAGATAAAAAATTATGGTTTTCTTTAATAATTTGCAGTCATTACAGGAAAAAAAAGATTTAGATTTCCTACTTTTTTCATGGTGGTTATGAAATTGATTAAATTGACATACCCCATATAAAGTTAAGCATAGAAGTTAGTAAATAAAATATAATTTGTCTGAAAAATCCTTTGAAATTTATTTAAATTTTAGGAATTATGCAAACTAAATTAAAAATAGGTACCAGTTTACACTCTTGTTCCTAAGATATGTGTCTGGCAACAGTCAATTGCAAATTTTCTTTGTTAACCTGAAGATGAACTCAGAAGGTTGAAACATTGTTTTGTTCTTTATTTTAATTAAAGTTTCAATATCCATACCAACCATCTTGAGAATATATTTTTACTTCAAGTGTGTCATAACAAAAGGCTTTAAATGTTTACTAAAAGCTTACCACATTTTATGAAAATATATTAAGTACTTTCAGAATTATAGTACGTAATGGTTACAAGGTTGTGTAAAATACACAAGCCAATTACACTAAAATAATGATTAATAGCATTTTTTCACATCCAAATTATCCATAAGTATCAATAATCCACAAAAATTACTTTATCACAAATACATCTGTATTAATTATGTTGCACTAAAAATTGTAAAATATACTTGTTTTTCTTTCATACTTTTGTAATGACTTATTGAATTAATGATGAATTTACTATATAAATGCAATTACTCAATGTTAGTGACTCCTACATATCTATTACTTTCAATATTGTATATAAAGAATACACATTCCTTTAGGAAATGAGGGAGCTATACTTACTTGTGATTCTGGGGACCGTGTGCAGTGGATCGATCTAGTGGGTGTCCAATTACCATCTTCTTTATCTCTTCAACCTTAAGTGTCAGGGTAATAAAAATAGAATACAAAAATGAAATCATGTATTCATAGAATAATCTCTAATAAGTTGGTAATATTTTCTACATATATATTAGCATAAGCAAAAATTTGTGCCCTCTGAGCATACACAACATAACGTTGTTAAACCTTGTTACTAAAATCTCTACCACACCTGTTGATTAAACCAAATTCTCAACCATCAGCAATCATGTTGGTAATACATTCAGATACATCTGAAAACTAGTTTATATTTCATGTTAGTTATTCTCATTGTAAAAGAAAAGCAACAGGTGAATACATATACACTGCTGGCCAAAATCTTAAGGCCAATGAACATAAAGAAAAAATATGCATTTTGCATTGTTAGACTCAACTACTTATTTGAGTAGAGCTTCGAAAGATGAAAATATGAAAAAGGAAAATAAAGATAAAAAACCTTTTTAGCATTTAATTGGGAAAATGTGAACACTATGAAATTAGTGTAAATACCAGCTGGTCAAAAGTTTAACGTCATACTGAAACAAAGCATTAATTGGTAAACACATAACGAAATTTAGTCATCTGTGTTCAAGCACCTACAATGGGTAAAAACATGACAAAGGTTAAAAAGTTGATAGAGTTTGAATGTGGCAGAATTGTCGAGCTGTAAAAGCAAGGTCTCTCTCAACGTGTCATAGCTGGTGAGATAGGGTGCAGTTAAACTGCTGTTGCAAATTTCTAAAAAGACCTTGAGGGATACCAAATGAGAATTTCAAGTGGTCGGCCCAAGAAAATTTCACCAGCATTGAGAAAGAGGATTCGAGGGGTTGTCCAGCAAAACATCAGCCAATTGTTGAACCAGATTAAGGCCCTTATGGATGCAAAATGCAGCTGAAGAACAATGAGACGGCATCTACAAGAGAAAGACTTTAAAAACTGTAAATGTCTTCAGAGGCCAAGCCTTCTTCCACACCACAAAACAACTCGGTTAAACATTGCTGAGAAACACCAAACCTGAAACGTAGAAAAGGGGACGAACGTTTTGTTCTCTGATGAGAAAAAAATTTAACCTGGCTTCCAACGTTACTGGCATGATAAGAATATCCCACCAGAGACACTTTTTACATGACATAATGGAGGAGGTTCCATCATGATCTGGAGTGCTCTCTCCTTCTATGGAACAATGGAGCTTCAAGTTATACAGCGGCTTCAAATAACAGCTGACTATGCTGGCATGTTGGAGAGAGCATCCTTATTGACTGAAGGCCCTCGCTTATATAGAAATGACTGGAACTTTCAGCAGGACAATGCTGCAATCCACAATACTCTTTTGAACCATCCAGCATGTTCATCCGAAATGAACCAGACTGAAAATGTTTGGGGGTTGATGGCAAGGGAAGTCTATAGAAATGGACATCAATTCCAAACAGTGCATGGTCTTCATGAAGCCATCTTCACCACTTGGAATAACATTCCAGCCAGCCTTCTGCAAATGCTTATATCAACCATGCCAAAGTAAATGTTTGCAGTTATTTGCAATGAGACCTCTTGTTGGGCACTTCCCATCCTGTTCAGGACTTCTTTTTGGTATGGTCTTAAACTTTTGACCAGCTAGTATTTAGGCTTATTTCATAATGTTCACATTTTTCCTATTAAATGCTAAAAACGTTTTTTTATTTTTATTTTCCCTTTTCTTATTTTCATCTTTCGGAGCTCTACTCAAGTAAGTGGTTGAGTATGACAATGCAAAATGCATATTTTTTTCTTTTTGGCCAGCAATGTATGTCAATTCTGGAATGTACTTGCTTAAATGTACCATAAGAAAGAGCTATTTTGTGATAAATGTCTAGATAATACTGATAATAAAAGAGTGAATCTCCCTTCTATCAAATCCATCAAGCAGATATTGTTTTTCCCACACCATTATTTAAAATAATCAAATAACAATTTTATTTGTTAAAATTACATACCACTCTCTTTACAAATTCATCATGAATGGATTCTTCAATGAAAAGACGGCCTGCAGCAATACAGTTCTCACCTTTGTTGAAAAACACACCACCCATTCCCTGTGTTATGGATAATAAAAATTTAATTAATACTTATTCTATGTAAGAAACTATTAAAAAATGTATTAATTAAAAATGTGTATTCAAAGTAAATTCAGCAATACAATAACTGATGTAATGCATCCACACTTCATTGTGTAGTGGAACTACCTTAATGAATTTGCTTTTAAATTATAAATCAGACAATTTTTAATTTTTGAAAAAATAATGCCATTTAACATTTTATGTACATTTTCACATTACAGCTGTTTAGATTCAGTATATTTGAATTTCTGAGATCTAATCTGCTATCTTACTTGTCTTACAGCACGATCTATATCACAGTCTGAGAAAATAATCAAAGGAGACTTTCCACCCAGCTCAAGAGATACACGTTTCAGGTTAGAGGAGGCACAGCTAAAAATTCAAGATGCATGAAAAATAAAGTATTTCTATACACTTTTTAGTCTTTTAAAGTAGTCCAGATATGTTTGTTAGAGTATGATACAATTAATATAAAAAAACAATAAGTTGTATATCATTCTTAAATTGATAAAGCATGGCAGTATTCTCTGTCTTATGAACATTTCTTATGATACTTTTAAGTCACAGATTTCAAACGAAAAACAGCAGAAAGATTTAAAAGAATCTTTGACAGAACAGTACACTGAATAGATACAATAATCTTTAGATCACTCTCCTAGGTAATGTTTAGGACTGAAAACTTCATTCACAATAAATGTATGGTAGAGCTTAAACAGTTTAGCACTCTGCCACATATTTAAGAAGTATAAATAACTTAGATATATAATGATATTGTTTTTACAATTTACTATAATTCAGCTTTATCAAAATGTTACCTTTTCATGATTTGTTGACCAATAAGAGTTGAGCCAGTGAATCCTAATTTTCGTACATCTGGGTGGTCTGCTATAGCCTGACCACATACACTTCCTAAAAATGGGGTAAGAGACAGTCTGAGTTGTTTCTTTTCTATTGCTTTACATATGTTCATATTCTATTGCATAAAAGCACAATTATTTGTTAAAGCAAGAATGAAAGATATATATAAACCTTCTTCTTTATCAAATTCAGCAATATATTTCACTTTTCTTTCATATCACTGTATCGCCTCTGTCAAATTAAAAAAAAAAAAAATATTGGTCTTAATTACCTGTTCCAGGAAGAATATTGATGACACCTGGTGGGAAACCAGCATATACACTCAATTCTGCCAACTTCAGAGCACTTAGTGGAGAGACCTGAGCAGGCTTCAGAACAACAGTGTTTCCTGCAGCAATGCAAGCAGCCATCTTCCAAGAGACCATCATTAATGGGTAATTCCATGGTGTAACTATACCACAAACACTAAAAAAAAATTTAAAAAAATCAGCTACTGAGTTTAAGGACTTACATCATTCCCTTATCCATTCATATCGAAAATGAATAATTTTAATGAAGTTAAATAACCAAAATCACAAGAATTGCATTAAAAACAGCAAATTCAAACTTCTGACTATTTATATCAGTTATAACTGAAAAAATAAGATGAAACAAAAATAAATTAAACAAAAAATGCAGTCACCTTCCCACAACTGTCTGCAGGTAGCAAAGAGTGATATAGATGAGACACACTGTGGACTTGAACACCCACATTTTGCTCTCCTAATTTCTATATCTATTGCTACTCTCTTATTTTTATGTGAGACTGGTGAATGGTAATTAAGACTGATGGACAGTTTATCCCCACTGCAATGTGGGTCCTACTCATTCAGTCACCTCCAAAACCTAAGGTATGTTTTAAAATTCCACATTACAGTTTGTGTCCTGGAATCTTTTCAATTAGTGCAGCATTTTTTGTTTAATTTATTTTTGTTTTGCCTTGTTTTCAAGGTGTGACTAATATATATATTAATGTTGAACAGTCAAGTAAAATAAATCAAAATCTGAAAGAAAGACTATGTTAAAAACAGCAAATCCAAACTAATGATAATTTGCTATAAACAAAAACAAGCCAAAAAAAAGTAAAAAATGGTGCACCAAGTGAAAAGATCTCCATGTTACAGGTTGTAATGTAGGATATAAAATGTACCCTGGGTTTTGGAGCTGACTGCAGAAGTAGGATCCATACTGCTTTGGAGATACACCAACTGTCAGTCTTAACCTCCATTTGCCAGTTTCACATAAACAATAAAATACTTAAAATAATCAAATAATCAAAAGAAATTAAGACAAGAAGAGTGGGTGTTCAAGCCCACAACATCTCACATCTATATCATCATTCACTGCCTGCCAATAGTTGGGCAAGATGATTGCTCTTTAAAGTAAAGAAGAAAAAGAAAGTAATAAGATACTGCAACTTGAGAATTTGGTTTTCAAATATTGCTCAAAACTTCATGAGTGCTATCTGCTCTAGTCATCCCTAATTTAGCAGTGTAAAACTATGATGGAAAGCAACTAATCATTGCCACCCACTGCCAACCCTTGGGCTACTCTTTTACCAACAAATAGTGGGATTGACCATCACTTTATAACACCCCCATGGCTGAAAGGATGAGCATGTTTGGGGTGATGGAAATTTGAATTCATGACCCTCGGATTGCTAGTTGAGTGTCTTAACAACCTGGCCATGTCAAGCTCCACTTGAGGGTAAGTTAAATAAACTTATCTCCTGAAATTGGCATTCTAGCCTCCATTAATAACGCACTAATTAATAGCCCAGTAGACAAAATATACTAGGATAAAGGATCCGAACAGTTATCTAAAATAACTACTATAGCTCCCAACCACCACTCATTAAGCATTGTAACTACGAAATTTCAGACCTTCCTTTATATACAGTAAAGTGTACCTTTGCATAAAGTAGTGCCAAGTTGTTTAAATAACCTTATTAACAACTGAAAATAATTATATCTTTCAGTAAAATTTCCTTAATGTTTTCTTCTTTATATTTATTTAATATATTCTTTTCTTTATCACAGAATATTTTAATAATTTTATTTGGTTTCTTTATTAAATTCTTTAAATATTAATTTTTGTATCAATATTTCGACATTAGCAATAAAATATTGTAATTTATTATAATTTTTACAAAATCTGAATAACTAAAATTATAATGCTTATAACAAAAGATTATGGTACATTAATCTTAAAAGAGTGTAAATCATATACTGGAAAAGCAAAATATTTTCTTGTATCAAAAATATTTATAGATTGTTATTATTTTAATTTCTAAATCTAAATCTTGTGCCTCTACTTTAGATATTGTATTTTCAATTTCTAATTCAACTGGATAAATAGTGTTAATAACATTATTTATTTCAGGTTTATTTATACTAATTAAGTCATCTACATATGTTGGTTTACATAATTTTCAATAAACCTGTTTTCATAAAAATAAAGACAGAAATTTGCAATACAAGTAGAATAGTTAGCTCCCATTGGAACTCCTATTACATGTTTAAATACCTGGTCATTGAAAAACATAATTATTATAAATGCAGAAACTTAATAAATCTTTTATGTTTTGGAGCTAAACTTCCTTTCTTTCAGAACTATGAAGGGATAAGAGAACTGTTCTATTAATGAATTTATAATAAATCTTTCAATAAAATTGTGGTGTAACAGTGTGTTGAAATCAAATATTTGAGTAGTACCTGATTATTATTTTTTCTTTACTTTTACTCATGTTATACATGAGAGACATTTTGGGCTTGAGCACCTACATCTCAATCTCCTAATTTTTCTCTTATTTATTTTGAATATTTTATTCTTCATGAAAGACTGGTGAATGGAAGTTAACACTGATAGATGGTTTATCCCTACTGCAACACGTGTCCCACTTCTGCAATCACCTTCAAAATCTAGGAACATTTAATATCCCAGATTAGAGCCTGTACCATGGAATCCTATCCATTGGTGAAATGTTTTTAATTTTTGTTTAGGCTAACTTACACAAAAATCTGACTTTCTAGTATTAAACAAATTTGCAGTTTCTCAAATGAGGCACTTTGATGTACCTGATCATATTCAATAAGCATTTTGAACATTTCTTTGAGTAACAAGTTTGTTGAATAAAAATTTTGTATTGGATGATTCCATTTGACATCACACTTGTCATGAATTTTGGACTCTAGCAATGTGCAATTATCAAGTATTATATGACACAACTTCTACCTTGTGTACAATTTTTAAATTAGTTTACACAAATGCCAAAGACTCGTTCTATTTTGGAATTTTGAACAGAGTACATAGAAATAAATAAGATTTCTTATAAAATACAAAAAGCATTCTCTTAGCAAAAATGTCACTTTAAACACTTACCCTTGCACTTCAGTTCAGAAACAGGACTTTTCAAGCAAATAAGAATCTAACCCATCTACAAAATATAGCTTGGCATCTTTGAAAAAACATTTCCTCAGATCTACTGCATACTCAGATACTTTAGGCCATGTTTACCCTGCAACTACAAACTGAAAGCTACAGATGCACATGTATGGTAAAATTTAGGAAACCTACCTATAAAGTTAATATATAATATTAGGAATTTGAACTTACCCAATAGGTTCTTTCTTTGTAAACGTAAGATTGCGGTTTGGCCTTGCATGGTTTATGGGAATAGTGGATCCCTGGATTTTGTCACACCATCCTCCAAAATACCTCCAAGTATCAATGGACATACCAACATGTGTTTTTAAGGCTAGAGTGTATACAGCACCAGAATCAAGGCTTTCCAGGGTAGCTAACTGTTCTTTGTGTTCATCCATTAAGTCTGCTAGTCTATAAAGTAATATACTTGAGAATATCATATCACTAATTAACTATAAAATATTATAAAATAGTTATTAGTTCAAACTATTACTTGAGCATATTAAATTCTTCAAAAAGTTAGGAGAACAACAAATAATATGTACTTCATTGCTCATCAATTGATGTAATATTTTAAGTACAAATCCCAGATATCAGGTGTAAAATAACCTAAATATATATAAATATTCATACATTGTAGAATATAACAATTTACAGTGAAGGTATGTTACTTGAAAGTTGAAAATTTATACCTATACAGTCTCACACACAGGTATGTATAAATACGACCAAAATTACCTATCCCAAGTGATGGGAAAACTTTAAGTTAACCTGTCAATTGAGATTATTTCATGGACTTCAAAAAGGTTAATTGTGTTGCACTTTGTTTCCCTCAGAGCCAAAAGACTGATCTACTGATACCACCAACCACAAAAAGTAATTATTGAGCATTTTATTCATGCTGGCGCAGATAGCCTCGTTGCTTTGTGCCATAAAACACTAAATCAATCAATCAATTATTCATGCTAAAAGCTACTCAGCAATAATATATGGTAAATCTACATTTTTATTCGACTTATTTTTCAAGTATATTTTAAGTTATATCACAGTTTGAAACATGAATGATAGTGTGATTAATTCCTAATAATTTAGTGTTGAATGTCCTGCTTGCAAAATAAAATTTGACATCAACATTATTCATGTCTGTTCTCCTGTCATATCAAAAGTGAATGTTTAACTTTATCTGCATGCACAGCTTCTTAAATACAGTGTGGAAAGCAGCTGCCATAAGCTGGAGGCAAATAAATGCTCAGACATTTGCAACACACATATATATACACACACACACACATTATTTATGGTATTTAAAAGAAAATAATTTCTTCCTTTATTACTTTTAATACTAGTTTTAAAAACTAATATAATTTGGAAGTTTCTAAAATTTCACTATTATATGCATTTTACATATGAAATAAAAATCAGTTTGTTATGAAATTAATAAACCAGAATTATAGTTTAACTAAATTTGAAAAGATTCAATAGAATGATAGACATCTCAAAATACTATCAAAGAAATTCTCAATAAAGTAAACTAGTTATATGTTAAAAATAATCATTGCTAAAACAATATAAAGAATAGCTAATAAAGATATCGTAATGAAATTTCAAGCACCATTTTAAACAGAGAGAATAAAATGGTAAACACACCTGTACATGAGATGACCTCTGTCTCTAGCATTCATTTTGCTCCATTCTCCTTCAAAAGCAACCTAAAGGTGATGGTTTTAAAAATGGATTGAATATCTAAGTTTATTTGCAACAAATTGACATTAAGATACTAGAGAAAATATTATTACAAAAATATTAAAAGCCTTCAACAGTCTGTTATGAACATTAAAATAAAATTCAGAAAATTATATATGAAGAGTTTGTGGTAAAATGTTTGATAATTTTCAAAGTCATGATCTCCAATATTTTTTGTGGTAACCTATTTTTATATTGATAGTAATGGTAATGTTTAGTAATATATGGTGAAGAATGATATACACATCAAATAACAATAAATTGTGGTCAAATTACCACAGTGATATTTAGTGTTTTATTCTTCAAAACAAAAATAACATTCACATCTCACCTTGGCAGCCATTACTGCCTTATGTACATCTTGTTTCGATGCACTCTCAACCTCACAAAGGATCTGTTACATAAAACACAAGAAATATATTTTTAACAACAGAAACATTTCAAATATTTTTTATGCACATTAGAAAAAGCAAACAAACATCAAAATCAAATTTAGTAATCATTTAAAAGAACACAAAACACTTATAAACAATAGCTATATTTCATTATTCAGAACATAAACTACAACAGTTTTTTACAAGCAAAAAAACTTGTAATCTTATTTTTGACAATATTTTACAAATAGACAATTTACATGTTACCTTAGTTTTGTCAATATTATACCCAAATGTCAGTAACAAATAGTTGATACTCATATTTAATTCTACTCATCCAGCACATTAATTGTAATTCTACTGTTAAAAAGACTAGCCTAAAGTACAACTTATAATTATTGTTTTGATGCTAATTCAAAGATAAACCTTAATACAGTTGACTGATTTCCATAAAAACAAGAGTTTAATGGGTTTAATATGTGGATGGAAAAGTGCAGTGACTTTTGCAAGTGGACTGAAGGAAAAAACACTGTTGAAGTTGAAATAAGACAAAATGCTTTATTTCCTGGCTCATCATCACAATGTAATGAATTAAAGGAACTAAAGTGTAATACATTATTTAGAAATTAAACAAAACTGACTAATTTGATCAGTAGGAGATATAGATAAAAAAATCAAGATACAAATGAAACTTCAGCAACTAGTCTTGACTCTTAAAAAACAGAAACAAGTCTGTTTTCAAAAATTAGAATGAATCTTTCTTAAAAGATCAAACTTACATCACAGACCACATTCTTATTACAGCTGAACAATAAGTAAACAAGGAATGGAAAAAATTATGGAATATTTATGTTCTCATACAACAGTCAAGATATCCCTCAAATGCAAGACCAAACAGGACAATCTGTTCCTATTTGTTGAATTTTGCATAAAGCCATTATTTTTGAGATAGTAAACTACAGAAACATCTTAAGCTTGTGCTAGTCCCATATCCAAAACAAAGGTTTTACACCAAGTGATTGTTCTACAAGGCTTAAAATTAAATGAGCTTGTTTCTGTGGTATGTCCTCCTAGACTGAGGTCATTCACTTCATAAGATGGCACAGAGACTTGTACAAGTTACTATGGGCTGGGGACTTATACTTGAACAAACACAGTTGAAATTATTGTTAGTGTATAATATAATATTTTGATTTACTGCATTAGGACTTGTCAAATTTAATGTGAGCATTCTTGTTTTTGTCTTTGTTCTGTGCAGATATAAGAAATTCTCGTTCTGTTTCAGTTCAGATGTTAAAAAGTATCTTATTAATAATTGTTAGATGGTTAAGCTTTTAGTTCAGTTGGAAGAGAACTTGACAGATGGTGAAAGTAGTCCTGGGTTAAAATCCTTCTCAAATTAGATGAAACAAAACTAGGTTTTCACACACTTAGAAGCCACTTAAGTAAATTTTACATTGTTAATAAATAAAGATTTTCAATATTGAAGGACTTGTATTAGCTTGCTTTTATTTTTCATTCTAGTTGAAAATTATTCTGTGGACAACATTTCTTGAACCTGTCAGAGATCAGCGTACCTGAATATAACAACTATAACCTGGCCTAAATGTGAGTGATATCAGTAGGAAACTACAAACACAAAAATCTATATATCTACAGTTAAAAGTATAATAGACTTGACCTCTTCTGAACTAGGATCAATAGATTTCAACTTCTTTTCATTAGTAGAGTCAACAAATTGGTTGTTAATGAAAAGCTGTTGAGGGAATTCCAAATCCAAATTGTTGGCTTTGATTCTGACCTGCAAATAGATTATCATACAAATAAAATATGAGTAATAATGATATGTTAATTTTAATAAAAATTTTAACTATTGTTCACACAGAAAAATATTGCAATCACTTTCAAAGCTTTTTCTATTAAGATTTCAAAACACACAAAAGGAGTTTGTTTTTAATGACCAAAATAAAAAATTTATATATACCAGAATTTAATAAGTAAATTGCACTGTAATCAGTTCTGAAATTGTTTCAAACAGAATTATTCCAAATATGATGTAATACAATGCAAGAGAATCAATATAAATAAAATTATGAAAAATTAATATTTTGGTATAAGAAAAATAAAGCTTTCATTCATATCACTTACTATTCACAATAAACCTGAATAAATCTTTGAATTAGCTCAAAATGTAATATACTAATTTATATCTTCAAAGATACAACCCTAAAAATCTGACATTGACTCAAATACTGAAACAGTAAACCTTAATAAACTTCTCGATAAACCATAAATTTAATAAAATGATCTACACATATAAAACATGAACCTCAAGAAATCTCTTAAATAACTGGCTCAAGATTAACGTATTTAGCCATGAACTTGAACAGCAGTCCTGAATAAACTTCCTAACAAGTCTTAAATCCAGTGATTTAAAAACAGAGGACCCCAACTAAACCTTTAGACCTATAAATACATCAAGTTATATATTTGAACAAACATTAAACTAAATAAAAAACATGAAATCAAATACTACACCTTGATTTTTAAATTAATTTAACAGTAAATCTTAAAAAATAACAAAACACAAAGAAAATAAATCAACCAATTTTAAAATATTTATACATACACATTTATGCAGTGAACTTCAAGGCATCTCAAAATTATTGGCCAAAGGCATAACAAACAGTGAATCTTAACAACTCTCATTAAGCCTAAATTTAACATTCTGACTATTTATATTCAAATAGTGCACATTAAATACATTGATATTTGTATTTAAAACAATGAACAAAAGAAAACTTCAATTCCTAATTTCACTATTTTATGCATTCCAAAAATTAATATAAAAAAACTATCTGTAGTCAACCTCTTAAACTGATCTACTGGTTTATTAATTCAAGAATTTAAACTTCCAAAGCTCTTCCAGTAAGCACTAATTTTGGCTTCTTAGTTTGTGTATCCAAGTTCTGAATCATATTTGTACTTACTGGTACATACACTGAATTTGCTAACCTGGTACCTCCTACCAATTCATATTAAATATTGCTCTTTGATTCATGTATTAAAGCAGCAAACCTAAAAAAAAACTGAAAGTAACATACTGGATCAAAATGAAGAAGAGGACCTGATGAAATCCCACGACTATTTAATACTACTGTCTTGATAAATTCCTTGAAAATAGTGGACAAGTAGACATCTTCATTCTCAAGTTGTAAATTGCATTTTTCTTTTAATTCTTCTATGAGCCTAAGAAAAAGTGCAACAAAATGTTAATTAGTATTTTGAAAAAAAAAACAAAAACAAACTGAAAGTATAAGAAAAAATTATGTAACTTCTTTTTCAAAATACTTGTAAAATGGATTAAGATCTTGTAATTTTTGCTTTAATGACTACTATGTGTGTAAAAAAGAAAAACTGGTGTGTAGAAAATAGGCTGAACAAAAGCAAATTTTTTATTAACATGAAACATTGTAATATATACTATACAGAAAAAAAATGGTTGCCTCAATAGGATACTAAATAATTAACATAAGTAACAAGTGAACATAAAATCCTTGTACATAATTTGACACAACTTAGCCATACCTATTAACATACTAAGAGTAGATAACTTAGTCAATACAATTACTATTTTGTCCTAAGCCTAAGAAACCCACAATTATCTAAATGTGCCATGAGAGATTAATGAAAATCATCTTCATATTACAAATAGATTATCAAAATCAGATTGATTTCACTGCTTCACTCCCCTTGACCCTCCTTTACTTTCAAGATGTTCTTTCACTAATTTAGGTAACTGGTTCTGGGATCAATAAATTATACTGATTATTTACCGTGCTACATCCATAGAACCCGCTCCACTCTTGAAAAAATCTGTTTCATCGTTAACTTCAAGATTTAGAATGCCTGTCCATATATTCTGGAAAATTAAGGTCATGATATCAGTACTTTTGTTTAAAATGCTTGTTTTTATCCTTTTTAAGTATTTTGGTGTAGAATGCCTGTATAAACTCTTAAAACTTTAATGACAGTATGTCATTAGTCTGATTTAGAATTCTTGTCTTTATCTCCTTAAAAAGTGATTTCATCAAATCAGTATTTTGCTTTAAAACATTTGTCCATATCTGAAATAGTTTATTTTATTTTATCAATATTTTGCACATCCTATAATTTCATTTAAAACTTTAACATGATAATCCAAAAATGAATACCAATATCAAATTTAATTTGTAACATAGCACCAATTTTAGAATGATAAAAAAAGACACAAGTGTAGAGGATGGCATTTCAAAAGTGTTCCGCCTTCCTTCTTCAACCTGAAGATGAAAGACAGAACACTTTCAAAACATTGTCCTCTGTGCTTACTTGTGTCTCCACAACAGGCAGTTACTGTCCATTCTACAAAGTCTTATCAGGAATACTCTGACTAAACAATCTATCAAAGATTATATCAGTATTTTTTGACATTTTAAAATTGTACATATGGCTAAACAAATTGATCCAAAAGATACAGAGTACTAGTATTCTGTTCAATTTGCCATGCTATATTTAGGGAAATAACATATATGTCAGTTTCCTAATTTCAGCTCATTTTGTGATATGTTACTTTAGTGATATATCAATTGGTTTGGTTTGTATGCAGTTGTAGCATAAATATATCATCCATAAAGTTGTTTAGATTGCCTTGTTCTAGTTGCTTTACTTCCACATTCTATATGGTAAACAACGCCTATCTTGTATTATCTTTTGATGGCTGATTTTACATTATGTGAATGTTACTGCAATTGCCTAGTAGTGTGAAACCAAAGGACATGAGATACTGTCAACTAGACAAAGAAACCAAGTTTATTTGTAAAAAAATTCAGGCATTCTTTCTTGACTCAACTAGATATTTATAGAGTAACCAACCAGTCACTTAAACTGGACAGAAATGAATATAACTGCACTGGTATTTTGTATGGGAGCAGGGCTATGCAGGTACACTAACAGGATGCGTGACACAGCAAGGTCCACACCCATGGGATCTGAACCATCATAAGGGTTCATGTTATTGTAAAATCCACAAATGGGATACAAAACACCTTAACATAATCCAGGATGGGAAGAGTAAAGCAGCTGCTTCACTTGTGGATTGATGAAGTACTGCTAAAAACAACATCTGTACTTTATTGTGCAATAAAGATGGCAGAACAATCAGTTCCAAATAATGGCTCAACAGATCCCAGCCAACCTGAAACATGAACACTTTGTGGAGCTATAAAGTAGGCAAAATATTGATACCAGCTGTCAGATCAGAAGATTCAGTAAAACTCGTAACAAGTAATGGTTAATGCTGTAGAAAAGTGATGGATCTCAAGTTGGGCTTGACTAATGGCTTGAGATAGGGTGGGGTACACACTAGTCAATTTGCACTAAAAAGTGTTCAACCCATCTTTCTCTGAAGCACAGACTGTAGTATTTGTATTAGATGAGAACTGTATAACATGATTTAGAAAACCAGAAGAATTCCATGTGAATCATGAAGCTATCTTCAACAGCCAACTGTCTTCTTTGTTGAGTAAAGTGTTCAACCCAAATTTCTCATGTGGTGAAGACACATACTTCATCTCCCCTACCCTTAAATCTGATGATTTGGGTGATACAGACTACTAGACACTTGCACAGTTTTTAATTTAAAAAAACTGACAGGAATGAACAGTTGCTACATGTTATGATGGAATAAAGAGCAATAGAACTTGGAACAGCAAGGCTGTTCATTTAAATTTCTCATGTCAAATGTAAGATAAATAAATGTGATGTATGATTTTCCAATAGAAGTTCCCCATTGTTCACAAGAGTATAAAGTGACTAACATACAAAATTCACTTAACAATAACTTACAAAAGCAGTACATTAACAAAAGTGAAAGAATAAATATTTCAGTGTTGCAACTGCATTTGGTTGTGGTACATACCTGTGGCACAAAAGCAACTAAGATCTGGCTAGAATGGTATATACATGATAGTCTTACAAAATGTTCCTCAAATGAGCTACAGAAAATGAATACAAAGTGCATAAAACATAATAATAAGAATTGTCCATACATCATAGGAAAGCCTTTGGTGCACAAGCTTAACCAAGAAGGAATCTGGACAGAAAAATGATTAGCCACTGGGGGATGAGGTTGGTTGGTTTGGCATTTTATGGAGCAAAGCATTTTATGTTGCTATCTGCAATATGACTTATCCAAACCTGCTTGATGTTGGAGATAAAGCTGCAGACACTTTTCTAGCAGTCTAAGAAACAAGATAAGCCACAGAGGTGAAAGCAATTATCACCTCCAATCAGCAGTCATGACACCAACATAACTTCCAAACTAATATGGGTGGGACTGGTTGAACTTTACTAGCTCAAATTGTCAAGTGGGTAAAGAACTAGTGCAGGAAATAGCATGGTGACTTGGAAAAATAGCTGATTTAAAGGGCTTGAGGACCCTTATATTCCTAGCAAACAATGCATTCATTTTCTAATGTAGCATATCATCAGATATTAAGGAAACCCCTCCAACGATATGAGTAGTTAGAACTCTGTAGAGCATACCAACTAGTATTAGCCAAATTTTTCATTGATCTTCAATCAATGAGGGGATCCAGTTTTCTAAGTGTATATTGGAATATAGTAACAAGAAAAGAAAATTTAATCTTAGGAAACAAGCTTTTAGTTCAGACATCTCAACTTATTTGAATTTTACAATGATTATTTTGTGAAGGCTGAAGTATTAATAAGTTGAATCTGCCAGCCCACAGATGACATTACCATTGCTATTACGTGTAGCTTCAGTGGATATCTCAGCTGTTATTGAAGTAGTTTATGCAGTAGCCAGAGGAAAGCTGAAACAACAACAGTACTTGGAAAAGTTTAATGGTGACAGTAGGAATATGCCAAAATGAGCAAATAAAAAAAAGAACATTAATATGGACTATGTGCAATAGAAATACTACATGGAATCATTTTTGGTATTTGTAAGGTGCATTAATACACACCAATCAATTACACACAAGATATAGAAATTAGAGGCATTAGATTTGATCTTACCATTGAGTCAGGCACTGCTGAATATTTTATGTGCCTCAGATGAGTATGTGTAATAAGCAGAACTGCACCACAGTAATGTTGAAGGTATAAATATAAAAGTATATAAAAAAGTTATGACTAATATAATGACAGACTCCAGAGAACATATTAAGAAACTAATTGCTGTACATTTAGAGTATAGCAAAGATGTGTGTAACCTTTGAGTATATAAAAAGGTTAATAAAAGAAATATTGAAATCTTCATTTCAAACTTCCTTATTTTATCTGTAAAGCCTCAAGTTAGTGCCTATATGCTCAGGGGCATAGATTTTTTACACCCGATGTGGGGGATGATTTTTGCAACCACTTATGTAGACTGTTTAATTTGCAAATTGATAATCTCTGATTACGTGAAACTGAAAGCTGTAAACATGCAGTCACAGAGTAATCTTGTTGCCGTGATACTTCAAGGTTTCCATGCAGGTTTATACAAGTGAGGTGTTGTAAACAGTTTTCAGAATGTTAACAGAATAAAGACAAATGTGTCACAAATTAACTGCCACGATGACCACTATACTTGATAAGGTTAATGATAACTTTCATTGCATTAATTATGTTTTCAAATATTAATAAAATTAGTAATTACCCTTGATAAGTTTATATCTACTGAAAAACTGTTCATGTTGGTTGATTAAAATAATTAAAATGTTTTTGCAAACTCTTGAAAATCACACATCAATACAATGTAGCACATAATTATTCATACTTTTCATTGAAATAAGATTCATTTAGTCCTCTAGTCTACAAGTTCCCAAACATATACCTCTTTTGTGTTTATGATTTTTTTCATAAGCTCTTCTACATTTATCTTGTCAACCTCGTCTTTGTGAATGTGACAGACTGCTATATGGTTAAGGCGGCACTGATACATAGTCTTCAACTGTCTTAATGCAGAAAAGCTGCGTTCACATTTGCAGCTGGATACTGGACATACAAGCAAAAGTTTCAGGAGAAGAAACACTTCAAACATCTGCTGGCTTGTTTCATGCATTTTACAGTAAGCATCCTTCATACCTTTCAGAGATACTGCTTTTGTTGTTCCTTTGAACACAAGAAACTGAAACTCAAGCAGTTGTGCAGAGATTTCTGGATAGAAGTCTATAACCAAGTTGTCAATCTTGCCAGATGTGATCATGTTCTCAAATGCCAGATATTGCCTCAAGTCATTGTTGTCTGTATTAAATATAGTGGTCAGATGTTCTATGACTGTGTCTACAAGTTCAAAATATTGGCTTCTCTAGTAATCTCTAGCTGTTGCAGAATGGTGTTTTGAGCCATCACCTGTGATCCTTCTGGGGGGTCTGCGAATGCATGGTAGTTCAATAGGCACCAGATCTAAGGAAGTTACCTTTTTCTTAGCTCTATCAAATATTTGTTGTAATTTTCCTCTGTTCACAATACCTGCAATTGCTCAACTGTCATTGCAGATGCTTCAATCATGCCTGATACTATTGCTGATTTTGCTTGGAATGCACGGTTTAGTTTCTTTAATGCAGTTAATGGATGCTGAGCCATCAAAAATCCTAAAACTGTTTTTCCTTTGTCAAATCTGTCAACCAGACCTCATGCTTTCACTGCTACATCTGATTTTTCATTTGCTAATTCAGACAATGTCAGTGTAGTGATCATTTGCACATGTAATTGCAATTAGGTGGCACAATCAGCGTGTTGGACACAGTAGACGGATGTATTTAACTGGATCATTGTGGCTTTCTGACGATACAATATTTTCAAAGATTGTCTTGTATTTGTCTGACCTCTGAAGCAAGACACCAATTCATGTACCCACTGGATAGAATCTTGAACACATTCACAAGCTTCAGCTGCATGTTGCATTATTAAATTAGCCTTGTGTATTCTGCAGTAAAAAAACAAAGTTGACAGTTGCCTCGCATCCACTGTACGCACCACTCATGTTAGAAGCTTCATCATAAGTTTGTACTCTTAATCCTGACAGTGTAAACTGAGTCTAGTCAGTACATCAAGAAAAGTCGAGGATGTTGTTTCACCAATAGTATTGGAAACACTGTACAAACCAAGAAATGTCTCATGGACGTCAAGGTTTTCATCTATGTATCTTACACGTATTGCTTCCTGTTCGGCACCTGTAACATCTTGAGTGCCATCAACCATTAATGCAAAGATTTTATTTACATTGCTGCACTTCGTGTGCTATGTTCATCAGTATTTGATGGCTGAACATCTCCATTATTTCATTCTGAGCCTGGGGTGATGTGAATGTGGTTTTCTTTGACAAGTAGGCCGTCAACTCAGGATCTTCCTCTTCCAGGAGCTTCATTAACTGCAGGAAGTTCTCCTCTGTATCAGTATGTCCATGTAGTGCTAAACCTTGATGCAGTAAAAAACATGTAAACTCCTGAATATTTTAGCTAGACTTCTTTTGCATTCTTCCTGTTGCTTCTTTTTTCCATCATTTAGCTGGACAGTCACTGAAATTACAACAAACGAACCTTCTGAAGATATAGCGAATTGGTTTTTGTTGAATTTCTGCTTTGTCTTTTTCCAGTTGCAAAAACCAGCAGATATGAAGGTATACTCCACTGGCCTCTCTAATTTCCCTCTAAAAAGGCCTCTGTTTTCTGTCTTGGCACAATGAAAGCATACAACTTTTTTGAGTCTGATTGTTGAAGTGCAGCTATGGGAACTCATCAAACCACTTGCCCTGGAAGCTGATATTTTGAGATTTTGCTTTCTATCATGGTATTAGCTGTGCATCTTGATGATATGGTTTTCCACACTGTATCTGTGGAGTGTCAGATTTTTCATTACTGCACAAACTTGTTTCACAACTATCTGGTGGTTCATGATGTGCAATAGTTGCACAAGCATTTTCAGACTCATCCTCTGATGAACACGATATTTCCTCTCTATGGCAAGTTTCTATTCCTTTGCTTGAGGTTGTTGGATTATCTGCATCTGCATTGTCACTTGTAGTACTAGTAACTGGCTTGCAGAACTATCTAATATTGGAAAGTTTCAGACGCTTGCTTGTCGTAATTAGAATCTGTTTCCCAGGTGACTCAACAGGTTAAAATACAGTCTTTATTGAAAAACTCTAACGTACAAGGAACAAAAATATAACAGAATGGAAGTAGGACTGAACTGTACAATGCATTTAAGTCAAACTCGCAAACCTCACAGTGACTACCGAGCCAACTGACCTCTTGGGCATCACTGGTACAATAATATGTGCTAGTTACAACACAAGTAATTGCAAGTTTCTTGAAAAATACTTAAACAATCACAAATATATTATATTCCTGTTAAAGCTCATCAAAAGGCAAACATGTTGTGATGTAATGTCTATGAGCACATCTATTAAATAAAAACACCTGAACAAAAACTAGCAATACAATTTGAGAAGAGGCTTCAGGCCATTGAAATCGCTCCTTTTGTGTTCTAATTATACAAAAAAATCCAATATTTTTATTATCTATGATAAGGGAATATATTGTTCTTTTACCCATAAAGCACCAGCACTTTATTAGAGGGTGGTGATAATCTGAAATTTCATGGATTAATGAGGACCACAAACACAGGTCTAATGAGTCCTGTTGTAAAATTGAGGCTCAGACTAAAGGGAACGTAGGGGGGTGATGTAGGGCACGTCTGGATCCGAGTGACCCGAACCAGTCATTAAATGTACACTAAACATACACTATGGTCAGCAGCTTCGGCAGCTAAGGAAAGTAAGGCATTCGACAATAAAACTGGCTAGACATGCATAAGAACAAAGGGCATAGAAAAACTGCACAATATACACATTAGATTGATGCAGCTATAAGCTACAAATGGCCTGCCAGATCTAGATCACAGGAGCTTATGCTTGGGAGTAATATTTTCGAATTTCATGCTCTGTTCAATCTGTTGTGAGGAAAATTTTACTTGATCTTACATTACATACAAGACATAGGCAGATTCTGTGATTCTGCATGTATACTTAGGACTACTGACTGACACTTACAAACTATAGCTTAGATCAAAAAGCTTAGAAGCATGCCTATATTAAAGATGTACATTTCAGCTACTGAGAAACCTATATCTAGGCCTAATTATGTTATTCGATTGGTAAAAACATGAGAATCACAAGAACAAACACATAGTTTGTAGGCCTGTGATGCAACAAAACAATTCAACAGACCAAACTGTAGGGGGGATAACTGTATGCACCAACCCCCCCTAAAATGAAGTGGGATTCCACCTATTCACCCCCAGAATCTATGCCCCTGTACGTGCTCCATTCGCCCACTGCATCCTCACCTAAAAATAAATAAAGTTTGAACAACAGGTAGTATTAGTTGAAGCTCCAACGACTAACCAAACTAACCTTTTGACCTACTCTCTTCCTCTCCACCTGGTTCCATCACATGAGAACTAATGAATACAGGTTAACTGTGATGAATAACCTGGAAGGCATTAACCAAAAATACAGTGTACCTGCAATTTTATTTAATGCTTAGAAATTTTTTTAAGTTATGTACTTTAGATATTCTACAGGTAGGTGAAATTTTTTCATGGAAAAAACAGTAACAAACAGACTTACACAATGGTAAGATAGATAATAGTTTTACTTGATGTTTCTCAGAAGTCTAATGCAAGGATATTTTGACACGATAAAACTGAAATATTAATCTGCAAGTTAAACTGTGAGTTGTACATGAGCTTCACAGATAATGGTTTATACATCATAAGAAATATATCAATATTGTGTACCCAATATTTTATACAGCTGCAATAGGAATAATTTCAATTATGCACATTGAAATATTTCTAATAAGCAAATTGTCCTACTGAATATTTTCCCAATATGCGTTCATTACAAAACAGTTTTGAAACATGAAAATGCAGTCTGTATGTATAATAGTGTGAGGTAGGAGGTAACATTTAAACAATGAAACCTTATAATTTATGCCATGACTATGGCAGTTTTAAAGTGGAAGAAAGCCCATAAAAAGAAGAAAAGAAAGGTTTTGTCAAAAGTTAATGATTAAAGTGGGGTTAGTATTGAAAGTGGGGGATGCATGTCCCATTGTCTGATGGGGCAAAGGGCAACCCTATTCTCACAGGTAATTTAATAAAAATCCAGAGAAACAATGGGATCACAAAGTCCTCAGGTTGCTCAGACATATTCTACAAACAAGGATACATATATGTTAAGCCTATAATAATCAATTTAACCAGTATCACTGATAAAGGCCTTGATACACTTTGGAAGCCAAAGAAAGTTGAATCATTAGATTCAACTGAAGGAGCCTAGCCTCCCAGTGGCCCAGCAATTGATATTGCTGTTGATGCCAAAGGTACTTCCATCTCCAAAAACAGAAGAAGTTCTTTCTAGCACAAAGGGCATCTTAAAGGACACTTAAGTCCTGCAAAAATAGATGTCTGGTGAACATCAGAAGGACTGATATCACTGATGAATACCAAGGAATTCATGGTGAAGAAAAGCCAGACAATTCATTCTGTGGTTCCTACCATCACCAAAAGAACTTTCACCTCGAGGGCAAGATCTTCCAGAAGATTACATAAAACATATGATGTCATAGTATCTGAGGCACTACCAGCATAGTTACCATAAGAGACACACCAGAAGAGAGAGAGCATAGAACTATCTTGCAAGCCACTTAAGATAATAAAATACCAGCCTACGTTAGAGCCGATTCCACTGCTTAACTCAATGGTTATATGTAATTCCACTGGGTTTAGATTGCATAGAGAATGATACACAATTCAACAATATTTTAAAAAACTGAGCTTTCTTAATGTATCTTCATAAAAATTGGTACAATTTTGTTAAAGATTACAAGTATTTTGTACCTAAAGAATGAGATTGTTTAAATAAAGTATTTTCATTAAATATTTGTTATTTTTGTATTGTAGTTATTTTCAGTCAGACTCTGAAAATTTCGAGTGTTTTCAACATATTGTCAAGTGAAATGTTCAAAATTAAAACAAGAAAAATGTACTTATCTTTTAATTTTGAATTATTTTTAAAATCTTCTTAATATTAAGCTTTTACTTTTTTTACAAAAAGTTTATTTTTAATGTTTTATTTTCCCTTCCTATCTTTTAGCATTATTACTTATTGTGACAAACATAAATAGGCATTTCTGAGTTTTCTTTGGCAGAAACACTAAAGATATTAGCAAAAAGTTGGAATATTTGTTTAAACATTAAGCCTGATAAACTAACAGGGCTTATGCTTTTAAAACAGAACTACAATATAACTATATTAGAAAACTAAAACCTTATTAAAATTTAATTGTCTATCTAACTAACATATTTATAAGTGAGAAATGATACTAAAGCACTAAATTCTCTGTGGAATTCTTCCAATAATTTTAAAATAGCTATTGGGAAACAGTATTTTAAAATGTGATTTTTTTTTATTGGTTATAAACATCTAGCCCAACTAAATGGTTGAAAAGTCACATCAATGTGTGTGGAGAATGGTCATTGCATCTATACAGAATTTGCAGAAATTTCTCTCTCTTTCCTCCAAAAGTCCCTTGAGATGATTGAAAAAATGTACAACCAAAGCAATTAACTAGATACTTTCTATATACCAGAGGTTTAGTAGAGTCAAATCATTATCAAATTACAAAGTCCAAATGTTAAAACTTTTCAATAATTAAATAAAGCTTAATAATTTTTCATTAAAGTTTATTTTGAAATAAGGGAATTAAAACTTAGGTAATATAAAACATTGAACTATGATGTAAATCTTAATGATAATTTCACTGATGAACATTGGTAATAAAATTGTTTAAATAAGTTTTGAATGCAACAAGTAAAATCTTGTGACATGTGAATTACACAGTTGACCGTAATCAGAAGGACCTGCTCATAAACAACAAGTTAACCAACATTCTCATGAAGTGGTACTAAGTGGGTGGAGGATTGAGTTCTCTATAATTGGGAACAACCTCAGTTGAGATGAAAGGCCCCTCCTCCTTTGAGATATAAGGAAGAGGTCCAGCACTTGCAAGACAGGATTATTGTAAGCTGAGTGAAACCTGTTGATGGCCCAAGCAGACCATAACATGCGAAAGGTACTTGCATCTCCATAAAACTGAACAACCTTTTCAAATAAGAGAAGACAACAACACTGGAAGCTCTGATCACTTTCTATGGTGAATGTATGTCTTGTATATAGAGTTAGATTATAAGTATCTTATTTTATACCCAAGTTTTAATGGAAAGTACTTTGGCTTCTGCACTTGAATGCACATGAAAAGTTTTGGTGGTTTAACAGTTTATTTTTTGTTTTATACTAAGTTCTAGCTCTTATATGCATATGAGTGTGTGAAAAAGCAGGGCTTGGAAGATATTTTTATCATGAATGTTTACTCATACACATGTGATCATGCAAGCAAGAAACATGTAAGGTCAGGTTAAGGCTATAAAATGTAATAATTGTTTTTTGTTATTTTTATTATTTGATTAAAAAGTTATTTCTCTTCATGTATTTTGTGATTAATATGAAAGAAAATATTTTGTATCTACTTATTAAGTTGAAGTAGAGAATGTGATTTTGGGGATAGTAAGTACGGTTTTTGAAGGCTGTATGAGCTAAAATATTATATTTTATTCTCCTTTTAAATTCTTGTTAAAGGTTATTACATATTGCACTGCTTGATTTGCATTTAACTTCATATTTATCTGTTTCATTTTATGCCTATCTTTTCATGACAAAGTAGCTTAAAATAATTATTACATTTTTAAACATGTATTTTTCAACATTAAAGATGTTCTTTCATTTTTCATGTCTTAACTATCATGAGATCTTTTCCAATTGTTAGTTTCTTCAGTTTTAAAATGAACAATGTACCTCTGTGTTTTCTTTATTTCTTTTTTCTGATTGTATGTAATTAAGCAATGCTTCATTTATACTATAGTGTATTCTCACATATATTTTTCAGTATTAGAGTATTTTATATATTTCTTTAACATTTATAAAGAATTAAAAGCTTTTACTTAAAAAGTGATTTTACATTAATGTATCTAACTTATTTTTAGTTTATCTTTTACAGAAATTACTCCACATCTTTGTTAAAAGGGTTTGTGTGCGTGCGTGCGTGTGTTTTCTTATAGCAAAGCCACATAGAGCTATCTACTGAGTCCACCATGTTAAAGGGGTTTAATATTGTAATTTACTGTCAAAGAATTTATAGCATTCACTTGAAGTGTATGCTTTCAATAATGAAATTAATGTGCTCCCTGATTGGTTTTAAGGTTAATTTTAACCTTCGGCTTGAAGAAAAACCAGAAATACAGAAGGGAGAAAAAAGTGTGATAAGTAGGCATTTATGTTTTCATCTGGTTTAGGGATATACAAATTAAATTGTGTTCATTTATTTAGTTTATATGTAGTTTTAAAATAAATACATGGTCTTTTTTTTAGTTACTGAGATTACCTTCTAATTCTTTGTTACTTTACAAGGCCATACTATGCATACATCTTTTCATCTTCATACACAAGCTTATAAAATAAATTGACTTAAAAATAGTTGTCAGTATCAAGTTTAATGTGTCACAGTTTTATATTTAAAGATATAATACAAACCTTAACAGAGTCTGCTAATTTCAGCTCTTCCTGTGTTAATTCTATTTCTTGTGTTTCATCCTCAGACTGCCCATACTTTGCAGCATTGATCATCTTTCCATCTTCAAACATCAGCCTCTGAACATTAATCTATCATTTAAGAGATAAATAAAATTTTAAAATTCAGTTTTGAATGTATGTAGAAAAAAAACATTTGTACTATGAACCAAAACATGTAGGAATGTTTTCCACATATAATTATACAATGAAGAAAATTATAGTCAATTATTTTAACTTTATACATTTGCTCATAAGCTTGTTTGAAGGCAGTTTTGATCTGAAAATGAATTATAAGAAATTTATTTTAAGATTTTTTTCTCAGTAATTCAATAACAAAATTTCTGATAGACAGAAATCAATTTTGGCTGGTCAAAAATACTCCAAACAAACTGCGGACAAAACTGTTTTTTGATAGATATGTAAACAAGACACTTCAGAAGGTACTTTAAACTATCAATGATAGAAGGGGTTGAGGTGGAAAATTAAAATTTTCCAAAATTAGTGTTAGGTGCCTCAAGTTATTCTCTTTTTGAGATAGAGCACAGTCAACTAGATATTTTCGTAATTACATTACTGTAAAGTCAAATCTGAATTATCACCCTGAAAAAAATAAGATATAAGTCAGCACAAGATGAACTCAGTGGACATGTAACTTCAACAACAGCTACTGAAAATATGTAACCAAGCCAAAAGATTAAATAAGACATTAGATCATGAACAGAAGAATGAGTAAAACTATTTACATGTGCTCTTTATACATTAATCCAACAATCAACAATAGTTTATTCAGAGAGGAAAAAACTATCATACTCAATGTACAACGTTTGTAAAAAGGTATGGTGTGTAATCAGTACAATTCTGAAGCTGAATTTCAGCTAACTACATCAGTGATTTAAGCAAAACTAATGACACTGATTGCTGAAAAGTCTTTTCACATTTGGAACCATCATGTAATTCCCTCAAGAGCATAACTTATCAGGCATTATCCTAACCATAAAGCAAGTGTGATGAACTGGTTTGTTGATGATAAAGCATCGAGTGAAATGATAACAATCATGATAATGCCTGGTGTAAATATTCATGAGACTGTTCCAGTCTATGTAAAAATTAATGAGGTGAAAAAAATAATCAAACAAATTTGAAAAATTGTGGGGAGCAATACAGCTATGTAGGAACAATATTCCACAATAGTACATTGATGAGTCATATAACACAGTCAACACAAAAATAAGGTGTAATGCACTTTGTAAAGCACACATACAGAGATAATACTAAAACAATGAATTTATAAAATTGTCACCTGTCATTCTGTCATTCATTGTTTCTTGTGATTCACAAATATATGCAATACTTGTGTGTTTCCATAATTATTTCCATTTATATAAGTAACTAAAGAATATAAGTCAATATGGTTAAATGCTTTTACTTTAAAAAATAATAAGTTTTTTTATTGCATAAAATATAATACTTGTAAATGATAATTTTTACAAAATTTAGCAACTAGACCATCAATTGTTGTCTAAAGTATCTTACAGGTTTCCCATCACTTCCAAATAACACCAGGCCTTCATTATGAACAATGGCTGGTTGCTTCATTCCTTCAATGGTAACCTCTTGACCGGATGGCACTGGAGCTGACCAAATCCGAGACCCATACACTTTAACAGGCTGACATAAGAAATCATATACATAGACAAATTATTAAAGTTAACAATCTAAAGAACATATTTAGTTAGAACAATATCTTGCACCTAACATCTCGTCAATTTACACCTAATCTTTCAAAAACACATGGCTATGCCAACTGGCACATGATACTAAAAACACTTGTGCTATAAACATGATATTATACATAAAGTTCACAGGTTCAAATATTTAAATACTATTTAATATTTGAAAGGCTTATCAAGCATCTTCCTTTCTGTAGTTTCTACAAGAAAACTATCTTTTATATGTTTATAACCATAGTTAATCAAATTGTATAACAAAAGCAGCAATTAATCTGGTGATGTGGCTTTGATCATGTGTAAATTCTGCTTTATAAATAGGTAAGCTCTCTTAAAATGTAAAAACATTAGATATGTTGATAAAATATTTTGTAACATCTTACACAAAAACAGTTTTTAATAACTATTTTTCACAAAAAAAAACAAAAACACCCCAAATAATGGTAAAAACAGAGGTCTCAACTGCAGTGATCTTGTTTCCATTTATCAACTATTTAATGTGTGGAATACTGCTTAAATCTTCATTTGTAAAAAGCAAAATTTAATAACCTAACTATCTCATGATTATCAGATACTACCCTTTCTTCATCATCCCTCAAAAATCTTACTCCCATTCTAACATTTTGTTTACCCTTGATGTATTTAAAGAAATCCTTAATGTTAAGTTTTACAATTTATCTGCCAACCCTTTTCTCATATATCATTTTTGAAATCCTAATTTCCTGTTTCACCAATTTTTTTGACATTCTATTATCTTCTAAGCCTTCTGTCATAAAAGTCAATTTAAATTTTGTACATTTATGTAATTACTATAGACATAAGGATTGTCTTTTGGTAAAAACCAGCACATGTTGGTGTTTAAAAGACATTTAAATTTCATTAATAAATGACCTTAAAACACTATTTTTTTTGTTTTAATAGGACAGTGAATGTTTGGCTTTAGAACTTCTATAGGAGAGTTTCACTTAAACACTAACTGTAATTAACAGTTAGAGACTTAATAAAATCTAGTGGACAGTATATGGTTTCCTCAGAGTCAGAGTTCATATACCATTAATGATTCATATTTCCATGACTTTTCCAAAATTTTCCATAGTGCTCCAAACTGATTTTCCAGACCAATTATAACATAATATAGATCATATAATCCACATTAACTTTTATTTTATACATATTTTGTTAAATTATATATACATATAATTAAATGTGAAATCCAATGATACGAACAGAGACTAAAAATTTTTTGACTTTACCACCTTGTTTGCAATTTCTTCATGTAAAATATGAAAAAGACTATTTACCATAATATTAATTAATTTATTTACACTGTAATTAATTACTGTCAAGGTTATGGAGGTTTCTAGAAAGCCCAAGTAGTAGATACATAAATGGCTGTGACCACAAGACTAGAAATAGAGTAAAAGTAAAGTCACATATAAGAGAAGTTCTGTCACAATAAAAAATTATAAAATCTGAAATTAACCATTGTGGAACTGAATGGCAAAGTAGCTAATATATTAACAGTAAAATTAATTGTTTGAAAGATATAAAAGCAAAATAATTTGTCTCATCAAAGGTTGTTCTATACTAATTAAACCCACATATGTAGACTCTGACAAAAGGAAAATGATTATTAGTATTGGAAGTTCAGAATACAATTGAAATAACTCACATAGCAATACAATAATGCAGCAATAAAGTAAAATAGTTTGGTTTATCAACAGCAGTTTAAAGCAACTGAAATAAGTGGTCTTTTGACAAGAAAACTTTAAAGTGTTTAAGATATAACCATGATCTCCATCGTGTAAAGAATTTTTTGTACATACATACTTAGAAAAACAAGTGGTGTGTATGCTATTTATTTATTGTTGAATTTACCTTCATGAAGTCACACACTTAACGTATTGAAATCTTTAGCCTAACAAACCCATATGTTTATATCACTTTATATACATATTTTTAAGGATGGTGTATCTTTTTTGAAATATTTGATATTTAGCCCAAAGTTCTGCAATATTATTTGTAAGGATAAGTTTCTTTTTCCACATATTTTCAATCATCTCCCTCTGTTCATTGAGGTATTGCTTATATTTCTATCTATTATTTTGAGTGGCAGTGAGCAGTTTCTCTTGAAAAAGGAACTTCAAGACTATTTCAAAAGGACTGCACCTAATATTAGATTAATTACTGACCAATAAGTAGAAATCCTTCATGTTTTAAAGCATTAACCCTTCAATTACAGGAATGTCCCTTTCAGTAGTTGCTTACCCATAAGAAAGTATCAAAAAGAGTTTGACATAGCATAAGAACTTGTAATCTGTAGTTTGGTCCATGTGTTTAAATAAAAAGAAGTCAAAAATATTGGTTTTAGACCAAAATTCTTGAAGATAAGGAAATTTGGCTTCTAAACTTGAATTAAAAACAAGCCATACCATATGATTAAATAATCATATTATTCTTCATTAATTTTTTTTTAATTAAAAAGACTGAACAGTACACACTTTAGAGAAGCATACTATCCATCACATCCATCCAAGGCTATTTTTGGAGGAGAAAAACAGCTGGCATCAGTAAATAAACAACAAATAATTCTAAATGAAAGGTCAAAACTAACAAACGCTCATTCCAAATTGTAAGCTGATCTTTTAGAGCTGCCTTCTCTGTACCAATCAATACCTTCATCTTTTATTTAGCAAACTCCAATATCAACATGCTTAACATATTTTATATTTTACTTATTTCTTAAATCAAATTTTGACAATTCAAATGCAGTCTCTCCTTTAGATAGTTCATTATATTTCACAATCTTCCTCAGAATTACAAAAGAAGAGGCAGTATAAGGTGACATAATATTTAATATTATATATTTATAATTAATATCTAAGCTTGTTTAAGTTTAATATATACACTGCTGGCCAAAATCTTAAGGGCAATGAACATTAAGAAAAAATACGCATTTTGCGTTGTTAGACTCAACCACTTATTTGAGTAGAGCTTCAAATGATGAAAATAAGAAAAGAGAAAATAAAAATAAAAAACTTTTTTAGCATTTAATAGGGAAAATGAAAACACTATGAACCTAAATACTAGTTGGTCAAAAGTTTAAGACCATGCTGAAATGAAGCATTAATCACTAAACACGTAAAGAAATTTAATCATTTGTGTTCAAACATTAGCATTGTCATCAACTCTCACTGACATCTCCTGTGTTACATTGGGTAAAAACATGGCAAAGGTTAAAAAGTTGACAGAGTTTGAATGTGGCAGAATTATTGAGCTGCAAAGGCAAGGTCTCTCTCAATATACCATCGCTGATGAAATTGGGCATAGTAAAACTGCTGTTGCAAATTTCTAGAAAGACCCTGAGGGATCCATAACAAGAATTTTGGTGGTCGGCCCAAGAAAATTTCACTGGCATTAAGCAGGAGGAGGATTCAATGGATTGTCCAGCAAGATACCAGCCAATCATTGAACCAGATTAAGGTCCTTATGGATGCAGAATGCAGCTCAAGAACAATAAAATGGCATCTACAAGAGAAAGGCTTTAAATACTGTAAACGTCTTCAAAGGCCATGCTTTCTTCCACAGCTCGGTTAAACTTGGCTGAGAAGCATTAAAAACATGGGACATAGAAAAGAGGAAAAAGGTTTTGTTCTATGATGAGAAAAAAATTAAACCTGGACGGTCCAGATGGCTTCCAACAATACTGGCATGATAAAGATATCCAACCAGAGACATTTTCTACACGACACAATGGAGGAGGTTCCATTATGATCAGGGGTGCTTTCTCTTTCCATGGAGCAATGGAGCTTCAGGTTATACAGAGGCATCAAACAGCAGTTGGCTGCATTGACATGTTGGAGAAAGCACCTTATTGACTGAAGGCCCTCACTTGTGTGGAAATCACTGGGTCTTTCAGCAGGACAATGCTGCAATCCACAATACCCGCAGGACAAGGGACTTTTTCATGGCAAATAGCGTGATTCTTTTGGACCATCCAGTGTGTTTGCCCAAACTGAACTCCATTGAAAATGTCTGGAGATGGATGGCAAGAGAAAACTAGAGAAATGGACATCAATTCCACTTGGAATAACATTTCAGCCAGCCTTCTGCAAACGCTTATATCAATCATACCAAAGCAAATATTTGAAGTTATTCGCATTGACAGCCGTGCAACACACTACTGGGACCTCTTGTTGGGCATTTCCTACCCTGTTCAGGACTTAATTTTGGCATGGTCTTAAACTTTTGATCAGCTAGTATTTAGGCTAATTTCATAGTGTTCACATTTTCACTATTAAATGCTAAAAGAAGTTTTTGTTTTCTTTCCCTTTTCTTGTTTTCATCTTTCAATGTTCTACTCAAATAAATGGTTGAGTCTAAAAATGTGAAATGCATATTTTTTCTTTACATTCATTGGCCATAAGATGTTGGCCAGCAGTGTATATTTGTAACTTGTATTGTTAAATGTATATTGAGAAAGACCCAACTTCTCTAAATTTGTAAAAGATTCTCGAGTGTAAAAACCAACAGTACATGTTTTACAGAAGCACTAGGGTATCTCTGAATATTGTTGCCGAGCTTTCCAGAACCTCACCATAAAAATTTATAAATCAATGTGCTAACAAACAGTATAATGTGGTTAGACTGCTACAGTTAGAGTAAACTTTAGAGGCTATAACTGTGTGTATAAACACTTATTAAACAAAAAATTACAGATATTTGACCAGGAATGTTTATATATTTTGAACATTACAAATCATTTAACTTCAGATGCTAATATTTCTATGAAGACATAACTTAAGCAGGAAAAAGCTCATGTGTAAAGAAGCTAGTTAGCTTCTCATCAAGTGAAGTGTTCCTGTGTTTCAATATAGAATTAATTCACTTATTCTGACCATTGATAAAGTATGTAGTTTATTTACTTCCAGATGGGATAGAAGACTCAGAATTGTTTGTTTGTAAAACTTTTGTATAGAAGTCGTAATTTGTAATAACCATTATAATAAATTGTATTGTTGTTTGTATATTAAAATATATTTGTGTTAACAAAGAAAACTGTGTATCAAACTCATTGGCAAGTGTCATAAATTTGATACACAGATATTCAGTTAATTTTTAAGTTAAAATTTTGGGCTATTTGAAATTGTAATATGTAACATAATAAAGCTGCCAGGACAAATTATAGTAGTAACATAAATTAGGGGTTTATGTCAGAGATCTTAATCAGAGACAAAATTTATTTTAAATTAAATTAAAATCTTAATTCAATTTTTATTTAACAGTGCCAAGTTGCCAACAGTCCCAAAGTGGCCAGGTGTTAGAGAGCTTTACTCATAATCTAAGGGTTGCAGGTTCAAATCCGTGTCATATCAAAAATGCTTGCCCTTTTAGTTGTTGGAACATAATTACAAGATGGTCAAGCCCATTATTCATAGTTAAAAATAGTAGTCCAAGAATTGATGATGGGTGGAGATGAGTAGCCACCTTCCTTCTTGTCTTACACTGCTAAATTAAGGATGGCTAATGCAGATAGCCCTCATACAACATTGTGAGAAATTCAAAACAAACAAGCAGTGCCAACAAGATGTCTGATTGTCCAGGTTTTCTACAATCTCCTTTCCTTAAACAGCTAGAAAAATATGACAAAAGTTACTAGAACTTGCCAAAAAAATTTAATTAAATGTTATGAAATCAATGAGAAAATATGAACTAAAAAGAATATTAGTGAAATATTAGTCAATGATGATTTGTTGGAGACCACAAAACCAAATAATGATTAAGGATGTGTCAGATGTCATTTTTAGCTCTTATTATAATTCTTTATGGAATGACCAGTCAACATTTGAGCCATCCATCCCTATTTCCAATAGATGACTTACATTAAACTCTTGCAACTGTAAGAAATGGAATAGTAGTTCATTAGCCTGTGTGAAGTGCAGCCAAGAAATGGAGGATTAGGAAAGTACAAAAACATTCCAAGTCAAAATAACTGAAGGAACACATCAAGTTGATGTACAAAGTCTGTGTCTCATCTAAGTTTTTGATACAAATTTGAATTGATATACTAGGTCAAATCAAAATAAGCTACATATACACATTTTATTCACTCCATAAAATAACTTGAATGTGATTTTAATGAGAATTTTTTTTTATGTTCTCACAGCTTTGATAAGTTTGCCGGTTAACTTTAGTCTTCAGTACTTACCAAAACTCGGCTTTCTGTTCATTTTTAAGAAATGGATGAATTCCCTCTGCCCTGTAATGAATAAACTGCACAATGAAGTGCTGACCTAGATGAAAAGAATTGAATCATCCAAAGGCTAACTGCAAAATAATGCAACTTTACTATATTGCTCTGTACATTTAATGAAATTCGGCTCATTATCTTTGTATTAACTTTAACTTGCGAATATTATTCACTTGCTGAACTAACCACTGCTTTTATTTGTTACAACAGTATGCCAAACTATGTTATATCTTGCATCGGCTTAGTTTCAGACGGTATCAAATTGTATGGTTGGTTTGGCTGTTGTTAACGAGTTCAATTTATGTACGTTGACCACGCGTTTTATCTTTTCATATGGCTTATCCCTGTAATTCGCTCATATTAGTAGCATATTTTTTTTTGTGTGTGTGTGCCACACATTGCAGTAAGCTTCTTGGCGACGTACACCCACAGTATGCCATTCGTTGAACACATTGTTAAATGTACATTTGCTGTACATGTTTTACAAAAAAATTCACACTAAGTCAATACCACAGAATGCAAAAAAGAACAGAAAAAAAAAATACGAGTCCCAAATACGTAAATACATGAACTGTGAGGGTTAGATGTCGAAACTCTCATTCAACTTTGCAAGTTTATTGCCGAAGTAATCATGTTAATGTTCGCGTATATAAATAAATATGCACTGCATGCTCATAACAAGGTTAAGTACGATGGAGTTGCTCAAGAAATCATAACTATTAGATATTATACGATGTAATCAAATTATGAGAAATACTGTTTTATAATATCGGCAGGATATTTATTTCTTGTAGTTTCTAAAACGCTGGGGTAAATTTATTTTTTCCAAACTTGCGAGATCTTGAAAATGCTTCCACAATTTTCTAAAACTTTCCAAAATCCGTATGGTCCCTAAAAATCACGGACATGGGTTGCTAATTCAGGATGTGCCACAACTGTAGGCATCAAGACAAAGAAAGACCCCATTTTAATTATTAAAAATGAGTTTTGTAGTGACTGTGTATGTTAACATGTAAAAAAAATCTTAATACCCAAACATTTTTGGACATTATTGTTGAAAGTTTTCAACAGTGAGAAAATACATGGTGTACATTGCAGGAAAATCATTGCATGTGGTTAATCTAATGCATTAAAAACCATAGCTAGATGTGGATATAATTATGAAGCACTAGTTTTGAAAGATAAAGAAACAAGAAATAACGAGAATGGATTTTAAGAGGTATCACCTAATGGCCTAGTTAGAAAAAAAATAGCTTCGTCATAGTCAAGTCTCCAAAATGCTGAAAATCTTGCTCCTGTAGAAGCTACCACAACCTTCAAAACAATTTTGCTGCATACTAAATTCAGTTTAAACTAAATCATTATTACCAGATTCACGACCAGCTTCTTATTACATGATAAACATTTTGTAATTTCATAATGCAGTACGTAAAATGATACACATTTTAAAGTGCAACTTGATAATCTTATGAAGCTATACGCAGAATATTTAATAAAATGAAAACATCAATCAAGCCGATAGAAATATTATTTAGTTTTCATTTTTATATAAATAGAAAAATATCATGACCCATGATATTAAATGTAAAATAAAAACAAAACAGGATTTTGCGTAAATTGTAGAAAATATATAGATAGGGAATAAAGAATGTTTCATTTCCCAGTTAGTTGTTACCACGTCTCTCAACTTTCTGCAATATTAATTTTATTCGTAATTTTTTCCAATGAAATTCAATAAGGTTTTTGTGAAAGAAATAAAATTCAGTTACTGAAAAGAAACATAATTCTCTGAAACTAATTAAATCCAATAATTGTTTTGAATTTAGCACAAAGCTACACAATGGGCTATCTGTGCTCTGCCCATATCAAAAACCGGATTTTAGCGTGTAAGTCTGCAGACATACCGCTGAGCCACTGGGGGGGCTCAATCCAATAAAAGACATGCTGAACTTCAAGTAAATTTATAGTTCAAAATCTAATGGCTTAGAATTTAATGAATAATGATTTAAAATAAAGTCAGTGTACTTATGATTACTGACTAATATTACTTTATCATAGACAGGTCAGTTCAGCCTAGTTTCAACATATCAGGAAATGTGTACGTAACAACTGCTTTGGATTTCTTTGTATTTTGAAAATAGTAATACTGGTAGATTTACTCCTCACACCTACTGAATTTTATTTTTTACATATATAATTCATTGTTCTAGTATCAATAAAACAAGGTTTAGTATCCCATATGTTGGCATCATATGGGTTATATTTTATCAATAAATATTTTTTAAAATGCAAAAGTGACGAAAATAATAGGTTGAACAATCGTCAAGTTTCTATTCGATTTTATTAAATGAAATATAATGTTTCAACCTAACGCTCATGATCGGATCGTACAATCTATAACAAAGATGTATGCACAGAAAAACAAACTTGAGTACTCAGTATTTTGAATATCGTGCGTGAAAATTCGAAAATTCTATCCAACATAAAAATTACAAATAATGAAAACATAAAATAATTAAACTTTAAACAGAAAATGGGAAAATAAGTCAACAATAAACAAGAGAAGCACTCATTTAAACCAGATGATTGTAAGGTTGTCAATTGGTAAATTAATCTCCTTTGCAGTCATTAATTTTGTAAACGTCTGTTGTAGCACTTTTACAATTAAATGTAGGTGTATCTTGGTTCTGCAGATTAATTGTTTAGATGTTTCCCCGCTTGACCACCGATTCGGCAACCAAACAGGTTTGTCCTATGCGTAAAATATTCCATCTTTTGCAAATTATACAATAAATTATACATTCGATGGTACATGAAAATGACTGTCTTATGTTGAAACTTCTATTGTTTCCTTGTACACGTGTAGTGCTGTTTATAACTGGGCAGTGACATCGGTTTCGTTCACAAGCTGGCGTATTCTTTCTTGGTATGGTTATGTACTTGGCTCTTGAATATATGAAATAGTTTTGGTAGCTACATCGTGGATCAGAGAACCACTACTATAACTGTTGATTACCACAATGGTATCTATAATTTTAAACAATTGTTTCCTTCAGAAAATTCACATAGATGGGTTCAATTACTTTAGAACACCTTTTGACAAAAATTATATCCCTCTTTTATTCTAATACAAGCTGAAACTCGTTTTAAAAATTGCCCCTTGAGGCTAAAGTCACAAAACAACTTTATTTTCATTAACTTCGTCACTGACGAAGACCTGGAGCTTTCTATAAACTACGAGATATAATGACTTAGCAATACTCAGAGCAAAAAGAATTCAGAATGTTCAAGTACGTAATTTCAATTCACAACCATTGAACTACGAAACAAGATTCATAAACAGTTACATCAACAAACCTGCGATAAAATATGACTTGTGAAAATACCAAATTTAGAAATTTAGCTCTTACACAATAAAACTAGTTAAATGATAACTTCTGTTAAATTTAAATGAAACAATCATGTATATTTTACAGCTAGCACTTCCCAAAAAGAATATTTACATTTTTTTTTAATGTAGCACAAAGCTACACGAGGACTATCTGCGCTAGCTGTCCCTAATCTAGCAGTGAAAGATGAGAGGGAAGGCAGCTAGTCATCACCACCTACAGCCAACTCTTTGGCTACTCTTTTACCAACAAATAGTGGGATTGAACGTTACATTATAACGCCTCCATGGCTAAAAGGGGCGAGCATATTTGGTGTGATGGGGATTCGAATCCGCGACCCTCAGATTACGAGTCGAACGCCTTAACTCACCTGGCCATACAATATTCTTTCACTATACATAAGATCTCTTCTTATAGTCATTTGTATTTGTGTCTTACCAAGCACATGTTTAATGTTACAGAAGTTCAAACAGAACTTAATTGAAATCGTTCTCCAATTTTCTGTATTGAAACATCGAGTACTGCAAAATAAAATTTCACTTTGAATAAAAAATTGGGTGTCTTGAACACGTTAGTCTTTTGCAACATATGCAACTTGTCCCTTTTTCCATGTACGCACTAGTTCTGCTTCGAAACCCTTCTGCAAATTTACAAGCATCAACTGATGTGTTTTCAAACCCTTAATCACACTTATACTCTGTAGAAATGTCTTGGTTTGTTCCAGACGTTAGGAAGCAGAATGTCTCATGTTCTTTCGCTTAAAGCTGCTTACTAGTCAGATTCACCTGAAAAAGAATAGTGTGCTATAATGTCATAAAAACCAAAAAAAATTAGTGAAACAGCCCATTCTTGCAAGAACATTTGCTTCAGTACATGGCGCATTGCGAGACGATTCTGTGAAGGGAATTCTATCGGCAATTTTCATAATTGTATTACTGATAACGACAGTATGATAGTGATAAAGTTAAGGCATAATTGTGACTCTCCCATCTTGTTTCATTTAATGGCTTCACCATTAGACTTGGCACATGGTGTAAAAGAACATCACAGCAAGATAAGCCTTACAAAAATAGAGATACATTGGAGTAAATAAAAGAAGCTTGTAACCTAAAAGCAACACCTGGCAGTATCGTTTACAGCCAAATTCAGCGAGTGTGAATAGCTGGAATCAAATAATGCCTGATGGTTAATGCTCACAATTTTCTTTTGCACATCATGTTTACCTTTCGTGTTGCCTGCCATTATCATTAATTACGTGAACCATGCAAGTTATCCAAGGATAAAGACAGGAGAATTAACATTAGTTAATTTAATGGAATAAAACTCCAAGAAATATTCTCTTGCATTTATTTCAGCAGCTCCCACATATTTGTTTGTTTGTTTTAGAATTTCGCACAAAGCTACTCGAGGGCTATCTGTGCTAGCCGTCCCTAATTTAGCAGTGTAAGACTAGAGGGAAGGCAGCTAGTAATCACCACCCACCACCAACTCTTGAGCTACTCTTTTACCAACGAATAGTGGGATTGACCGTCACATTATAACGTCCCCACGGCTGAAAGGGTGAGCATGTTTAGTGCGACCGGGATATGAACCCGCGACCCTCAGATTACGAGTCGCACGCCTTAACACGCTTGGCCATGCCGGGCCCACTCCCACATATACAGATTTGTTAATGTCTATGAAGCAAGTTATCATTGTCATCTCTATATTCCTTATTTGAGGTGTACAGTCTAAATTTATTGACAAATATTTTGAACACAGTTTGTTTTTAGCAGCATTTGTTAATAGTTGCGTCAGTTTGTTCTGTACGTCTTTCCCAAGATAATGTTCAAGTGTTATCATCATTTATCTTGTGTAGATGCTTATCCATCCATGACTGGATCATGCAAAGTTAGATATTCAATGAAATTCAAGAAGTTTACTTTACCTTCCTGCGATGTATAATTTCTAATTTCCTTCATGAAATGGAAGTTTTTTTTCATACCAAGTACTCTCATCTCAACTAAAGTAATAAGTCATTTCAATACCAGCTGCCAATATTTCTTTATGTTAAAATAAGTCTTAATGGGATGAATCAAATTTTATTGTTTATCAATTGTAGCTTCAATTCTTTCCAATTTTGGGAAATTTTTAAAATTCTGTTGTTTTTTTACAGGAGAGAATAGTATTGTAGAAATGTTTTTATAGTTTCTTTACCTGTTCCCAGCAAGGGTTCGTAAACCAAATGCTTGCCTGAAAAGTTTGCAACAAAAGCAAAACACTGTTGATATTAAATACAACAATCATCCACGATGCATTTCTTCTCCATTCGTAAACCTACTCATGTAATGATTAAGAGAATTTTCTCCAATTTATCTTTAGGAAAGTTTAAATCCGCAACTTGTTCAAGTCATCACTATGGTCATGTCTAACTGGTTTCATGTACGAATTCAAACAATTTATTACGCTTGTCAGAGATATTCCGATGTTTTTATCCGGCTCAAGTATTATACTTACGATTGTAAATTTACGTGCTTTTCTTCTTCAGTTTCATACTGTAAAATATCTTAAAAAATACTTCAGGAATGATCCCTCTTGCTTTTCTTGTTTCTTTTCCCTTTCCTTTACAGTATTGAGTGCAGGCATGGCCAGGCGGCTAGGGCACTCGACTCGTAATCCGAGAGTTGCGGTTTCGAATCCCCGTTGCACCAAACATATTTGCCCTTTCAACCGTGGGGGCGTTATAATGTTACGTTCAATCCCCCTATTCGTTGATAAAAGAGTCGCTCAAGAGTTGGCGGTGGGTGCTGATAACTAACTGCCATCCATCTAGTCTTACACTTAAATTAGAAACGGCTAGGTTAAAGTTTAGGTGTGTTTCATTTTTGTTAGGTCAAATTCCTTTAAGATTTTGATTTTTCTCAAGTGGAATGTTTGTAAATAAAGATTCAATGTTAAAACTAGAAAGTATATACTGATTAGCACCGATAATCTTAGATATTTATTGCATAGAAAGAAAGAAATTTCAGAATAACCTAGTTAAAAGTGACTTTAGCAAGGGTTTTTGTTTAGCGTTTCATGGCGCAAAGCAACCAGTGAGCAAATAAAATAACAGCAAAAGTATTATAAAATGTAAAGGGAAATTATATTAAAAGAAAAACAGTGGCACAACGTCTCATAAAAAATTAGAGAATTTAAAAGGCCAATACCCATTAAAAAATTAAAAACAGTAGTAATATGGACAATGTTACCATTGCTAATAACTGTCCAACATCAGAAGTTTGTATACTCATGGTGAAAACATGCTTAAAACCATGAACAACGGCACCATTTTGGACATGTTTTCACAATAAGTGTACAAACCCCTGACGTTGGACAGTCATTGGCAATGGTTGCATTGATGCATCAGTCCCAGATAGCAGAAAATGATGTGTTAAAGTGTGACCAATGCGTAGCCTAGTTAGGATAATTTCCTCCTTCTGATACTTACGGAAACAAGAAGACGACCAACAAGAAGCAGAAGGTTTAATCTGAAAAATCTCGTTATCACGTTTCTCACTCCAAGTTGACTGCCAACTGGCGCAGAGCCAAACATTGAATATAGGGCCATAGTACATATACAGAACAGATACGGCAGTGATAGTACCAGAGCAGACAGGCTAAGCTGCAGTGTTAACAAGCTCGTTCCCATGAATACAAACGGATATAAATGGAAGATTGAAAAAAATGGGTCAGTCAGTTTTGAATATTGACAAGAAGAGGGTGAGAACTATCATGAAGTGATACACTGTCAGTGGAGAGCTAAGAGAATTGGTGTAAATAGTATAATCTGTGTACTGCATAGCTTCTATATGATCCAGGGCAAGAGAAATGGCATACGATTCGGTAATGAACATAAACCATAGAGAAGATCCTGTGTGCAACCACTAAGCCACAACAAACCATGGCAGAGCCCACAGTCATCTGATTTCAAACAATCCATATAAATGGAAATTGAATGATGGTTCGAAAGATGTTCAGCAAATAGAAGACAGTACTTCCAACTGGGAGTATATGCCTTCTTATGATGAAGTGTGACACTCACAGTACTGAGGGATTCCAAGTTCCTGTGGGAAAGAAAAGCAAAGTGTCAAACCCACATGAACTTGGAATTTACATTAAGTTAAATTAGGTTTTCCTTGTGTTAGCATTCTTGTTGAAACACACAATGTGTGGGTAAAAGGAGATTGATTCAAAAACCAAAGACAAGCATAAACTATTTTCTCTAAGATCTTACAAAAACAGCTTGTCAAAAGTAATTGAAGTGTAGTTTAAAGTAATCTTGGGTTTTTTCCTGGGCTTAGAAAGAGAGGGCAATAGTCTGGCACCAAGCATCAAGAAAAGCATTCTCCTACCAGATCCAGTTAAAACAACCAAAATAATAGCAAGAGACAAAAAAGAGATGATGCAGCATCTCTTAGTGAATATCATCAAGTCCAGCCAATGTACTGCCAGACTGATGAAAAGCAAGCTGGAGTTCCCCCAGTGTAAAAGGGCAGTTATAGTCATGCAGACAGTTAGATGAAAAGAGGTATTGATAGCTATGAAGATGGGGATGAAGCAGAAGTGCTAGATGAATGAAAAATGCTTTTGGCAAGAGTATTAGCAATGCTCTGGGCATCAGCATCCTCCTGAGTACTGGAGAGCATGATCAAAAGAGAAAAAAAAAAACTGTCCACTGACCTTCTGTATCTTATCTTACATAACTTTGGAACTGGTGGTAGAGGAGATGATAGTTGCATACTTAACCCAAAATTCCCTTTGGCTTTGACGTCTGACCTGCTGAGTGTGTTTTGCAAACAACTTTGCTGGAGGCATGGCAAGATCTGTCTACACTCTCACTATGGAAGTGAAATGAAGTGCATCAGCACATGTTCAAGATAGAGTGAAAGATAAAATTTTGAACCTCTGGGTAGAAGATACTGTTCAGTTTTCAAGCATTGCACCTCTTTCTCCTCCATCCATGAAAAGCAAGAACCAGACTAAGTGTGTGAACCACTCAACAGTTAACAGTGTGGTTCCAACTCCCATAACAATCACATGTTAAAAAACTACAATTTTGTCTTTGAGTGACTGAACCACTGATACTGGAAACATACAAGAGGGTTGGGAATCTATGGTCTTGCCTTACAGCTCAGATAACCTTGGATGTGGTAATGTAAACATAAAAATCAGAACATTAATAGGCAGCATAATTCTCTCTTTGTGCATGGAGATTCAGTGCATCACAGAAATGCTTTGGATGGAATAAACCAGCAAGAATCTCCAACTCTGGAATGTTCAAGTCCCTCTCATCAATAACTCCTCTTGAGGAATTCAGGATAGCATGAATATACCTTGATGCGTATATCCACAATGCTCTTTGAATTCAGGAGGAATTAGGTGTGTTGTAGTGAAGATGTTTCTTAACTTTCTTACTGACTTGGGGAAGCGAGCAAGCCCCTCTAATCACTTCTGACTGAAAGAGGGAGACATCTGCCCAAAGTATTTCTCAGATAATGAATGCAAAATATGAAATCTAGGTACAGAAACCAACTGCAATAGTGATTGTTGAACAGTCATCCATTTGTTTACCTTTTTTTTCTGTTTATTTTTTCTCAATGAATGAAGGTATCCATGATAAAGTAAGAACATTTCAATGCCCACTGACCCTACCCACCATGTAGTCTTACGAGGAGATGCACTGCAATGCCAAGTAAGGATACTGCAGCAGCACCATGGTTTTGTAAGCACTATACCCAAACACCAGTATCAGACAATGTCCACAACACTTATTAAGAACATCCAACACTGATACTTGGTTGACCCTAGCCCAAGTGGACAAGTCAATTGATCCCAGGGAGCCACCCATCTACAGAAATTCAATGCTAAAGTGGTGTGTTAAAGTTGGACCCTTCAACCACCAGGTCCCCATCTTACCCCTCATGAGTCGCCATGCACAGCAAACACATAGGTAGATGTTCAGATCTCAGAGGAGATAAACTGAAAGTTCAAAATCTTCTCTGGGAGATCCTTTCACCATGTACAGAAATCTACCTCTTGAGGTTTGGCATAGAGACAAGAAATTTAGCCAATTTATAAGTATTAGAACCAATGCTGTATAAAGCAGTTATTCAATTTTGTTAGATTTTTTTTTTTTGCTGTTTTTTACTTCATCCTTGTATTCTGTATTTAAATTAATCTTTAGATAGTGTTGGAAGTTCATAAATAGTTGGTCCCTAAGAGTTTACCTTATTAAATATAGCTTGAAAATGAAATAAGTACATTTAAAAATGTTCGTTATCATACACACACTTGTAATATGTTTGTTATCGTCGTTCAACTGTTTATCATTACACAATGCATCCTCCAGGATTTTAATTTTTTAAGGCTATGAATAACCTACACTTATGAAACAAAACAGTAGGAATATGAAAGAAAATAATTCCAAAAATGGCAGCAGTTGGATATTGACTCCAATGCTGCTACCTTGAAAGTGAACTGAAGCAAGAATGAAGGCAATGCACCAATATTGTAGATATTGTCAGACAGCTCACAGTGTTGAAAAAAAATTGTTTGGTATATTTTGAGGTCTGCATTCTTGTTTTTCTTAAAAGAAAAACTTTTTTTCTTGTGCTTAAAATTTTGGATTGCTTTAGTTAAGAATGAAAATCATTGTATTTTGTCAACTTTGGCAAGTACCACAAAATGAACTTTGGTGCTTTATGGAAACTATCAAAACTGTGATAACTAGCAATAGTTTTTCTAGCGAGAGTTTTTGCAGTGAATGGTATTTCTTCTGTGCTTCATTCAGTTTATATGGACCTGCATTAAAGATGTCACTTTAAGTCTTGCAAGGGCTTGACTGCCTAACTTGCATTTTTTTTTTTCTTTAGCTTTAGCGACAACTTCAGATGAATCATTCTTAGTCTGGTTTCTCCAAACTTCTACTGCTTGGTTATTTCCAATCACCAAGTCATAGATGGGTGCCTTCACACACATGGCCTCAAGGTCTCCTTATGTAATAGAGCGTCCATCTTATTCTTACTCTGGGAAACTGACTTATTGATCCATCTATCAGCATGCACACATATACTTTGTCCATTATCTGGCCATCAAATACCAGACTGGTTTTCATTGCTACACCTTGTTAACACTTCCTTATCTCCAAGCTGGTATTCACCAATTAGCATGTTACAATTTTTTAGCACCTGAATGTCTGTGACATACACCAATCATTATAACTGTTGGCCCATTTGTTAACTTGAGCTAAGCATCATTTCTGCATTATTTAATCACAGAGCTTGAACTTCTTGTTGTCAAGCCTTGATTTTTTTTAAGTAAATTTCTAGGTTATCCATAAGGCAGTATTTACTGTCTCAAAAAACAAAAACATAGACCCTAAAAAAGACCCAATTATGATAATATCAACGTACAAAGACCTTAAAAAAAAGACACAATTACAAAGACTTGGATATTTATATTTTAATTATTTACACAACATATGATTAATTCTTAACTCACAATTTTGCATCGGTTTTCAACTAATTTCTGATGTCTTAGTTCCCAGAGAGTTTCATTACATTGAAAAAATTAGTCCAAACCATACTAATGTCAGAGTATCTTAATGAAACAGTCAATGAACTGTAAAATTTTTAAGCATAGCAGTGATCTTGGCAAATCACGTTAATGTTTTCATTCGAACCAATTTGTACCACCTGCCAATTACAGTAAAGTACAGTCTCTAGAAAGGCGAGGTTTGCTTCTGAGCTCTCACACACACTACTATGCTGTAAACATACACAATGTCCATGTGCTGCACACATTAAAACACACACACACACACCACTAATGTGTATGATCATTCATACTCAGAATTTACATTGACCTGGAAAGAGATAAAGCTAGCCTTATTTTATTTATTTGTACTAATAAAAACATTGAGCTTTTGTTTGTAGTTATCAAACTTATGTTCTGTTTCAGTCATTGATTTTCCCTCTTTCCTCAGATAGCAAATATAGCTAATATTTCCATATTTAGTAGACTACTGCTCATGTTTACCTAATGTTAGTGTTATGCCTATAGTGTATAATTGGAGGGAAGAGATCAGCATAACTAACTGAAGTGTATAAACTGTACTGTGTTACCACACAGAGCCTTTACATTCAGTTGAATTCCACATAAAATTTGTGCATAAAGCAGCACGGAGATGCAACTTATCTATGATAGAAAGTTCAGTGACAAAAACAGCTTTATCAACCCAATGACAAACATGAACTTTAACATTTAGTCCCTTTCAATGGATTATACCAGTATTTTTCTTTCTTTAAAAGAAGAGATTTCAAATTTGAGTTTGTAATTAGAGAATTTACTGATGATTTTGGTTGAGGATTGAAGTCAACATTACATGTGTAAGTGTGGGAAAGGATAAGTCTGCAGTACATTCTAATGCTGTTTAGAGTAAGTTCCTGTTCCATGGCACTAGTCATCAGTAGGACAACACAGGTTTAAAGTTAGTCACCTGAGGAAATTTAGTCATCTCAGACAACAGGACAGCCATTAAAGTTGAGCCCCACTTGTGATGAATTTGACATGTTGGCTCTATTCTGTTTCTTCTGGCAAAAGCATCCATGGTTGACAGTCACTCTTTTCTTGTTTCTTGCCAGCATCATCTTTGTAAATAGCTCAACTTGCTTTCTGTTGAAATTTCTGCTGTTGCTTGTTAGTGACAGTCCTACACTCATTTAAAAAGTTTCCCATTTTTTAACAAACACAGAATCTCTTCTCCCTCTTGTCTTTTAAGTTACCTTTCTTTTAAGACACCCCTGGTTGTTAACTGACTGTTTTTAGACTGTTCTTCCAGCTTGATCATCTCAGTGTCTTTCAGTGTTCTCTCTCCTTTAAGAAAAATAACATGCCAGTCAAGCACATATTAATAGATCCTCCAATCCTTAAGAATTATTTTCATACTTGGTCATGCTAGTCCTTTCTGAAGTACTGCAATAGACATACCACAAACCTAAATACAGTTTTACTTTTGGCAAACCTTTCAAAGAAAGCATCCACAGTCTTTCTGTTAAACAAGTTTGGGGAGCTTAAGTCAGTTAACCCTGACCCCAGTCTCATTCCTCAATCCTTCTTTTTATTAGGTGAGTTCGGTAGTCTCAATTTCTGCTCTTAATCTCTGACTGCAGCATGTCCTTTCTTCTTTTTCAATTTGTGTTCTTTCGCTCTTCTTTTATTTTTTTCTGTTCTGTTTTGAACTTGTATTTCATGCTTATATTGTTCTTTGAGTCTGTCTTCATCTCTAAGTCTTGTTGTGTTTAGTTATCACAGATGTATCCAGAGTTTTAAATAATTTTCTTTTTTAAAGGCACATTCATTACTTTATAATGCCCTTTAACAACAACAACATTCTTCTCCTTCACTCTGTCATTATAATACAAGGCTGTGATATTCACTTCAAAATCAATACTAACCAATGGTTACCACAGCTTTAAATAATTGTTTCATTTTCCATCAGTCTACAGAAGCAGGATCAATTACTTTATAATACCTTTTCAAAACATATTATTCTCCTCTATCCCTGTTATTACAATACAATCATATTACCGAGCTGTATACTAACATACATAGGTGACCAAGTTTTAAATTTGGGCAAATCTATTATTCTTCTCCAAAAATGCATCTATGTAGTCTTTTGATTTAACATACTTTTTTTTTTAATAATTCCGAGGAGTTATTTATTCCACTGTTTATTATTTGAAGGTAGTTTTAACAAAGAATATGAGTAATGGTGTAACTACTGGTCACAAACTGACTTCTGTGGCGAATATCTTGTTTTGTTTTTATTAAAAACAATGATTGGAAGAAATATCCATAGGCTCTGAAACCATAAGATTATGGAAGATGGAACTTTTACCATGTAAGGATCCTGATCATGTTCAGTTGTCATGGTATCAAAACAGTCAAGATCAGAGTATTAAGTTCGTCACTGAACATTCTTTATTCCTTAGATATATTAATTCATAATTGTGAAGGTAGTCAAGTGAAGTATCTCTTCAAACAATTTTTTGATAGAGATTCTTCTACAAAAATATTCTTTTTTCAGTTTGTTAGACTGAATACTTTGTTACTTTTTCAATAAAAAAAATATACAAATCCACAAAAATACAAGATCCTATAACCTTTAGATATTAAAAGGTAAGCATGCATGGCATGTACAAGAAAAAACAAAAAACGGCTGTGAACCTTCCATCAAATAGTGTACTTGCACACACAGTTAATTCCTTAAACCTGAGAGCAGATGCTCCCAGCATGCAATCAAATTTATCCAAATTAATGTAAAAGCCTGATAACATTTGTTTCATTTTTGACTGAAAATTAATCCAAACCATGTAATTTACCCCCAAATTTTAAACAAACAGAAGTTTTATAAGCTGTGGTGACAATTATTAAGAAACTGAAAATAAATCCAGCAAGATGCTTTTTAAAACATATTTTATAAGCGGTATTTTTTTCAAAGATTATCTAAAATATTTTCCAGTGAAACCACCAAATGTTGTACATCAATAATTTGTCTTTGTTGTAAACAAAGATACATGGACTCTATCATAATATAGTTGGACATACAGGAATATGCAAATATAAGGACACCACATAGATCAAATGTAACGGAACACATCTTACATGAGTGTGATGAAGTCATTCATAAATTACTTTAAAATCTTAATTACAACCAATAATGAATATATAAAAGAGTTTACTGATACATAGCTTGCAACTTAATCATGTCAGTTCAGCATATAAATTGATATTCACGTTTTAAAAACATTTAAGAATATTCTTTGTTATTACTGTCAAAACAGAAATTGCTAAAACTTAATCACATATTGAATTGAACAATAATTGCTGGTTTATTGAGAAATCAAACTATTGATATTATTCTAATTATCACAATAAATTGGTTACTTTAACAATGTTTTATCAGTTAAAATCACACTATTATCTATCTATAGAAATCTTGTATATAATCTAATACTATACAGTACTATTGTATACAATCTTTGCCTTACCTGCCCATTCAAATATGTCCAGGCACCAGGAATTTTATCCATGCCTCTAATAAAATTGTGCAGCTGTTCAGCATTTAGTTGGTCAAACTTGATCTTAAACAAAAAATAAATAAACAGTTTTTAAAACATTCATAAATTTGGTTCTATTCACAACCAAGAATAACTAACTGTACATTCATTAAAACAGCAAGTCAGTTTCCACTACAATACACTTGGTTGTTTGGGATTTATTGGTAAAAGACTACCAGTACTATTCCATTCAGTGCATATCACCAGATTCCAATTATTTTGAAATATATACAGAAATTATTTAAAAAACCAGAAAGCTGTTTTCACTAACAGATTGATCCCGAGACAAAAACCTTAATTTTTGCACTAAATAATAATAACTATTATCACATCCAATTTAATAATGCTATGAAACCTGTTATTTTAGAAATAAATCTTGTCACACAATTTGTTCATGATTCAATGAAGTCTAACATACTTATAGAAAAAAACTGCATTTTTACATATAACAATTATTACAATGATAAATGCACAAAAAAACATGTTTTCTTAATATTTGTCACCTAATACAAGTATCAAACAAACCTCAGATAATTCTTTCTTAGTCAAAGCTGATTCATATGTAGCTCCTTCTTCTGATTGAGGAATTCTGGGGGCAGTACCATTAGCAACCATGTTGACAGCTTCTGCCTGTATAGTGCAAAAAATACAGCTCAACAGCTATGGAATTCCAGGATGTTTTTCTTTTTTTGGTTCAATTTTAGGAAGATTTGCATTTTTGTACTCAACTCAATATATATACCTTGCTAAAACACAATTAGTGTCTAACCTTCCTCTAACTCTGCTAATTCTCCAACTGTCAAGCCCATGATCCACAAATACAGTTCATGTAACTTCATAAACTGTGAACTCTTCTGTGTTATTTTCATATCAAACTTCAAATCCAAAGAATCCAAGCCTGGAATAAGAGAAGCTGCTAAAATGTAACCTACACGTTAAAACTCCACCCCAAAAGATTAAAATGTCACAAAAGTGAACATAATTAGTAAGAGGACAGGAAAGTTGAACAAAGTTCTACTAAAGCTGGAATAGAACTATACTGAAAAATGTTGATTAACAAACAAAAAGAAAAAACATTGAAAACACCCAGAATTAAAGGAAAATCAAACAGTGCTAATACAGGTATTCTACCTTTTCCTAACTGGTATTCTAAACAAACTCTTTGAAGACGTATGTTTGAAAGAGCAACATTTTAAGCATGTAGAGAATTCCTTGTACTAGACCTATACAATCAATAAAAATATCCATTTTCAAGCTTGTTTGTAACTTCACCATGACTGATTACAAACATTTTTGCAGCCTCAGTAATATCCTTTTTAGGTATATCCATATTCTTGACAAGTCTATTTTAAACATGTTTATAGTCTTAAAAAGGAAGCCTCCAAAGATTAGAATGTTTATAAATTCAATAATGAAGTCTGTTCTTAAACATACCTATACTTCAAAAGATGTTAACATTAAAACAAGCAACTAAAGCAGCATGCTAAGTTCAATGAAATTCTCTGATCCTTGTTTTATTAAAATGATATTTAAAGTTAGCATGAGCTAAATTATTCGCAAAAAGAAGATACAAATGATTATTGAAAATGTTAAAATGTTCCCAGATTTTCTTTCAAAAAAAAGTTTCAGAAACTATCAAGAGTTTATGAAAATGATCAATAGAATGAGTGATATACCATAGCCTTCATGCCCTCAGGGTAAAGGAATCTGTTGTATAGAGAGTCCACTGTATCATCAGGGTAAACTTCACATTCTTTTTGAAGAAGAATTGGTCCTGTATCTAATCCATCATCTGCCCAAAATATTGTGAATCCTGACTTTTTATCTCCATGTATGAGGGTCCTTCAAAAACAAACAGTAATCGACCATATATTTGGAAATATTGACCTAATTTAATAATGTGAAAGTAGTATTAAGTATACAAGTTAATAAATACTTAAAACAAGATAATACACTCACTAAATGTGGTAAATAACATTTTTTATATGGTTGTCTGAAAACATTGACAAACCTTGGCCTTATTAAGCCATGTTTAAAAGAGGAATTAAAGTTTGATGTTTACATGGCAAACATAAATACTGAAAGTAAACTAGATCACATGTTACAGAACTTTCTAAAAAAATTTATTTTTACCAATTTATGGAAGACATTCCGCGATGGCAGGGTAACAGAGATGGGTGATAGCAAATGGACTGGTTTTCAGGATAGTTAATCACATCCATTGGAATGAACTGAGTACAAAAGGGTAAAACATTGAGATTAGCATCTACAGATTTATAATGATCCAATACATCTGGTAACACTTTTCCCTTCTGCCGCCACTTTTGGAACTTGAAGACTTTGATATTATCCTTCTTTGCAACAGAAGCTGAAATAAATAACCTAATTTTAATAAGAAAGATACTTTATTTATTACATTTTCATTTTTAATATTTTTATTAAGGAAATTCATGTTTGAATAATGTATTTAACATGAACTTAGGTTATAAAATAAATCATTATGATTCATATTTGGAAAAATTACAATAAAATTATATTAAAGCTCAAAACACAAAATCAACCTTAATGTGTTAATATCACAGTACAAATTCCAGAATTTTAATGAGAAAAACTTTACCCAGAGGATCTTCTCTATTGCCCTGGTCAGGCACAGTGAAAACTCCAACAACCTTATGACCATCTTGTCGCAACAATTTATATACACCACTAGCGAATGTGCTTTGTCCAATAATGGCAATTCGTAGCTTAGAGAGCACAGACTGTAAAGAAACAAGGTTCTTTATTAAGTCAATCAAAGTGACAAAAATATAAAGTTACATTTATTTCATAACGTAAAGAAGAAATTAACTTAATACATTTTCAATGGTCTGCCAATTTGTAAAAACAACAGCACAATATATTCACAACTTCAAGCTATAACTTATTGTGTAGAAAATAACAATAGTGACCTTGAGGTAGGCAGAGCATTCAACTGGATGCTTGAATTTCAGATTTCATTAGTATCTCAATCACTTGGTTGTTAAGTTGAATACGTACAAACGTATCCACTGTCACCCACCAGTGATGGTAGTATTAAACAGGTTAGCTCACTAACACTCTATTCTTCAGAAGTTACATTGGCTTGTTAGCTAGGTTCTGTTACCATACCAGCACCAATGCTGCAGCAGTCAGGTTCTGAAAAAAAAATTGTACCTGAATGAGAATTGCATGGAAAAGCAATTTCTTTTCAGTCAATTGCCACACAACATCAGAAGGTTCAAGAACAAATAGCAGCCACTATACTAATTGCACCTCAGTAATAATGGCCACCAGCTAACCAATTGCAGCAGCATACTTGTCATAAAGATACTGTTGCTAGCTGTGCTCTTTTTGATTTGGACATGGCTTTGTCTGTGTCTGTAAAGATACCAGATGTTTGAGTTTTTGGAAGACTAATTTTGCCCAAACTTTGTTGGATCTTATTATGTACCATTTATATTACTTTTGTCTTTTTAACATGCAATTTAGCCTGTGTAACAAACCTTTCACATTTGAAAGACAGATGGAATTATAATGAGGTGGTTACAATTGGAGAAATACTTCATTTGTATTGTATTTCTTAGTCATTATATTTTTGTAGGATTGGTGAAGAATCTGACCCTGTCAACAACGTAACGTTTGATTGACACCACACTGTAATGATTGGTTGGTTGGTTGCTTTGGTGTTTCATGGCACAAAGCAGATAGGCTATCTGCACAAAAAATCTAGTAAAAAGCTTAAGGAGATTTAGTAAAATTCATAAAAAGAAATTACGGTAAAACAAAATAAAGTTTAAAAACCAACATAAATAGCATAAAACCAATGTTTACATCTAGTCTACAATGTTAAGAAAAAAACTACAGAAATACAAGTTTTAAAAAATTTTCTGTAGCATAACTGTAATTATCATAATTCTCAAAGACTAACAATTAAGTACAAAAACCACCATCAGTCACCTGAAGTTGGCCTTTCCAGTCCTGGTTCTGAGTTATTTGACATTATGGCCTTTTTCAAAAAGTAAAGTTATAAAAATTTATAAAAGACTTGTAGCATGTTAGGATGACTAACAGGTGTTTAAACAGCAGCATTAGTGACCCAAAGTTAAAACACTGTGACCAATGCATAGTCTAGTTAAAACAACTTTCCAATCCTTACGGAAGCAAAATGGCCAAATTCCAATATAGGGTTTTATTTGGAAAAGCTTGTTTTCACATTGCTCACTCCAAGCCAACTAGCATGGAGCCGAGCTTTGAATGCAGGACCATAATCCATGTATGAAACAGTCACAGCATTGATAGTGTGAGTCAGAGAAGATAGATTTAGCTGCAGTTTCAGTGAGCTCATTCCCACAAGTACCAATGTGGCCCAGTATCCAGAAAAACTAGATAGAAGTAAATATTAAAGAGAAATGGACTAGTCAGTTTTTGAATATCAGTGAGAACAGGGTGTGAACTAACATGAAGCAATTACAAGGCCAGTAGAGAACTAAGTGAGTCATTAAAAATAGTGCAATTTGAATACTGCTTAGCTTCTATGTGATTAAGAGTAAGAGAAATGGCATACAGTTCAGCAGTGAACACAAAAACTGTAGGGGAATTCTGCATGCAGCTAACGAACCACAACAAACCATGGCAAAGGCAACACAGTTACCTAATTTCAAACCACCTGTATAAATAAGTATTGAAGGATGATATGAGAAATGTTCAGCAAATAGCAGACAGTATTTCCAATCAGGAGTGTCTGCTTTTCTCAGATGACTTAGAGGTAGATAACATTTTGGGACTGTAAGAAACCATGGTGGGATAGGCTGATTAGTAAATACAGCAATGTTATCCAAGGATAGAGCCAATTTATCCAACTTAGCCTGGATATGAAGGCCAAAAGGAGCAATGGCAGATCGTCTGTTCTGAAAAAAGTATGGCCCACCAAGAAAGGAAGACAACCCAAAGTGGGATTCTTTGGTAAGGAACAAAATTTTGAAGCATATAGTAAAGACAGTTGCAAACAGCAAAGGTGCAAAGAAGGTTCATGAGACTATGTATAAGCATTAAACTATGGAAGTGCAGAGCCAAAGTCCTTGATGATGAATGGGGTCCAGCATATTTACAGCTGAGGTTCTGTCAAAGCTATAGCCCAGTGATCTATAGTCAAATTTTGATCGATTAAGACCACAATATATCTTTAACAGAGAGCATTGATTCCTTCCCCAAGCAGTGAAAGAGAGCACATGGAGGATGTTCAGTGCTCTTGTACATTTGACCTGTAGCTGGTTGATGTGTGGTATAAAGGTCAGCTTATAGTCAAAGTAAGCCACAAGAACTTTGACAGACCACGGGCTGCACAACTTCACCGATACAGAGTTCAGAATTAATGTAAATACCCCATTGGTGGTATTATGCATGCAAATAGTTTCAGAGTGAGAAGGGAGTTAAAGCCATTTGCTGTGGTCCACTTCAGTGAACAACAGAAGGCAGTCTGTAGCTGCTGCTCAATACACCTCATGTTCAACAACTGAAATGAGATGCAAAAGTCATCAACACAGAGCCCGTTTGTGACAGTGAGAGGAAGTTGTTCAGTGATGGCATTACTCTTTATGCTGAAAACTGTGGTACTCAAAACAGAGACCTGAGAAACTCCAAGATCCTGTAAAAAAGAATGGAAAAGTGTTGAATCCACACTAACTCTGAATCTCCTATCCATTAATGGCTAAGAGGGTGGAGGAAGAAGCAGAAGTGCTAGACACCTAGCAATAGTTTTCACCTAGAGTATCAGCAGTACTCCAGGTATCAGCTATATACTGGCCATCAGAGAGCAAGACTGAGAGGGGGACAGAATTATATTGCCCACTGACCTTTTGAATCTTATACCATATGAATTTGAACCTGGTGGTAGAAGATATGCTGGTTGTGAACTTAATACAAGATTATTTCTGGCTTTGATCTCTTACCCATCAAACATGTGCATGGGCCTGCTGGAAAGCAATGAGGATTGAGTATTGGATACAAATGGAAAGTATCCCTGGCCTGTTTTTGAGCATTTCATGCCATGTGGTGGGCAGGATTCTACCATAGACAAAGACAATAAGAAGAAAAACCAGTACTGAAAAGAAAAAGGTTGTGATCAGAGAGCATAAGCTCTACTGAGTTATCCCTCCTACCAATATCAGCACTTCCACAAGGGGGATGATGTCCATTAAAGTCCCCCAGGTTAAAAAGGTCTGATTGATCATGTATCTCTCCAGGCCACAGAGAAAAAACAGTGATGTTATGAACCAAGGAAACATGGATGGCTATAACCTCTTGAGTGGCAAGGACAGGGTGGGCACATGCTGATCAACCAACAGTACCACCCTTCCATGCATTCATCCATCACACAGACTGTCATTTCTGTACAAACAAAACTGTTGAAAGTTGACTGCATCGATAGGTTTCAGAAATGTTTCCTGTAAGGAAAGATATACAGGATGATAGGAAGCAATCTGTTTTGATGTCATCCAGATTAGAACGTAAACCTCAACAGTTCCATTGTATAAAGGTAACCATTTTATTTATGTGTAGGTGGAGAACCCTTCTGTTTATGACCACATATTTTTTCTTTACTGTCTTTATTTCAAGAAGGTCTATTGACCACTATGGATCCTGCCCTGGGTCAATTGGGTAGGCCTGTGCTGATGGAAGAGAATTCCAGTGAATGAAGACCTGAACGAATGATTGTTTTGCATCTTGGGGTGGGAGAAGAAGATATAACAGAGGAAATGCCTGTACCCAGAAACAAAGGAAGTGGATCTTGAGATTTGTTGGAATGTATGTAAGGGACAGAGATGGGCATTGAAGTTGATTCATCAACTTTAACCATGAAGATCAAGAGACTGTTTTAAGAATGATTCTTTTGGAGGCACAAAGAGATTCATCTGCATTCCCATGTAGTAATGGAATGAAGTGCAATAGCATATGTCCGAGACAAAATAGTGGACAGCAACTTTTGAGCCTCATGGTAAGTAATGTTTTGAATCATTTTCAAATGCTGTACCTCTTTTTCTTCCAACCATTTAGGGCAAAAATGAAATTAGAATGGGTGAGAGCCATTGCAATTGATGCAATGAGGTTCTGTTTCACACTCATAGGCATCATGGTCCTTGCCACCACAACAAGTACATGTCAAGGAACCAGGACATGATGTTTTTAAGTGACCAAACCACTGACACTGAAAACATCCGAGAGGGTTTGAAATGTATGGCCGTACTCTGCAATTAAGATAACCTTCCTTGATGATGGCAGGTGAACGTGGTGACGTAAATGTGAGAATGAAGCCATTGGTCAGCATTGTAATTCCATCTTTGTGAGTGGAGATACATTTCACTGGAGAAACCAAAAAATATCTGACTCAGGGATGTTCTTCGAATCCCTCTCAACAACAACTCCTCATGATGAATTCAAAGTAGCATGAGGTGTAACCTCAATAGGTATATCCCCAAATCACCTTTGAATGCAAGAGGAGTTTACTGTATTGAGATGTGTATGTTTCCACCAAAATGTTACCAGATTGAAACTACTTTACTGACTCTGGAGAGCCAGAAAGTCCCTCTAGTTCCTTCTGAATGAAAAAGGCAGACATTTGTACTAAAGATTTGTCTGAAAGAGAATGTAGGATAAGAAAATGAATTACAACAGGTGTTGAAGATTGCTGCTCAGAAGCTTCAAAATGTGATAATTTAATTAAGGACTTTTTTTTCACTATTTTATTTAAGTTTTTATTTGGAGGATCTATAATAAGAAAAGGAATATTTCAGTGCCCACTGACTGCACCCTCCATGGAGCCCTATAAGGGGATGTCAAACAAGGACAGTACAACAATGCCAGGGCTTTGGGAGCACTATATCCAAACACCAGCATCTGATACAATGTCCACAAACCTGTTTAAAACATTCAACACTGGTACTTGGTTGACCCTAGTCCAAGTGGACCAGCTGACTGATTTAAGGCCACTATCTACAGAAATTAAAGGCCAAATTGGTTTGGGGTTGGACCCTCAACCACCAGGATCCTCTCCTCCCCTTCACAGGTCACCACCAACAGCAAACCCGTGGATGTGGATGGGTGTTTAGATCCCAGAGAAGGTAAACTGAAAGAACAAAACCTTCCCTGGGAGGTCCCCTCACCACTTACAGTGTGATGAAAAAGAAATAGCACTTTCATAGATATTGATAAAATTTATTACCAGGATCTGTTTGATACTTGTACCATTGTATTAGCATGCTCAAGTAGTTCTCATTTTATAATATACTTTAGTTGACACTCTCACATTAGCTTATCCTGGGTAAGATTTTCCACACCTTCCATGATACCAATATCTGTGATAAAACCGGAGCAGTGGTGTAACAGTGTACAGCAAACAATTGCCTAAAGTTGTAATATTTGTTAATCATTACACAACTATTCATATATACAAAGCATACCATCCAAGTGGATCATGCATCAATAAAATTGTTGCAGATTTAAGTCAGAAGGTATATCTGCATGCTTAATTACAAGTGAGAAGTAAAACTTCAATATACAGCATAATACAAAACAGCAGCATAGTAATGAAGATAGTCTTGTCCCATAGTGAGAGTTTGTCTGTTTAAGGTTCAAATCCTGGACATTGGCTTTTACAGCTCCACATCACTGATAAGTCATGTGGGCAAAGTAGAATTTAGTAGTGAATAAAATTGTGTGGAAAATTAGAACCTTCAGAAAGAATTTTTAATCAAAATCTAGCTTGGGTATTATTTGCAACAAAACTAATAGGCTTTACCGGTCAGCATACAGGACATGGATTTATGGAACCAACAAAAGCTGTAAAAGCACTTGCAAACAGACGATGCCAAGCTGTATTGCTATAACAAATTAACAGACACATGATGCCCAGTCTTTGATGTAGCCAGTAGTATCAGGAACTCCAAAAGAGGTAATAATTTTGCATTTACATTATACAAGAACTGGAAAACATACATTAATGTTAAAATGTTGAGAGGCAATGTAAGCACTGATTTTGTGTGTGTGTGTGTGTGTGTGTGTGCTCCTCAGGAAATGGTCAGTTGACACTTTCTGTCTATTATTAATTACTTCACAAAGCAAAAATGTGCATATCAGTTCATTGACATTTAATCCATCGCTGATAAATTAAATAAACGACATAACTTGAAGTATCCAAAAAAGTCTCACAGCACAAGGAGTAAACTTTAACATCCAGTAGAAAGTTGGTATGTTATGTGTTACAGTATACATAAGCATTCAAATATTAAACTTTTCCTTCTTTTATCAATTCTTTGACCAGTTTGATGATTTTAAAGCCACTTTTGTTTCAAGAACTAGTTTTAATGAGAAAGAATCTAGAAAAAGATACAAATACTGCTTTCAAACTAGACAAAAAATTTGAAATAAATATACTTTCCAAATGTACAACCAATTTATACATTGTGTGCTCTATGAGTATATTACAAATACACAAAAATAAACTTGGTTAATGTAATTTCCTTTTTGAATTAAAATGTTATTCAAAATATACTTTCTCTAAGTATTGTCATTATGATAGAAATGCAATTTATTTATCCTATAACTTCATACTTTTACTGATTTTTTTAAATTTGTAAATCAAGGTGACTTTTCATGGTTACAGTTCTTACTTTATACAACTAATTGATTTTGTCCTCTAACTATTATCCATTTAAAGTGCCAAATAAAAAAAATTAATAAAATATTTTTGTAAAAATAATCATACTGACATTGCCATAAAGGAAGCGTGTGTGTTTCTTTTAGCAAAGCCACATCGGGCTACTTGCTTAGATCAGAGGTGAATTGAGCCCCTAATTCTTGTATTGTAAATCCATAGACTTACCACTGTACCAGCAGGGTCCATAAAGGAAGAACACGAAAATGTTTTTTTTTTTAATTTTATATTTTCTCAAAATGCATTAATTAAAATGTTTACTGCCATATAGTTGGCTTTTTCAGAGCATCTAACAAACTTGCATAAATTTTACCATTAATATTAAATTATGTTTTGTCACAAAATTGAAGATACCTTTTTCTGAAGTTTTTAAGGTTTATTTCATTATCTATAAAAAGTTTTAGACTGTCCTCTTAATAAAATAATTTTGCTATCTTTGAATGTATCTTTCAGTTGATTTTTTTTATCTACCACTCACATTTTAATTATGTATTAACAAATGAAATATCAATGTGTAAATTTGGGCAATGAAACATGTCAAAAGGTACAACACTTGCTAATCTCTGTTTAAATATATTTTTATCAAAAGTTCTTCCCTGCAATTTCAAAACCTCTTATCACAACTTAACATTGAACTAAAATGATTCAGTTCTAATAATCTTTCTTTTCTTTTTGGAAACAAATTATATAATATACCTGCAAGATCTGCAGAAACATTTAATTCCAAATGTACAAAATTAAATGTTCCTTTTAATATTGCAAGTCACTTATATCATCTGGGATGCACTTCTAAAGTTTGATATTCCAGCGTTTTCTTATTTGTATCTACAAGCAAATTTAGTTTTATCAATATTTTGATTATATATACAAAATAATTAACTGTACAAGAGAAGAGTTACTTGTTGATAATCTATTTTCCATCTGACTATCATTCACACAGACAGACAGACATAATATAATGTAGTACAAGTAGTCATGCCATGAAAATTGAAGATAATTATCATGTTTAAGTCAATGTTTTGGTTGGTGAAGGTTAATCGATATAACAGGTTTGGGCAAAATTTCATGTTTTAGGAAACTCTGAAGAACGTGCATGAAATTAGAAGCAGTCAATGAAGAAAGCTTAAACTGTTCAAAAAAAAGAAAAAGGTATGTACTTCAAGGTATAGTATTTACACGATAAAACAACAAACCAGTAGACACTAAACCAATGACCTAGAAGTAAGTATAGGCATGAATGTTACCTCCAACACAGATACACACAAGTAGCCTACATTGATGTGTAGTGCTGATAAACCACCATGTAAGAGATATAACTAAACTGAAAAGCTGAAGTTACTACTGCAGTCCAAAGAATTTGGTAAGCAAAGCTCAATGAGGATGCTTTTGAAAATATATTCAAATTGTTTGGTTAAAATAATAGTTTAAAACTAAAGAATGAGGCAGTATCACAAGTAAAGCTTGCTACAAGACCAATACAAGTGGTTTGCATCTCAGCCAATGATTATAGCAATATTAAAATATGATGGTATCTCAACTGTTGACAAATTCACAGAGCTACTTATGTATCACATGATTCCCTCATGAACCTGTTGGGCAAAGATTCATCTTTCAACAATGCATTAACCTCAAACATGAAACTAAATGATGAACTATTTGCATTGAGTTAAAATAATCTAGGTTCATACCTTGGCTACAGAATGATGCAGCATAATCTTGAACGTTTAAGTGAATGTTTACATGCAATATTCATTAAAAATCTAATTTTACACAATACGTTGAATCATGATTTTATTTTTGCAATATTTGCTGCAATTTTGTAATTGTTTATTAATGATTTACCATTGTTAATCCCTTAGCATGTTTAAGAGATGGTGAATGCCAAAGGATAGAAATTAAACCATATAATATGAGCACTTTGAAAGCTAGATCTTCATCGTAGCTTGCATTACTGTTTTTTTTTCAGGGGGGTCAGTTTTTTGAACTTGTGTTTTCATAAGATCATTTATAGGTTTCTAACTGTAATGAATGGTTTAAAATTGTGTTCACTTGAAAACTGATGGTTCTTTCTATAGAAAGTTGAAACCAAGTCATGAAAATGAAAAGTAAAATAAACACACTTTACTAAATTAAAGGCCAAAGTCAGTGTTACATTATATACTAATTTTGTGTATTTTTATTTACCCACAAGCTATAATTTCCCAGGCATATTACAATCAAAACAAATATTAGTCATGTAAGTGAATATTTTATTTTCAAAATTGTTGTCTTTCAATCTATATTTATATATTTTTGAATTTTATTATGCATTATTGCTCACTGTTAGAGTATTTTGCTGCATTAACACCAGTACACCATATGTATGCTTTACATATGTAATTATTAAGAAGGATTTTCCTAACATAAAGCCTTCATGACTGGCCAAGGTACATCAACATATAGTTACTAACTGAATAATTTTGTTGAAATACATTTCTTGTACTTATTATCATTTAACTGTATTACCGTGTTACACATTCAGACGTATATTTCATCATAAGGCTAAGTATTGTTTCAATTTGAGTACGATTCATACTTCTGCATCATGTCCAGTGGTGGCTAAAATGTCAATTCAGTCAAAAAAATTATCAGAACAACAACAATCCTCAAGTAAATATGGAGCAATGACGTGCAAAAATTATGGTTGTAGCACTTTTATAAAACTGACAATTACAACAAAAATTATCAAGATTTATGAAGCCAAGAAACTTTTAAGTTTGTGCCCTAGATATTACCAAGATGTTTGACAACATTAGTCATACAATTTTAGTTTTGAAATGTAATCATTATGGTCTACAAGGTAAAATTTATGACATATTAATCTTATTTAAAATATAGGCAATGTTTTACTTAAATTAATAATCTAATATCCATAACATTCATTGTGAAGTTGTTCAAGACTCAATTATTGGCAATCTCTTACTTATATTAATAATTTGACAGCTATATGTTCAAGAGATAGTTGCTATCTTTATGCCAAATAATATCACTTATTACAGAAGCAAATTATCTTACTAAGTGTTATGAAAAAGCAAATTAATTACTTTCAAATGCTTTTTCTTCACTAATTGAAAAATTGCCTAATTGAAATGTTCACAACGTGTTAATTATGGGGACAAGTTAATGTCAATTTGAAATTAAGTATTTTATCCAATGTTGAATAAGTTATTATTCAGAAAAATCTCAAAGTGAATAAACAAATAGAAAAATCATTTGATGAACGAAACAGAATTACATATTTGACTGCATACAAAATGATACACTTTCACGCATTAATACACATTTAAGTTCGTAATTTTTTTTGTTACCCCTCATGAAAAACGGATGTATTGTTTAAAAGGGTTAAATTAGGAATTTCATAATAACTATACGAGTACATTGAATTTACATAATTTATGATACCACTTAAAAAAAAAAAAAACTTCAACATGTGCTCAAAATCGAAGCAAAGAAGTTTTAACTATAGTATGCACTTCCCTCAGCTCAAAAGCTGGTAGGATAACGACATACTCTTCATCAAAATTACAATCAAGTTCAATAGATCACAAACTCCTTTTAGTTATCTTATTAACCCTATCACAACTCATACGAAGGTCAGCGCAAGATAGTTCATCCACAATAATGTTTATCTAGGTCATACTAGATATTTTGAGATGTGAACCAGTTTCAGCCGGATCTTCACGATATTGCTTTCGTCACAACCACCTCGCATGATATTTGCCCCTTTTACTATACAAATAAAATGCGCAGTCAGTGATAACCACGAGTACACCTACAAGCAATATAGATAAAACTGAACAGTAATTGTGATAAATTTCTGCTTTCTTCGGATTAATATTTTAATAACTTTATAAAACAATAATAATAATTTTCTGAACCCGTTTTTGCATATAAAATAATAATAATTTATTTTAGCCCTTATAACAAAAACATTACGTATATGAATGGATAGACAATGTCAAAAAACACTTTGGGTTAAACAATTTATAATCATGGTAACACATAGGTTTAGGGCACTTTCACTCTCTTACACACACACAATTTTGCAATAATTTTTCTGAATAAACAAAAAATCCTTGATGGGGCCGATAGTATTTTATGCAATGAGTCCAAAGAGTGACGGTAGAATCAGCAGATAGCCCGATGCGGCTTTGCCATAAGAATACACACACACACACACACACTCAAAAGGTGACAGCCATTCAAATTCGTTTATAAATTAAAACTACTTGCTGCACAACAATAGTTAATATAAATTGTTCACTAAATTTATTTTTATCTTAAATATATTACACGAGTATGCATCCAATGCAACTAATTATGAACAAATATGAAGAATAAAATTTATGAAAGTATTTGGAGTATTCACACACGACTGTAGTCAATGTCCAAAAACGAGTGTACATATACTAGTTTGTTTTTGTTTGTTTGTTTTGGAATTTCGCACAAAGCTACTCGAGGGCTATCTGTGCTAGCCGTCCCTAATTTAGCAGTGTAAGACTAGAGGGAAGGTAGCTAGTCATCACCACCCACCGCCAACTCATGGGCTACTCTTTTACCAACGAATAGTGGGATTGACCGTAATATTATACACCCCCACGGCTGGGAGGGCGAGCATGTTTAGCACGACGCGGGCGCGAACCCACGACCCTCGGATTACGCGCTCGGCCATGCCAGGCCGTACATATACTAATAGGATCAGATTGAGGATTATGAAGGCCCTCTTAACTGAACTTGATAAATAAGTAGAAAACTATTTAAATATTGTGTGCGATACACAAAAACATACATCACTAGTTTTTAATTATTATAAATTATATAAAATAATGGCAACAAGTGTTTTTGTTAAACGGCTAAGCAAATATATAAGAAAGAAAAATTTCCATAAACAATTTAATGAAAAATTACAATATAACGAAATCTGTGTTTCAATGATACATTTTTTTTCTAAAAGTCCGGGTGCCACTTCATTTGTATACACTTTGGGCAACTACACCCATTTACCATTTCAATTAATCCGGAATTGCATACTTTTTTACCAGTTACTAACAAATACTATGAATCTAATCTTCTAGTCAAGCTGAATACCGTCATACAGAAATAATCATTTTTTATTCTCAAAATTATATCTAAATAAATATTACGGGCATTTTTTCCCAACATTATATTCTTATAACAATATGTATGGAGAACAAGTATTTATATTTTTCCACGAAAACTACGTTTATGTATATTTGATCTTTAAGTATTGCTTGATTAGCATTTTGTCATCTATATATATTTAAGATAAAATACTCTCTTTGATAAATCCTTATTGATTGAAACATGCGATAAGAATTCTCAAAGAAATTCCTACTCAGTCAACTGTATGACTCTACAAAAATAATAACTGTGATGGTAGAGGTAGTGAATTTTATATTGAATTTTGGAGTCTTCTCTTCAGACTGTCTTCCCCGTTTTCATTTTGTTAGCCTGCTAAATTACAGAAAGGTGCTTTAATTCAGGTGCTTGCAAAATTGAAATGTGCTGCGGGTAAATCATGAGGGTTATCCGATGATTCCGATTGGACAAAAGTTTGGTAATGTTGTGTCAGTGTCTCCTCGACAAGGAAGTAATGGGAAATTACAGCCAATGGTTTGATTTTTATGCACTGGCAACATTAAGATTAGCACGCAGGTAAAACTAATTCGAATTTATTACTCACTGCAATTCACTAGCATACCCTCATATCTAATTATATACCCAAATTAGCGCATTATCAGTTTCATTTACAAACACACGTACTCATATGATAGAGACCATTATGTTAATAGTTTTGAAATTTTCATTATACGTATGGGATTGGAAGAAATTTCGCTGCAGAAACCACCATGGTTGAGTATCGATCGGTACCGCAACGGTGGAAATAGTGTCATAGAAGGACGGTTTTTCTTTATATAGTAGCCCAGCATGCCCAGGTGGTTAAGGAACTCGACTCGTAATCCGATTGTTGCGGGTTCGAATCCTCATCGCACCAAACATGCTCGCCTTTACAGCCGTGGGGGCGTTATAACGTGACGGCCAATCACACTATTCGTTGGTAGAAGAGTACCCCAAGAGTTGGCGATGAGTAGTGATAACAAGCTGCCTTCCCTCTAGTCTTACACTGCTAAATTAGGACGGCTAGCGCAGATAGCCTGTGTGTATTTTCTTAGAGCAAAGCCAAATCGGGCTATCTGCTGAGCCCACCGAGGGGAATCGAACCCCTGATTTTAGCGTTGTAAATCGGTAAACATTATAACACCCCCACGGATGAAAGGGCGAGCATGTTGGATGCAACGGAGATTCGAACCCGCGACCGTCAGATTACGAATCGAACGCCTTAACTCACCTGGCCATGCCGGGCCTCCTACCAGGTTTATCACATATTTTCCAGCAACAGCAAGTTATTTACACGTTCGTCTATTACACTACTGATTAATTTACTTATGACATTTTTATTATTATTATTATTATAAAAGTTATTTCAAAGTGTTAGTTCCGTTTCTGGATTTATTACTAACCTAAATTTACCGAGTTGACCGAATCATTTATATTTTTAATTTTGGTGTGGTTCTCACTCGGACATTGGCCTAAACAAGGAAACTTACCACACAATGGACACGATGTTGATTGGAGTATATGATATATCTACTTTCATTTTTATTATCTATAATTTACTTTTAAGTTTAGTCTAATATAACGATCATTCTTAACTGTTCGTATATTAATTCTAGAAACTTGACTCCTTCGAGTTAATATGGGGGTATATATATGGTTTATGACCGTAAATATTCTTAGCAGTGAGAATACATTTGAAACAACATATTCTAAGCTTTGCAAGTTTTAGCCAGTTCGAAGTTACACTAAATATCAAAATACATAAATTGGTGTTTATATAAATAGTTTAATTCTTATCCCAATGCTTATTTATGGCTCATAAGATTGATAAAACTTATACTTCACCAATTTATTCTGGTTCACACCATAATATAATGTTCACGCAATTAGACAATGTGAAATAGTGTCTCAGTCCCTACTCTGTTTTATCTCAACTGGCTTGATGAGCCCTCCTATTGGGATAAAATACTCGTCGGAACAGGAATGAAAGATATAATTCAGGCCGATGCATTATGCATTTCAGTTAAGTTTTAATTTGTTAGTGTAAGTTATTTGTTATTGCTACCTGTAAGTGTTCCACAAGAAAACACTGGTGATAAAAGGAAAAACCATAAAGTTCAATCGTCAATTTTGTATAGAAGTGTAGATTCTCAAAATTAAGTGCATAGAAAATATTTGCAAGGCAGTCTTTGAAAATATTATGTGATAATATGCAAAAAAAAAAAAATCTGAATGTTTAAATTGTAACAAAATATTTTATATATTGTAACAACTTTATCAGGTCATTCCATAAGTGATGTCCGAAAATTTAATAAAGAAAGTGTATCATCATTTCTGTCTTGGTAGAAGGCTTTAATGACTAAAATATGTAGTATGACGTGTATAAAATAATTCAGTCAAACAACAGAAACTCACCCAACTCCACTTTTTCAGATCATTAATCAAATAAACCCTTATGAAGATTAATTAGTCCGAGGAGCACATTAGACATATAATGCTTTATGAGTTCAAAAAAGGCAAAAGTGCAACAGAAAATATTCGAAATATTCAAGGTGTTTATGGTGTGGAGTCTCTCAATGAAAGAAAATGTCGAAGGTGGTTTCAGAGGTTCAGAATAGGTGACTACAGCTTAAGTGATGCGCCACGTTCAGGTCATCCTGTTGAGTTTAATGACTTGCTGCTGGCTGCACTTGATGAAGATTGTGCTGTAATAGTTGAAGAACTAGCACAGAAGCTTAATTCAACTCATTCAACAGTTCACGGTCATCTGCAACAGCTTGGAAAATGGATCCCCCATGATTTGACAACAGTCAACCCCAGAGCAAGAACGGACATCTGCACTTTCGTGAACGTAACACCTTGTTTGGATAGGTTAATGACTGGAGATAAAAAATGGATATATTATAAAAATGTTGCGCCGCAGACTATGGCTCAGTGCAGGTAAACTGGGCTAAAACAGCCAAAAATGGACCTCCACCCTATAAAAGTCTTGTTAAGCATTTGGTGGGATATTGTTAGTGTGATTCACTCTGAGTTGCTACCATCCACTGTAACAATTACATCAGACTTCTGTTGTCAACAGTTAGAGCACTTGAATGTTGAACTGAAAGAAAATAGGCCTGCTTTGATCAATTGTAAAGGTATTGTGTTACACCAGGATAATGCACAGCCCAATATACCAAGAATCACATGTGCAAGGATTGAAGAATTAGACTGGGAAAACTTGGACATCCTCCTTGTTCTCCAAACCTTGCTCTATCTGATTACAATCTATTCTGAAGTTTGTAGGACTATCTTGATGGAAAAGAGCTTGGAACACATGAAGATATCAAAACTACCCTCTATGCATTCTTTTCCTCTAAACCCTAATAATTTTTATAGAAGTGGCATTTAGAAGTTTGTGAATCGTTAGCAGGAAGTAATTAATAATAATGGAGCATACATTATTGATTAAATAACATTAAAAGCGTTTGAAATCCTTTATCTTTTTCTGAACCTAAAATCAGACAATACTTAAGGGATGACCTGATATTCAAAAGTGAGATCCGCTTCAACGTCGTCTTTGTATTCTTTCGACTGTCTTAATAGGCCAAGTGTGTTCCGCTGTTGAACTTGTTGTTCAAGCTGGTTTGAGCAAGTTTTGTAACTATTGTCTAACTGCAAAAACCAGTCAAGCCACTTCAAAAAGTGTATTGCCCTTTTCTTATTATTATTACTATTAAACTAGCTTTCCTTGTCGTAAGTTAGAATAATACAGTAAACCTGCTAACAGTAGCGGTACTATCAGTCACAAAGTATAACGTTCCATGAATTGGTCTTTATTGGCATATTGCGGGTTTTAAATAAACATCAGTAAAATCACCAACGCAATGTGTATCTGATGATATTTCATTATGGTAAAGTTGTTAAATTTATCGTTGTAGTGATACTCACGAAACTTGTATATTATAATTGTATTGTTAGTAGAACTGTCACAGAACTACGTTGTTCTCAGTTTGACTTTTGCTGAAACTTGACATCTTAAACTATTTTGTTTATCAGTGTATTACGTATACTTCCAAAAAAAGTTTGTAGCAAAGCACTAAAACAGTTTATTCAAATTGTGTTGGTTGTAGGATATGATTTCGTTGATTTTTTAAACATTTATTACCCTCTAAAAATTTAATCTTTTTAATAACTGATAGTCGTGGCTTACATTCATTTCCTCGCAGCATAATATTAATGATGGTTGTATTGTGTGTTTACTATAAAGGATAAATGTCAACATCACTACTAGTTTCGAGGCTAAAATTTCTAAATTTTGCCGTCAAGTAGAATCGATTATCTCGTAGCCTTAACATTTTCGTCATAATCAGCACTTATATATGCTATAAAGAGATCACCTTTATTTATAACAATATACAAGAATAATTAGTAAGTAAAAACTATACGGTCGGACACAAACGGCAGGTATTAATAACATGAAAATAAAGATTAATGTTTAGTTCAGAGTGAGATATCACAATCAATTATCAGTTCAAGTAACATGTTTAGACAATCATAGTCTGCGATTATTAGCGCCGCTTGACGCGACTTTATTGGTGATGTACAAACCTATCAGTAAGATCAGTAAGTAGCCCCGGCATGGCCAAGCGGGTTAAGGCGTGCAACTCGTAATTTGAGGCTCCCGGGTTCACATCCTCGTCGAAACAAACATGCTTGCTTTTTCAGTTGTGGGAGCGTTATAGTAGCCAAAGAATTGGCGGTTGGTGGTGATAACTAGCTGCCTTCGCTCTAGTCTAAATTAGGGACGACTAACGGAGATAGACCTCGAGTAACTTTGCGCTAAATTCAAAACAAAACAAATCAGTATGTAGTTTTCATCATCATTATCTGCCACTCGATTCCATTAAGTAACATAGGGCCGCAATCACTGCGGTTTCCGTAACAGGAATTTAAGTGAGCAGGTTGTTAGCACACTGCACCTAGCCGTCCCTAATTTAGCAGTGTAAGACTAGAGGGAAGGCTGCTAGTCATCACCACCCATCGCCAACTCTTGGGCTAATCTTTTACCAACGAAAAGTGGGATTGGCCGTCACATTATAACACCCCCACGGCTGGGAGGGCGAGCATGTTTGGCGCGACGCGGGCGCAAACCCGCGACCCTCAGATTACCAGTCGCACGCCTTAACGCGCTCGGCCATGCCGGGCTGTATGTAGTTTAGATGACAAAAATTTCCAAATGTACTCCGGCTAAAGCAAGGGCGTATTAAAGTAGAGGCCCAGCCCCAAAGCCCATGGTTTTAATGGGGGCCCCATTCATAAATCGATGTAAAATTGCATGGGATGTAGTGTTCACGAAAATTAGTAGCCCCTGGGCCTACACAACCTTATATCTGCCCCTGGACTAAAGAGTGTGTATGTGTTTTTCTTATAGCACAGCCACAAAGGGCTATCTGCTCAGCCTACCGAGGGGAATCGAACCCCTGATTTTAGCGTTGTAAATCCGGAGACATACCGCTGTACTAGCAGGGGGCCTGGACTAAAGGGAATGTACCCATTTAAAAGAACCAACCACCAACTCTTTGGTTGCTTTTGAATGATTGAAAGTGGAGTTTCACAGCCGCTATTTACGAAGAACTCATAAGGTGACAATAATACGCGAGCAAAGAATCCGCGGATTCAGTATATGTATGCTATGTAGGATGATAGATCCTACATCACATTATAACATGTTAAACATTTAATTTTTCATATCGATTTTATCTACTGCAAAAAGGTTGATTTTTTTTAGCAATAATGTGACACATATTGTGACTTCTGACCCATGGTGCGAAATGCTAATTAACGAGGCCACGATTAAACAATAACTAGAATTCTATAAAGCTTGATTGAATATAGAAGTTTATGCGATCACACAAACTAAGGACTTGATAGCCACCCAATTTATTTAGTTGCTTTACTATTATATTTCTTACTTTCGCCCTTTACATGTTACATGTCATAACTTTTTTTTTACCATTTTATCAGTTTCATCAAATGATTTAAAGCTTTCGTTACAACATTATCAAGAAATACTTGAAATCTCATAAAAAAATACTATGTAAAAATGTTTTATACCTGCGTGACATTCCATAGATGGTTACAGCACCCCGCCACGTTGTCAGATTACTCTATTACAGCATTTTTAAAATTACACTTAGTTAGGTAACGATTTCAGGCATTCTTAAATGGTCGAGAAGTTTTCCACATTTTTAAGTTAGGTGCATGTATCTGGAAATGTTTAAATAAAACACAATTTTTTCAGCTTACCTGAGATGTTGAAAAACGTCTTACGAACTGATGAACAGCCAACATGTTTTAAAAAGCTTGCTGTATACAATATACGTTGTTGTGAACGGCGAAAAGATACCACAATTTCTATCCAAGCCACGTGTAACGAAAAAACACATGTTCCTTCGCGTTAGCCTTAATATATCTAACGCTGGCAGTGCCCTCTTAATTACGTCTCTTAGTATCTTTCCTCATGTTTTAAATGAAATTATCATCCAATGAAGGTGTTGTTTAGTGCTATGTGATACCTAAACTAAATACTTATAATACAGATTGCAAAGAAAGAAAGAAAAAGATCGGGCGAAAATACCCAAAAATGTAAAAAAAAGTACTTATGTTATATCAAAACACAAATTATCTTTAAAAGTTAATATGATTCCCAAAATCGTTACATAATATTTTGAAACGAGATGAGATATCATGTGGGGAAGATTTTCAATTTCAAAACACATTACCTAATATAGATTAGGCTGAATCAATGTTCGGAGAGTTAGAATAAAATATAATTGGCAAAAAGACACACCAAAAAATAATCAAATAAAAATATACGACAGCAAACACAAGAAAGGTTGTTTAAATGAAGAAAAGTGACATACGTTTGTTTTAAGCCGAGGATTACACAAACAGTTGTCTGCCCTTGCTTATCGCTTGTATTAAATCACGATTCTTAGCGTTATAACGCAGAGTCACTGGGAGAAGAGTGTGGTTGTGCTTTCTGATAGCAGAGCCACCTCGGGCTATCAGCTGAGTACACCGAGGGGACTCGAACCCCTGATGTGAGGGTTTAAATCGGTAGATATACCACTGTACTAGCGAGGGACTGCAGAGGGAAAGTTCAAGTTAACAAGAAAACAATGTCGCAGTCGAAAAGAGTAAAATGTAATAGGAAATTATCCAGAGAACTGGATTTTCTTGATGTAAAATAAACATATAGTAAGTGTGTGTGTTTTTTATAGCAATACTATATTGGACTATCTGCTGAGCCCACCAAAGGGAATCGAACCCCTAATTTTAGTGTTGTAAATCCGTAAACATACCGCTGTACTAGCGGGGGGCCAGAGTAAGTGAAGAAACCAATTTCAAGTAAGGCTATGAACATGAGAAATTGATAACAGATACAGAAAGCTTGTGATTATTCAGATATACAAGAATGGGGGAAAAAATGTTTTGTTTGTTTGTTTTGAAATTTCGCACAAAGCTACTCGAGGGCTATCCGTGCTAGCCGTCCCTAATTTAACAGTGTAAGACTAGAGGGAAGGCAGCTAGTCATCACCACCCACCGCCAACTCTTGGGCTACTCTTTTACCAACGAATAGTAGGATTGACCGTCACATTATACACCTCCACGGCTGGGAGGGTGAGCATGTTTAGCGCGACGCGGGCGCGAACCCGTGACCCTCGGATTACGAGCGTACGCCTTAACGCGCTCGGCCATGCCAGGCCTGGAAAAAATGTACATAAAAGTTAAAGATTAATAAGAGCTGCCAAATAAAAGTAAAAAAATGTATAATAATATGTCAACTTTACAATATTTGCTATATCCAGTGGAGACAAAACTCACTGGGATGCACGAGAAATACGTTGAAAACGTTTTACTTTGAAAATACACCAGAAGGGTAAAAGTGTAGGTGTTTGTGTGTTTTTCTTATAGCAAAGCCATATCAGGCTATCTGTTGAGCCCACCAAGGGGAATCGAACCTTCTGATCTTAGCGTTGAAAATCCGTAGACTTACCGATGTTCTAGCGGGGGGAAGGGTACAAGTAACTTAGTAAACAGTATTGATGATGTGACAGAGAATGTCTCATTTCGCTCTTTTGTCTGTTAATTCAGGAACTACAAGAGTAATAATTGTCTATGGATTATTGTATTCATGTTAACATTTTAATGGGTTTTTTTTGCAACATAAATTTATATCATTGAAATTTCATCATGTAAGTTGTTTCTGTTCGTTCATTCTACCTCCCCCACGCTAGTACAGCAGTATGTCTCCGGATTTACAACGCCAAAATCAGTGGTTTGATTCCCGTCGGTGGGCTGAGCAGATAGACCTTTGTGGCTTTGCTATACGAAAAACACACATTCACTCTACCAGCAATAAACACTTACGTTACAGAGCTAAAAAAAAACATTGAAAAACAATCTTGCCTAGCTTTAGCCTAATGACAGCTTACAGCCAAAGGTAAAACGCAAGCGCTACAATGCGTATTTGATTAGTTTCACTGCTAGTTTGTTGACACTATATAAATGATAAACACTTAAATGAAAAGCTATTCTTGCAACAATTTGCGGTTATGGTCATATTATACCACAGAGCACAGATAACCAATTGTGTAATTTTGTGCTTAATTCGAAACAATCAATCAAACACAATCATTTATACCAATCTGCTAGAAACGCTCTATTATTTTCTCGAATGTTTTCTTTATATCTAGGTGTGCAGGTGTTGAAATTTTATGGATATGACAGAGTGCTTCATTATGTAGACATTGTAGCATCACAAAGTATATTCATTGTTTATGTTTGGAGCAACTGTTTGCTATGTTGGTCTTACTGCACTGTTATTGAGTCACTGAATAATCGGTATTAAATTGCATCATTTATTTGAACAGCTTCTAACTGGGTTTTGGTCCACATCAGATCTTTATTACAACTTGTAGATGCCATATCTTAAATAACATTTTGCTGTACTTTAAGCTGGCCGTTCTTACCACCCTGTTCTATCCTTTTTTCACAGTGTTTACTTTTTTTATTAGCACGTGCTCTTCAGAATAATGCATCAAAATCCCATGGTTCTTTAAAGGGTAACGTATAGATGTGAAGTTGAACTCCTGAACTTTCTGGAGTCATCTTGCTACAGTTACGTCAATACTACATAATTTGAATGGAGCACAAACTTTTGTCCATATAGAGAATGTTGAAAAGGCCTCAAACAAAACTTAGAAGCTTTTTCCCAGGAACATTCATTGCCTCAGTTTATAAAGCAATCACGGGCTCTTTTCCATAATTTCCTTGCGACAACGCTACTCCTACTGCAAAATCACTGGTATATGTATAAAAGATTAATAAATCTTCAAGAGTTTTCCGGAGCAATACAGGAGTATTGATTAATTTTCTTTTCAATTTGTTGAATATTTGTTTACAATCATCAGTTTATCAACTTATTTGGTCGAGTAATTTGTGCAGATCAAGTAAAAAAAAATGGTTGTGATAGTAAGAATAAAGTCAAATAAATCTTGTTAACTCGTGCATATTCCTTTGTGTTGGACAGAATCAATCTTGTTGGATCTGTAGACATTCCTTTTCTGCTAATAACTTGGATTCAGCTTAAGGATTTGTTTCCTTAACTGATTTAAAACCTTCTTTAGCTCTTCATAAGTACTAGCAAAGGTCTTTCCGTGTGTGATTTTGTCGTCCAAATAGATGTTACAAGGCAGCTCAGACATAGCACATTCATTAGCCATTCAAATATAACAGGATCATTACATAATCTAAATGTTAACGAGAAATTAGCACAATCCATTTCCCATAGTAAAGGAGGCTTTCTCTTTCTACTCACATTTGTCAATTTTAATTTGTTTTTGGTCGCTTCTTTATATTTGCCTAGTTTCATTATTTTACATTTATAGATGCTTAATTAAGTTAGCTAACACAAAATACTACCTTTATTTTTGATCAAATATTATTTGTGAGTTTTTGCAATTTCCAATTGTCGAGAAATCTATTTTACTTGAAAATGCCACACATTTCCGCTTTAAAATTAAAATTTAATGAATTGTACACCACTTTACTTTACATCATTAATTTAGCCTCTTAATTCTATAAAGCACTGTTTAGTACATTAACATCTTAAGTAATTTCCAAACTCCTCAAACAGATATAAATTAATAATACAAAAATTGAAGGACTGCAAGCCTTCCATTGGCTATTGGTCTTCTGCTGATCTCTACTAGTTTTCCCTGTGTTCTTTTGTCTTGCTACCAAAATATCAACTTAGAATGCACTCCTCAAAATTATTAGGTTAATTTTTTTATTTAGTCATTCCAAGTTATCTATATCACAAGTGAGGATAAAGAGAAAACGTTTTTTTGAACATTCCCGATTGCGTTTAACCTTAAACTTTCAGCTCAGAGTTAAGCATTTCAAGTCAGATTTATTTTCACAAATTTTATTTTGTTTCAGTTTGTTTCTTATGAAATTATAGTCATAATGAATGATGTATTTGCGAAATGTACAGTTTATTAGTGAGGTTTCCCTGAAATATTAAATAGTAACTGCTTTCATGTATAAGGCAGGTTACTGTATATTATTAATATTTACAATACAAGGAATTAATCAGTTGAATTATAGTGAAATAGCCTGGCATGGCCAAGCGCGTTAAGGCGTGCGACTCGTAATCTGAGGGCAGCGGGTTCGCGCTCGCGTCGCGCCAAACATGCTCGCCCTCCCAGCGGTGGGGGCGTTATAATTGACGGTCAATACCGCTATTTATTGGTAAAAGAGTAGCCCAAGAGTTGGTGGTGGGTGGTGATGACTAGCTGCCTTCCCTCTAGTCTTACACACCTAAATTAGGGACGGCTAGGTGCAGTGGGCTAACAACCTACTCACTTAAAAACCTGTTACGGAAACCGCGGTAAGTGCGGCCCTATGTTCCTTAAGGAATCGAGTGGCAGATGATGATGATAGTGAAATAAAGTACAAGCATAATGCATTTTAACATTTATGTTAAATAAACAGGTATGCAGTTATTTTTCTGCACGAAAGGACTTTAAATCTTCACCCACTCTATCTAGGTTGAATCTATACCTAAATATACTACATTCAGTGCATTCAGAGGTGTTATCCTCAATTTTCAAACCATAAATTATATTTCTACGTCTTTCGAAACCTCGCTTTATGTACACTATAACATTTAAATTTATTAGTTCACCAAAGCATCAATTATATTTTTTTCAAATAAACGTAGATCGTAATTAAATATTGCAGAGTTCAATACTAATTAAATCAGTTAGTTAACAGTTAGACAAAAACTGGTCAACAAGTAATATAGAGTGCAAAAATGATAATATTAATGGGACCTTTAATTATAATCAAGTAATTATTTTTTTCACATTCAATAAATCTAACATATTTACTGTTTATCACTACAAAATATACCTTACAACAACATTGTAAAATCGCAGACTTGACTAGTATTACACATACTTGAATATATATTTAACAGTCTTCAAATAGTAGAAATACTAATACACTATTTGCATAAGTACCTTACTTTATACAACACTGGATTAGTTTTCATACTCCCCCCAGTGCCTCAGCGGTATGTCTGCGGACTTACACGCTACAATCCGGGTTTCGATACCCGTGGTGGGCAGAGCACAGATAGCCCATTGTGTAGCTTTGTGCTTAATTCAACAACAACAAGTTTTCATACAACTTTTCTACATTATGCCCATAATACTATTTGATTATTTCAGTTAGATTCTAAATTTTTATACAAATATATATTCTTCAAAAAAACAAACCCAAAAGGGATATTTTTGCTACTTTAAAGAAAAATATATGTAATAACGTTACAAGCTCAGAGTATGTGTACATTGAAAACGGAAGATTGTTTGTTTGTTTTGGAAATTCGCACAAAGCTACTCGAGGGCTATCTGTGCTAGCCGTCCCTAATTTTGCAGTGTAAGACTAGAGGGAAGGCAGCTAGTCATCACCACCCACCTCCAAACTCTTGGGCTACTCTTTTACAAACGAATAGTGGGATTGACCGTCACATTATACACCCCCACGGCTGGGAGGGCGAGCATGTTTAGCGCGACGCGGGCGCGAACCCGCGACCCTCGGATTACGAGTGCACGCCTTAACGCGCTCGGCCATGCCAGGCCAAAAAAAACGGAAGAAAACATCGAATTTTTCGCCAAAACGCACTCGTGTTCAATAAATTTGTTTGAGAGATTTGCTTGTTTGTTTTTGGAATTTCGCACAAAGCTACTCGAGGGCTATCTGTGCTAGCCGTCCCTAATTTTGCAGTGTAAGACTAGAGGGAAGGCAGCTAGTCATCACCACCCACCGCCAACTCTTGGGCTACTCTTTTACAAACGAATAGTGGGATTGACCGTCACATTATACACCCCCATGGCTGGGAGGGCGAGCATGTTTAGCGCGACGCGGGCGCGAACCCGCGACCCTCGGATTACGAGTGCACGCCTTAACGCGCTCGGCCATGCCAGGCCAAAAAAACGGAAGAAAACATCGAATTTTTCGCCAAAACGCACTCGTGTTCAATAAATTTGTTTGAGAGATTTGCATGTTCTGCAAGTGCAACATGCGTAAAATCCCTTTAAGTGACGGGTTCTCGGTTTCCATAGCTCAGTGTTAAGCCACCGACACGCAATAAAGTTACGCCAAGACTGACTGTTTAAACAACACAAAAATTCAAGGAATTTAATTTCCATTTTTTGAGTTATTTTTTCACATAGAAATTATGATAGTTGTATTATATAAAATATTAAGACTGTGTTTGTCAGAATATTTTTTATATAGTACAGATTTCAGTTTGGTACCTGATTTGTGAATGAAACATGGGATGTAAGGTATGCCACAGTGCAGTGCGTGTGTTTTCTTATTGCAAATCCACATCAGGCTATCTGCTGGGCCCACTGAGGAAATCGAACCTCTAATTTTAGCGTTGTAAATCCTTAGACTTACCGCTGTACCAGTGAGTGACGCCACAGTATAGTGATTTGTTGCTAGTGACTTTCAGTTGGCTATTTATTGTATTATTAGTTGCGGTTTTTGTGTGTAATTCTTTCAACGGTTTTCATAAGAAATTTACTCACATAATGAGGCTTTGTTTAGCTGGTTTAATTGGTCACTAAGGTTTTGAGGTGGGCAAAGTTTTTTAACTATACTTATTAGGTTTGCTTATATGTTGAGTTTTTATTTTGTTTTATGAGCCGAGTTCCAGAGAATGTACAATCGAGCATGAATGATTTTTATGTTGATATTGTTTTAAACAGTGTTTCTATTCTCGTGGTGTTAAAGTTCAGAAATGTCAGTTAGTTGCTTATTATTTTCATATTTACTGGCGAACTAAATATTTGGGTGTATGGAATTATTGTAGTTGAAAAAGTTACGTGTAAGTTTCGTAGATGTGAATCTGGCGATGTATCGTCTACATGCCCGTACAAGTGTAGTGGTCGGTGTTAAGTTGACCTGATAGCTTGAAATTTAATGTTTCATAAAATGTTGGTTAGGAATGGTGACACCGGATTGCTTATAATCAAACCATTTATTTGTATGTAGTTTTTGTTATTGAGTTTAAAACTGATCTTAAAGTAATAAATTATAAACGATTCGCTAGTTAGTTGCTGGGGATATGTATGAGTGGAATGGGGTCTTTGAAAAGATCTCTTTGAGTAAGTTCTAAAAACATATAGTTTTACATTTATTTGGCATCTCGTAAAAGATATAACAAATTCACAACATTTTCAAGGTGGAAGCCACTTTTTTCCATCCCCTGTAGATTTTGTATGTTTTTTTTTTTTTTAATGAGCTTTGTATGGTCTGGTGGTTTGGGTGCTCGACTCGCAAGTCGTGGATTTGAATCCTCATCACTGAACATATTTGCCTTTTCAGTCTTGAAAGAATTAAAAGGTTATTATTAATTCTACTATTTGTTAGTAAAAGAATAGAGCAAGAGTTAGTTAGTTGAGTGTGATTGATTACCTGCCTTTACTCCAGGCTTATTTTTTTCAATAGGAGACGCTGTTCTTCACACGTATAACCTTTCCTCAACCATCTCTATTCATTTCAGGTTTACTATAATTCCTTTCTCATTGATGCATTTTTTGATTCCATCTTTCCAACTTTTTACTGTCCTTTCCTGTCTTCTCTTTCTGACAATTGGCAGCTCTAATGCTTCTTTCAATGTTTGTTTTTCTTCTCTTCTTGATTTATAACTACATCATTTTTGGTTCTCTTGCATTTTACTCAATTCCACAGACTCCTACCACTTTCAGCAACATTCCCCAAAATATTCCAGCTTTCTCATTTCTATTATTAACAATAAGTCTTCTTCCCCAGGTTTGAAATATCAGATTTTTACACTAGTCTAATTATTGTCTTACACACTTTGGCTTTTAATGCCCTTAATAACGTCTTGTTACAGATTACTGTAGTTACATCCTTTCATTTCTTCCAGTCTGTCTGGATTATATCTTTATTTTAGATTGTATCTCTCTAGTATTTAAAGCTTTATATCTGTTTCACCGGATCCCAATTACATCCGTGATCTTGACTTTCTTCTTTCTACCCCTTCCACTCAACAGGACTTCGGTATTTCTGTATTCACTTTAAAGCCTGTTTTTCCAAGCTTTTCTGTCAAACTTTAACTTTCGTTTGTAGCTCTTTTCCTCTATTCTTACTCTGTTAAATTAAGTACAGTTAACGCATGGATCCCTCGTTCAACTTTGCGCGAAATTTAAACCAAGCCATTTTTTGTAATGTTCAAAGACATAGAAGTTTCCTTTTAAGCGTTCCACGATCCTGGAGTTTATTTTAATCCCAGTTTCCCCGTAAGTTAGAGATGATCTTACGGATGCACAACGCTTCAAATCCGTGGCTCGATTCCTCGTGGTAAACACAACAGTAAGTATAAAAATCGGGATTCGATATCAATGATGGCAGCGCACAAGTGGACAAGTTATAGTTTTGTTCCTTACAACAAACAAATAATCTCCTTTTTTACGGTACACGCCTTGCCATAAGTGATTTCTCATCTTAATAAATACTTTCTCTTGTACTTATGAATACTTTATTGATACCAAACTAAACATATCTTTCAATATCACCCATGAAAATATTGTATTCCAATGACGTGAAGTAAACTATAATAGAAACATGATTTTATTAAGGATAACAATGCATGTTTTACCTTCAGATATCAAACGCTCTAATTAATCTTAATTAATGTTGTATGATTAATGTGGATCACACATGTTATGCATATGTAATATATATATATGTATATCAATGCATTCATGTGAGCCCCCCAGTGGCTCAGCGGTATGTCTGCGGACTTACACGCCAAAATCCGGGTTTCGATACTCGTGGTGGGCAGAGCACAGATAGCCCATTGTGTAGCTTTGTGCTTAACTCAAAACAACAAAAAACAACAACAACAGCATTTGTTTACTTGTGATGACGAGAAACCAACTTGAAGTAAAAATGTATTCTCAAGACGGCTGGTGTCAGAATTAAAATTTTAATTAAAATACGGAACAATGTTTCGACCTTCTTAAACATCTTCAGGTTAAAAAAAGTTTGCAACGGACCTTAGGGACGAGAATGTAAAGGTTCCACTTAAATGTTAGGTAATTAATTAGAATAAGTATAAAGGAGTTCCTTTATATTAGGGGCCCTGCATGGCCAAGTGTGTTAAGGCGTTCGACTCGTAATCCAAGGGTAGCGGGTTCGAATATCCCTCGCACCAAACATGCTCGTCCTCTCAGCCGTGCGGGCGTTATAATGTATCGATCAATCCAACTATTTGTTGGTAAAAGAGTAGTCAAAGAGTTGGCGCAGGGTGGTGATAAATGCTGCCTTTCCTCTAGTCTTACACTGCTAAATTAGGGACGGCTAGCACAGATAGTCCTGGAGTAGCTTTGTGCAAAATTCAAAACAAACAATCCTTTATATTGATTTAATTTTGGTTTCAGTTGTAGTTTAAGTAAGGCTTTGATTTTGCATTTGTTTCTTTCCTAAGTATTTGTGTGTCATCTATTGTTATGTTGTGTTTATTTGATGTGCAGTGTTCAAAAATTTGTGTGGGTGTTTATTTGTGTTCTTTGAATCTAGGTTCCAATTTTCTGCTTGTTTCTTTAATATAGAAGTCGTGAGAGTTGTTGCATTGTACTTAATAAATAATGTTGATATTATTTTTATTAGTGTATGTTTTACTTAGTACGGACTTCAGTTTTGTACTTGGTTTTTGAATAAATTTGGTGTTTACTGGAATTATGTGTGTTGTTAAGTCTAATATACGGTCTATTCCCACAGCTCTGTGGGTGCTATTTTCACATTCACCTACAAAACCCAATACATTTGTTACATCGCGCATTATAGCCTGCAACTATATTTTGTTTACGCAACGCAATATTTTTATTAAAACTTATTTTGTATTATACATATGTTATATATATATATAATCATTTTTAATACATTTTCCTTCATGGTTAGTCTTCTGAATGATTATAAATTCTTTATTGTTTAATTATGCTGGTTTAAATTGCTTATTAGCAATAATTGTAATTGATAATTATTGAGCTATTTATCTCTCTCAATATATAAACTTGTTGTAGTATTAAATTTAAGCAGTTCAATTTGTGGCGTACGTCCCTTTAAACTCTCTGTTTTCAGTAGAGCACTACACCTTCAGCTATGGTCAACGTGGTCTTGTAGTTAGCATACTCAAACTATTAATCCGAGGATTTAGGACTCGCATCTTCTTACCATGAAACCCGTTTTGCACTTTCAGGCTATGGTGCCTTTTAAAAGTGACAAATACTCCTTTTTGATCTGACAAGAGTATCTCAAAAGTTTGGCTGTTGCTGTTCTAGTTTATCAATTTGACATTAGATGTTTGTGAAATTTAGTGAGTAAATTTTAAAACAAACAAATAAACCACGTGTTGAAAATTTAACTTTTCCAGTATTATTGAGAAAACTATTCTCGGCTAAATTCAGCAAAATTAACCCATTGTCCTTTGATAAATTTTTAGAACAAGGAATTGGCCCGACATGGCCAAGCGTGTTAAGGCGTGCTACTCGTAATCCGAGGGTCACGGCTTCGCACCTCCATCGCGCCAAACATGCTCGCCCTTTCGAAGAATATATCAAGTCCCTAGATTAGCGTTTCTTAATCTGTGTGAGCATTATTGAGCCTCGAACAAACAACGTCTATGTAAGCGAAGTAGACCAAATATTTCACGAATTATAATGGAAAATACTTGCATAATCTAATATTCCAAATAAATGTTTTTATTGCTATATCTTGTGGTACGGTTTAATATGTTAGGTCCCCCAGTGGCTCAGCGGTATGTCTGCGGACTTACACGCTAAAATCCGGGTTTCGATACCCGTGGTGGGCAGAGCACAGATAGCCCATTGTGTAGCTTTGTGCTTAATTCAAAACAACAACAACTTAATATGTTAGACTGTTTTTAGTGTACCATTTGACTGAAATGGTTAAGAAACACTGCTCTAGGTCACAGATTATATTTGCAATTTTTATCTTCGAAAAATGCCCCAGTGCCACAGCGGAATACCTGCGGACTCACCGCTAGAAACTGGATTTCGATACCCGTGGTGAGCAGAGCACAAAGAGTTCGTTGTGCAGTTTTGTGCCGGCCCGGCTGTGCTAAGGCGTGCGACTCGTAATCTGAGGGTCGCGGGTTTGCATCCCCATCGCGCCAAACATGCTCGCCCCTTTTATCCGTGGGGGCGTTATAATGTCACGGTCAAACCCACTATTCGTTGGTAAAAGAGTACCCCAAGAGTTGGCGATGGGTGGTGATGATTAGCTGCCTTCCCTCTAGTCTTACACTGCTAAATTAGGGACGGCTAGCACAGATAGCCCTTGAGTAGCTTTGTGCGAAATTTCAAAAACAAACAAACAAACAAGCTTTGTGCCTAAAGGGAAAAAAAATCCATAATGTCATTATCAAACTGTATAATACCGAGTAATACCTTTATCGGAATGTTATATTATTATTCACATAGCCCCCCAGTGGCTCAGCGGTATGTCTGCGGACTTACATGCTAAAATCCGGGTTTCGATACCCGTGCTGGGCAGAGCATTGACAGCCCATTGTGTAGCTTTGTGCTTAATTCAAAACAACAACAACATTATTCACATAAATAAAGTAGTTTAGGTTACTAAGTAGCGAGTTAAAAGGATTTTAAAATACCATAACTGCTTTAAGAGTTGTGTGTTATTTTAGTTTAATACAATTTTTTAAATATTCTACATGAAACTATTTGTCTCTTTAAATTATATTTCTTTGATGACAGTAGTTAGAATTCATCCTGAAAAGAACAGTAAAGAAACCATTTTGGTATAATACGATATAATAAATAAAATTCCAAAAAGTTGTTTAATCTCGAAGTCTAAGTTTAAGGGAGATCCAGTTCAATTTACACTTTTATCAACGTAAGTTATTGGGTTTAGTTTCGGAGAATTCAATTTGTCATCAATAACTGAACACAAGTAAACCAAAGAGAGAAAAGCTGAACTTATATCGCAGTGAAAAGTATCAAATATACCGCTTGTGCAAACTTTTCTTCAACTTACCTACCAGATCTATCGGATTTCCTTATAATGAATATGAAGCAACTCACACCAAGAGTATGTTTCATATAATACGATAACAAGAAAACTCAAGATACAACAAATTTTGTTATTTTCGGCTCTTGTAACTATTATGAGTTTTTTCTTTCGGTAACAATGTCAAAATAATTTATCAGTATACGGTTTGTTTGGTTGAAATTTATCATTATTGTTTTTGCTTTTTATTTTAGCGCGGACGAACACAATTTGTCTTGTATTTTGCCTGCTTCTTTTCCCGCCAAGTTTGGTCAATTTTGTATTGGGGAAGCTGAGGAGTGACTAAAACCAGTACTATGGCAGTAAGTTATTTCACGTTTTGATAAACATTTTTAAATGTTTGCCAATAAATTATAAAACTGAAATTCGGACTTAGTTTATAATTTTGTATTTTATGTATGTATTATGTATACAGTTAAAACAACTTGTTTTACCTGTTGCCAAATGTATGCCTGGTTCAGTGGTTGAACTTACTAAGGCTATTAATTTTCACAGTAATTTTTGCATTAACTAGGAAATTGATAAATAAAATTACTTATTTCAGTTAACCTGCAACAATGAAATTCGTGTATTCAATTTTAAAATAAGATTTGTGTATCTACTGTGGTTGGGTAAAAAAATCGATATTATTACGAGTATGTTAATTGTTAGTATTATTGCCCGCACAGGTCACTCGGAACTTTAAAATTTAAATTGCACAAATTCCAGAAGTTTCATATTGAATGATGTATGCCATTCTATTACTGCATATCTTTTATATTTTTTCTGACAAAAACACATTCTAGACCAGCATGTATTGCCAGGATTAATTAACACTTAATGGCATATTTAGTATGGCAATCAATTGCTCTAATTTTTCTCCCCAAAGTACAATAATTCAAAGAACTATCTACACATCTGTTAGTTCTTCTTATATTGTATATTTACTTGTACAGCGTAATTAAATAGTATTATTTATTTGTAGTGTATGTTATTTGATTACTCTGGTTTCAAGGTGTCCTTTACACCAACATTACCAGACTTGTCATATACATCTATGGCTTTAAATAAATATGGTTTCTTGTATGTGACCTTATTTTTAAATGAGAGAGTTAAGTAATAAAAAGTAATACACAAATACAAAACGAGATTATTTGTACTGCGAGTGCTTCACACTTTGAGAAATACTGTCATACATTAATAAGAAATAATTGTTTGCAAAGCTATTAAAGTGTTTGTGATGTAAAATAACTCTAAACAAGAATAATGTAGTTAATTAACAATGAATGTCATGTTTTCAGATATTTGTTAGTATGATTAGAGTTCTGTGTTTATTAAAAATAATTATTCCTAAATCAAGTATTCCCTTAAAATTTTAATTAGTGCAGCCACCACAGTGAAGCCTAAAGGCAACTAATTTAGTTAGAAAAATTAAACTCTCTTAGTTGAAGATTACTCCTACCTTGCCAAAATTTATAACTCGCAATACAACATCTGTAGCTTATGAATTAGAGGCTCAAATTTCCAATATTGTCAAGCTAAAATGTAAAATAAGAACCCACTACCTTTTCTGTTAAGATATATTGGTATGTAGTGAGTCCATCATACTGACTGCTCACCATTTTGGAATACTTGTTTAACTATGCTTGCTTTTGTACACCAAGTACTTATAATGATTTGAAAATTCTAATGACTTCTATATAATTATGTCACTTCCTAAATTATTTACAAGAGAAAAGCTCTTATGTCATTGGAAAGTTTGAAGTATTATGATCAAGACTATACACTGAACAATTATTAGATTTTTTTTGACACAAATTCAATTTAGTTAGGAAGCCCAACAAATTTTTACAGTGGATTTTTTGGGTATTGGTATTCAAAAATGCACTTACAAAGTAAAAACAAATTTATTTTTTTAAATCTCCACATGTGAAATTAAATGAGGCTTACTACATAGAAGATTAGCAAGTATGATTGATGAGTGTAAATAAGGATTTTGTAGCTTCATAAGTAGCATATATAATTTTTCAAATATTTTTTTATTTACTGTTCTATGTTTTATGAAAAATAACTAGTACGTAAGTATTTATTTGAAAAAAAATATATAGTAAGCAAAATATTACTGTATTTTACAAAATACACTGGTGCACTAGTGTTAAGAATAAGATTAATATTTTTTGAATTCTGAAGAAGTCTTGGAACATTGTACATAAACTAAAATGTAATCACTGAATAATTTGTTTCTAAAGTGATAAGCAAGAAGGCTAAGCCAAAAAATACCAGCTCAGTAAAAATGGGCCATATTTGTATTACTGGAAAGTGTGCATGGTAATACAGAAGGAGGATGTTCATAAGCACTTGCACACCAATACTAACATTAAATCTCAACCACCCAGGAGGTTAGTTAATATCCAAATACTTAACAAATACATTGGATTGAGTACAACTTTGTACAGAGTTGTATCATATTTTTTTTTGCATTTGTAAAGTACTTTAGACAATTCTTGTTACAACCACTATACAGTAAATAAATGGATAAATTCCACCCTACTGTGTTTTCAGAGCCACGATTTGAATATATTATTTAGGATCCAAATGGCCACATGTTGATTCACTGAATCAGCCCAGAGTTCCTACAAATTCTTAACATAAACATTTTATGATACTTGTTGAAAACATTATATGTCGACAAGTTGGTAAATATTATCCCATTTACGAAGCAGTGAAAGTTTGGGAATTGTGCTGCATGAGCTTATTTGTTATGGACAGTGTCAAATTAAGTAAGAAGTGGTGATTCATTGATTTATATTTAGTAGGCATGTACTTACCTGCTAACAGTAAAATAAATATAGGAAATAGGTGTGAAAATAATTGAAGAAATTTGGGAATTTTACTTTCTATTATAGTGAACCATACTGAAAAAGACAGACAGTATTATTTATTTCTTCTAGTTTTTAAGTGGGCTTGTTACAATAAAATTACCATATAAAATATATGTAAATAGGTGAGAAGTGTAAACTCTAACCATAAGTACTTTGAAACTTTGGTATTGATACTAACAATACTATACAATTTATTTTGCACTTTGTAACCTTTATTTTTTGTTACATTTACATATAACCTGGAGACTCAAATGTAATGTTGCAGTAGTGAAAGTGACAGATAAAATAGAAAGTTTTGCTAAAAACAATGTTTCATACTTAATTATGAGGTTTTTATTTTTCATTTGTTTTCTTTCTTTATTATAAATGTAAGATTTTAGATAAAAGACAACCTTATTAGGTGAGGTAAAAAAATATCTTCATGGGACACACACTAGAGAGCTGCATATGCATTGTGTAATTTTTGTCTTGTGTCAGGGTATTTCTAGTCAGGCATGATTCGTAGGTATATAAAATAGTAATAAATATAAATGTATATTGCTCTGATAATTAAGTTATTTACAATAAACAGTTTTGCTTTCTTTTAGAATTTGCAGTCATTCTAAAAGAAAATGTAGTTTCGATTTTTTTTAAATTTTTATGATGGTTATGAAGCTGGTCAAATTATCTAACATCATATAATAGAATTAGGGTAGAGGAAATAGCAGATAAAGTATAGTTTTTCTGAAAAAAAAAACATTTGAAGTGTATTTTAGAGCTGTTGGAAACTATGAAAATTAGTTTGAGATTTTTGAGATGAGAAGTATGTGAAATGATAACATAAATAAATTTGTGCTCAGGCTAATAGAAAAAAGACTTGATGTATTCATGAACAAAGTTTTATAGTTTATTAAGAATACTTTATTAAATAATTTGCTTTTTTGTGCATAAAAGTCTTGTAATGTTTGCTGAAATTATGCCAAGTGTTGTGAAGGTACACAAAAGTCAGGAATTTAAAAACAGTAGGAATTTTAAACAAGCTTAAAGTGGTCATGTTGTTGATTAGTTTGACTGTGCCTGTGTGCTGAGTTAACAGCTGCCTCTAATAGTGGAACTTTAATTGCTTCCTGTTCCAGATACAGGTCTTTTTTTCTTCTGCTGTATTTGGATTTATGTGTTTTCTCTGTCTGGTTACTTCTTTTGAAGGTATTAATATTTTCTGTCTTCAATTTCTATATTTTGTCTCCGTATAGTTACCTTTTTTGAAGTTCTGATACAGTATTTCCCTCCATTCACAAGATCAGCTATTCTCGTATATGCTCTCTGTATGCAAATGGTTTCTTTATGCATACCACAGCCTTTTGTTTCCCCATGTTGGAATCAAATAATTTCAATATTGTTTCATGTAAATCATTGTATGTAACTAAGAGTGTGACATACGTAACACATTTGACTCCTTGTCATGTCACTTTTCATTTGGCAGCACTTGTATTTGGATGTATTCCTTTTTTTGTTTAAGTATCACATTTGTCTTTAGTATACTTGCAAAGTGTTCATTTGTTGTACTTCCATATTCTATTAAGAATACTTTAACTTCATGTTAATCCCAGTTTATTACAGCCACATTGGTATTTATACTTTTGCTTATTGTTTGATTCTTCCACATAATGAAGTCTGAAGTTCATGTTACCATTATGGAGTTCACATTTGCAACTAGCACTATGTCTAAGGCCTCAACTACTGGGAATCTAGCTGGGGATTTATCTGCATCTATTTTCCAGGAAATTAAATTTTACATGGCCAACCCCTGTCTCTGGACCTCATTCCACTTCCTTTCAAACAAGCTGATCCTCTCAGGTGAACACTGATGTAATCACCCATTTCCTCCTGATTTTGTCATCTTTCTCATTCCACACATGAAAGCCGAACACTTTTTATTCTGTTTCTCTGGTATGTGAGGTTTCATTCCTTTCCCATATTTCCTAGGAACCGTGTTCTTCCTTACTATATGACCAGTCTTTTCATTCTTGTTTGATTTTTCTCCACTTTTCAGATATTTGGGCACATGCTGACCAACTTGCCATGAATCAAGTGACAAGATCATCATGCCCACTTCACTTTGCCTATTTGAGGTGTCGCCCTCAAATCTCCTGTAAGTCTGATTCATGTTGATTTTCACGTTTTTGTCTTACCCTCACAATGTTTTTATGGTATCTCTCTACTGTCTCCTCACTGAGTCTCTCCACTAAAATCCTGAGGAGTTTTCTGGGGACATCTTTTCCCTCTTTTTCTCCATGTTTGCTTGTTTGTCACCCTACCATTCATCTCCTTTATCAAGACCATTATTTTCTCCCAAAGATTTTGGCAGCTAAGTAGGGTAACTCATTCTTTTTGCATATTTACCTTTCTTATTATGACCTGGATAGACATTTATATTAGGTCTATTTGTATTCTTCAATGTTACATTGTCCGTGCAGCCTCCTTCCATGGTACCCATTCCTTACTCTTTATCCTTTGGCAGTCTTCTTCTCTTTGGGATATTTCCTTTTCTACCCTCACCAGCTGGGTTTAACTTTTTGTTCAATTGACTTATTTCTCCTTGTCTTCATTTTCTTATCAATTCAACACCTTGCCTGTCTTGTCTTCATTGGCCATTGGAGGAAATTCTACAATTAAGTATGTTGACTGCACGTGATACATTTGTCTCCCTTTGTTTACACCATGTTGCAGTTTCATCTCTTCTGCTTCTGGCTATTCTTCAGATTTCATTGTGACTTTGACTGGATAAGTTTATATTTGTACTTTTCCTTTCAGGGGCTCTTACCTCATTATGTAGATCATACTTTGTGGCAAGTGGTGCCTGACCAGGTATTTTTCTATTTGAAATATACTCTGTACAGCTATGTTGACTCACACTTTATTTTTCATGGCCTCTCAATGCTCATTGTTGAGATGGAATGTTCCAGAAGATTGCTTGTAGGTGAATCATTTCACAACATAATTGCTCCATGAACATGCCTGTTCTAGACCATACTACTCGCACACTGTGTGAATAGAGCATACAGTGATAAATGCTCATTCCTGCCATGCTTTGTATTGAGTACATTGGTATGTTCTGTTTATCAAACTAGGGTTTCATGGTCACTTTTTGTACTCTCTTATTAGGACAACCTAATAGAAATAGTTGAATAGTTGAACTTATGCTATTGAATAACTGAATATGTAACATTTATTATGTAACTGTATTTTAATGCAATGAATAAGTGTGTGTGTGTGTGTGTGTGTGTATGGTTTGACAGAAATATATTACAAATTTTTTATTGTTTTGAAACTTTGAGCTTTTATCTTATGGTATGTTTTTGGGATCAAAAACTTGGGTATGAGATTGTGCATTGTTAGTGTTTGAGTATGGATAAAGTATAAGTGTTTGTTATTGTGTCTGATTCAAAGAACATGCCTCCAGTGGTTTAGTGGGAAATATAAATGGTTATAACATTAAGATGTGGTTTTCTGTACAAGGTGGGCCCTGCACAGATAATTCATTATGTATTGTTGTGCTTAAACTAAAACAAAGAACCATACCAAAATAAAAATAGTGAGTATTTTTGTAAAGGTTGTGCCAAGTAACAGTTTCTTTTTGATGTAATTAATAACATTATGAAAGAACAAAATGAAAAATTTAACAGTATAATACTGTAATGTTATACCACTATCGCTGACAAATGATTATGTACACATTAACATTTGTGTCTGTGCTATTAACCACAAATTTTATGCGTGTGATGTAGTTGTGATGACATGGGAATAATGCTGCTTTAAATATTTTATGGAATGTCATATTTGCATAGTTAAAATTTCCAACTTGTTTATTGTTAAATATAAATAATCTTATCTTGTGAGTGAACATAAATTGCATAAACCTGAAAATATATTTTGTAACATGAATGAGTGATGAACATATGACTTCATTTAGTGGTAAAGTTTTGTAATTTTGACATATCTGAACTTTATATGCACAGCTTCAAAGCATTTGTGAAAATAATCTATTTTGTTGAGTTTTTAGCTTCAGAGACATAAGCATAAACACTGATAAAGAAAACCTGTTTTTGTAGCAATCTTTTAAGGCACCATATAAGATATTGAACATAAAACAGTTATGCTGTTTTTTCAGAATCTAATTTGACACAGTTGATAAAATTATAAATAAATTTTTGATTTCTATGTAAAATAATGTAATGTCAGTATAATGTGAAAAGATTTAATTTATATTTTAAACTGGCATCCAAAAATTAAGACATTAGCCCTTATAAGATTAAAGAATATTTTATTTTACAATGGTGAACATATTCTTTCTTCCTATAAGAATAGAAGTGTTTAATATAAGTTTTGCTGTAATAACTTTTTGTGATTTAAGTAATCAAAAGTATTACCAGCATGCAGTATCATAACAAATGAATAAACTGCCTCTGTTATATGTGATCCAAAATATTCTCAGTAATTTAAATATATTAGGACTGATCTTATTGGAAATTAAAAAAAAAATTTATGTAGGTAAACTGTGATTTTTAACACTAGCCTGCTTTAATAAACTACATAAGTAATATTTTGCAATTTCGCATATTTTTCAATATTGAGGGAAAACTTTCTCTCCTGTGTATGAATGAACTTTCTTCTGAGTGAGCTGATCAAACCAAACTTTTGAAATGCATTGCTTTCCAGCAGGTTCGTGTCCTTGCTTGGCATGTCAGATGTCATAGCCAGAAGGAATCTTTGATTAAGTTCACAACTAGCATCTCTTCTATCTCCAGTTCTAAAGTTGCATGGAACAAGATTTGGAAGATAAGTGGAAAGTATACTTCCCATCTCTTTTCCATCTTGCTCTTCAGAGGCTATGAAGTTGCTCACATTTAGAGCATTGTTGATACTCTCAGTGAGAATATGTTTTCAGCACTTCTGCTTCCTCCCATACTTTCTCAGACATCAACTATTGAGCAGAGCACTTACCTCTTTCAGACTAATTGTCTCAACTACTATAATCACTGTTTTACGCTGATGGAATTAGTTTGTTCTTCATCTGTCTGTTTGTATGTGGGTCAGATCTGATGATGTTCACTGTGAGATGCTGCACCATCTATTTCATGCCTCTCCTGCTTGTTTTAATTAGATCTGGCAGGACAGTGTTATTCCTGTTGCTTGATGCAAGGCTGTTGTCTTACCTTTTTCTAAGCCTGGGAAGGATTCCAAGGTTCTTTTTAATTGTCATTCATTTTCTCTGACTAGTTGTCTCTTGTAGGTCCTGGAGAGCATAGACATTGTTCATCTTATTTGGTTCCTTGAATTAGATAGCCTTCTTTCACCCAACCAATGTAGGTTCTGTCAACAGCTCTCCACCTTAGACCACCTGATTCAATTTAAAATATTAATTAGGGAAGCCTTCCTCAAGAGAAAACATCTTGTTTCTGGCTTCTCTAGTCTTGACTTAGACACAGCATGGAGGTATAGCATTTTGTGGGACCTCCATTTATGTGGGTTGCATCCCAATTTTTGTTTATAATTTTTGCATGACAGGTGATTATACTGTATTTTGAATATCTCAGGGAAGCAGTTTACATTGCACGTACAGTTTTATTCTACACCAGCATTAAAGTTGAGATTCATAACAACAAGCAAATAATGATACAGTGAGACTATTCTTAAATAATACTGTAGGGGTTTCTTTTGAAACAAGGGAATAAAAACTTAGTTTATATAACATATTTGATGGTAATAATTTCATTAAAATACATTTATAGGAAAGTACTTTGGTAAATTTTTAATGTAACAGTAATGTTTGCAGAAAAGATTTTAAAAATCGTATTGTTCTTATAGGGTTAATGAAATATAATAAAGTATGTACTGACAGAAGGTACTCATAATTCTTACTGTAGTAAACTACCAATAATTTCATTACTCCAAAGCCTGGCATGGCCAAGCGTGTTAAGGCATGCAACTCCAAATCTGAGGGTTGTTGGTTCGCATCCACATCGTGCCAAACATGGTCTCCCTTTCAGCCGTTGGAGCATTATATTGTGACGATCAATCCCACTATTTGTTGGTAAAAAGAGTAGCCAAAGAGTTGGCATTGGATGGTGATGACTAGCTGCCTTCCCTCTAGTCTTACACTGCTAAATTAGGGATGGCTAGCACAGATAGCCTTTGAGTAGCTTTGTGTAAAATTCAAAAACGATCATTACTCGCATTACTGACTATTGGATGTCCATTTCAATCTTCAGTGATGAGTTTTGTAATATTTTAAAAGTTTGTAAGACTTCGTATTGTTATTGAAAACAAGCTTTGCAATATGTTTAATGTGTGTGCATTGAATGGAGATTTTTCATTTTTTTGTGTAATCTTTCATTTTATGTATTTAGTTTATTTTATACTTTCATAACAAATAATTATAATACCCATATTTTAAAATTAAAAATTATTTTTTTAGGATGAAGTAAGATCAGAAAGTGAAAGAAGTAGTCAAAGGTCTTTACGGCCAGATCCCATAACTTCTAGTCCAGGAAGGGAATTACCAGCCTTTGAAGATGAATCAGAATTGGTTGGAGAAGTTGATGAGGGTACTGTGCAAGAGGAGGAGGAAGATGGAGAAGAGCTGTTTGGTGACAACTTTGAAGAGTACGTTAAGTTACTTAATTAGCTATAGTTATTTCATTTAGGAATATATGTAAAAAAAAAAAAAAAAAAGACCCTATTGAGTATTGTATACAATTATACAATACTTTCTAGTATTTCATACTGTTTAATATTTATCAGTATAAAGTACTGCACTTCTATGTACAAAAGTATTTTGAGTTCCATTACGTCAAAATTTTTAACCAAAAATCACATTTTTCTATCCACTAGTTAAACCATGTAAGTAGGTTATGAAAGTTATTGTGTTGCATTTTATTTCCTTTTCTTCAATTCATGTTAAACCTTCTGTATGATAACTTACCTTTTGATATTTATTCTGCTCTTTCTCATTGTAATAAATTTTCATTACAGGTGCATTGGGAAAATATTTTTGTATCTGAGTTGTGACTGTTGATTGGTATATCTACTTCAAAAAGTTTAATTTCCCAAAGTTTTATGTCTTTTATGAAATGTACAGGTTATTTGTATTTTTGTATGGGTATTTTTTTTAAAGAACTGATATCTATGGACAGATTTTCTTGTAAAAAAAAAAATTGTATCATCATTAAAACTTCTAGACATTGAAGAGAGTAAATTTTTCACATTATAGATTCTCTTGATCTGGAATCAAATGAAATTTTTTTGCCTGGATATTTTCTATTTGGATATTCTGGTTCAAAGAAAAAGTTCATCTGGGTTTTAGTGGAAAAGTTAGATGAAATTAGACATACCAAATAATACTCTTTGTAGAGCCTTTATATATGTAAAAATGGCTGGTTTGCGTTGAGAAAATTTTTACATTGATGAGCAAACAACGTTTCAACCTTCTTCAGTCGTCATCAGGTTCACAAAGAAAGAAAGAGGTAACTGACCGATAGCTGAAGAACGTCGAAACCTTGTTTGCTCCTCTACGTAAAAATTTTCTCAACCCAAAACAGCCATTTTTACATATATATTTTTCTTTACAAGTGGGTTTTCTTGTCATCATTGATTACAGAACCTTTGTTTTGAAATTTTAGGATAGGCTTAAGGCCTAAGGTTGCAATGTGTTTTCTAATTGTCATTTTAGTGACATATTTAATAACTGAATGCCAAAATGCCTCCACATTATGCAATTGATAAAGTTGCCAGAAAAACAAACTGTGCTGAAAGTCGGGAATTTGTTGTAAATTAATAACTCTTCCATGATTCTTGAAAACAGTTAGGAAAAACTCAAAGTCTGTCAGGAATGAAATGTGTTGCTTGGGGAGAAAACCTCGTTTACGAAGTGAAGTGGAAACTGACTTCATGATATAAGATAAAAACCACAAAGTTCTGTTCTGATTGTTACAAGAAGTCATATGATACTAAAACCCAAGGCATGAGCTAAGAAGATAAGTATTTCTGACTTTTATTGCTCATCAGAGTTTGTGTATCTGTTTCATGAAATTACTACTAGTCACTACTACAGAAGACAAGGCCTACTCAACAATTCTAAACAGCAATAATACCTTGAGGGCAGGACCATATTTAGGAGGTGGGGCAACAGGGCCATGGCCCCAAGGCCCTGTGCCACAGAACCCTGCTGGTCTAATGAAAACAAATTTTTATTTATAAAGAAGCAGGACAGTTCAACATTAACCGCAATTTGCATTGATATCAACAAAACATAAATGTATAGATGAGGAAAGTTTGCAAATGCCTATTTTGAAATCTGTAACAGCACATGCTTATGTATGATTTGTATGATACAGATAAAGTAATATTAATTGATACTTAAAACATGTGAAACGTGATTTTATGTACAAAACCAATAAAATTACATTTTGTTTTGATTACAATATCAGATTAAAAATTATTTTATATGCAGTATTATTGAAGAAATTAATGTGTAAGTTGGAAAATAAAATGGTTGTATTGATTTTAACCAAAATTCAGACAAAAATTAAGTAAATTGGCATCAGCTAGATTGATATAACTCATTTCACAAGTGTGGAGGAGTAATGTGTCGAAATATAAATATATTGACAAGAGAAATTTTGACACTTTAGAGGTGCCTTGGTTGGTGTCAGGGATAGGATGAAAATTTTGGAATGTATTCCATTTTGGTGGAATTTATACAGGCTTTAGCATATGATAATTACATGTTTTTAGTTTACAGATTGGACAGAAATTGACTGTTATGACTGATCATATCATCAATTAACAACAATAATTCTTGTTGTGTAACTGATGGATCCTTTATGTGACTTTTCTTTGCTTGTTATTTAGTTTTATTTTAAACTAGAGCTCTGTATAGCTTTACAAATAGCTTCAAACCCTTATTGGAACTATGTTGTTCTTCAGTGTGAAATCATCAATCAAAATTATTTCCTCAGTCAGTTCCATATGCAAGGTTCCAAGAATTTATGATAAGTACAGCAGCTTTGATCATAATGGTTTGATGCTTACAAGCAACATTGGTGATGGTATTATTAGGCTTCCACCAGATTAGAAAATCAAGTATAAGGTTTTCTCAAATTGACAATGAAAAAAGGTTGCATAATATGATTTGAGAATCTAAAGAGAGATAATCAGTTAGATTGTGTGTGACCATTGCTGTTTAGGTCGTGCAACAATTCTGAAATTTTCTCTTTTTACAGCTCATAATTCCCAAATACAACATGTTATCGAATATGGATTGCATATTTGCATAAGGCATGTTTTGTATTTTTTAATTGTGCATGTAACACTACCAAAAAATAAAGGAATTTCTTATTCCTTGCCCTATTTCCCAAAAATACTATTTAGCCTACATTTGAAGGAGAGTTCCTGTGATAAGTATAGATCTAGAAGAAAGCAATATAAGTATTTATAAATCGCAAATCTTTATCAATTTACAGTTTCTAATTCTTAAATGAATAAGAAATGTAATTGTACTGAAATTAAAAATGTATTTTAGATAGTATCATATGATGATAAAAATGAAACACTTCATACATGGTATATTTTACTAGAAATATTCTGTGAGACCGTTATTAATTTATACAATATTTATTTAAACTCAACACAGTCTTCTTTCCACACTGATTTCTCCAAGCCCATTCCTTTGGCTGTGGTTTTGCTAGATAGTAGATAGGGACAGTGGGAATTTCATTCATGCTCATCAGTAATTAGATGACAAGGCATTTGGCTATCAATTTTTCAGATTACCCAATTTTATGTTAGGGTCAACAATACTGACAAATGTCTGATGTTAACATGTGAAAGGACTTGATGTAGGGATACTTCAAATGAGTCAACATTTCATATCAAGTGAGATGTTCTTCATTATTCCCTTTCCATAGGATGTCAAGTGTATAGAGGATTGTATGCCTACACAAGAACTCTTTGAAATACTTGGACTTCCAGGTCTGCAAGGACTTCCGTGTTTTCAGACAACCAGGCACTCTTAGAGATGTTCAGACTGAGGCTGTTACCCAAACAATATTCATTCACTATATTTAACATTGCCTGGAGACTGACACAGTCTTTTTGCTAGGACTGCCATATGCTAGGGTTAATACTGGTTCCAGTCTCTTGCCAAGCAATATTCCTTGGCTTTCCTCTTCAAGTTTTCATAGAAGAGGGACCAGAGTATTATTAAACAGAATAGGAGACATTGGTCCCCCTGTTTGACACCTTTAACTGGGTTTATTTGGTTGGTATTTTGCATACCTACTTGAAAGGTTGTAGGCCCGGCATGGCCAAGCCCCTTTGGTCAGTCGACTGGTCCACTCAGGCTAAGGTCAACAAAGTACTAGTGTTTGGGTTTAGTGCTCACAAATCCCTGGTGTTACTGCAGAATTTTTGTTTGACATTGTCGTGCATCCCCTCAGAGGACTCCATGGTGGGTGGGGTCAGTGGTACCAAAATTTTCCTGTTTTCATTATGGATACTCCAATTAAATCTTAATAAAATAGTAAAAAACAGTCTGTAGGTAAATGATCACGGCTTGAAGATTCTGAGCAGCAATACTCACCATCTGTACCATGTGTTGTACCTCATTTTCTTATATTGCATTTACTTTCAGACGAACCTTTAGGGCAAATATCTTCCTTTTTCATTCAGAATGGACTAGAGAGACTTACTGGCTCTTCAAAGCTGGTAAAGAAGCTTCGATCTGGTGATATATTGGTGGAAACATCCACATCTCAACACAGTGAACTCCTCTTGCATTCAAAGGCAATTGGGGATATACCTATCGAGGTTACGCCTTATGCAACTTTGAATTCATCATGAGGAGTTGTTGTTGTGAGGGATTTAAAGGGCATCCCAAGATGCAGATTCTTGCTGGTTTTCCACCAAAGGAGTTTCTGCAGTGAGGCATATATCCACTTGCAAAGATGGAATTATGATGCTAACCAATGATGTTATTCTCACATTTACATCACCATCCACCTGCCACCATCAAGGTAGGTTATCTTAATTGCAGAGTATGGCCAAACGTTATCAGTTACAGCAGTTTGGTCGCTTGAAAACATCATGTCGTGGTTCCTTGATGTGTGCTCTTTGCAATGGCAAGGACTATGATAACCTATAAGTGTGAAATAGACCCTTATTGGATCAGTTGCAATGGCTCTCACCTGTCATATTTTTGCCCTAAATGGTTGGAAGAAAAAGAGGTACAATGTTTGAAAATGATTCATAACATTACTTATCCTGAGGCTAACAATTTGCTGTCCATCACTTTATCTCAGATGTATGCTGCTGCACTTTGTTCCACTACTACAGTCAGATTGCAGATGGATCTCTCTGTTCCTCCAAAAGAATCATTCTCAAAACATATGAGAAGTTTTTTCACCTACATGGTTAAAAAGGTTGATCAATCAACTTCAACACTCATCTCTGTCCCTTCCATACATTCCAACAAAACCCAATATCCCCTCCCTTTGGTTTTGGGTACAGGTATTTCATTGGATACATCTTTTTCTCCCACCCCACAATACAAAACAATCATTTGCTGGAATTCTCTCCCAATAGCAAAGACCTGCTCAGTCGACCTAGGGTAGCATCCATGGAGGTTGATTGACCTTCCTCAAATAAAGACAGTAAAGAAAAAAGATATGGTGGTAAACAGAAGTGTTCTCGACCCAATTCACCTACACGTAACTAAAAATGGCCACCCTCATACAATGGAACTGTCAAGATTTATATTCTAATCTAGATGTCATCAAACACTTATTGTTTTTTACTATTCTTTATGTCTCTCCTTACAGGAAACATTTCTGAAACCTGCCAATACAGTCACCTTTTGGTAATTTTCTATATACAAAAATGACAGGCTGTGTGATGGATGAGTGCATGGAGGGGTGGCACTGTTGGTTGATCAGCATGTGCCCACCCTGTCGTTGTCACTTGACACACTCTTAGAGGCTGTAGCCATCTCTGTTTTGTTAGGTTATACCATTAGTATTTGTTCTCTCTACCTATCGCCTGGAGAGATCTATGATAACTCAAACCTTGATGCTCTCATTGAGCAGTTACCATCTCCCTCTTTCATCCTTTAATAGATATCATCCCCTCCTGTGAAGTGCTGATGTTTATAGGAGGGATTGCACCATTGGACATATGCTCTATGATTGCAACCTTTTCAATATTGGTTCTTCTACTTATTTTTATGCACCTAGTCAGTCCTTTACTGCTACTGACCTCTCAATTGGTTCCCATTGACTATTCTTGCTTGGAGGCTTGACAATAATCCATGAGGCAGTGATCATTTCCTGTAAATTTGAGAGAGATTGGCAGTGGTTGATGCCACCCGACCCGCAGGCCCTGGTGGAAGGTGGATCAAGCAAACTAGCCCTCTTTCACTGTTCACACAAAACTTGATTCTGCCTTTGCCTGTAAGTCATCTGTAGACTACTGTGTGGTAGCAGTAACTGACTGTATTATACAAGCAGCTGTTCAGTGTATTCCTAAAACCTCGACACGTTTTCCATGATATCCTTATCCGTGGTGGAATCCAACCTGCTACATGTCATGGAAGGCTCAAAAATTGGCCTTGATACTATTTTTAGGTATCCCACACTCTCCCACTGCATTGCTTTCCTGCAAGCTCATGCACATGGGTACGACGTCAAAGCCGGAAGGACTCTTGAATTAAGTTCACAATCAACATATCTCCTACCACCAGTTCCAAAGTCATATGGGACAACATTTGAAAGGTCAGTGGGCAGTATAATTCTGTCCCCCTCTTGATCTTGCTCTCTGATGACCAGGAAGTAGCTGATATCAGGAGCATCACTGATACTCTAGTTGAAAGCTTTTGCTGGGTATCCATCACTTTTTTTTTCTCCAGCCATCAAGACTTTGGCAAAAGAAATACCTCTACCCTTTTGAATGGTTGGACCTGATGATCTACACTATGAAATACTGCACCATCTATTTCCTGCTTATTTTACTATTCTTCTGCTTGTTTTTAACCAGATCTGGCAGGAGAATGTTTATCCTGATGCCTTTTGACCACCCAGCGTGGGTTCTGACAACAGCGCTCCACCATAGATTACCTGATTCAATTTGAAACATCCATCAGAGAAGCCTTTCTCAAATGACATCTTGTCAGTATTCTTTGACATTGAGAAGTCTTATGATACTACTTGGAGTTATGGTGTTTTGCGAGACCTCCATATATGTGGGTTACATGGCCATTTGCTCATTTTTATTAAATATTTTTTAATGGACAGGAGATTCCAAGTTCATGTGGGTCGAACACTTTCCCATTAATTTCTACAGGAATTTGGAGTCTGTCAGGGATATGTTTTAGTGTTGCACTTTTCAGTATAAAGATTAATGCCATTACTGGACAACTCCCTCTTATTGTTGCAAATAGGCTCTATGTTGACAACTTTCTCATCTCGGGTCAGTCGTCGAACATGAGGTATATTGAGTAGCAGCTACAGACTGCCTTTAGTCATTTACTGAAGTGGACCATTCCAAATTACTTTAACTTCCCTCTCTCTAAAATCATTTGCATGTACTTTTGCCACCAATGGGGTATTTACCCTGATTCTGAACTCCATATTGGTGAAATCGTTCTGCCCATGGTCCTTGAGATGAAGTTCTTGGGGCTTATCTTTGACTGACTGTAAGCTGACCTTTATCCCACACATCAAACAGCTATAGGTTAAATTTCAAGAGCACTAAACATCCTCCGTGGCCCCTTTACCATTACCTGGGTATCAGATTGATGTTCTGTGCTAAAGATATATTGTGCTCTTACTTGATTGCAACTCCACTATGGATCACTGGTCTGTGGTTCTGCCAGGACTTTGGCTTTAAAGATGTTGGACCCCATTCATCAATAAGGATTTTGGTTCTGCACTGGGGCTTTCCACACTTCACTTGTTCAGAGGGTATTCATAGAGTCTCATGAACCTTCTTTGCTGTTTGCAACTGTCTTTACTATATGCTTCAAAATTTTGTTCCTTACCAAAGCATCCCACTTTGGGTTGTCTTCCTTTCTCGATGGGCCATGCTTTTTCAGAACAGACAATCTGCCATTGCTCCTTTTGGCCTTCATATCCAGGCTAAGTTGGATAAATTGGATCTATCCTTGGATAACATTCCTGTATTTACTAATCAGCCTATCCCACCATGGTTTCTTACAGTCCCAAAATGTTATCTATCTCTAAGTCATCTGAGAAAAGCAGACACTCCTGATTGGAAATACTGTCTGCTATTTGTTGAACATTTTTCATATCATCCTTCAATACTTATTTATACAGGTGGTTTGAAATTAGGTAACTGTGTTGCCTTTGCCATGGTTTGTTGTGGTTCGATAGCTGCATGCAGAATCCCCTCTACAGTTTCTGTGTTCACTGCTGAACTGTATGCCATTTTTCTTACTCTTGATCACATAGAAGCTAAGCAGTATTGAAACTGCACTATTTATAATGACTCACTTAGTTCTCTACTGGCCCTGTAATTGCTTAATGTTAGTTCACACCCTGTTCTCACTGATATTCAAAACCAACTGTACCAATTATCTTTAACATCTACTTCTCTCTAGTTTTCCTGGATACCAGGCCATGTTGGTATTTCTGGGAACGAGCTCACCTATGCCATAGCTAAGTCTATCTGCTCTGGCACTATCACCACTGTGCCTGTTTCATACATGGACTGTGGTTCTGTATTCAAGGCTTGGCTTCGTGTCAGTTGGCAGTTGACTTGGAATGAGCAAAGTGAAAACAAGCTTTTCCAAATAAAACCCTATATTGGACTTTGGCCATCTTGCTTCCATAAGAATCGGAAGGGGAAGTTGTAACTAGACTACACATTGGTCACAGATTTTAAAACTGTTTTCTTTTATCTGGAACTGATGTGTAACACTCAGGTCACAATAAGGCACATTTTACTTTCTTGCAGTCATTTTGACACTCAATGATGGTGCCACTTTCACCATTGTGTGTCCAAAACGTTAGACAGTGTTATTTGTGATGGTGACACTGTTCACCTTTGAAATGTTTTTAGGTTTTTAAAGGCCATCAATCTTTTCAATGCTATTTAAGTTTATTAATTCATACATTAGACTTTTTTAATGAGATTCCATTTTAAGAATCTAAGTCCATTTAGTTTGATTTAAAATTACAAAATGACCGTAAAGTCAAATATCTCGAAACCAGGATTAGAAACTTCAGGTGACTAATGCTGCTGTTTGAACTATCTGTTAGACATTCTGGCGAGTTATTATTAAAATGTTGTTACAAGTCTGAAATTTTTTTACTTTTTGAAAATGGCCATAATGTGAAATAACTCAAAACCACGACTGGAAAGGCCAGCTTCAGGTGACAGAGGTGGTTTTTGTACTTACCTGTTAATCTTCCTGGTGAGTTATGATAATTACAGCCTTGCTACAGAAAGTTTGCTACAACTTGTATTACTGTACTTTTTCTCTTAGTGCTGTGGATTAGATATAAACATTGGTTTTATGGTTTATAATTTTGTTTTATTTTACCTTAATTTCCTTTTATAAATTTCCTAATTTTACTTGAATTTTAACATTTTACTGGATGTTTGGCACAGATAGCCTAGCTGCTGTGTGACATAAAACAACAACCAACTATAAAGTTTTGAAAGGTTGATTCAAGGTAAATAATATTAAATAAAGAATTCTAACTGTTGTTAAACTTGAAGTGCTCTTTGGTTGTTTATAAGTTGGTTTATTTTGAATTTTATGAATGTGTGATGTTTAATCATTTCATTTCTGTAAAATAATACATATTGTTCCAAGAACAGGAAGTTTCAATTGTAGTATGTTAATTGTGATTAAGCTCTTCTGGTGTAGTTTGTATACAGAACAGGCATGATAAGAATAATATTACATAGTAGAATTAAGAAGGTATGTACTTTGAATGTATTCAAATTTGCAACAAAGTATACTTTATCTTATTTAAAAAAATAAAAAACACCTTGGAAACTTAGAGTACTCCACATGAAAATCTATGCATGTGGTAACAATTTGTGTAGTATGTGAATATTGTGTTTGATGTGAAACTAACTTGTAGTTGTTTGTATTTTCTTGCTTGCACTGAGCTTCCAATTGCAGGTCTAGCTCCAGAATATTGTTTTTTAAGAAGAAAGCATAAATCTGCTTTGCTATATCTTTCCCTTGTTATATTTAATATATAATGTTTATATGAGCCATTTCTTGATATTTTGGTTACATGCTCTTTGGTAATATTTTGTAGTCTTATGATGTTTTCTGCTTAGACAGTTCAGTGTTTTGCTGTATAGTAGTAGGTATAAAATACAATTATTAAATGTTTAGTTTTGAAATGCATTTTTTCAAAAGTAAAGTAACAGTGATGGCTTGAAACTGGTGAGTTTCAAGAATTTTAAGTTACTGTTGCACAACCTTACACACGTTAAACTTTCATAATGGCTTCACGAAAGTAAATACATTTATAATAATGGCATACCATTGTTTTTCTTCAACTATCAGGTGTCTCAAAATGTTTTATTTACATTGATTTTACATGAATAACAAGTTTGATATATTGAAAAAGGCAAAATAACAAATATATGTGTATACATTTATGTAAATAATTGTGAACACTTTAGTAATCCTTATTGATTCTGCTACTAGAAAGCTGCTAACATTGTTAAATGATGTTTGAAACAGAAAATGTGAAACTCTGCTGTTTTTATTCACATTAGTTTTTGTTTTGGAAGTAGAGGACAAATAAGAGAATAGTCATTATTCTCCATTTGCATTTTTTAATAAAAGGAAAACTTTTAAGACCTAAAAGTGTAATGTAATTCTAATAGAGTCAGAAGTGTAATGTAATTTCTAGTTTTTCTTATCTTTGTCAAGTGTGAAGAATTTTGATTCAGTTTAATATCATAATTGATCATCTTAGCTTGAACTAAAACAGCCACAAGTAATGATTGTTGAGGGGTTTCAAATCTCCTAAGAGTATCTGGATGTAGTGGAAGAAGCAAATATTTTAAAGTATTTTTGGTTGTATTTTGAATTAGAAACAACACTTGCTTAAGTAGAAACTTGTGTAGTAAAAGAAGCTTCTTCTAAACCCTTGGAAACCTTGGAGCAAATTTGTACTTGCTTGAAAGAGGATGAACAAAATTGATTCAGATATCTGCTTTGTTGAATGGTTTGGATGATATTATTTGTGCTTAAATTTAATGCTTTTAAGGATTTATTAAAGTGGTATTTGTAAAATGTTTTGATGTTGAGGGGTGTTCTTTTGGATTATTGATAGAAATAATGGAAATTCCACGTTCAATAATGATAATGAATTTATTTCTTTAGTAATGTTTTCTAGAGGCTATATTCATTTTGATGGAAGTGATAGGGCCTATGTTTACATACAAACTTTTCAATATAATTCTTGTATTTACTGTACGAGGTCTGTTCAAAAAATACTTGGACTGTTTGAATTGCGAGGCTACAGTTGATTCTAGGGAAATCCACTTGGTGTCGCAAGGTTTGCACAGATCAGCTGATTACGATGCCATTTCCCGATTGCAGATATCTTCATTTGTGTATTAGCTACGTGTTTTCAAGTGAAATGCGATTTTTTTTTTTTCGTTTGGCAGATTTCAGAATGAATGACCTGAAGGAGCAACGACTTGCTGTGAAATTTTGTGTTAAACTTGGAAAATCTGCAACTAAAACTTTTGCTATGCTTGACACAGCTTACGGTGATGTTGCTATAAAGTGTACGGCATGTTTCAAGTGGCATGAACGTTTTAAGGATGGTCGACAGTCCATTGAAGATGATAAGCATCCTGGACGTCCTTCCACGTCGACAAAATCAACACCCTGATGTGGGCAAATCAACGTCTGAGTGTCAGGGAGCTTGCTGAAGAGTGTGGGATATCAGTTGGATCTTGTTACAAGATTTTGACCGAAAAATTGAAGATGCACTGCGTTGCTGCGAAATTTGTGCCTCAGAACTCGTGAGTTTTTGGCCAAACACTCGATCACTGTTCTTCCCCCCTACTCACCTGACCTTGCTCCTTGCGATTTTTTCTTGTTCCCTAAACTCAAAAGACCCTTGAAAGAAAGAAGATTTGAGACGATTCCCAAGATTAAGGCAAATGCGACGAAGGAGCTAGAGGACATTTAAAAGAAGCATACCAGAACTGTTTCAACAAGTGGAAACACTGTTGGGATAAGTGTGTGCATTGGGGAGGAGAGTACTTTGAAGGGGTCCCAGACCTGTAACTTCTAAATAAAGTACTTTTTTTTTTATGACATCGGTTCGCGTATTTTCTGAACAGTCCTCTTATGCCTAATCTATACGTATTAAAAGGAAAATGTTATGAAAGATTTTTGCTAAAATTTAAAAAAAATAAGAGGACCTTATTTTATAACATTTTTCCTCAATTGCTTTAATGGAGAAATAGTACTTTTTAAATTTTGAATAATGTAGATTAATTTTGTACATTTATTATTATCAACAAACTTAATTTAAGGATACTTTTAAGTGAGTCTTTCTTGTGGAGAATCCTTGTGATGTTTCAGAAGAAAAGTAACTTTTTCTGCTGGAGAAACCAAATCTATGTTACAAATCAAAACAACCTGTTGAAGGACATACAGGAGTGACAGCTCAGTAATTTTCCACTTTTTGTAGCTCTGAATGATAATCCAGACTATCACATTTTCAGTGGATGTGCTCCACTGGATCCTTACGTCACACATCAGATTTCAGGGATTGTCATTAAGAAATAAAATGTTCAATAAAGATAAGAGTTTTTCCTGTTTCTTTCTTTTGATGAATAACATACTTCTTTTTCTTAGTTTGTTGTGTTGATAGATGCTTATAACCTACAAGTAGGTGTCAGGTGCGATTAAATTTTTTTACACATTTTACCGAAGTTGATAAAAGAAAATGTGACTTAGCTGATTAATTAAGGAACACTTGTAAGAAATTTTAATCAGTTCTTCAAGTGTATTTAGTAGCTAGGCTGTCAATTTTAATTTCATTTCTTTAAGTTGCACACTCATCCAATTTTTGGCTGCACCCTTTATTTACACAAGTTGTTTTTGATTAGATTGAATTGGTCTATGACTGAAGAATTTGCAAGGTACAGAGATTGTTGCACACAAATTTTCAGGATTTTTTTTGCAACTTGATATTTGCTAATATTTTTTTTTACTTAAATATTGATCAAAAACATTAAAAATCATGATTTCAGAAATTGCAAAATGAAAGAGTGACTTATCACAGAAATTCTAAAATTTTGAGAAGGAAAATGAAATGTTAGGATCCAAGTTCCAGAAAGAAAGAGCAAACAAAAGGTGGGGACTTGCTCACCAAGTTATGAGATAAGATCTGGTGAAAAGAAGGTAGGAAAAACACATAAATAATACTCACCAAGATGCAATTATAAGAAGTCAGAAGCAATTTTGTGGCAGAGAAGCACACTGTTCAGCTCACCAAGATCCCGACTGAACAGTCACCTGCTGGTGGCATTCTGCTAGTTTGTTAATAATGTTTAAAAGTTTGATTTATTTATGATAAATGCTGACTAACTCACTAGTTAATATGCAGAAGCATTAACTGTCAGTGAATAACTACTTGATAACTTTTCTTTTAATCATTGATATTTCACTTATGTGCTGAACTGCTTATTTATAAGTAAGGTGCCCATGCCTAGATATTAGTCACTGTAAACTTTTTTATTATTCTAAGACTACTTTTATTAATGTACTTGATTTTAATTTCACATGATCTTTAGTCAACATCTAAATCAAAACAAGGAAAATGTAGATTACAACAGTACGTATATAGATGTGAAAGGCTCTATTTCTACATTGGTAAAGCATAATGCTTTTATTTTAGTTTATAGGTGATCTTACTTAGTATTTTTCCATATCAGCATTTGAAGAGTTGGAAGTGATACTGAACTTTAGTTTTTTGCATATTTTTGTCTGCCAGTAATTTTCGGTCAATACTTCTGGCACATGGTAAGTATAATGCCTATTTTAATCATTATTAACCTGTACCTGCTCTGGATAATTCATGCCTGTTTGAGTACTTACTGTTATATAATATTCTCTGGGTATTTTAGTGATTATCGACCTATACCTGCTCTTGACACGTATGATCCTGCTATGCTCGATGAATCAGATTATAGTATGATATCTGAAGGAGATAGACGTGCTGCAGAAGAAGAACTTCGAAGGAGAGACCGTGAAGAAGGAAGAGTGACTGGACGTATGAGACGGGGTCTTTTATATGGTAAGTAATTTATTTGTATTGTAGGTGATGTGTTTGTGAAAATTTGTTTTCTTATGGTCCATGGTTTCTTGATTTACAAATGACATGGTAATATGTTAACCAAGGGTGGGTTACTGTTTATTATACTGCTAAAGGTAATGATTTATGTTACTTTGCTGATAAAGGTTTGTTAATCAGTAAGCTGCATCTGTTGGTGAAAACAATCTCAACCATTTATATAATTTAATAGCTGACAGTGTCAGTACTATGATATATTCCACAATTACAGATTTTAATAAAACAAATGATTGTATATTTCACAAATGTTTTATTTATTACAATAATGGTCTCACCAGTAAAGGTCTTCACCATGGTTCTAATAAATGAAATATTTATGAAATACACAGTTGACTTTGTTGTCCCTCAGTTACGTAACTTCCAATATTATTTCCCAGGACATACAAAATGGTTTATTGTATCTACGTGTTTTCAGTTTTAAGAATGGGATCTAAATTTAAAAAATATATACAGTTGATCCTGGTTTGGACGACCCCCGCTGTTGCCGACCATATTTCTGCCAACGGACGGCTTTCATTGTTATTTTCCCCGTAGTGACCGACCACCCGCTGGATGCAACCAGAGATCGCCCGTGTGTGATCAAAAACGGATCGTTCGGTCGCTTAAATGCTGGTCTTAACGGTCATTTCATAATACCTCACGTCTGATAATTGACAGTTTTGTCCAATGTACTGATGTAAAATATTGCTAAACAAACGAAACCACACCACACGCCAGCTTTTCATTGATAATTGCTGAACAAACATGTCGCATCCAATTAGTAGATTAGTAGACAAAATCATACCAAAAATGATCAGTTTGGTTAAGGTATAAATAGGAGGCATATATTTATTAAAAATCAGTTTCAATTTGATTCTTTTGCTCTACACATATTCAAAACGTCTTTATCTTCATTCTGAAGTCATGGCTGATTGTTGAAAATGCAAAGTGATTTCACTAGAAGATCATGTGAAAGCTGTAAAGTTGTTTGAAGGCAGCAAAAGCTGTAGAAAAATTGCAGAATCCATGAACGTTGGAAAGACACAAATACAGAGCATAGTAAATGACAAAGAAAAAATAATGTCACTGTGGCAAAATGGTGCAACTTTGTTCTAGACAACAAGGAGATGGCTAGATGCCTGGAGTATCTTTGAAAGTGCGCAGTGGCCCAGAACAACGCAGTATTTTTGAATATTGTTCAGAGTGAACTGAAGTCAGTGACCGTGTTGGCTCAGCAGACCAGAAAAAAGTTGTGCATTCAGGACTTTTTCAAACTGTAAATAAAGTTAATAGAGTCTACATGTATTGTAAAATTGTTTTTGTACACATTGCTGTTAGTTTGTGTTTTTGTTGTTGTTGTTTTTTGCTAAGAAAAAAATATAAGAAGAAACAAATGAAAAGCCTTTCTTTGTTTTCTTTGTTAACTTCAAAATATGTACAAATAAAAAAAACATGCAAAAAATGGGCTCCTGCAATAACAGACCACCTGCTTTTTAAGACCACTATTGCTCTGCAGAAGGGGTGGTCTTAAATACCAGGATCTACTGTATTGTATAGTTTTTTAGAACTGTGGTACTTACCTGTGAAATGACTATTTTTGTAGATGAGTCAGATGATGATGAAGATGAACGACCTGCTAGGAAAAGAAGATTAGCTGAGCGTGCAGCTGAAGGGGCTATTCCTGAAGAAGAAGAAGTAAGCTAACACTATACTGTATATTTGGAGGGCTTTTGAACCAGTTAACCTTTTCAGTATTTCATATACAGTATAATTTACAACAATTAGGTTTTAGTTCTTGTGTTGCACTTGGACTTACTTTCTCCATCTTCATGCTTATGGCCATAGTTTTGTATTTAACTTGACACTGCAATTTTAACTTTAGCAACCTTTTGTGAAGGACAAAGAAGTCATTGTTGGACCACAAATCTTAAATTATTTGCAACCTTCCATTATACATGAATATTAATTTCCAAAACAATATTCAAGCATACTAACAGTAAAATTCTACTGTTCTGTTTCTGTATCAGAGTACTTGTCAGATGTGTGGTCAGACATAGTAGCAATGATTCTACTTTGGTTTTCTTTCTCATGGAAATGTTGATTTAAAAGTCTGGCTGGAAGAGTGACCCTTCTCAGCTTTAGCTTTTTGGCAAAAGGATATATTTTCACTTTCATTGTAATATCTTAATTAGTTTGAGTATTCTGTTTTTAAACTATATCCTTCATTTTGTAAATTAGGACATAGATCTTGACTGGTTTAAATTGTGATTTTGGGACTTGTATCCATTCAAAATACTTTGTGAATTTTCATCAAAATGTTAGGTCCTTAATTTTTACATTATTAACAGTTTCTGCATGAAATTTTATCTTCAGAAAAGCTCTAATTTTTTCCCAACAGTAAGCCTAATGTGGTGGTATTGCACTGTTAAATTTTTAGGAACTAAACATAGGTTTACTGGACAACATTTTCTACTTGATGTGTTTTATTTTTGTGATTGTTTATTCAAAGGGGTTATTGCTACTTGTGCAGTTCACATATTTCTAAAAGTTAGTTTTATTATCAACATGTTGCAGCTTCTTTGAACATAAAGCTATAGCTTTTACATGCAAAATATTTCAACCTTATTTTACTCCAAATTACTATGTCCCAAGTAAAATATTCAGTCTTTGAAATAAATATCTTCAAGAATAAAGCAAGGCAATTTTATTTTTTGTATTACTTTCCAATACGTACCTCATTAGATACAATGATACTTAATGGTAGAAATTGTCATGAAACAAAATGATTGCTCATTTTTAACAACTTTTAAAATGGCTGTTTCACAGTATTGACTGAATAAAACTAAATCTGATTGTACTTGTAATGAGGACTCAATCTTAAAAAATTGTAACATATGTTTATGCTGGGTATCAAAATGTAAGTATTTAACAAATTTTCTTTTTAATAAGTAAATGACTTTTCTTCACAAGTGTGCAGGTGAATCTGTTGCACTATTTCTTTCACAGAAATTTATTTTCTGAGGTTTATATTATTCCTCTCGTATGGAAAAGAATATATATATATCTTCACCAATAAAATATTTTAAGCATTCTGCTTTTTTCAGAATTGATAGAAATTACTAAAGGAAAAGCTAACTCGTACATTTTTTTTTCTAGTTAAAAGTAGCTTCAGAAATATGAATACCTGAAATTTTGTTGTGCATTTTTAGATGGTAGAAAGTATAGAAAACTTGGAGGATATGCGTGGGCATTCTGTACGGGAATGGGTATCTTTGCTAGGGCCAAGAACAGAAATCTATAACCGTTTTAAGAACTTTCTGAGAACGTTTGTTGATGCTAAAGGCCATAACTTGTACCGTGAGAAAATACGTCAAATGTGTGAAGGTAAGAGCTTTAAGTTATTTGAAGCTAAAAGTGTTTGGAAAAATATTATTAACAAAAATATGTTTTACTTAACTTTATAAGAGGAATAGTTAAAATGTGTGGCATTACAACTGTTTACCTCTTCTTTTTTCTTTTGTTTTTCTGTCTTAATGACATTGTTAATTTGTTTCTACGATAAAGTTTTATTTGCCTTCCAGATAACAAACATAGCTTTGAGGTTGATTACAACATACTTGCTTCAGAAGAACAGGTTCTTGCCTACTTTCTTCCAGAAGCTCCAGCAGAAATGTTACAAGTGTTTGATCAGGCAGCAAAAGATGTAGTTCTTAGTATGTTTCCTCAGTATGAAAGAATTGCAAAAGAGATACATGTTCGCATCTCAGATTTACCCTTGGTTGAAGAAATTCGCAGTTTAAGGTTGGTCTGTAAAGTTTCAGAAATGCCTGAAAAGTTTATGTTTTTACACTCTAACATGAATTGCAGACTTAAAATTTCCAGAAAAAGTTGAATAATGTTTTAAGTTCTTAATTCTATCCACCTGAATAGTTTTTACTGTGCATAACACCAAGTTTTGGTATTTTACATTCAAAATTTCATTAAACTACTTTTTGTTTATGTTGCACCAATTAGAACATCATTACATCCTAGTTGATAATATATATATATAGACACACACACGTTTTAAGTTATTAATTCTGGAAGGAAATATTTGAAAAAAAATCCTGAGTTTTCCCTTTGTCACATGTTACACATTTTTTCTTAGTATGTCATCATCCCTATTTTATCTACCACCCCTTGAAAAAGTATGAAATTAAATGAAATTTAATCTTTTCAAAATCATCATTGCTCAGATTAACCACATTTATTATAGACTTAAACTTTAGTTACTGAGCTGTCAAGTAGAAAATCAGACTTGCCCACCATACCCACCCATTACATCCTCTCTTTGTTTGTTAAGATTAAATTAAGTAAAATAAATAATAATGAAATAAAAATATTCATTGAGGCTCCCACATGAGCTACTTTTACTGGTTGTAGTAGCTCATGGGTAATGTTATTTGAGAGTAATGTGAGCTATACATTTCTCGAGTGATTTACAACTTATAAGCATGCACAGTAGTTGGTCATGGTTCAAAGGGCAATAAAACAACAAAATTTAACTGAATAGATGCATACTGTTAGAAACTTTAAAAATAATTAGGATAAATATATACTACCAATGATGTCATTATAGAAAGAAAAAAGGGTAATATATTTATTTATTTTTTTGTGGTTACGAGGTCAGTCAGATTTATCATTCCCATTTTGAGTTAGGTTAGAGAAAATAGCATATAAACTATCAAGTTTTACTTAAAAACATTTGAAAAGTATTTAGGAGGTCAGTATTACACAACGGAAGTTTGAGATAAGGAAAATTACTTTTAATTTTAATATGAAAATTACTTTGCACAGAAGTTATTCAAAACAAATACCCAATATATTTATGGACAAATCTTTATTTAATTTTATGAGAAATAATTCATGAAAAAATATCTTCTGTATGTTAAAAACTTACAGTATTAAGTTAAATATTGTAAAAATTTGTGAAGATATACACACTATATTGAAAGAAGTATTAAATCTATAAATACTTCAAATAAGTATAAATAGGTCACATGGTTAGTCATATAGAAGGACCCCATGTTGGAAGTTTTAATAAGAGGCAAAGCCTGTAGGCTTATTTATAAGTATGCATCAACTTTCTCAAAACCAGCAAAACGATGAGTTGGACGCTTCTAACTCTTCAATTTAAAAAAAAAAAAAAATTGGATAGCTTATTATCATTGAGGAATAAAATTAAATACATTGTTTTCAAATATTGATAACTGTTTGAATTACTGAATTTAATAAATCTTTACTATCCTTATTACTAATTTCAGACAACTCCATTTGAATCAACTGGTTCGAACTAGTGGTGTAGTGACCAGTACCACTGGGATTTTACCTCAGCTTTCTCTCATTAAGTATGATTGTAATAAGTGCAACTATGTCCTAGGACCTTTTGTTCAAAGCCAAAGCCACGAAATCAAACCAGGCTCGTGTCCCGAGTGTCAGAGCACAGGTCCATTCACAATCAATATGGAAGAGGTTTGAACTGAGATTATTATGTGTATGGCAGCTTAATGTTTTAGTTTATTGCATATTGTCCAAAGTGTCAAATCAGCAACATTGATTAAATGTAAGGTCATATTTTATTGCACATGTTTATTAGTTGTTTAAATATAAGTTGAAAGAGTTATGCTAACAGATTTGATATTTTGTGTAACATAATCTACTTTCTCATGATTTGTAATACCATTTTCAGCTAATTACAGTTAAAATATGTAAGAAGTGTAAAACTAAGTAATAACAATGTACATCAAAAATTTAGTATAAGTAAATATTCATTATTCACAATCCTTTACTGTTTTTTCAGTTTGTGATCAGGTCACTTCTTTCATACAGAATGTTTATTAGAATTAGTATGCAGAAATTTAGTGATTAGACTGTTTTCCTGCAACAAATTGTGTTTTTTTTCCCCAGAAATGTCACCCCTCAATGGCAAAAGAGAAATAGCCTATTATGTAGCTTTGTGTTTAACAACAAGCAAACAAGATAGAACTATTATACAGTATTTTACTGATGAGTTTGTTTTCCTCCAATAAGCTGTTTATTAAATAATAATATTCAATAACTTGGTGATTAAATTATTCCACTCAAACAGATTGTTTAACAGAATTACCATATTATAGGTTAGTTTACAGATTGTTTCCCAGCTGTATACTATTTACAAGAACTACTATAAAATAACCTAGTGATGATTATGTTTATCTCCTTAAGTCTGTTCACCAAAAATATCATACAGAAATTTATGTGTGGATTGTTTCTCTCCGACAGACTGTTTACCAGAACTATCAGCGTATCGTGCTTCAAGAAAGCCCTGGAAAGATATCTGCTGGCAGGTTGCCAAGGTCTAAAGATGCAGTTTTATTAGGAGATTTATGTGATCTGTGTAAGCCAGGAGATGAAATAGTAAGTGTTATTTGTAAAATTTTATTTAGTCAGTATTATATACTAACATGGTCATGTGTAATGTTTATTAGTAAAATGTTTGCAAATTTTGTCAGTTTTAATATGGAAGTTGAAAAGATTTTTTATCAGAATAAATCTGTTATATAAGATCTAAAATTTGTTATTAACCCTTAAACAGCAATAATGTTGTAGGCAGCAGCTCACCACAGACGTAAAAAAATTGGGGAAAAAATTTCTAAAACATAATCTTAAAAATTTTTTATTATGAATTTTGAACAAAATATGAAAGAAAATGAAAAGAAAAGCATAATACTTATTTATTAGAAGTTCAAAATTTTTAAGGTATGAAAGTCACAAAAATGTTTTCAAATGTACAGTGCTACTCTACATTCTTTACACCCAGGTAGTCACCATCTTTCCCTTTTCTTTTCTTGTTGTGTGCATCCATACGTGATGTTGTCTTTGTTCAATTTTTTTAGCTCCTGAGGATGAAATGTTTTCTAAAAAGTGCTGACAAAATGCTTCTTTGTCAACAAGTCAAAGCGACAGGACATTTATCTTTCCATTGAAGTGTAAAAATGTTCCCATGCTTCTTGGTCTTAACATCTTCATTCTTCAGAGGTGCAAGTTTAGGCATATTCCTCCAATTAGTTCCAGTTGTTTTACAAAAAAGCAGTCATATTTTCAAAGAGAAGATTACATAATTCTGGATTTGTTTAATAATTATCAATATACATAACCTTTTACAAGGTAGTTGGCTCGGTATGACCAGGAGGTTAAGGCGCTCAACTCGTAATCCAAGGATTGTGGATTTGATTCCCCATCCCATCAAGCGTGCTCGCACTTTCAGCCATGGTCAATGTGATGGTCAATCCTACTATTCATTGGTAATAAAGGTAGTCTTTCGTCAGTTGCTTGACAACTGATCCTGAAAATTCTAAATGAGGATCTTTGGGGATATCTATGTCACTTGCAGAATAGATAATCATATCAATTCCTTTCTCACAATCACATAATACAAAAATTGTTATTCCAAATCTATGGGGCTCGCTTGGAATGTATTGCTTGAAAACAACATGACACTTGAAAAGAATAAAATATTAATCAATATCCATTTTCAGAAATGGAGAAAAAAATCCTTAGCTTTATTCTTCACCACTGTAAACATTTCTTGAACTTTGTGTAATTGATTGTTTGCATTCTGTTCTTCATTATTTGCAAAGTGCAAATATCTGAGAATTTTCCTGAATCAATATTGAGTAATGTATTGTGGAAACATTGGAGTTCCTATAAGGGTTTAATTCTTCCAATAATCTGCTAATACATGCTTTTTTACATGTGGCATAAGCATCGTCAGATCAAAGTCGAGGGAGTGTCACACTCACTTTCTTTGAAGTTCAAGGATTTATAAAACTCTTATCTGTTTGTTTTTCACACAATATGACTCATTATACTTTAATCAAATATAGCAGTGAAAAAATCATATTCTTTAGATTCATTCGTGAACCTAAATTTATCTGTGTGTCCAGTGTTTCTACTACCAAAAGAATGAATAAATGGATCAAAACTTTGTCACCACATCCTTTGGAACTAATGGATTCTAATTCACTTGTGTATTCTGAATCACTTTCTAGATCACATTCTGAGCTTGAAACAATTAAATTTGATGATGATTAGAAATCTGAAAAGTTTTGTTCTTCATTGGAATAATTATTAAATGCTAATGCTTCAGTTTCATCTTTTGATGAAAAATGTTTTTGCTTCATTCCTCCAGCTGACACACTTCCTTTTCTGCTCTATAACTTACATGATACAGATTGCCTAGTTGTTTTGCACCATAAAATGCAGAACCAACTATGACTGAGTGAGTGACTCATGCAATGCTATGAGCAGATAGGGTCACTACTGTGTGAGGGGGTTGCCAACTAATGTTTTTAGCCTGTCATTAATTTATGATAGCTGTACTTAGCACAAAACATCAATTGCTGATGGCTGCTGATTAAGGGTTAAAGTACAATTTTGATAGTAATTGATATATACGTTTCATGTGTTTAAAGATGGTGCTAAACATTTGTAAATTTTTGAGGAACATTTAGAAATTGATCAGTTTCAAGTAATCGGATTTTCTAAGATTTTAAGTGAATCATGTATGAAACGTAATTTCAAGTATCTCATAATCACTTTTTAGGAACTGACTGGAATATACACCAATAGTTATGATGGATCTTTGAACATTAGTAATGGGTTTCCAGTTTTTGCTACTGTCATTATGGCCAACCAAATTGTTAAGAAAGATGACAAAGTAGCTACCAGGAATCTAACTGATGAGGACATTAAAGCCATTGTTGCTTTGTCAAAGGATGAAAGAATTGCTGAAAGGGTACAGATTTCTTCTTTCCAATTAAGTTTGAGCAGAGTAGAAATAATAATATTTTATTAAAGTAAGACTGTTGTAAACGTTAATTTTGCTTTATAAATATGGCTTACTTTATTATTTTTTAATTGCCTCTGACAGTCAAGTCTAATCTTGACAAGTTGTTTGAAATTTTAAAAAAAGTTAGCATTTCTTACTTTACATTACTTTTTACCTAGCAGATGATCTTCCTGGCTGAAATAGTAGGAAAAAAAGTAAACCAATAATTTTTCTAATCTTATATTTGTTCTCATCTGTACTACTAGGCAAATATGTAACTCATGTTACTCTACCGAATGACATAACACATGAGCTACTTCATGGAGAATTTTTTATTATCTCATTATCTTACCTAATCTAATCTAATAAGTTTCTAGTTTTAAAGTTAGTTACTTTTGTTAATAATAAAATAGAAATATACTCAAAAAATGAAAAATGCATCTTATTTTTACTGTTGGTTGGTGATGAAATTTCATTCTACTTTTTTTATAATAATGCTAGTAGTATACTAAATAGTTCTTATTTATTTGAATAATTCACATGAGAACACAGAATAATAATAATATGCAGAAAAGAAATAATGCTCTGTAACTGTGATAATTTAACTGGTTTTGTAACTAAAGCAAGAGGGGCTTAAAATAACCCTCGCAAATGTTTGACTTGAACACCAGGAAATAAATACTCAAGCATAGAATGAAAAAAAAAAAAGACTTTAACTGAAACCACTGTAACATTATGTGGCAAAAAATAACACTGATATTAGAGAATTCCACTATAATGTTGTAAGCTTACTAAGAAAGATATTTTTTTAGATTTTATAAAATTTGAAACTTCAATCAGACTAAAGATGCAATCTACCTTCTTGAAAATTTGGATTGAAAGAATGTGGAAGCCTTTTCGAAGATTAAAATGGTGAGAAAAACCACTCTGGGAACATTTTGAGCATTTGATTGGTTATTTACATGCCATATCATATACTGTAGTGAGAGTATATAAAGGCTTGTTTCCAAAAATGGAAAGGGTTAAATGGGGTTTCCATCTTTGGTTCGGTACATAAGCCATATCTCATCAAAATTAAAAAAAAAAAAGTGAGATTCTTATTTTATATTTTAGCTTGTCAATGGTAGTAATTTCAGTTCCTAATTTGTGTGAAATTATACTTAGTATTTTGAGATCACAAAATCTAATTTTAAACAGCTCTGTATTCAACATGTCTTGTGGCTCACCAAAATCTATTTAAATGTGTTCTTTTAATATTCACTTTTAAATTAAGAAATTAACTGATATATAATATTAAAATTTCATTTATAATCTACTATTTGATTCCAAACTTAATTATAAATTCATAAAATAACAGTTCAAAAAAGTTTTGAATGCAAGTCAACAAACACGATTACATGGCCTCTGAACCTAACTTGTTGTGAAAGGGTTAAACCATTGGTAAATATTTTAAAACTTGTATCAAGGTAATGAATGTCATAGGCATGGTAAAGGAGAATAAACTTATGCAAATTAATACTATATCAGTAAACTTCAACACAAAAACAGTATAACCTGTGTTATGTATAATAATTTATATTGGATGAGCCTCCAGTTTATTATGTTATGTACAGTGAGTTGAAATAGCCTGAAACTGACTTAAATTTTATTTTTAAGTTAGAAGTTAATTAAATGTTCAGATGTATCAGATTTATATTATTTGCCAACAAGATTGATACAATTTTCTTCCTTAATAAAATATAATTTAATATACAAACAATAATGCAGTTTATAATAACTTGTTGGAAATAATGGTTTATATACAAAGGTTTCACAAACTTGCAAACATTATTGACTCTAACTTGTTTGGAACTGAATATTTTATTGATTGTTGACAATGAGCAAATGAATTTTTGAGTTTATTATTACAGTTCACTTTATGAGCAGCTAGCTAGCTCTCACTGATCACACAAGTTTTTCACTGCTGAAGTTGTATAACGTCTTTGTAAAAATAGTAATATCTAATGTTAATCTGTAGAAGTTAAATGGTTCATATTGTTCAAAATCCATATATGTTCATAGTCAAGTATCTTTTATTTCCCAATCAGTAAGTGTTTATCACAGTTACAGCTCCTGAGGTTTGCAGTATATACTAATACTAGCAAACCAACAATATATACTGTATCTTGGCACAATGGTTTATAAATATTGGGCAAGGTTCTTGAAATTTCAGTTGGAAACAATACTGGCAATCACTAGCATTTACATACACACACACATTACATTGTTGATTCTTACACTTGAGAATCTTTTACAACTTTAATGAATAGGTAAGAATTTCACAATACAAATTTAACAATATAAGGTATATACATTTAACTGAAACAAACTTTGATATTAAAATAATATATAATAATAATTTGTGACATAAATAGTCTAACAGTTTTGGGATTTAATCAAGTTCACTTTCATTGTTATGTATTAAATTAGTAGAAAATAAATCATATACTAGCTTTGTAAACATATTAAAATATGAACATCAACCTTGTATCTATTAGCAGTGTTCTCCAGCAACTAAAATACACAAGCAATTAAAGAAAGTACAACTAGGATATTATTAAGTAAAATAAAACAAATTGCTACTAAACAACTTTTAAATAACACAATTCACAATAACTTTCTCCAGGTTCATTAATTATCCTCAGGTAAAGAGGGAAAAGTAATTCAAATATTGTGTAAAAGTTTTATATTGTTCTGTGTATTATTTAATCACACCTCAAGCATTGCTTAACACACACTAGGAGAACCTGAAAATGAGATTATGGTATGGCTAAAAGAAATACTTTTTTATTTTTCAAAATAAGCTATCAAACAATAAACCACTACTAAACTTTTATTCACAGTTTAGTTATAAATTTCTGTTACGCTTTCATGCTCTGCTACACAGCTTTAAAATTTCTGTTGACTTTCTTTTTTATTGCATAACTATATTTCAACATATGGCAGAACAATAGTGATAGTTTGACTTGCTCATTTTCTTAGTAATTTTTCTCTCTTCTGTTTCACAAGTTTATTTGTTTACAGTGTATAAGTTATTCAACCAAGCAAACATTTCTGTGTACATGTGACTGTTAGAAAATTACATTTAAAACATAACCAATAACAAAACAGTTGAAATACCATAGAAAATGAAATATATTGGAAACCAGGATATTTGTTGATATAATTATTTGTTATTAGTTTGGCTTCTTTAATTTATCTTTTGTCATTGTTTTCCTTAAAAGTTACATGAAAAGATCTGAGAGATCTAATTGACGCTTTTACTTGCAAACGTATGGTTGTTAATAAAGTTTTTGTGAAATGTACAATCTTGTTTTTGTTAAAAGATGTGAAAATGTGTACACTTGTTCTCATTTATGTGGGTAGTGAGTTTTTTTTCCTGTATCACTTCAATTCGATGTATAGTTTTATATGTATAAAAAAAATTACTGATTTGGTTGCCTTGGAATTTATATGATAGAATACTACCCAGTTGTGTGTCAGAAGTAAAATTTAATTTTTACATTAATATTGCCTGTTACATTGATAAAACCATAATTTCTTTAGAGCATGATAAAGACGTAAAGTACAGAACAGCTGTTGATGTATTCGGTTAAGATAACATTATCTGGGTAATCACATTTATCATGATTATTGTGTTAATAATTATGTTTTTGTTGATAATTTTAGGAACTTTGTTTATGAAAAGAAAAAAAGATTTTAGGTATTGGATTTCTGAATTCAGAGCTAATTAATTGAATTAGTAATTAAAATTATTGGAATGCCTGTTTTTTTCTTTTATTTGTAATAAGCTGAATTCCTAGGTGTACAAAGGTCAATGTAGGTGGCCTTGTAAGTAAATACTATTGGAGGGCCATTGACCTGATCTATGTATAGGGATGTTAAGAATAAGAATGTTTTATGTTGTGTTTTGTTCTATGGGGAATTTAATAGAAGGGTGTTGTTTGTTTAAATGAAACAAAAAAAAAACATTTCTACAAAAACGTATGTTTTGTGGATTGGGAAAAGGTGTAATTACATAATTAACATAATCTAACCACTATACAGGACAAAAGAGTGCATGATAAGAATTGCCCCTTTTTGAAAACATTTCTAAAACATGAAGGTACATGTATAGCATGTTACTTTGTTCACTTAGAGATTTGAATAACCAATCAAAAGCTTTGAATATCCTTCTAGTGGCTTTCTCAGCCAGTTTAAAATATAAGGAGTCCACCTCACTCTTCTAAACCAAGATTTTAAGCAGGTAGGCTGTGTGTTTAGTTTGCTTAAAATTACGTACTGTTTTAGATGAATATGGCTTGGTCACTAAGCTAGATAGATTGTAGTGGAGTTCTGTGGTGTTGATATAGTTACATATGGTTTATTGGTCAATTGAAAAATATATATACTTGTACGTAAAACCTAAGAAATAATTTCTTTTGACATCTTCCATGTGTGAAATTTTGAAAGAGTTTAGCAACCTACAGTAAGAAGAAAATGAATACAGGATTGTCATAACTAGAAGACATAATTATTTACTTTGTGTGTTTTAAGAAAAATTAGTCTAAGAACTTGTTTGTAAATAGTAATAATCACTAGGCTTCTGCTAGCCATTAGCCACATCACCATTGGCAAAAAGAAACAGCCTGTAGCTAAAAAATCTAGTGTTGGTTTTGCCACAGTGGCAAGAGATAATTCTTCAGTCTTAGATGGTTTTTCTTTATTTATTATGCTCAAGTTTTGGTCTTAACAGCTTTCATGGTTTTTATCGTCATTAATAATGACAAATAACCAGAAGTTCCCCCCAGCGAGTTGAAGAAACAAGAAACACCTTTAAAAATTACCACTGACTGTAATCTTTATTTTCTTTATATATGCCTTTTTAAGATTTCAGAAATATGACAACTAACAAATTAAATTAAAAAAAAAATTATTACTCAGCTGTGCTCATGATTACTTTTGTTTTCATTCCTTATGCTACATGTTTGATTTTTCACTTTTGTGAAAGCAACATATGGTCTGTGTGAAAGTGGAAATCCCATGTGTTAGATCAGATAAAAAGACATCTAAACAGTTAGATATATCATGTTTTTTTCAAAAGAAGGTTGAAGCAACAACATCAACTGATGGTGGGAAATCCACTTCCAAAAGAAAAGACAACTCTGAAGAAACTGAAGCTTGCAGCAGTGATCAGACTGTCGGTGTGAAAAATATATGCCTGCAATTTTCACAGAGTTGTTAAAGAAATTTGGTTTTCACAGTTTCCTTGGCTGGAACATGTTTTCCAACAAAATACATTTCATTGCAAATTATGCAGGGACAAGAAGAAGACAAATATTTATGCTACCACTAGGAAAACTGCTACTAAGCCTAAAAAATACAACTTGGTGAAACATGCATGGTCAGAAGATCATTGCAGTGCAGTGGCATCACAAGTTTTGAAGAAGGACATGTCAACTGCTGCTGTGAATGTGTAAGGGAGTGTTAAGGTGGCATTCAGGCACAGTTGGCCACATTACTTGAACAAGCAAAGGAAGCCATCCCAACTGTGAAGTTTCATTCCCTCTTTTTCACTACAAGTATTCAATGTAAGAATATTCTTCATTCTAGTATTAATAAGATACTTTCTGTTTTCTACAGTATTTTCCTAAAACAAAAGACAATTTGACAATTTTCTAAAAGTGAAAAATTTTGAAAATATCTATAAAAAATTAAGTAGCTAGCCAACTCTTCCAAATATCTTTGTTTGTTACTTGAATTGGTGGTCTCATTTCAAAACACAAATTATTTTATATTTTTTACAGGGAGTAACCTCTCTAAAGAAACTGCAGACTCAGTCACAAAGTGAAGCTCTCTGTTTCACTCTGGCTGTTCCACAGCCAGTCTCTGAATGATATGTACAGTGCCCTAATTCATGTAGTTCAGGATGAAATGTAGGCAGCTTTGGGGCATCACCTTTCCAGTTTTTTGCTCTTGAAGCAAATGAAGCAACTGATGTAGGATACACCTCCATACTGATAATTTATATCGGGTATCTATCATCATTAGGTGAGGTTACAAGTTGATTCATTGCTGTGCGTGAGCTGATTAACACAGTGCACTCAGTCATGGCAGATCGAGGATTGTTTGATATTGACTTGGTTGGACTTGCAAGTGATGGTGCAAATATCATGGTGGGAATAAAAACAGGTGTTGCTACAAAATTTAATGAGGAATCTCTATGTATAACAAGTCATTGTTTGACACACAGATTAGAGTTAGCAGCTGAAAAGACAGCAAACCAGGTGCCATACCTTGTTAAGCACATTTTCAATGTTAAACCAGTTTGCAAAAAGCCTGAAATATTCTCCCAAGTTGTGTCGGGTTCTGAAAGAGAGCAAAGCATTGCACGGAGAGAAAAGCAAGTGTTCTTCACATGATGGCTCTCTTTTAATGATTCTATCAAAGCACTAGTCAACTGTATTGCATCTGTGATAAGCTGCCTGCAGACTGTTGCAATGGAGTGTGGTACTCCAGGTCGAGCCTTGCTACAAGGTCTAGTCCAGCAAATGTCTTGTTACAGCATTGTCATAATGACACATTTTTGGGCTGATGTTATTGGTATTCTTGGACTTTTGTCAAATTCTCTGCAGAGAGCTTATTTATCTTATGATTAGGCTAAAGGAATTATTGATGGGTCAATTTTATCAATTGCTGGTACGCATCTCTGGTCCTCACACACAGACTGCACTGAAGGAACTCCCATAAGCTCCTGATGCCAGTGATTACACTTCTTACAGAAGCCATGACAAAGATGCTGATAAACAACGTGAAAAGTACAGATCAGCTGCTGAATCATTTGTTGAAGAAGTTACAAGTAGCATTCCCAGACACTAACATCGTGTCATTTTTTTTCAATATTTAGTCCATGTCACAGCAGAGCAGTATCTGATGAGGATGATCTGAAGAAACTCATCCAGCAGTTCTCTCCTTTCATCAGTGAGGATGAGGCTGCTACTAAAGAACATAATGGAACAGAATGCTCACAAAAACAGAAACACAAAGATCTTCTACAAGGAATACATCCACCGGACCCATCAAATTTTTCCAAATCTGTCTCAGCTTGCAGCAGTTGGATTAATAATTCCAGTTACATCTGTTGACTATGAGCAGGGAATTAGCAGGTACAACAGTATCAAAACAGGTGCCAGGAGCAGTCTGTCTGTGGCCAAAACAGAAATGTTACTGAACTTATTCACGGAGTCCAAACCTTTAGATCATTTTAACTTCAACTGTGCATTCCGATACTGGGTCATTCACAAAGACAGACATGGGTACCATTATTCCCTGTTGAAGAAATGTGCCTCGGGTGTCAACTCTACCACATTTTCTGTTGAAAATGATTTGGCTGAAGAGCTGCCATTGGATTTATCTACTTACTAGTCATGCTACTGTGTTCTAGTTTTAAGTCCTTTTTTTTGTTGTTGTTTCTGTGTTATTTTGAGAAATGTATCTCTCTTATTTTCCTCATTATCATGTTTATTTGGTTTGTTTTTTTTTGGCAGGGAAGATTGCTGGGGAATTAAAAACTAGACAAAACTTAATGTCTTATAAATTTTCACATAATTACAACTATTTTTTGACTGGATGGAATTGATACATATTAAGTCACGCACCACACAGCTTTTGGTGATCTAAAATTGTGGCTTAACAACTGTCACTGTGGTAAAAAGAAAATTACTTTGTTTAGCCACATTGGCTAAGAGAGTTATTTTTCTAGTGGAAGCCCAGAATCTATATACATATATAATGATTGAAATGTGACTGTAGTTTTCAAAATACTAGTCCACTAAAGCACAGCTAAGACAGGTCACTGTGTGAAGACTAAAGGTCAGTTTTGTGTTATTGGTGATGGGTACATGAGTGTATATGTGGCATTGGAGGGTCAATATAACAAAAAAAAAAATTATATAAATGGAAAATGTTATGAACTTTAAGTTTAGGCTGTTTTCATGTTAAGTTATAGTCAATCTGGAACAAAACCAACCAAATTTATATATTTAAAAAAATATTTTATGGTTGTTGTTGGGTTAATCAAACTGATAGACCCCATATACTTACAGTAAAGAAAATTACAGACAAAATATAAAGTTGTATGGAAAACAAATGTTTGAACTGGTATTTAGGAGGGTTTAGAGATTATAAATAATATTTAATATTTTGGGGACAAAAAATAATTTTCTTTAATTATAACATGAAAAATCATTTTGCACATTGACAAGCAAGTAAGAAGACTTTACAAACTTTCCTTCAATAAGAAATATTTCATTGAAGAATTTGATTTTTTTGTTTATAAAATACTTACAACCTTTTCTGAAAGTCTGTCAAATTTCATGCCATTATGGTATCAAAAGTTACAGTATAAATACTCTCTTGTATATTTCACCAAGCTATTTTGAAAAGGTTAAAATACATAATGGGCTTTGTCAATTTCATTAACCACATGACTGCTTGTACTCATTTAAAGTTTACGGATTTAATACTTCTAACTTTCTATATAGTGTGTATATCTTCACAAAGTTTAGCAGTCTTTTAGTTAATATTGTAAGTCTTTTGCACACAAAAACATTTTTAGTGAAGTATTTTTAATGAAGTAAAAGGCTAGCATGGCAAGGTGGGTTAAGGAGTTCGACTCTTAATCTGAGGGTTGCGGGTTCAAATCTTTGTTGCACCAAACGTGTTTGCCCTTTCAGCTATGGGGATGTTATAATGTGATGATCAGTCCCACTATTTGTTGGTAAATGCAGTAGCCCAAGAGTTGGCAGTGGGTGGTGGTGGCTAGCTGCCTTCCCTCTAGTCTGCTCAATTAGGGATGGCTACCACAGATAGCCCTTGTGTAGCTTTGCATGAAATTTGGAAACAAACAATAAACTAAAAAGTTTGTCTGTGAATATATTGAGTATTTGTTTTGAATAGTACACGTGCAAAGTAATTTTTGTGTTAAGATTTAAAATACTTTATCTCATTTTAAAAATCTCAAATTTCCTTTGTATAATTTCTAAAAACCTCCTGAATACATTTCAAGCATTTTCTAGTGAAACTTCGAATTTTAACTGTTGTGTTCTTTATCCTAACTTATATTATTGTTAATAATTATTATTTAGAAAGGGGAAATAAGAATTGTAAAATAAATAGAGAAATAAGACAGCTAGCTTAAAGTTTATGTAGTTGCAAAAGTTAACACATAAGCTTGAAGTTTGAGACAAAAGATAAATAAAAAATTAAAATTTAAAAATTGCTAATTGGGATGGTAAGTAAAGTTACTTACTGAAAAAAAAAAAGATGACGGGAGCATTCTTAAAAAAGGCTGGATACATTATTCCTTTTTCAGAACAGTTATTATGATAACTTACTAAAATTTGTTGGAATTGTTTTGATGAATTTATGTTTTAATTATAATTAATAGTAATGTTCAAGGCAGTCACACCCTATAATTTGTTTTTTAAGTTCATTAGCCAGACAAAGGATGTCCACCTTAACTTATATAGTATAAAATGTCACAGAGAACTATTGGCAGTTTGTGTGTGAGAGAGAGAGAGAGGATGTGATTTTGGTGTTGCAAGAGTGTATGCTTTTCTGATTTATGATGGTTCTGTAAACAAGTAAAATTAATGGCTATAAAAAAATCAAGCTTTGCCTGAGTAATGTGTCGTAATAAGTAATTTAGGTTATACTTTTCATAGAGGTGGTAAATTAAAAAAGAGTGTGTATTTGTTTTAGTTTTTAACCCTTTTGACTTGCAATCTGTGGGGGGCTGAATAGGAATTTCACTTGAGTAACAATACATGTCGTAATTCTGAAGTTTCTTAATATAGCTTCAGGAAAAGTAGTATGATTCTGAAACAGTTTTACCACTTCTCATATAGTGCTGTCTCCTACTGGTACAGTGCCAACTCTATAGATTTACAATACTAAAATCAGGGGTTCAATTCCCCTCAGTGGGCTTAGAAGATAGTCCATTATGGCTTTGCTAAAAGGAAAAACACACATGCATATACAGTGCTTGCTATCTTGATTCTTGTTTACACTAAGCATTGCTAAAAAATGTTTGCTGCCAGAGCACGAGTCTTCATACTCCATCAGTTGTGTGTCATTTCTGAACATATACATATGTTACTACTTGGCACCAACAGTATTACACCATCTATAATGGCAAAGGTAGCTCTAATTTTTTTCTGATCAATCCTCATATTCTCTGTTGGCACACTGCTGTTTAGATGAGCCCCCAGGGAATTGTTTGGTATATTTGACTGGCAATTTCTTCTTTTCATGTGATAGTGTTCTGAGAAAGAATATAAACAATGAGTTGACACTTTGAATTCTCTCTTTTTCTGGCATCTTCTACTCATTGAGCAATTCTTCAGCAGAGTTATTCTTCTTCCTAGACAATATTTGGGAAGGTTTTCTACCTATACACCTGATTGATATACCAATAATAGGTCAAGTTAGATGCTCTTTGTGTGACTTTGCACTTACAGGAGGATTACATATTTCATGCCATCAGTGCTCCGATATTGATAATCTTGATATTTGTGTTATTTGTCATCTAAATTACTTTAGATTATTTGTAAGTTAGATTTTGATTATTACTTTATATGTAAGTGTATTTAATCATTTTGCATGTTCATTAATATTACATATTGTAGACTTGGCACATTTTGAGGTGTTGTTAGTTCATTATTAATAACTAAGTAACACAGGTATTTTTAGAATTTTATTATAGAGCAGAAGATTGGTAGGTTCTTGCACCCTATCTGTTGACTGAATTTCTGTCATGCATGGAATATTCAGTGCCTGTCCAATGAAAGTGGTTTTCTTCAGGCACTCCAGTTTTCCCTACATCTAGATTTCTTAGCCATTGGATTTATATATTCCTTAACACTGTGGTATTGAAAGGATCTCTTTTTCTTATTCCATGTTCTCCTCTCTCTCCACTCCCTGTCATCCCTATCTCTATAATACTATCACCTATTCACATTTTCTCACCCAATCTAGCTACCCTCACCCCTCTTTTCCTTCATCTCAATCTTTTTCTGCCACAGCATTACAAGGTTCACTGCAGCCTGAATCTCTCTGCTCAAATGTTGGATGTTGTTGCCATCAAGCCATCCAACCTCAACATTCATGGTTTTTGCAGGTCATATATGCACTCCATGTGCTGGCACTTCCTGAATTTCTTTCACAGCTCTTCCCAACCCACATGACTTACTTTAAGCTCACCTGAAGCTAAATCATTATCATTATTACTTTTGTAATGTCCAACCGCTAAACGCACGTAGCATTGACGATAAACAAAAGTTTTTACCACCCCAGATTGTTTTGCATGCTCCTCTGACGCCTGTGAAATTTAAAACCTAAATTACTGCCAAGCTAATGAGGATCGTGTGTCAGGTTCTTATCATTACTACAAGTATTATTTAATTTATTGTCCTATTTGAATTTTTTTCCATGTCTTTATTCATTGTGTGTCTTCTCATCTCCATTTTCAACAGTGTAAGACTTAATTACACGTCTTTTGTCTCTGTCAATTTGAAGGAATTTTACGTTAGATATTGTTTACGAATGTGCTTTGTAGGTAATTGTTGTCACTTTACACATTCGTTATTACTACATTTTTTATGTACTAGGTACATACAGATGATTGAACAATTCTGTATTTATAAATACCTTGCTAACTAAGTATGTTTAAATAATTTGTATCTTTAGATATCATTACTGCTTGTAACATCAAATTGTTCTATTTGAATACATTTTTTCTTTCATCATTTTTATCATTAAGGTTTAAATGTCCTTTGTCATCTGGGTTACTTTTGATGACTTATAACTTAGAATTGATTATTAACCTGTTGAATGCCAAGTATTTCAGCTGCTACAATACAACTCTAATGCTTCTTCATTTTGTAACTTTTTTTGTGACACCATTTTGGACCAAAAGTGAAACAATTTGTAAGTTGGTCAAATGCATGTATGGTGCTGACATCTAGCGTTTAAGTTAGGTATTATTGAAAATGAATTAACTCGTCTGTGCCACTTTGTTACCGATTGGCTTGGACGAGTTATCTTGTCTATGGCACTGAACAGGTTAATATGTTTTGTTAGTAATTTTTGTCAGCACATTCATTATTGTTAGGTATTTGTGGATTGATGGTTTGTTTATTTAGTATTTACCAGTTCTTTGTTAACTGGGTACTTTTAAATAGATTATACATTAAATATTACTAGTAGTAATGATTTACCATTTAATGTTCAATCTGAATATTTTATTTTTATAAGTCCTAACTATGTTCCTTAACATACTAATTTTTTTTATTTTTGTCATCGTGGGACTTGAAATATTTGGTTTGTTTGTTTTCCATTCATAAAGCTTGACTTTGGCTCCATTTCCTGTGTTTGTAATAGTAGATACCTTAACTTCTCTTTGTAATTTAGAATAGAGTCTTCCTCTACATAGTGCCAATTTCACTGATACATATTTATTGCTTTAAGTCAAGTTTTTTATTCTAGGCACCTACCATTTGGACTAGTCTCAGTTTTCTTTAGTGTTTTATCAGGAGTATAGATTTATGACCTTTATCCACTCAATGAGTCTTTGGACTCTTCCTTTCAGGGACAGTTGATTCCTGCTTGCTTCTTCTCATTCACAGACAAAAGACTATACTCATCTGCTGTTACAGGATACAGAATGGGTAGGATTCCTGATATTAGGCTAAAAGTGTGATTCTGCTCTCTAACCTCATTTTGACATGGGCTACTATTTTTCGTCTATAGCATGTGGGTCATGTGACAACATGGAACTAAAGTTTTAAGTATTTTGGTTAAATGTTTTGTTTGAAATGAAAGAGATAAAACTTAAGTAACATAACTTTGAATATAATGTACATTATAATGTTAATTTTATTGATGTGAGTTGAGAGTAGAGCTATTTAATAAAAATTAATGTAACTTCTTGACTTATGGAGAAAAGTGTTTGAAGAGCTACCTTGATTAAAGGATTAAATATTTTATGATAAACTTCAAAGCTTAAAACATGTGCAGTATTAAAACTTAATTTCTTAACTATGTTTTGATGTTAATTTTATTCTTATACATTGATAATGGTTTTAATTAAATTTTGAATGTAATTCCGTAAAAATATCATGACATTCATACTTTTACCTATGTGTTGTGAAAGGGTTAACAACAATCAAACAAAACTAACTAGCTTATATATATTCTACATTTTAGCTGCTAATTTGCTGATGATTTCAACTAGTCTTGGCAGCAATTGGTAGCTTTATTAATTTGTTAGTTTTTCTGGATGAGGACAATTTTGTATGTGGTATGTATCTTACCATTGAGGAAGTCTTATAAGGTGCACCACATAAGATTGTCATTTCCATACAAGTGAATAGAAAATTGACAATAACAGATAAAATCTGCATTTTATGTTTAATGGATGTTTAAGAGAAATCTTTCAGAAATCTGTTTTGATACCTTTATTGTTTATATCATTAAATTAGCTACAATTAGTAATAATAACTTTTTTATAAGTAGCAAAGTAACTGTTCACGATATTAGACAATAAATTGTTTAAAAATGTTTCAACCTCAACATATACTAGGGCTAATTTGTACTTCTTCGAATGGGCATGTGATATTGCAAGGAAATGGCAATACTTACTTTTATATTCAAGTATATTTGATTTTTCATAATGTACTAGAATTTCAAAATGTTTTTAAATGTGGTGAATACTACTGGTACATGTTTTTGATGAAAATTGTGTAGAAAATTTGGAGTTACAAGAGTATGTACACTTTGGTTTTGAAAACCTTTATTGCAATTTGTCTACAAGAACCAATATTTTAAATAACATATTTTATAAAATATCTTATGTAATGTGAATAATTCATAAAAAAAGGAAAAATTCACTAGAAAATTCTCAATTATAGTATCTCCAGGGCTATGATTATTCAAAAAGTTCTGCATTAAATTTGTCATTTATTTACTTTATTGCTTTCATTTGTTTTAATTATCAATATTTCAAACTTGCAAAATGTGTGTTAATATATAATATGAAAACATACACACAAAAGAGTTTAGTTGTTTTTACCAAATAATTAATTAAAAGAAGTAGTGAAATACAAACATACTTGTTTTGTATGTCTAAGTTTCTGTTATTTTTAAAGTATTTTAATAAGTAATGAAGTGGTAATAATATGTTTTGTAGATTGTACATAGCATAGCACCTTCTATCTTTGGCCACGAAGATATTAAACGAGGAATTGCTTTGGCATTGTTTGGTGGTGAAACCAAAAATCCAGGTAACGTAGGAAATGTTTCATAACATATTCATGATGATGAGAAACCCACTTGAAATAAAAATGTATCTCAGGATGACTGTTTGGGTCTTTAACACTTTTACAAAATTAAAGCAGGGAACAATGTTAACCTGATGATGACCTAAGAAGGTTGAAATGTTGTTCTTTGCTTTGTTTCAGAAAAAGTGTTAATACCATACCAACCATCCTGATATACGATATAATGTTATGTTTTGAAATATACAATTTTTAAAGTGTACTTTATGTTCTTTTATAGTGATAACACAACATTTCATTTACTTTAGAATTATCTTGGTATTTTTGTTTTGTTTTTCCTGTAAACTCTTAAAGATATATAATTTTGGTTTAGAACTTTAGATAAACCACACTAAAGACCTTTGTGAAATAACTTTATCTTTTAGATACTTTAAGAATTCAGAATATTGCTTTTCCTTATTCAAAACACAGAGTAAAGATTTATCACTTTTTATGTATTTAAGATTCATTTATTCTGTTTCAATTAACAGTCTCTCTTCACTTTTGTTTTTAGGTCAAAAACACAAAGTAAGAGGTGATATTAATGTTCTTCTGTGTGGAGATCCTGGAACAGCAAAATCTCAATTTTTGAAATATGTTGAGAAGATTGCTCCCCGAGCAGTTTTTACTACTGGTCAGGGAGCATCAGCTGTTGGTTTAACTGCATATGTCCAAAAAAGTCCAGTAACTAGAGAATGGACATTAGAAGCTGGAGCACTTGTACTGGCTGATCGAGGTGTTTGTCTAATAGATGAGTTTGACAAGGTAACAAGCCTTTCTATTCTGTGATGAAACCTGAGTAGTATGACAAAATTGCATATTTACCCTAAATGAAACAACAGTTTTGAAAGTAGCTTTTTTTATTCACAGCAAAATCTTGTTTAAAAATTATCATACACAAAAATTTATTTGGAAACCAAAAGCATGAAACAAGATTTTACTACTTTGGGTAGTTTATGTAATGAGTGTACTTTAATTTACACAAATATTTATTAAATTCATGATTATATTTTCAAGATTTGTTAACAACAAAAAGAGTAAGTGCAGAATAATTATTCTAATAGATGAATGATCAAGATCGCACTAGTATTCATGAAGCTATGGAACAACAGACTATTTCCATTTCCAAAGCAGGAATTGTGACTTCACTTCAAGCTCGATGTGCTGTTATTGCTGCTGCTAATCCAATTGGTGGGCGCTATGATTCATCCCTTACTTTTTCTGAAAATGTAAGTATAAAAAGTTTTCAAGCTACAGAGAGTGTATGTTTAGTAAGTAATAGCACAAAACTTATAGGTACTTGTTTTGTCTTCAGTGATTATTTAGAAATTTTCTTTTATGATTTTGGTACTAATTGAAAACTTGTTTCATTTAATAGTTACATATCCTAAATTCAAAAAGTACTTTCTACGTGTTCTCTTTGTGTGTCATATGGCTTCTGTTTATTTTGCCACATTCTTACAATGTATTGGTCTCGGTAGCAGTTTTTGAATATATGTAGTGGATGTAGTCAACTTGCAACAATATAGAATGGAATCTTTTACTTCCACAACAGTTTCTTGCAATTTAATTTTGAATCGCACAAACAACTGAGGAACATAATTTGGTTTTTATTGTAGAATTTTCTTTAAATCAGTATCATTTCTTATCCAGTGACCAGTTTATAGCAGTAGAATAACATTTTCAAATGTATTCAAATTATAGATTTAAAATAATACAATGAGGTTTTTATTTCATATTTCTCATACAGGTAGATCTTTCTGAGCCCATTCTCTCACGATTTGATATTCTGTGTGTTGTTAGAGACCAGGTGGACCCTGTGCAGGTATATGTTTGTATTTTTTTAAGGCATTTGTTTTAACTAGTATTTTTAAATTTTTAGTTTTCATATTACACAGCAACTTTTACATTAAAAATATCTATAAATCATTTTCTTTGTGTTAGTCTTGTTGGAATAATTGGTTTGTCATAGGAAAATCTATGGTTTATGTAGAAATTTATAAAACATTGACCTGCTTTCAAAGGTCTAATACACACACACATGCACACACATTTCTAACTTTTGTAATCCTACATGCATAAGGCTAGAGTATTGGACCAAGCCAGTACTGTAGTTTTTCACTATAAATTTGATAGGTCCAACTTAATGTACTTTCACAAAATTTGTTAAATGTTTGATACACATTACAAGTATATTGTACAAAAAAAAAGATTTGAATTGAAATTATTTATGCTTCAAATTTGTATCTGAATTTAAGTTAGTAAGTTTTAACTAAAAATGTCACCACTATATATATAGTGTGTAGTATCTGTGTTAAGAATACAAATACTACTTCACTTTATAGTTGTCATTTCATGTATATAATTCCTAGAACCTCTGATATGAATATTAAAAGTTTTTTATCCTAATAAGCTTTTAATTGTATTATTTTTGGTGAAAAGATATAATTAACAAATCAAAAATATTCACAGAAAATAAATTTACTTCACAATCGAGGTCTTTTTGCTTTCAGCAGCTGTTGTTCATTAATGTAGACTCTACTTATTTCATTGTCCAAGAATACTTCATATGGCTTTTGGATATGCATTTTTAAATATAAAGAATAATTTAACCAGTAAAACAATGCTTTAAGCTACTGTAATTTATCTGGCTTTATAACTGACCTATAAAACATTTAAAGAAATATATTTACTTACATAAGCACCTTTTTCCTTCATTCAGTAAAACTTATTTAAGAAATGGTGCATACTTCCTGTGGTTAAGCAATAAGCTTGTAGGCTTATAACTCTAAAAAACTAGGTTCTCATGTCTATAGTGAGCACAGCTGATCTATTGTGCAGTTTTTCTTTAAAAAAAAGAGGGGGGATGACACCTTTTACAAAATAAATTAATATAAAGATTTATAATCATATAGTTTACAAAATGGCTGTTCTGTTTATAAATGTTTATCATTAACAGATAAGCACGAGTTAATAAGCATGAACTGATAGGAGCTTCTTTGGTGAGTGCCACAAGTTTAATGATATTTTAGCAAATAATGAAGTGGGAGGCTCTTTATTTAAGTTCTGGCCTTTCAATATCTGTATTTGGTTTGTCTAATTGATAAACATTCTGAAGCCCACAAAAAGGAAAAAATAAAATTTAAAGTGGAGTATTCAGGAGCATTGCATAACAGATAGAAGTGAAGCTTGAGAATTTATTTTAAATTAGCTAGAGTATCTGTTCATTGGACAGATGAATTTAAAACTTGTTTGTAACAATTGTTTGTTTTTGAATTTAGCTCAAAGCTACGTGAGTGCTGTTTGCACTAGACTTCCCTAATTTAACAGTGTAAGACTATAGGGAAGGCAGCTAGTCATCACAACCCATTGCCAATTCTTGGACTACTCTTTTACCAGTGAATAGTAGGATTGACTATAACATTAAAATGTCCCTATGACTGAAAGGGTGAGCATGTTTAGGGTGACAGGGATTTGAACCCGCTACCCTCAGATTACGAGTTGAGCGTACTAACCACCTGACTATGCTGAGCCCATTTATAACAAAAGATAGGAAATTGTACTTCTGTTTTTTTTTTTTGCTAAACATAATAAATATTAAAAATGCAATAAAAATACATAAAGGTACCAATACTGAAGAGAAAGACATTATTTTCATGAATTTTAATAATACTGTTACTAGCTCATTCTAATGCTAAGGGATATGCAACATCGTTGTTGTTTTGGTAATACTTCCTCATGTCATTTTGCATAGCTGTGTTGAAATTATTTTTTAACGATCGAGAAATGTATAAGGAACAGATACGCATGCTCATATTAATGTTTATTTATAGTAATTGAAAAAACAGAACTTATATGGAAATAAATAAAACTTGTTTGTACCTCCACAATGCACCTACTCTTTACTTATTTCATCAGTCTCAAAGTAATTCTTTGGTCACCACCTTTTTAATAAAAACTATAAAAAAATTATTGTGAACAAAAGTATGTATGCACTCTGAAAGAAACTAAAATGGCATTCTTGAGCCTCATTATTGTATTTTAGATCAGTAGGTGGAAAACATGGTGTAAATATTCCACCAAAAATTTTCAACTTTTTGTTTTTTAAATGCCCAAAGGATAAAAGATATTTGGTCGTACTAAATATTTATTTTTCTTCATGTTTTAAGACCAAGTAGATAATGTGTTAAAATATGAAAACAGTATTTATTAATTGACATGTATTCACCGCTTAAAATTTTTAAATGCTAACTCTATTTTAATCATTATGTTTAATAAATAAGCATAATGGAATGCCTAGCTGTAATACGATGTGGTAAATTTTATTTTGCTTTTGGCTACAATTCAAGGCCATAAATTTTCTTTACTAAAGTATATGACTAAATTTATAAAATAATAAAGAATTAAAACTGAAACCTTCTAACACATTAATGTGAATATTGAGCATTCATTATAAACATCATAGTTGGGCTAAGAACAATCATATAACATTTCTGTTTCTAAATAATGTTGTATATTGTTGAGCATTGCCAAAAAGGGAGCATGAAAATATTCTCAACAGAGTGTCAAAGGGAATAAACCTTTTATAGATAGTTTATAATTGAAAGTATAATTACTGTGTTTCAGTGTCAGTCTTATTGATGTTTATTGATGATAAAGTTTCATTAAGTTTTGGCACATGCATGCTGATCATCACCCATGCAAATAGAGTTAATTTGTTCAATATCATGAATTACCTGCATTAATTTCATTGATTGTTTAAAAGTGAACATTGTGGGTGATTGATAGGATTTGTTTGATAGGATGAGCACTTAGCTAGATTTGTGGTTCAGAGCCACATTCGCCATCATCCAACGAATCAGTTAGAAGAAGGAGCTGAAATTACTAAAGCAGTAAGTTAGCTCAGATTTTGAACATGAAATAAAAACAATTTTATACAATTGTTTAGTATTTATTATTCAGTAGGTACAAAAATATTGATGTTACTACATAACTTAGTTACAATTTGTTGATATAAAACTTAATAAATATGTAATTTTTTATTTTGAATATAATTTATTGAAGACATCTTACGAAGATAAACTTTTATTGTTTGATCTTGCATTTCGTTTTTTAAATAGATGTGTTTGTAAGAAAAATTAATGATTTTATCACACCAGTTAGGGTTTAACAGTCATGTTTTAAAGTTTGGCTATTTTTAAGAACCTTTCACTAATTCTTTGATAATTTAAAACCATAAATAAAATGCAGTTAAGAAAAGTTTCAAAAACTAAAATTTTCAGGCTTTTTGACTCATAATTGTAGTTGGAAATTAGTATGCACTATTTAATTTTATTCTTGCACATTCTAGTTGTTAAAACTTAACATATTTATATGAATAGGAAGCACCTGGTTTGAGTGGGGTTGAAAAAATACCCCAAGAGTTACTGAGGAAGTACATCATTTACAGTAGGGAAAAAGTTCATCCTAAGCTTCACCAAATGGATCAAGATAAAATAGCCAAAATGTATAGTGAACTACGAAGAGAGTCCATGGTATGTGCTGAACTTGATATTCTTATTCCCTAATTTTGTATATGTTTAGCTTTCAGTTCTGTGAACATTAATATAATCAGTATTTCTATGAAAGCCTTTAATTACCGACAGAATAAAGATACTCCACTCCATGGATCTTTCAATCTTTTCATGTGAAAAGACTTCAAGCATTTTATGGTGCATGCATAAATTATCCATGATAGCTTTATGTGTGGAATTAAGTATGATACTTTTTTGATGGCTAACTCTTACTTGAAATAAGGGTGCAAAAACACATTGCTAGACATTTATTCATTGGACCAATTTCTCTAGTCTATTATTGTAGATTTTGGGTACTTTCTGTAAAAACTGCTCACAGGTAGAGGAACAACTAAAGAACTTGGCCTGGGTAATTAGGAAGGACTTAGACAGTTTTAACAACATGGTTCATGTCATTGTGCAGTGTGCTCATGCATACAAAATGAAAAACAGTATTACAATTCAGTACACTCTCTCTTTCTAACTCGTAAAATTAGCTTTTCTAATATATACTTCCCTTACATACAAACATTTTTTTGAAAATGCATGCTACAAGCCTTTCACATCCTTCTGTTGAAATCTAAAGTTCCAACATATCTATCATGTAAATCATCATACAACAATTCTATACCTATTGGGGAGCACTGCTATCATGTGATGCATGTGACTCCCCGTGTATGTCACTACCAAATTACTGTTCTTCTTTCGGCAGTGCTTGAGTGCAGACATTTGTCTTTGGACTACTGATTACTGTATGAGTAGTTTCACTTTATTTCCTTTAGTTCTACGTCCTTTAATTTCATTTCACCTTTCTTTGAGAGTCTTTGATTGACTGATGTTTTCTATGCATTTTTTGCTGGTTTAGTACCTAACCTGAATACTGAAGTCACTGTCACCACTTCAGGTGCAATTACTCATTCCTTACTGCACTTTTGACCACAGCTGTGCATTACCTATTCGGAGGTTTCTCAGCTTTTGTTCTGGGGAGATGAAGCATTCTGTGAAATGCATGTTGGCTTATTTTAGTGCCCTTTTTCCTGTACTTTTTTGAGGCTTTTAATAGAAGCAGGCTTACAAAATTTTGATCTCTTCCTCCTACCCTGGAGTTTGCCATGCCTTTATACACATTCCTAAGGATTCTGCTCATCTCTCACTGGCTTTTTCAGAGATTATATCCCAGATATATGATACTGTATTTCTTGCCATGTTTGTTTGACCTTCTTTATTTTTTCTACCTCTCTACCTTGTTTTTCCATGTCCCCTTATGTTCAGTTTTACACTGATTTTGCCATCCTGTTGGGTGATAGCATTATTATGCCAAGTCCTTCATGGGCTTCAGGTCTGTCCACCCTGGTAACTTTTAGGACCGGATCCCATATTCTAGACCTCCAGTTGTGGGTTCAGTTTCCCCTTTTTTTGTTTGGGTTCCAATTTTCTGTTAAATCCTACCTTTACTCTATTTTCTCACCTTTGTCTTTTTCTGACACTTTTTCTAATACCTTACTTCAATCTTCTTCCTGTCTGAGTTTCTTCATGGGAACCTATGATTTTCTGGGGGCATCCTCTCCCTTTTTTCTTCCACTGTTAGCTGCTGCTGTTTTCAGCTCGGACCCTATGTGGGATTTACTTCTTTTTGAGACTTTTTGGTTTACAGTATTGTATTCTAGCGGACCCATCACCCAAATATGTATATGTGGGACCATCTTATGGCCTCATTTTTACAACATTTCAAGTGTGACCAATTATTGTATTCTTGGAGTCATATCTAACTTCTGTCCAACAGTGATCCACCTTTCACTTTGGGTGTTCAATTTGTCCCTGCTTGTCATGGCTTCCTGTTGGACCAATGTTTTAATATCCATACTAGCCATCTTGAGATACATTGTTACTTCAAATGGGTTTCTCGTCATCACAGACTCTTCTATAATTGTCTGTTGTTGTGCAATCTCCCATTCTTTGCTAAGGGTTCAAAATTTTTTCATGTGTCTCATCATTGGGTTCTTACTTGCCAACAGTTCTGCTGACAATGGGGTACTTTCCTGTCCAGTAGGGACACAGTTGGCCAATTTTGTTTCCCTGTGGTGTATTCACTACTGATTGTTTGGTGATCCAAGTTTTATCAGCAAGACTTTTCATTTTCTTTCCTTTCCTAATCACTGTTGTCTTCTGCACTGATTTCCTTCCCATTAATTCAGAATCCTACTCTCTGTTTGTATCTACTTGAGGCAGTGCAGACTCTTTTTTCACAGAGGTATATTGAGCCTATCAACCATTCTTCTTCAGGCTTTTTGCACTCTCAAGAAAACTGGAGACTTGCATCTTGTGATCTATTTGTTCTTTCTCACCCCCATTCTGGATCTTCCTTGCTTTACTGTGGAGTCCTTTCTCACACTTTAGCAGATATATTTCTCCAGGACTATGAATACCAAGGTAGGTATGCCTCTCAAATGCCTATTTCTTTTTATCAGTCCTACTTATGAATGCTTAAAGGATGCATTTTCACAACTACATGAATGATTGGCTCTTGTTAGCACTTTTCAAACTGCAGACATCTCAATATATCTGCTTCTGGCAGAAGTAGCTAGTGTTAGTTGGATTCTCAAGTTGGAGAAGCTTTTGCCAATTTATTATTTTGTCCACTTTGTTCTATTAGTGAGAATTGGACTAACTGGTATTTTGCATTCCATTCTTCATCAGTGACCAGTTATTCTGGATGATTATCTCAATATTGTTCTTTACTGCCTACCCTCTGTTTGATTATTCTTTTCCAATGGTTCATGTTTTATGTATTTGTTAGGACTTTTTTCCCTGTTATTTTGTTGTGTTAGCATCATCAGTATACTGTATTTGCTACAGACATTTCAAATATGTTCTGCTTTATCCAGGTCAATCGTTCTTACCCTAATCTTTGGTGCATTATGTGAGACATTCTTCCTTCTTGCCTATTTCATTTCTATCCATTTTGTTCCTTTATTCCTGGTCAGGTCTTGAGAGACTTCTATTTTTTATAAGTGCTCTTTGTTGCTATTTTGCCTGCATGGCATGTCTTCCATTGTTCTCATTCTTACATTTTCATTCCCTGGCAATATTTCTTTGTATATGTCTTTTCACTTCAACTCTGACAAGTTTGGTATGTTAACTAATTAAGTTTGCATATTCCTCTCTGTCTGATTCTTTCCAAACACTTTCTTTACTTTTGCACGGTGTTTCACCTCTGTTGATTCTTGGATGAAATTCTTCAATAAGGCATGTGGACTACACCTCATATGATCAGTGATGTCGAGAAAACCCACTTGAAGAGAAATATATATGTGCAAAAACTGCTCATTTGGGTTGAGAAAATGTTTTACATAAAAGAGCAAACAACAATGACCGAAGAAGGTCAAAACGCTGTTCGCTCTTCTATGTAAAATATTTTCTCAACCCAAACGAGCCATTTTTGCACATATATACACCTCATATGTTCATCTTCAATTATCGTCATCAGTTAGCTCATTGGGGAACTGTCTGTCACCATCCTTCAAACTTCAGTATGGTTGTAACTAGGCTAGTTATGTTTTCTGTCTATATATGTATATATCCTATTGGTGGCATTTCTTATATTTAGGATTGATCCTGCTCAGTGATGAGTGTTGCCTTTCTTGGTGTGCTTCCTATCTCTCAAACATGCACTGCATGGCCAAGATGTGTACCCTTGGCCAATAATACTCTATTGAGATGGGGTATTTCATAAGAATGTGAGTAGGTTTTTCTCGCAATAAATTTTCTCCATAAATATGGTCATTCTAGATGATACTTTTCCATTGACTTGCATGAGTAAAGCCATCCCTTCAATTGAATAAATCAGAGGTGGTTTGCTTTTTGGTATAGGGTTTTTGTGGTCACCTGTTGCACTGTCTCTAGTGTTGACATTCCTCTGGACATTTTGTCTCACCCTTTATTATTATAGTGGAGTATGAGAGTCCTTTCCAGTTTCAAGACACTTGGATGATGGACCATGGATTATGCTCCTTAATATGATCATTTCCAGTTAGTAGAGAGTAGGGTGGTGGTGTGCCACTGGTGTTGATCATCCATTCATGCACTCCATCTCTGTGTGGTGGGTTCTTTAGGTTGAAGCTGTGCTTAGCATCTGTGAAGTTTTATCCAGAGGATGAGGTTGCACATATTTTCTAGGGGCATTCCACTACTATGCAGTGGGACCCAAATATTGACAATGTACAACAATTTTCAGCCTGAGGGATAACGTTGTTTGGGGTAAAGGTTCTTCTTATGCTGTACCTCTGTTTTCACTACGTGATATTGTGTAGTAAGGTACCAGTCTGATTGAGGTTAATTTGACATGTCATATATCATTTGGAAGACAAGTTCCCAGATGTATGGGTGGTTTTGGATTTGTGCACGTGCCCCATTTTGTATATTAATTTGAAAAGCATGTACTTTTCTTCTATTTGATTTACGTAAAGATAGTGTGGGCTCTCCTCTTACCACAGGTCAGAGGTATATTTGTGATGGGTGTTGATCCAACTTTGGGAGTCCTTTCATCATTATGTTTCTAACTCCTCTCAACACTTACATCTATAATCCTAGATTCTCTAGCTGTGGGATGAATGCTTTGAGTTTTGATTGGTTCTATTTTTTGACTTCTTCACATTTCTCCTATCACAAGTTTATAAGATGATTTTTTATAACAGCATTTCATCTCTCACCTGGCCACTTTGTTTCTTTTCTTGCTTCTTATAAATCTTTTCAGTCTTTTTATTATTATTATTATTAGCCATTGCTTGGGTCTGTTCTTTTTGATGACTGAAACTTTTGTGTAGTATGAAGGCTTTCACATATCTCCCAATTTAATTTATTGGCCATGTTTCCTAGAGTTTCTTTCTCTGAAGACAAATTTTTTTCTCCTTTCTTGTGAGAGCTGTCACTCTGACATTTGTGCTCTGCATGTCTCCCACATCCTTTACCACAGAAAAAGGTTCACGTTATTCTCTGACTATTCTTTCGAACATACAACCTGGACTGCTTATGAAGTACTTAGAAACTCCTTTCTTTGAATGGTCATTGTAAACCTGATTGTCTTTTTTGTTCTGTACATGTTTTTCATTGTTATTTTACACATAACTTAATCAAAACATATATTCTGATTCTGGGATTTCTCTTTTATTAGTAACTTACCTCTTTCCTTCAAGTTCATTATCTCATGATGCCACTCTCCTCGAGGGTGAGATTCTGCAAGCAGTAATTTTGGTATCTCCTGACATTGTTATATCAGTTATATCATACTGTGAATTTCTTTTCCATTGGTTTCAGCTCCTTCTATTTGTTACTTTCTCTTCATTGACTCAACATATGTAAGTTGTTACTTCTTTCCTTCTATTGCAGAAAAACATGTTCTCATTTTAATATATCCATCCCATAAAAATGATAGAAATTGCCATGTGGCTGGTATTGCTTCATAGAGAATACCTTTTATTCCCTCTGAAATTGCAGTGAGTAGGGGATAGGAAAAAAGCATTAAGCCCTTATATTCTTACTTAGTGTTTGCTGATGAGGTTATCTTTTAGCAAGATTGCTTTGTTCATGTCCTCATTTGCCAGAATCCCCTTCCAACAGCAAAGACCTGCCCAATTGACCTAGGGCCGGATCCAAGGAGGTCGACAGACCTTCCTCAAATAAGGACAGGAAGGGAAAAGACATGGTCATAAACAGAAGGGTTCTCCACCCATTTCTCCCACACATAAATAAAAATGGCCACCCTGATACAATGGAATTGTCAAGGTTTATGTTCTAATCTAGATGATATAAAACCACTGATTTCTTCCTACTATCCTGTATGTCTCTCCAAACAAAAAACATTTTTGAAACCTTCCAATACAGTCACCTTTTGGCAGTTTTTTTGTGCAAAAATGGCAGGTTGTGTGATGGGTGAGAGCATGGGGGACTTTAATGGACATCTACCCTCTGGGGAAGAGCTAATATTGAGGGAGGGGTCTCTCTGAAAAGTGCATGCTCTCTGATTGCAAACTTTCTTTTTTCAATACTGGTTCTTCTACTTATTTTCATGGACCTAATCAGTCCTTTACTGCTATTGATCTCTCACTTTGCTTCCCCTTCATTATTCTCCCATTTTTCATAGAGGTTTGACAATAATCCATGAGGCAGCAATCATTTTTCCTGTAATTTTGAAAGAGATTGGCAGTGGTGGATACTACCCGACTTGCAAACTGGCTCTCTTTCACTGCTCTGGAAGAGCTTGATTCTGCCATCGTCTGTAAGCCATCAATAGATGACTGTGTGGCAGCAGTAACTTGCTGTATTATACAGGCAGCTGCTCAATGTATTACTAAAACTTTGACATGCTTTCCACTATATCCTTGTCCATGGTGGAATCCTGCCTGCCACATGATACAGAAGTCTCATAAACAGGCCAAGGATACTTTCTATAGAAATCTAACACTCTTGAACCATGTCGATTTTCAGCAGGCCTGTGGACATGCTTTGTGGGCAAGATGCCAGAACCAGAAGGAATCTTCGAATAACTTCACAACTGATATATCTTATACCACCAGTTCCAAACTCATATGGGACAAGATTTGAAAGGTCAGTGGGTAATATAATTCTGACCCCCCCTTGCTCTTGCTCTCTGATGACCAGGAAGTAGCTGAAATCCTGAGCATTGCTCAGAGGAGGAAGAAGCACCTTCTTCATGTCAACCAGAGGATTCTCCTTGACGCTGTGTTTGCCAGGAACGAAAGTGCTTCTAGACTCCCAGTCTTTCTGCATGTAATGCTGGGATACAGCTCGACTATCCCAGAGACAGAGAAAGCAACAGTACTTTGTGAAGCCCGCTTGCATACCCATAAGAAGACCAATGACCTTGAGGTCCCCACACAGACTTCACTGGTACTGGTTGTACTTAACAGCTTCTAAAAGAAGCTCCATATTGTCATAGGACTCCTTTAGATGGACAGAGTGTGCAGTGGGAATGCTGGGATATTTATTCCCGTTGTGCAGAAGCACAGCCTTGAGACTTTGCTTGGAAGAGTCTATGAAAAGACGCCAGTCTGAAGAATTATGTGGCAAACCAAGGAAAGTGAACAAGCCAGGTATATTTGTGCAGTAGCACAACTTGTTTTCCATGTCAAAAAATGAAGCAAGGTCTTTGTTCCAATTCCTGAAACTGGTGATCTTTACATCTTCCTGGACTAGGTTCCACTGTTTAAGCCGAGAAGCCAAGAGCTCTGACTGCTGTTTTGACAGATACATATCACGAGCAAGGTCATTCAGGTCTTCTTGCGTGATCCAATGTGGCTTGTTGCCGCTTGTTCCTGAATAAGAAGAGTGAATATCTTTGGAAGAGATTGACTTGGCAGAATCTTCCCTTGGAGGCATTTCTTCATCTGATTTATTTGCATTTATTGCATAATAACTAAAAAAGAAGACATAAGTCACACAATATCGGAAATTAACCCTGAATGCATATACGCCTTTATGTACAGTATGTGTACAAAATGTACAGTATGCATATCTAAAAAACTAGAGGTGATGAGTAAAATCGGATTTCAAATCTGAATTCAGCACCCCCAAATTAGGTTAAAACAGCTATTTTTGTGCTTGCCTCAATTTCTTTGTAAACCAGTGTAATTGTCCCTTTACACTGGTGGAACTGAAAATGACTCTTCATTGGTCTGCCAGTACATCTGTTGGACCTGATGATGTTCGTTATGACATGCTGCACCATCTATCTCCTGGTTCTCTTGATGTCCTTCTGATTGTCTTTAACCGGATCTGGCAGAAGAATGTTTTTCCTGATGCCTGGCACCACGCTGTTATTTTACCTTTCTCTAAGCAAGGGAAAGATCCCAAGATTCCTTCAAACTACCATCAAATTGCTTTGACGAGCTGTCTCTGTAAGACCTTAGAAAGGATGGTTAATGCTCGTCTTGTTTGGTTCCTCGAATCAAACAACCTCCTCACACCCACCTAGTGTGGGTTTGGACAACAACACTCCATCACAGACCACCTAATTTGTCTTGAAACATCAATCAGAGAACCCTTTCTCAAAAACCAATATCTTATATCAATATTCTCCGACATTGAGAAGGCTTACAACACAACATGGAGGTATGGCGTTTTGCGAGACCTCCATACATGTGGGTAACATGGCCATTTACCCATGTTTATTAAAAAATTTTTGATGGACAGGAGATTCCAAGTTCGTGTGGGTTCGACACTTTCCCGTTCTTTTGTACAGGAACTTGGAGTCCCTCAAGGTTGTGTTTTGAGTGTCACACTTTTTCAGTATAAAGATAAATGCCATCACTGAACAACTCACTATTGCGAATGGGCTATATGTCAATGACTTTCACATCTCATGCCAGTCGTCAAACATGAGATATATTGAGCGGCAACTACAAACTGCCCTCAATCGTGTACTGAAATGGACTATGGCGAACGGCTTTTATTTCTCTCTCTCTAAAACTTTATGCATGCACTTTTGCTATTAATGGGGTATTCACCCTGATCCTGAACTACATATCAGTGAAGTTTTGCTGCCAGTGGTCCTGGAGACCAAGTTCTTGGGGCTTATCTTTGATAGTAAGCTGACCTTTATACCACACTTAAAGCAGTTTTGGGTCAAATGCACAAGAGCACTGAACATCCTCCGTGCCCTCTCTTCTACCAGTTGGGGAGCAGATTGATGTTCAGTGTTAAAGGTATATCATGCTGTTATTCAATCAAAACTCTACTATGGATCAATGGTCTCTGGCTGTGCCAGACCCTTGGCCTTAAAGATGCTGGACCCCGTTCATCACCAAGGACTTCGACTCTGCACTGGTGTTTTCTGTATCTCTCCAGTTCAAAGCTTATTCGTTGAGTCTCGTGAACCTTCTCTGCACCTTCGCCGTTTGCAACTATCTTTACAATATACTTTAAAACTTCATTTCTTAACAAAACATCCCACCTGGGGATGTGTTTTCCTTCCTCAGTGGGCAGTACTTTTTCAAGACTCAGCTCCGTGCTAGCTGACAGTTCACTTGGAGTGAGCAACGCGACAACAAGCTTTTTCAAATCAAATCCTATATTGGATTTTGGCCATCTTGCTTCCATAAGGTTCGGAAGGATGAAGTTGTTCTAACTAGACTCCTCATTGGTCACAATTTTTTATCTCATCATTTTTTATTTGGAACTGATGCACCAGTGTGTAGTTTTTGTAACACTCAAATTACCGTAAGCCACATTTACATTGTTATGACTCTTAACAATGGCAATATTTTAAACATGTTTTTCCTAGGGTTTATCTGTAACGTTGGACAGATTAATGTTTTTAATCTTGTATAAGTGTTGGATATTTATTCATTACACCTTTTTCATTGTGGTTCCTTTTTTACAGTTTTATTCTCTCTCGTTCAATTTGACATTGGAAAATGGTCAGAACATTAAATAACTCGACACTAGGACGTAAAGGCCAACTTCAAGTGATTAACGCTGCTGTTTGAACTACTCGTTAGTCATCCTGGCGAGTTGTTATTTCAATTTTGCTGCATATTGTTTCAACTTTTACTACTTTACCTTTTAGTACTGACCATAATGACACATTACCCATAACCAGGCTAGGTGACTGATGGTGGTTCTTTTACTTACCTGTTAGTCTTCCTGGCAGGTTATGATCATTACCATTCTGCCACAGTTAGTCATTTACAACTTTGTAGACTGGATGTCAACATTGGTTTTTCTGCCATTTTTTGTTTTTACCTTCATTTACTTTTACAAATTTTTCTCCATTTACTTGACTTTTATCTTTTTACTGGACATTTGGCTACTCATTACTACGATTTTGCAATGTGTCTTTTAAATCTTCTATTTTGGTACATTTTGATAATGGTATTATGACACATAACCCAGAACCAGGACTGGAAAGCCAACTTCAGATGACTGATGGTGGTTCTTGAACTTACCTGTTAGTCTTCCTGGTGGGTTTTGATCATTATACCATTTTGCTAGAGTAAGTAATTTACAACTTCTTTTACTCTGCTTTCTCTCTTAACATTGTAGACTAGGTGTCAACATTGGTTTTATACCTTTTTGTTTTACCTTCATTTTTTTTATATGTATTTTACTACATTTACTTTATTTTTACCTTTTTACCGGACGTTTGGCACAGGTAGCCTAGCTGCTTTGTGCCATAAAACACTAAATCAATCAATCAACTCTCTAAATTCATTTATTGTATTTTCCGGTTAATAAGCCAAGGCCAATTTTCAACTCTGAAAATGAGGGTTTTTACTTATTACTGCCCAATAAGCCAAGGCCATTTTTAAGAAGTGACAAGTTTCTTCAAAATGATTTCTTGGTCTCGTTTCAGCGTCAGCATGCATGTTGTGTGTGATCATTGGCGTTCTGTAGTAAAGCAGAACGTGTCGTATTGAGACAGAGATGGAATCAATGTCATTCATTATTGGCTCCACTCACTGTAATTAGGTAACCAATGAAATTCCAGAAGTTTTTACTCAGTAATTAAAATCACTAACCCAGGGTATAAATACCAAAAGAAAAACATTTCCTAAGAAGAAGACATTTCCGAAAGGAGTGATCGTCCATGTACAAGAAAACGGATGAATTTGAAAAAGATGCAATACCAATATTGGAATTATTCCCGGTGGGTTGACATCTCTGATACAGCCCTTGGATGTGTGTTTAAATAAACCTTTTAAAGACAGGCTTCGTCAATGCTGGAATGAGTGGATGGTTTCCGGCAATCAAAGTTTTACTGCTGCCGGAAATATGTGCCCTGCATCACTCGCTACCGTCTGTGAGTGTGTCGAGAAATTGTGGGACAATATTAGTGTTGAAACTGTAGAGAAGTCATTTAAAAAATGCATCATCTCAAATGCAATGGATGAAATGGAAGATGATTTGTTGTGGTTGGACGACTACGAGGAAGACAATATTCCACTCACTCAGCTAATAACACCAGAGAATGGCCCGTACGACGACCAGGTCTCTGCCAAGGATTGGAATCTATTATTTAGTGCTTCTGACGATGAAGAGGATGAATTTGATGGATTTTACTAAATTTCTGAGATTAAAGTGTGTATTTTTTTATGAATTTTGTTATTTCTATGAATACGTCATTCGTAATGTATAGACCTTTTTCTATTAATAAATAAAGTAATATTCAACTGAAATAACTCTGCCGTAACTGTGAGATCAAAGGTATGATTTTGGGGTCGATTTTGGTCTTCGGTATTTTTTGGTCCAAAGCTGGTGATAAGCCAATAAGCCAACCCCAAAAAATCAGGTCCAAAATTTAGGGCCAGAAATTTGGCTTATTAGGCGGAAAATACGGTATATGCTCTTTTGCCACCAACGGGGTATTCACCCTGACCCTGAACTCCATATCGGTGAACTTGCTCTGCCTGTGGGTCCTGAGACAAACTTTTTGGGGCTTATTTTCAACTGTACGCTGTCCTTTATACCACACGTCAAGTAACTGTGGATCAAAAGCACAAGAGCACTGAACATCCTCTGTGTCCTCTCACCATTTGGGCAATAGGTTGATGTTTTCTGCTAAAGATATATCGTACTCTTATTTAATCGAAACTTGACTATGGATTATTGGTTTGTGGCTTTGCCAGACCCTCGACCTTAAAGATGCTGGACTCTATTCATCATCAAGGACTTTGGCTCTGCACTGGGGCTTTCTGCACTTCTCCAGTTCAGAGCTTATACCCAAAGTCTCATGAATCTTCTTTGCCCATCTGCCATTTGGAACTGTCTTTACTACGTGCTTCAAAACTTCATTTCTTACTGAAGCATTCCATCTGGGTTTATGTTTTCCTTCCTTGGTGGGCCATGATTTTTCAGAACAAACAATCTGCCATTGCTCCTTTTGGCCTTGTATCCAGGTGCAGTTGGATGAATTGGGTCTTTCCTTGGATAACATGCTGTATCCACTGGTGAGCCCATCCCACCATGGCTTATTTACAGTCCCCAAATGTGACGAATCTTTAAGTCATTTAAGAAAAGTAGACACTCCTGATTGGAAATACTGTCTGCTATTTGCTGAACATCTTTCGAATAATCATTAAATTCCAATTTATACAGATGGTTCCAAATCAGGTGACTGTGTGGACTCTGCCATGGTTTTGTTGTTTCAGTGGTTTTGTGCAAATCCCCTTTACAATTTCTATGTTTACTACTGAACTGTGTGCCATTTCTCTTGCCCTGGATCACATAAAAGCTAAACAGTAGTCAAATTGCACTATTTATACTGACTCGCTTTGCTCTTTGCTGGCCCTGGAATTGCTTCACGTTGGTTCACAACTTGTTCTCTCCGATATTCAAAACCAACTGGCCAATTTTTCATTAACATCTACTTCTATGCAGGTTTCTGGATACTATGTTGGTATTTGTGGGAATGATCTTGCTGACACTGCAGCTGTGGTCCTGTATTCAAGGCTTGGCTCCATGCCAGCTGGGAGTCGACTTGGAGTGAGCAATGCAAAAACAAGCTTTTCCAAATAAAACCATTTATTAGATTTTGGCCATCTTGCTTCAGTAAGGATCGGAAAGAGGAAATTGTTCTAACTAGACTATACATATGTCACAGTATTTCAACTCATCGTTTTTTTTATCTGGAACTGATGCACCAGTGTGTAGTTTGTGTAACACTCAGATCACAATAAGCCACATTTTACCTTCTTGCCGTCATGACGACTCTCAATGATGCACCATTTTAAACATGTTTTGTCCCAGGGTTTTTCCATAACGTTAGACAGTGTTATTGGTGATGGTGACCCTGTCCACCTTGGTAATGTTTTTTAGTTTTTTAAGGGCCATTAATCTTTTTGATGCCATTTAAGTTTTTTAATTTATACATTACACCTTTTTAATGTGGCTTCCTTTTAAAAATCACAGTTCACCTAGTTCAATTTGAAATTAGAAACTGGCCCTAACATTAAATAACTTGAAACAAGGACTTCAGCTGACAATCGCTTCTCTTTGAACTACCCAATAGTCTTCCTGGTGAATTATTATAATTACAGTTACCCCACAGAAAGTCCGTTACAACTTGAATTACTGTAGTTTTTCTCTTTACATTGTAGACTAGATGTAAACATTGGTTTTATGCTATTTGTGTTCTTTTTTGGGGTTTTATTAAACCTTGATTTGTTTTACCTTAATTTCCTTTTATGAATTTTACTAAATTTACTGCTCAGAAAGCCTAGCCGCTTTGTACCATAAAATACTAAATCAACCAAGCAACTACCATCATTATTGAGTGAAGAGAAAGATATAAATTCTCAATTAGTTATGCTTCCTAGTGGGTGACATGCTCTATGGGTTTTTTCCCCTTTCCAATGCTACAATTCCTTTATCAGCATTGACCCTTTTATCTTATCTGTGTAAGATTCTATTTTGTTGTAAACATTATTGGAAATAAAATTAAAATATTTCTTTGTTAACATGCATTTCAAATATTTACCTATTTGCACAATCTCTCACTTTTCCTTCACAGTTTATTAAATTACTAGTGCTCACAGGCATTACTGTTCATGAAGAATGTGTAACGTTTCTGTTATTAGATAGCTCTAGTTTAATGATGATTATATTATAGGCTGGTGCAGGTCATATTAATGTGGAGTTTTGTTCAAGGCTTAATTAAGAATTGCTCAAAAGTCCTTAAAGTGAAGTGAGTATATTTGTTGAGTATCTATTTAAAACATGTTTTCAGGTAAAAAATGTAAACAATTGTCATTCTCTGTTCACAAAAGTATTTCCTTGGGCATCACTTCTTCCATTCCAGAGATATGATTTAATTTTTGTTGGTTATTCAAAATAAACAGAAATACTTGGTATATCTCATACACCCATGTCTGTATATTTCATTTGACAATGCATGGATCTTTGTTAACTACCCATTCAAGGATGTATGTAAATATAATTTGTTGTTGATTTACTTTTTGTGATCTTGTTTCTCTCTGGGCTCTCTGAGCAGGAGTGTACAGTCTTTTTAACTAACACAATTGTAGTAAGAAAATTTTTTTACTTTTTTTTAATTTACAGGCTGTTTTTGTTTTTATCAGATTATCATACATTGTTCTATGTGATCATTTAAGAGAAGTGTAAAATAAGAAATGTTTGTACTGTTCTGAGATAAGCTTTCTGTTTACTTAGACCACTGGCAGTGTACCTATCACTGTGCGTCACATTGAGTCAGTGATTAGAATGGCTGAGGCACATGCTAGGATGCATCTTAGGGACTATGTTCATGAAGATGATGTGAATATGGCTATCAGAGTTATGCTAGAGAGTTTTATTGACACCCAGAAATACAGTGTCATGAGAAACATGAGAAAGGTAAAAAGTTATTTTTCAAACTTAGTACTACTAACTTAACTCGCTCTTTCTGGTCCATGTGTGTGATAATAGCCACATTTGCATTTATCAAAATTCATTACTCCTTAATGAAAATTATACCCAGAATTCAGATTCATCAAACATAAAACTTGACAGGTGTTAATTTTTAAACCTGAATTTAATTTTTTTGGTAAATTTGTAATGAATAAAAACCAATAGATGACATAGCTTTATGGTATTTTCAGGTAAAACTGATTCACTTCAAGAATGAATGAAATAACTTTACTACATAATGAGACATTTGGCTTAGGAAATAGTTCTGAATTTCTCTGAAACTGTTGAGTTGTTGAAATGAAAGATACGGAATAAAAGTTCATGGTGAAAACTATATATAAAACAAAAACTACACTGAGTATATTATTTCAGCAGTAGGAAATATTATATAATAAACTGTACAAGATAAGAGATCTGCTAAATTTGTGGATATTCTCCATTATATTTGTTCCAGTTTACATCATGTTACATAACTAAAGTCTATCGCTTCATTCTTTTTCAGGGTATGTAATTCCACCAACATTACTGATCATTCTAACTAGAAAATAAGGGAGGTTGTAACTTTGAGAAATCGCATGTCTCACCTTTAGAGATAATTGCTGTTCACTTTTATTTAAAAAAAAAAAAAGCAACTTTAGAGCTATACCTGCAACAGGCAAACCAGGGGAACAATACAGAACAGTAGGTAGCTATATTGAAAGTTGCTTATTGACTTTCATGTTCATGTTACATGAAAATTGCACAAACCTAGAATAAAGAAACAAAATTTTAAATTTACATTAACCATAATGAATTAGGTCAGATCAAAGGCCATGTTGTTGCATTTGTTGAATCACGTTCCGTATTTTATTCAGCTACTAATTTATAACATTAATTTTGTCAAACTGTACATTATCATTCAGATTTTCATATTATACATTATTTAATTTTTATTTCAGAAATAAACATTTAAAAACATTTTAAATCAATTTTTGAGTGTCACTTGGTATATTGAATGCACCACTGGTTCAAATTAGATGTTAGAAATGTGTAAATATATATTTTTTATGAATTAGTAACTCAAATCACTGATATTGATAAGCTAGAATGTAAAGTATGAACCTTGTATCTTTTCTCTTTTTTCAGACATGATTTATGTACTGAAAGAAAGAAATTGGCCCCACTTGCATGTTTTCATATTTGAAAACAGTCCCTTATATGCACTTATTTCAATATGTGACATGAATAACTGAATGAAAGTTCAGAATATCCTGCTATTGGCTTTCTCAATAATTTTAAAATCTTAGGAATCCATCTTGTTCTTTCAAGTCAAGATTTCAAGCAGTCTAGACTGTTAAAAATTGCATGTTTTTCAGACAAAATACAACTTAGTTGCTAAGCTTGATAATTTAAGGTGAAGTTCTATGGTATCAATATATTTATTCATGATTTTTTGTTTATTTAAAATATATAAATATATATATGTATACATAAAACCTAAAAAAAATTTTCTTTTGATATACTCCATGTGTAAAATTTGAAATGGTTTAGAAACCTACAGCAAATTATTACATAAATCATCTTTGCTAGAAGTTACAATTATTTATAATACTTATTAATTTACTGTTCTATATTTTAAGAAAAAAATAAGTTTAACAGCTTGTTTGTAAATAGTAATAATTTATAAACATATATAATGTATAATAACTGAAATGTGACTGTAGTTTGCAAAGTAATATTCTACTATGAATGCACATGAACTATGTCATTACAACTTCTATCTTAGTTAGCAATGGCTGAGGGTTAATATAAATATATAATGTTATGACACTTAAGCTATTTAGATTAACTATTTGTGTTTTTGAGTCATTTTAGAAAGTAAAATGCATAATTTATATTTACTTCCCAATTTTATATGGTGGTTGTGGGATCAGTTAAATCTAAAATGTGTACAGAGATACCAATTTTATAGTGAAAAAAACATAAAATAGAATGTTTTCTGTAAAAAACATATGGTAATAACCTGGAGATCATAAGGATTTCACCAGCGAAATTTGAAAGTTTTCTTATGCATAAAAGTTTTTTTTAATTTTTACAATGAAAATTGCTGTGCATGTTGCCTAGTCAAAATTGTGAAAAAACAGAGAACATCTTCAATTAAAATATCTTACCACTTTATTTACAAATCTGATATTTTGTGTACAAAAGCCGTGTAATGTTTACTAAATAGCCTGCAGAAGTTTGCAAATGTATGCTTACATTATCACAAATTATAGTAGAATTACTCTCATGGATACCTTTGTGACTGCTCATAATGAAAAGGTTAAAATAAGGAGGTACAAAATATGGAATACATCTAAATTATGCATTTCCTTTTCTTTCTATTTCAAGATTTGAAATCCTTAAACCAATCATGGTTACACATGCTCTGTTCAAAGAGTGGTATAACTGTCTCTTGTTTTTCTTAATACTTACACCACAGGTTTGCACAAACCCCAAAAAATTGACAAGGCTTAACTCTAGCCACAAATGCAGGTTTTCATGTGCACAGATGTTTTTGGAATCTGCTGGTGTCCCACTGTGATGTGTTGCTTTTCGTGAATGAATAAACTGTAGGGAATAAAACTTTAGAATTAAAAATTATATATATATATATATATGAAAAGTATATATTTGAAATTGTAAATATTGTGAACTCTACTGTTGAAATTCTTACATTAATTTCATATCACTCTATACTGATAATTCAGCCAAAGCTAATGTTAGAGTTGAGAAAAAATAGGTAAAGTTAAAATTTTTGTCTTTAAAAAGTTCTAGAGGTTATGTAAATGAAATAGAAAAACAGTAAGATATAAAAAAAAAGTTTTTATTCTTAGCATGAAAATCACTTTGCACAATGATTGACTCTGAAAGGGTTTCATTTGTTCCAAGCAAATTTTACTGAAAGCTTGCCAAATTTTGTGGAGATACACAGTGTATTTAAAGTGTCATGACTTTCAAGACCATATAAAAATGCCAACCTGGTAAGTTACATAATAAAAGATAATTGATTAACAAAAACACTACTTAACAAGTATTAAGTGAACTCTTCAACAATAAAACAAAGCTATATTGTTGATTCAAAGGGAAAACTTTAAATATTTCTCCACAGGTATCCTTTACTGTGCACATCATGAGGTTTTTGATGTTATATCAAAAATGTTGAACTGCTTTTGTTCTTGACATGCCAATTTGTATTGTACAAAATCATAGTTAATAATCCATATTTTAATAGTATACAAGTTTTAGTTTCTGAATTTCTAAAGTCATATTTTAAAAACCTAACTTACCTAGTGTGACAAGTATGAATTTTTTTTTATAGATATCCACTCTTCTCTAATTTATTCATCATTTCTCCAATAAGTAAGAAATGTAATGTAAATTACTCATTATATAATCACTCAGGCAAAGCATAATTTTCATAGATTTCAATCTTGTTTGGTTACAGAGTCATCACATAAAAAAATTGGACCCTTCTTGGCATAGTGACTTGTCACATCCTCTCTTTCAGGATTTGTTAACAGTTCTTTCTTACATTTTATACCATATTATTTATAACCAGTAGAAAGCCAGGGTTTTTCATCTGTTATGTAAAGTAGTATATTGAGCTGTTTTCTGTACAGAGAAATGTAAATTACTTTCATTACAAGCTTTGTTTCCACAGGAAATACATTGTCTAGCTTTGATGAATATGTAACTGCTCTTATTGCATAGTTAAAAAATTAATGCTAGTTTTGGGACATTTTCTGCTTTTCTATGTCTTATTGTTTTATGTTCTTTGGGTAGTATTTAAATGAATAAAAATTATTTAGTGTGCTACTAACATTTGTATACAAAATGTAAATTTAAATCTCGGTCGACATATAAAAAACAAATTGGTATGTAATTTCTTATTTTTCATCTTTATTCTTTCTTTATTATTATAAAAGTAACTAAAATGTCAAAATAGGAAGCACCTCATTAGTTAAGGTTAGGTTAGATAAAATAATAATAAAATTTTTTCACAAGGCAGGCATGTGAGTAGCTCAAAGTACCTCTTGGATAGCATAACCAATTGATTTACAACTGATAATGGTAGGAACATTAATTAGACATGGTTTAAAGGGCAATAAAATAATATAATTTAAGTATTAATAGATGTATACTATTTAGGATAAACAAATGCAGTTTTATTTTGCTATTCAAAGTAATTCTAGAAAGGGGGAAAAAAAAAGAGAAATTTAGGTTTTTTTGCAAATTGTTTTTGTGGTCTGGTGTTTGGTCAGTTTGATTTACCTTGGTAGTGTTAAGGTAAAGAAAATAACAGATAGAATATAAAATTTTACTTAAAAAATTAGTATCTATTTAAGAGGCTTTAGGGATTTTTTTAGATGAAGTAAAGTATTTTAATTTTAACATAAAAATCGCTTTGCAGTTGGACTAGTTGAAGAAGAAAGTATTAAAAATACTTCACCAAACAATATGATATACAAATTTGATTAAAAGTTAGCAGCATTAGAACTGTAATGTACAAAGTGATCAATTGGCTCATTTTTTCTCCTTTTTTACATCTTTTTGATTCCATTTTGTAGCTTTCAAATTGTTTAAACAATTAGAAATACAAACTACAGGTATTGGTAAGTCAGAATGTAAAATATGAACCTCCAACAGTTTCAATTATTTGAGAGTGGAGCTCTTCCCATCTGTCAAAGATTTGAAAAAAATTATCTAAACTGTGTATCCTTATTTGGTAGATGTGTCTAACCAATAGAAGGAAATTGTACTGGTCATCTTTTTGTTTCTCTGTAAGAGGTAAGTCCTACCTTCATTTTCTTTGCCTTAATAGGACTTTGGATCCTACTTTTTAACAGGCATTACCCAACCAGGCTTTTCTCAAATCTGCAATGAATTATCTGCGATTACAGTTACAACAGAAAGTGTTCATACCCCTGCATCCCGAGTGGTTTTTTGCTCGTAACATAAAAAGTAGCAAGATTAGGCCAATAAATGGATTATATATTATAGATATTAAACAAACACACATCAAAATAAATTTTTATGTAAATTAAACAACAAATAAACTGTATAAACAAATTACCAAAAATAGGAAGAGCAGAAAGTGTTCGTACATTTCAGAACATGTGAAAAAACTGATATTCCCTTAAAAATTCTGTTTAGTTTGGCAAATAAACTACATTCTACCATTCCAGAACTAGACAGTGGGTTCATGATTATAGTGATTTAGCCAGCAAAAAATGTGCTTCTGGTAATTTACTGTCGTCTTTGTCGTTATCTGCTTGGCCATCATGGGGAACAGGAAACAACTGTCCAGTGATTTAAAAAACTGAATTATTATAAAATACAAGTCTCGTGTCTCTTTCCGGTATTGCTACACAACTTAATGTGCTGAAATCTACTGTTCAAAGCATAATTGCCAAGTTTAAGCTCATAGGATCAACTGTTAACTTCCCTCGTTCCAGACACACCTCCAAAATTCCAGAGAAAACCAAAAGGAAGGTTCCAAGAGAAGTTAGTAGGAACCCTCGTTTAACACGTAATGACATACAGAAACTGGTAAGGGAAACTGGGTTTGAAGTAAGCACCTATACAGCTATGAACTTTTACACTCTTCTGGGTTCAAAGCATGTCGTCCTCGTAGAACTCCATATTTAAAGCCTGTTCATTTAGAAGCAAGAATGAGGTGTGGAAGAAAGCATGTAGATAAACCCTCTACCTGTTGAAATAGTATTTTTTGGTCAGACGAGACTAAACTCGTGTTTCGGGCACAATGATGTTTTCAATATTTTCTGTAAGAAGGGAGAACGAAATCTTCCTAAGACCACTGTCCCTACAGTTAAACATGGAGGTGGCTCAATCATGTTATGGGGTTCCTTCAGCTCTTCTGATGTAGGCAGCCTTCACCGTTCAACGAAATTATGAAAAATGAAGAGTATGTTGATATATTAGGCACTTGTATCAAGAATAATGCTCAGAACTTGCGGCTTGAGCACTGTTGTATCTTCTAGTACGACAATGACCTTAAGCACATATCAAAATATGTGCAATCAAGGCAGCAGAGGAACCATATAAGCATTCTGGAGTGGCCGTTGCAGTTACCCAATTATAACCCAATTGAAAACATTTGGCATGAGTTGAAGACCAAGGCTCATCAGAGTCATCCGAAAAACTTGCAAGAGTTGGAGGCCTTCTGTACCAGTCAAGTACTGTCAAACAATCATGGAGGGCTATGAGGAGAGATTTCACCAAGTAATTCACCTGAAAGGCTACATAACTGACCATAAAAATAGATGCACGAACACTTTCTACCCCTCCTATGTTTGGTTATTTATTTATAAACAGTTTATTTGTCGTTCAATTTACATTAAAATTTATGTATATGTGTGTTAGTATAATATTTATAATACATCATACTTTCATTATCCTAATCGTGATACTTTTTAAGTTATGAGAAAGAACTACTCATGACTTAAGGGTGTGAACATTTTTTGTTGTAACTATATATTGAATGATAATTCCTCCCCTTCTCCAGTCGCTCAGTCTCATTCTTTTTAAATTAAGTGTAAGGTGAAGAGAAAACGTTTTTCTGAACAACCCCAGTTTTCTCTATTTCTTCAGGGAGTGGAGAATTTAAACTGAAACAACTGTCAGTATCTTTTTTTTTTTTAATGAACTTGGAAAAAAACATTCAAACAAGATAGCTATGGAGGTGGTCCAATAACTTGATTCAGCTTATGATAACATAGAAGACTAAGCTATCTCAACATAACATGAAAGATAAAATTCCTACATTACTGGCTTCTGCGCACTGTCTATTGTAAACTTGGTGTTTTAGTAGAATCTTAGCTTTTGTGACTATTTTACAGTTGGAACTTCTGGTTTTATGTTTTGCCAGTAAGGAAACCAGTAAAATAGGGATCTTATCTGTGTAAAGTTCAGATAGCCTAGTCTGATATGTGATCATTAATAGTATCAAGTGATACGTCCACTTCGATCCCTATATTATTTGGCTCCTTTTTTTTCCTGGTTCAGTAGTGAGCCATTCATTTTTTATTTTATTTAGTGGTAAGCTTTTCTTTAATTCTTGTTTGTTTACCTTTTTTAATAAGATATGTGGGTTACTAGGTCATAGAGTGGTGTTTTTCAACTTTACAAAGTTTGCATAGGTAAAAGTAAATTAGTTAGTCGAAGATTGTGAAGACTGTTTGGCTCTACCAAACAGTAGAATTAAGTACATGCTAGATCTGTTGAAGAAAAATAAGAAATCTTGGTTTTGGCTGTTTGCCAGTTTTTGACCTTGAGTGTCAGAGTAATTATATCAGGTAGCTCTTCATATATAGCTTCTGATAACTTGTGAAAAAAAAAATCCATTTGACTTTTGTATTGCTTTAATACAGGCATCCATGCTATCTTTGCACAGAGAGTGCTAATGCATTCTCCAATAACTCAGGGGAAAAAAGGAAAGAGAAGTTATAAATATTGATGATTAAATATGAAAAGAAAGCACTTCTATACACTCATCCAATAGAAAGCAGTGTATTCAAGTCTTCTCAGTACAATTCCATCAGCATGTCTTCCAGTGTGGTAGTTAGTTGCTTCTGTAACCCTGTGTATTTCACAAAGCCCACTCATTGAACAATCTACTCAAAGTACCTGGCTCTAATCTTACCAAAAAACATCAAATTAAATAATTTTATGTTTTAGAAACCTTGAAACCTTTTTGTTAATTTTTTATAAATCCAACAATTTTTATTGTGTACATTTTTTCTTAACTTAGGTCTTTACTTTAATGTAACTATAACATGTAATGCTTATTGAGCATTTTAGTCTTAACTGTATATGGCATATATTTATTTCCATGCACAACTTAAGTAATTTTCACCATATACTGTAACTCATTTTTGTTAAATGTAGACTGAGCTTGCTGTTTGATACTTTTTGCTAAGGTTAGAACATGTGTTTCATTTGGTACATAACTGATTAATCATTTCACAATGTATTTCTATTAATTACAAATTTCTAGCATAAGGTTTTATCTTCATTCTTATCAGTGTTGACAAAATTTCTTGACTAAAAGTTATCCTTATTCCTCTCTTACTGTTAAGTTGGTTAAATATTCTTTCACATTCTGCTATTCATGGACAAATTTTCTACAATGCTTACTAGAGACAAAATATCATTTAAATGGTTGGTGTATTCAATAATTAAGAGGTTTTCTTATGCATCTATAATAAGTCTGTCAAGATTTCTAGTAATGAACATTTTCAAGTCCAACCACTTCCCTTTTTCTTTTCTTTTTTTCTGATAACAGTGGGCGTGTGGCCTTAATAGTTTTTAAATTACCTGTGGATATTCTCCATGTCTGTCTGTCCTAGTCTGGAAAAGTACTATACTTGTACACTGTATTCTCAAAAGCTATAATGTCATACTTTCATAGGGCAAAGAAGTGATAAATGATTAGCCCTTCCAATCAGAAAATAAAGAAATTTGTAACCCTGAGATATGTTCACTTTCACACAAATATTGCAGTATTTTTCATACAAACAAACTAGGTATTATTCAAGGGGAATGAAACAGATAAATAAGGATTTGGAGCAAAAGTACTTTCATAACTCTTTCATCACATGTTAGGTGTAAACTGCATACATCCAAAGATAAAAAAAAAGGAAAATATGTTTAAAGTACAGTAAACAATGCATGGTGTGGCTACTTACCACAGCTGTATATCAGTTTGTAACGTCCCTGTAGCTGGTAGCCTGAAAGTTGTTTCATTCTTTTTTTTTTAATCATTTATACCTTGTAATGGCCTTATGGACTAGCCTTGTCTGTTGAAAGAAATTTTGTATTAAAATATACATATATAGCTGTTTCAGCGATATTGTTTGTATCCACCATTAAATTCTATAATTTCAAATTACAGGAGGGACATTCTGTGAAACAAAAAACAGGATTTCCATGCATTTTTGAAATAAAAGTATGAGTATGGAAGTATTCATTAAATTAGGTAGGGTTTTGGGGAGAGAAAAAAAATTTGAAAAATCAAATTATCTATTATACTCCTTCACTTGTGAGGTCATTTTAAATACTCATTATAAGAGGTGGGAAATTAATTAATGACATTGATTATAGTGTCATGTTTAATAATTGATTAATCAAACTTAATTAAATTCAATGATAAAAGGAAAATGATCAGTCAAGCTAAATAGCCCTAAATTTACTGAAAATAATTATAAATCATAATAGCAATATTTCAGTTACTTGGATAGTTGGAATGATAAAAAAATAATGAATGGAATAATTAATTTGCTTAGTTGGTTATTGTAATGATACTCAAAAATAATCATCTAATCAAAATGGACAGTTTGGTTATTCCATATATCTAAATATTATGGGAGAATAATTGATTAGTTGAATGCAATAGATTAATGAAGGCTATGATTAACAAATTTTGGTACTAGATAGCACTACTCATTGGGTGCCCAGGCTTAGATCATTTAATTTAGAATGCAACATTGTGTGTACCATAAGTTGATGGTATACATCATACAAGTTACTAATGTAGAGTACAGTACAAGTAAGTACTATACCATACTTCGTGCGTGCCATTTTTCCGCTGAAACGCGGATTTCCGCAGTTTTCAAACAGCCAACGATCACCCTAGTCAGACGTGGCTGCGCCTTGCTGTGGCGCCAGGCTGTATACCTTTTCCTCTTTTTTTCATAAATGTAATTGGCATGCCTGATACTTGGATTTTGATACACTCTGTGAATGTTATTTTTTTTTATAGTCATACTATCGAAATATCTTTATTTTTATTTATCACTTGTCAAATTGAATTTAACAAATCCAGAATTAAGAATACTGGATTCACCACCCAGTCTAACTCTGTGTTGACTTCACACAACTGTTTCTAAGGTAACTCTTGAAACTGTTCTTGTAACACTTAATATTCTGAAGTATCAGTAGTTGCAGTACCATCTGAATTTAACAGTTACAAGTTTTCCTTACATGTAATTCATTCTTCATAACTTAATTAGTAATGTTTATTAATATGACTTTGTAATTGTTTGGAGTATAAATATAACTTTGCATGGCACAAGCATGTCAAAGTAAACAAATCAGAATCACAGGAATTCATTCCATGAAATAATATAATACCTAAGATAACCTAAAACTACTGCAGATAACCCCATTTTGCAGCTTGACTCATCTGTTTAGCAACCCAAATTTCATGCAACAGTAAATCTGTAGAGAAATGGATATCCAAAAAAGCTTAATTATAAGACAGAACTGACCATCATTGAAGATAACATATAGACTGTGCTTCAGCAGTAACGTTTTGTTTTTTTATTAAATAGTAGTAATGAGAAGTATTGTATGTCTAAACCTGTTACTGTTAAAAAAATTACACATATCAGACAAGCTATGGTTTGAACTTTTCTAAAAATACTCAGCAAACAACTTGTGTTAGAATATTGTGTTTAATGTGTATAATTCTCTGGGTTATAAGGCAATTCCTCACCATAAGGCAAAGTAACATTATCAGAGGAAGTCGAAAAAGCTTAAATATATAAAAATATATATATGAAGCTTTTAAAAAGGTTGAGTTATCAGTAAAAAAAAATTAATTTATTCCTTTGAACAATTGTTCTATAAAAATTCCTCACAAGAAATGTTAGTTTCATCTGATGATCTAAATAAATGAATCATATGGCATCAGTAAATGAACTTTCATGCCATTCAGTATACAGAGTGTATACACATCTCAATTAGATTTCTTATTTGGTAGAACTTGTATAAGAAAATGGCAGCGTCATAAAGGAGGAATATTTCTCTAATACGTATGATACATTTTTTAGTGCTAGGAGCCACAGGAGGAAGAATATGATAAGAAATATTATTCTACAAAGTATTTAAATACTACATGATGTTATTTAACTTATTTAAGGGTTTTGTACCCTTGAAAGATTTCATTTATTATTCTGAAGTATAGTATAACTCATAAAAAGAACTTCACCTGTTTAACCCTGATATAAATAAAACTGGAAAACCTAAATGCAGTTGAATGCCAGTTTGTCACTACCTAAGGCTGAGTTGTTCACTGTTTTTTCAAGTGCAAAGTATCTATAAGAAATGACACTGTCTTTAGTGTTTAAGATTGTGTTCAAATCTTCTGATAATGATAGTTGGTGGTTTCTAAATCAAAATGGGGCCTGAGGAGCTTGTTAAACTGAAGAATTGCAAACAAGAGAGATGCTCAATTTAATTAGATTGATTTAAAGGGTAGTTGCATTATTCTGTTAAGTTAATGATGTAAATTAGCCAGAATCATAAATGTAGTTATAGTATTCCACCTGAACTTGAATTTCCTACTTCCGTTGTGCAGAGTGCTTGTAAAATTTTACTTCATTTTGTAAAGAAATGATGTTTCATTATAGGTGTTGTGTTAAATGTAAAGTCTGAACAAATAAGTTGTGCACATGTCCTATTCAAAACAAATACTTCACAAATTCATGGACAAACCTTTATTTCAATTTATTAAAAATATTTCTCTGAAAAAGTGTGATTTTTTGTATGTGAAAGATTTAGAATGTTAACTGAAAGACTACCGAATTTTGTAAAAATACACACAATGTATTAAAATCTAGAAGTATTAAGTATATAAAAACTTTAAATGAGTATAAGAATGTCACATGGTTGGTCATTCTGACTGAGCCCACATTGAAAGAGTTGACATTTGTTGTATCTCTCATTCTCAGAGTTTTTTGATACAGTTTGGTTTCTTATGATTAGTTATTCAATGTTTGATAAATAACCACCTCAAAATAGTAAAAATAATTATTCCTTTACTGGAAATCTTGTAACTTAAAAATATGATGCAAAGTAAGTTACTTCCTCTTGACTATTTCTGACAAGCTGAATCTGCATTTGGAACAGTTAACTATAGTGATTCAAGTGAAAAATTGTGCTTGAAGTAGCAAAAAAGTACATTGCTAGATAACTGAATTACTTATTTTGGTGAATTGTTTGGTCATAAAAGGTTAAACATTAAAGCTATATATTATTTTCCTTTCTTGAAATTAATATTTATCTGTTTGCTAAAGCAGATGTTTGAAAATACTTTCCAGAATACCCATCAGAAATCAAAACTTGGGGCAGGATGGCTTAAAAAGTAATTCATTACAATATTACATTTTTATAGGAAAAATGTTCAAAGTTTGCCATCAGTAACTGTAACATTGTACTTAAAGCTGCAAGAATTAAGAGTGTGACTTGATGCAAGATATTTATCATAATTTATCATTCACAAAAGTATTCTGAAAAATCAAGAATTTTCCTCAACCTCTTGAACTGGCAAGCAGATGAATGAATAAATTTAACACATTGGTAAGCACACAGAAATTACTGAACAAATGTTAAAGTTTGCATCAAAAGAAGATCCTAATTTGGAGTTTATTCCCTTAAGATTATTTCAAAGGTGAGTTGGTTTGGTGTTTTATGGCAAGATCAGAATAATTTTATAACTTCATGATGTTACTTATCCTTATGAAAAACAGAGGATGCTTGGCTGCAAGTAATCTTTATTAAATGATATAACTGGTTCTGCTCAGAAGTTATCAAACCTTCAAGTTTTTGTAAAATGGAATTATGAATTATTAAATTTCTTGGAAAATTTTGTAAACAACAATACCCATCACACATTTTGTTGATGAGTCTATTTTGGATTAAAGATTATTTGAGAAAAAATTGTGTTATGTGAATGAGTCTTTGTTTTGTGGAATAGAGTACTTATTAAGATTTTTTTCTTAAGACTTTTTCCAGGTACCTGTCATATAGAAAAGGCAACAATGAACTGTTGCTGTTTATTCTTAAACAACTGGTGCATGAACAAGTGGCTTTCTTACGTAGTCGATATGGTACAGATGTTGATGTTGTGGAAATTTCAGAGAAGGATCTTGGTGACAAAGTATGTTGTTTTGTTTTTTATTAAGCTATATGTAATTGTGTATTAATTATTTGAAGCATTTCTTCTCGTTGTTGAGGAACTTTGTATATTAGGACTGATTTTGGAGAGTTTTACTATTTTTAAGCACATTTGTGAATTTTTATTTTATTTTATACTAAATGTTAAATTCCTCTTACAGTCCTAAGATAATTGCATGGTATTTTCTCTTAATTCAGTTCAATATATTTCTTTTTTTAATGTGATGTGAATTAACAATAGTTGTTATGAAATTTGTAAAGAAAACTACTGTCACAGAACTTGATACTGAAACTTGTTACTATATTTTCTTTGCAAGCATGCATAATATTTATTGGTGAAACAATAAAGACATTATAATAATTATCAAAGCATATTCAAAGTTGGTAAAATTTCAGTAAATAGTTTTAAAAGATGTATATAGCAAAGAAAAGTGTTCTAATATTTTCAAAGGTGAACTATACTTTAGTAGGCCTCTAGTGGTACAATGGTATGTCTGCAGACTCAGACTGCTAGAAATTGGTTTTAAGTACCTGTGGTGGATAGAGCACACATAATCAGTGATGTTGAGAAAACCCACTTGTAGAGAAATATGTATGTAAAATCGGCTCATTTCGGTTGAGAAAATATTTTACGTAGAAGAGCAAACAATGTTTCGACCTTCTTCGGTCATCATCAGGTTCACAGAGGAAGAAAGATGTAACTGACCAGAAGCTGACCACACGTTTGGAAGGGGTTGTGTAACTGAGTGTCGCATTGTAGAGGGCAGTGATAGATGTTTGAATACATAATTTTCTATTATTTATTATATTTAATATAGGTATAAAGGTGTTCCTTTGTATTGTTTTATTTTGGGTTTCAGTTAATGTATAAATAAGGCTTTTTTAATTTTGCATTTGTGTATGTTTGTTTCTTTATTTAGTATTTGAGTGTTTTCTGTGGTTGTGTTTATTTGACTTGCAGTGTATGAAAACGTGTGAAGGTGACTTTGTGTTCTTTGAATCTGGTTTTCATTTTTCTACTTGTTTCTCCAATACAGAAGTTGTGGCAGTTATCACATTGTATTTTATAAATAATATTGGTTTGGTATTTATCAGGGTAGTTTTCACATAGTATAGACCTCAGTTTTGTGCCATGTTTTTGAATAAATTTGGTATTAATTGGAACATCGTATTTTGTTACTAGTTATTGCCAAATGCTGGTTGTCTGCTGATGTCGGGAATATATATTATGCAGCAGAAAATGTTTTCGTGATTTTTTTATTTGTGATATATATTTATTTTGTTGGTTGATTTTGCTTTCTGTCTAGGTGTGTGCATATAATGTTTTCAACAGTTTGTGGAGGAAACTTATTGATGTTGATGAAGTATCGTTTTATTTTGTCTAATTCATCATTAATTTTATCTGGTGAGCATAGTTTTATGGATGTGTTTATTTGGTTTCTTAGTATGTTGAGTTTTTGTTTTGTTTAATGTGTTGAGTCCCAAGGAATGTATAGTCCAGTATGGATGATTTTTGGTGGATTTTTGTTTTACATTGTTGAATGAAATAGATGTCATTTCTTCTGTTGATGATTCTTTAGTTTCAATTTCTTAGTTTTTTAAGAAACTTAAGAAATGACATCTATTTCATTCAACAATGTAGAAAGGAACAACTAACCCCAAATTTTATAAAGGTAAAACTTTCAATAAATTTTAATAAATACACAAACATTATCCAATATTTACAGAAAAACTACTTAAAGCCATGTTGAACACAAAATACAAAGAACTACATGACTTACAAAAACAAAAAATGAACCTAGACCATCAACTGGCATACTGCATTAAACCAGAGATTTACGGACTTATACAACAAAACATAAACCAAATCAATACTAAGAATGACAGAGACAAAAAGAGCTGCTACAACAAAAACTAAGATGCAAACAACAGAAAAGACATCATGGCAAGCCGTTGAATAACCCCATAATTAACAGATCCAACCGATAATTAAACACAGATGAGATACGTCTTCTTAACAAAGGACTCAACCTCACAATGGCACCAAGGTATATTCCAACCATGGAAATCAAAACATGTTTGGAAGATCTAGCCAGGAGATTTGTGATACTTTCTGCAGAAAGCAACCAACAGAAAGAAGACAACTTAGATAATTTTATTGACATCCAACAGCCAAACTTCCCAGGTAAAATTAAAAATTTATATTTTCCAGAAATACCTAAAAACAACATCTTAAACGATTTTTTCACAAAACAGAAAGCTAGAAAACAATCTTACAAAAAGAGACATTAATTTCATTAAAAACCTAAAACAAAACAAAAACATAAAAATTCTAAAAGCAGATAAAGGTAATGCTCTAGTCATCATGAACATGAATGAATACATCCAAAAAATGAATAACATCCTATCAGACACGAACAAATTTAAACCAATACATACAAATCCAACAAAGGCACACGAGATGCAACTAAACAAATTACTTCTAAAAATGAAAAAAGCCAACACAATTTCAACACTTTATTCCTACTTACGAAAAACTGACTTACGCACATCACAAATATACGGCATCCCTACACCTTGTAAACTAGATTGTCCATTACGACCAATAATGTCCACATATGAATTGTTTAATTACAATCTTGGTAAATACATAACATGAGCATTCTCCAAATATGTAACATCAGCCAGGTGATTCATCAAAGACTCTTTTGATTTCAAGTCTAATCTAAATCAACTTAAACATAAAACCTTAATGGCCAGTTTCAATGTTATAACTCTCTTTACAGAAATTCCAGCCACTGAAGCCTGCAAGATAGCCTTAGAACTCTATATCGAAACCCTAACCCATCTATAGACATCCTCAGCAACCTTCATAGAATTCACTACGATGAAGACAAAATTCATGTTCAACAACCACAACTATATACAAACAAATGGCCTAAGCATGGATAACCCAGTATTAACAGTTCTAGCCAATATTTTTATGACACAAGTTAAAACACAAGCAATTAATACAGCATTACATCCACCACTATACTGGTACAGATATGGAGATGACACGGTTGCAGGATTCAGATCTACATAACACACACTTTATTTTTTGAATTACATTAAATCTATACTTCCCAACATTAACTTCACATGTGAACAGGAAAAAAGTAATCAATTATCATTTCTTAACCTCAAAATTACAAAAACCAACACGCAATTTAAAACAGAAATCCATCAAAAAATCACCCATACTGGACTATACATTCCTTGGGACTCAACACATGAAACAAAACAAAAACTCAACATACTAAGAAACCAGATAAACACAGCCATAAAACTATGCTCACCAGTTAAAATTCACAGTGAATTAGACAAAATAAAACAATACTTCAACATCAATAAGTTTCCTCCACAAACCATAGAAAACATTATACGTACTTATTCTATGTAAAACCTACACTGACAAACACCACACCAACATTATCTATAAAATACAATGTGATAACTGCCACAACATCTATATTGGAGAAACAAGTAGAAAAATGGAAACCAGATTCAAAGAACATAAAAAAATCACCTTCATACGTTTTTGGACACTGCAAGTGAAATAAACACAACATAACCATAGAAAACACTCAAATACTAAATAAAGAAACAAACATAAACAAATGAAAAATTAAAGAAGCCTTACTTATACAACAACTTAAATCCAAAATAAACCAATACAATGGAACACCTTTATACCTATATTAAATATAATAAAATAAATAATATAAAATTATATATTCAAACATCTAACACTGCCCTCTACATTCCAACATTGTTACGTGGCTAGCGGTCAGTTACCTCTTTCTTTCTTTGTGAACCTGACAATGACCAAAGAAGGTCGAAACATTACGCGCTCTTCTACATAAAATATTTTCTCAACCCAAATGAGCCAATTTTACATATATAGAGCACACATAACCCATTATGCAGCTTTGTGCTTAAGTTTAAATAAACAAATCTCTTACTTTAGTTGGATAGTGTGAGATATCAGTACCTCTTTTAAGTGTCAAAGTTGACACTGATTGTTTATTTATAACTCACAATCTTTGTTCATTTTTATGGATATAGATCCCATTTTTTCTCCTTTATAATTGAAAGAGTGATTAGCCATTGGCTAATTTTACATTCACGTGTCATTTTTAGGAGAGATTTTGTGTAAACCTGTTTAGGGATTCATCTTTTCTACTTTTTATCATGGCTATGTTTGAAACATTACACAAAAACTATTTTAGTTTGTTTTGAAATAAATTGCATTAACAAACCAATTTTTCATTCTTTTGATGAAAAATTGGCAGGGCTATTTCAATCTGTCTTGAACCATTATCCATAATTAGTGCTTGTTATTTATTCAATTCAAGTAATAAATCAGTCTTAATACCTTGAATTAAACAAATAATATATGTGTGATTGTTTTTCCACTTACAATCACTTGGTTTTCATATTATGTCACTATTGTCCTGTTTGTCTGTATTGTATAAATACATATTTATACATATGTATATCTTGTTTTTTATTTCTAGGCAAGACAAATTAATATTCACAATCTGCGACCATTCTTTGAGAGTGAAATTTTTCAAGCTCACAATTTTACACATGATCCTCGGAGAAAACTCATTATTCAGACTTTTTAATATTCAAGAATGAGCCATTCAAAGTTAGCATTGTGAAATATTGTTTTTCTGTGAACATTTTTATTTATCAGAACAATTTTGTATTTACTGTTTTATCTACATTACTAAAATATGTTTGAAATGTAATAAAGAAAAATTAAATTCTTGTATGAAATTTTTATTCAGTGTGGTAGGTTTTTGATTTCAAGAAAATAATCCTTCCATGAAAGCTGTCAGTAAAGGAAACTATTTGCTTTGCATGGGTATTGTGAAGGATATTTAAAAAAAAAAAAAAAATCAAAATAAATTTGATTCTTTGAGTTCACTGTCAGAAATAATTTGAAATTTAGTTTATGGTCTCAAAAACAATTGGGCTTTATTATTGGTTAGATAATATCTCTGTCAGAAAAAGGTTTTAAGGTACAGTGTAGTCATCTATGAAATTCATTTTAATCATAAATATAATTTATATGGTTAATGGTTATTTTGTATCCGTTTTCCTGGTTTCTTTTACTTTTGCGGATTTCTTGACAGCCATATAACAGTAATGCACCTGTTACAAATGCTTGTCTATAATAAGAAACTGTGTCAAAAAAGCACACAATCTGTCCATTTAATCAGTAAATATGAGCATGGTTAAAAATCTTCAAAAGAAGCCTTGCAAGAGTTTTGAGCTATCAGTCTTTAAAATGTACAAAATCCTAAATAAAATTAAAACTGATAACGACAACTGTTAAGTTAGACAAGCTAATTGAATTTGCATGTATGTTAGTTGTTTTTTTTCTGTTGTATTACGTGTTTTGCCAGCTGTTTATCAGTTAATTATGTCTCTCGCATCTTTGTCAAAGATGTAATATTGTGTTCAAGTTATACCATGCCACATTTTAATACAGATTATCTATATATATAACAGTATTTTGTATTGTATATCTGTAACTACTTAGCAGGGTGTGAATGGATCTTCACCAAATTTGGTATGGGGGCTAAATAAGTTCATGGGGAGTTGCATACAGATCCTCAGTTTGGCTTTTTTATGTGCATTTTTGTGTTTTTCACCATTACCTCACCATTTGTAGATGGATCTTCACCAGATTTCATGTGGAGGTTTACTAGGTAGATGGGGAGATATATAAAAGTTTCATTTTTGCATTTTTGTGTTTTTTACCACTGCTTTATCCCTTACTGTTGGATTTTTTATGAAATCTATCATGAAGGTTCTTTTAGATATCTGTGGAGATACATGCAGACTTATGCTAACACATATAAAGGAAGCAGCTTTTCATTTCTCAAGATAACCTTTCATTAGCCATGAAATTACATAACTTCTATCCTGGGGAACAGTACTCAAGCTTGATAAGTATAAAATTAATGTATTTAAAATGAGAATAAGTATAAAGTATAGAAGAAGAGGTTGTGTTATGCAGATGTAACATATTCCATATAATAACAAAATTATATTTCAAAGATTTATGCTTCAGAATTAAAACGTTTTTGCCTTAGTTGAATAAATTAACCCTACTTTGTTTGGCAGGACCTAGTAAAGAGTAGCAATTACTATTTCATGTAGAAATTATATTGTAGTTGATTCCACTGTTGGAATAAGTATTTTACCTGTTTCACACTGGGTGAGAAATGTAAGTAAATTCTTAGAACTTTATTATGATTTTGTAAGCTTTATGGAGTTCCATTTCAGTTAAAATGTATTTGTTAAATGCTGTATTTTGTTTGTTAGAAATATAAATTTGCCTTTGAGTATTTTTGTAATTTTATCATTAATCAACTTCAGTTCAAACAATTTTATTTCTCTTCACTCTCACTTGCACTGATCACAGCCATCATTTTATTTTTCCTGCTTTCATTTGGAGTTTCTTGTTTTTCACTTAATACTGCCACTTTTCCTTTTACATAAATTTTCTACATATTTTAGTGGGAACCTTACATGCATTGATGTGAGAGATTAAGGTCTAGTTTTTGCAAAGTTGGTAGTGAAAAGACAGTTCATTGGTAAACGACTACGTCTTGAAGATCTGAGCACCAATTTTCAACATCTGTAACATCTGTTGTATCCAATTTTCTTATACTACATTCTCTTTCAGACAAACCTTTATGGCAGATGTCTTTTCTCATTCAGGTAGGACTTGCTGACTCTCCAAAGTCACTAAAGAAGCTTCACTCTTGTGACATACTTGTGGAAACATCTACATCTCAACACAGTGAATTCCTCTTGCATTAAAAGGCAATTGAGGATATACCTAATGAGGTTACATCTCATGCTGCTTTGAATTCATCACCAGGAGTTATTGTTAAGAGAGATTTGAAGAACATCCCTGAGTCAGAGATTCTTGCTGTTTCTCCACTCAAGGAGTTTCTGCAGTGAGACATATCTCCACTCGCAAAAATGAAATTATGATGCCGAATAGTGGCCCTATTTTGACATTTACGTCACTGCATCCACCTGCCACCATCAAGACAGATTATCTTAATTGCAAGGTATTATAATTATCGTGCGCTAATCGATTGCACCACTGGGGATCCGCGGTAGGTAGCCCGATGTAGCTTTTCTATAAGAAAAAAACTCGCACACATATCTAGATTTCTTAATCTTGAACCAAAAGTTTGAAGAATAATTTCAAGGAATGATAACATCAGCCGCCAACGCAAAAGAAATAGACATTAACGTCTCCCGATTACTAACATACTAAACGCGATAAATAACAGTTTCCAAGTAAAACTATCACTCCAAACCTCAGTTCATGGAAACTCGCAAAAATAATAGACCATCTGTTACGTCTACAATGCCTAGGTGGGTTACGGCGTTCGACTCGTCATCTGAGGGTCGCGGGTTCGAATCCCCGTCTCACCAAATATGCTCGCCCTTTCAGCGATGGAGGCGTTATAATGTACGTTCAATCCCACTATTCATTGGTAAAAGAGTAGCCCATGAGTTAGTGGTGGGTGGTGACGACTAGTTGCCTTCCCTCTAGTCTTACACCGCTAAATTAGGGACAGCTAGCGCAGATAGCCTGTGTGTAGCTTTGCGCGAAATTCAAAAACAGGAAACAAACGTATTATAATTTGTCTCGGACTAACCTCCAGTTTATTGTTATGTACTGTATTACAATTCCGAATAATTTAAAAGTGAATTGAATTATAATTTAAATTTGCAAGTTAATTGAATGTAGAGATGTATCAAATTTATGATGTTTGCCAAAGAGGTTGATATAAACATTTTTCTTAATTCCCAAGAAAGACTCAAACCCAAGTTTATCAAACAGCTGTAGACCCATAAGCCTGTTGAACACTTTGGGAAAACTTGTATCTAGCAGGCTATTACGTTACCTATAAACCAACAACATTCGGAAGGACCCCATGCAAGCAATTTATCGCTTCTTCCTCTACTATATACAGATTGTACACTGAATTTGCTGACCAAATTGAAGTCTGGAGCATTTCACGTGACCCGCTTACCGCTGTATCCAGAATACAAGACACATTAAATCAATTACTTGTATGGTGTAATACACAGGGAGTTCTTTTCAACCCAATTAAAACACAGCAAATAACATTTTACAGAAAAATAGGTAGACAAACTCGCAATATAACATCCCAGTCACCTTTTGAACTGCCGCCACATTTTTAAATATAACATTAAATTTATGCTTATCATTAACCACTCACCATAACATCCTCAAAAAGAGAAGTACAAGGTTAGTACTCCTTCGCCAAATCAGAGATTTAAACAAAGGATGCAGTAGCCATTCTATCACATCTACAAATCCTACATAAGACCTCTACGAATACGAACGTCATATTACCTGTAGCATGCCTAACATAATATATGTAAAGATTCAAGACCACCGCGAACAAAACTGCATTTCGCACGATAACCTCACAAATATACCTGTCATCCAAGATCACATTCACAGTTTACCCCAAAAATATTACAGTAAAGCTTAAAGCACAAACAACCAAACAGGGACCTTTTCAACCGTAACCACCACAGCAGTAGAGGGAGTGGACAAAAAAGTGGTTTCCCGATTAAAAATGCGAATTTATATATTTTAACAGATAAAAAAGTAAAGCAATATGTTTTTAGAATGCACTCGACTAGATCTGTTTAAATGTGATCTCAAATTCTAATTGCAACACTGTTTTTTGTAAATACCTGAACTTTTCGTTATTTTAATTACATATACTCACAAGAATTGTTCTGTACCTGCAGTAGTTTCTTAGATCTTTTTATTTCAATTAACTTACAAAATGATCAAACAAGTTTCTTTGCAACTGTAGAGTCATTAAAAGATATCTTTACCTGACGCCGCCAGTAATAATTTACGGACTTTTCACCATGGGTCACTGTCCGTTTCATACACAAATACAAGTCTGAAGCATGAGTAATACCCGAACGAACCAATCAACATAGAAAAGAGCCATTCTCTTCCAGCCTAAGAACCCAAGTTACTTTTACTGAGCATGGTTTTCAAATTTACCCGTCACCTGGCAACCTAAGGAATAACGCCAGGTGCTTTATCACTTTAGTACAGAAAGCCTCGCCCACCCTTTGTGTTCCATTCTCACCATTCTTCAATAATATCTGCCGTCTACTAGAATAGGTAATTCACAGTTTGAGCCAACCAGCAACATAGAACGGATAAACTCAAACTACCATAAAACTGAAATCCAGCTGCAAAATAATTCAACCCAAACAAAATAAGGAAAAAAAGAATACAGACTCATCCACCACTTAAAGACTAGTTCAACCAAAACCACGAAAAAATCATAACAAACTAGTAACTTGAATCATTTAACACCATTTCTGTCCCTCAAGCTAAACTCGCCCATATTGACACATTTGCCAATTGTTCCACATAGGATTTTGTACATTTTTGGGATGACAGCGCAAAACTTTTGCAAGGCTTCTTTTGAAGATATATTAAACATGCTTGGATTTTGTAAAATCTGATGTACAGATTTACTGGTTAGGAGGATATATTTTGATACGAGGTAGATTGTGTGCTTTTTTGACAGTTTCTTATTAGAGACAATCATTTGCAATAGATGCATTATTGTTATTTGGTTGTCAAGAAATCTATAAAAGTTAAAAAAAACACACCAGGAAAACAGATAAAAATAAAAAAATAATCCATTAGCCACATAAATAATATTTATGATTAAAATGAATTTTATAGATGATTAAGCTCTACCTAAACCCCTTTTCTAACAAAGATATCTAACCACTTGTTTTTAAACAAATGTAGTATTAAAACGTCTCCCTGATATGCATATCTAATACATTACAACGCGGGAAAATCTATCCATAAAAACAGGCTATTTTCCCATGCACTAAAAACGTGCAATACGTAATAGTCTGTCTCAAACTGTTCACCGACTCGCAGTATCCAGCAAATTACGGAACTAGTAGCCTTCTTAATTTGAGAGAAAATTATCGCTAACCGAATCTTATATCACCCCGAATCGAATAATACGATATGTGACATTCGAAACGGGACTAGATGTCATCTATATAGACTAACCGACAGGCTCGAGTTCACTTCAACCATACACTCTTACGCCCTTTTACTCTCCAAGCTGATATGTATTATATATGTAAACGATATACACTCTACCCCACTTCCATACACTCATGCGTCTCAATATGATGATGAAGTGGCAATCTGGAGAGATCAAACCTTGCTCGGATACATTATGACAGGGTGTAATAGGTGGCGTGTTGCCCTAAATCCAGACAAAGCGCAAGCGATCATTTTCTACAGAGGCTTCAAATGAAAAAAGAGAAAAATTGCAAACACAAAAATTACACTATTAGACCCAAACATCAAATTCACTAAGCCCATTAAATTTCTTCAGCAGGTCACTACACTAATCAGCTAACTTTCATAAAATATGTACTCTGCGACCCAGCGCGTAACCTTTCTTCGACAAATAGGGGGCATTCATAAACGATGCTCTCCCGACACTATCATCACCATCTACAAAGCATACGTAGATCGTATATTCCACTTATCGAATATGTACGCATCATTACGTGTTCGATATCCAGATACCAAAGCAAACCTTTAGAAAATATACAGCATCAGGCTATACGTATTGTTTACAGGCTACCACGATATACTCCGTCTTCTTACCTCGACACCCTAAGCACACTTCCGACAAGTAATAAAAAATAATAACTTAGAATTTAGCGAAAAAATACTATAATTTAGCCCGCACAAGAAACTCACTTACAAAACAATTTGCAACACTAGCAGAAACATCCAACACATGGCTCATTCACCAGTTACACTGGTGTTTCCACTGGCTCGTGAGTAATATGTTAAAATTAAGTAATTTAATTTGAATTTTATGATTTGTCTTGAATAGTAACACTGATAAACAGTAACTTTAGAATTGAGGAAAGATAAAGAATTACTTTTAAACATTGATATTCATCAAAGAAATATGGATGCACTTTACATTTCGAAATTTTTAGTGTATTTTCTTTTACATTTCTGAAGAGAGTTCACCGTACTTGTAGTTAATAAAATCTCCAGTAGATTTATTTACATGTAATTTCCAGAGAATTATAAACTTTTGTATTGTGGACAGGTTATCATTTAAAACCAACATCCAATAATTTGTACTTCTGTACCCAGACAATAAAAATTAATTTTGACATGGGATTTCAAGTGAAAAATTAGGGTCGGCAAGTGGTCCCACCTCGATCTGCTATACAAGGTCTATTAAAAAATACGCGAACTGTTTGAATTGCGCGGCTCCAGTTGGTTCCAGGGGAATCCGCTTGGTGTCCTAGGTTCGCACAGATCAGCTGATTACGACGCCATTTCCCGAATGCAGATATCTTCATTTGTGTTTTAGCTACGCGGTTTTAAGTGAAATGCGATTTTTTTCGTTTGGCGGATTTTAGAATGAATGACTTGAAGGAGCAACAACGTGCTGTGAAATTTTTTGTTAAACTTCGAAAATCTGCTACTGAAACTTTTGTTATGCTTAACACGGTTTACGGTGATGTTGCTATAAAGCGTACGGCATGTTTCAAGTGGCATGAACGTTTTAAGGATGGTCGACAGTCCATTGAAGATGATGAGCGTCCTGGACGTCCTTCCACGTCAACTGACGACCCACACGTCGACAAAATCAACACCCTGGTGCGGGCAAATCGACGTCTGACTGACAGGGAGCTTGCTGAAGAGTGTGGGATATCACTTAGATCTTGTTACGAGATTTTGATCGAAAAATTGAAGATGCACCGCGTTGCTGCGAAATTTGTGCCTCAGAACTCGTGAGTTTTTGGCCAAACACTCGATCACTTTTCTTCCCCACCCCCTACTCACCTGACCTTGCTCCTTGCGATTTTTTCTTGTTCCCCAAACTCAAAAGACCCTTGAAAGGAAAAAGATTTGAGACGATTCTCGAGATTAAGACAAATGCGACGAAGGAGCTGGAGGACATTACAAAAGAAGCGTACCAGAACTGTTTCAACAAGTGGAAACACCGTTGGGATAAGTGTGTGCGTTGGGGAGGAGAGTACTTTGGAGGGTCCCAGACCTGTAACTTTTAAATAAAGTACTTTGTGACGTCAGTCCGCGTATTTTTTGAACAGCCCTCGTAAGAATACAAAGAAGGTGAATCAAAGTTAGAAAATAATACGGTTAAGTGTTGATATGATTTATAACAACAACTCTAATGTAATGTTCATCCATAATATTTTCGAAACTTATGAGCTTTGACATTAAAGAATTCATTTTTTTTTGTTCAATAGAAAGCTTTAAGATCATTTCAACAGTCTCACTATGTACTCAAGACTTTTTTCTTTTTTAACCAACCTATGTTTACGTTTTTATAAAAACTAGTGATTGGAAAAATAGTTTAAACTGATTTACTAACTTTAGTTTGTTGACGACATCTTCATTTTTAAAAACTGATAGATTTTCCAGCTTTTACAGCACCTAAACAGTAGACATAGCAGCATAAATTTTATGTGGAACATAACAAGACTACGAACTTCCTGTTTGGATACTGATTAATAACAATACTGGAAAATTTTAATGCCAATCTTACCGAAAGAAGACATTCACAAGTTTCTTATCAATTCTCTTAGCTGTAATTCAAATCTTTTAAAAAAAGAAAAGTTAAAATGTTATTCCACTATTCTTATAGTATGTAATGAGATATGTAGAAAGAAGTGACTCTTGTGTATATAATTCCATCTGCCATGGTTGTGAAGGTTAATACAGTCAACATGCTTTCGTTATTATAAATAAATTGCAAGTGGTTAACCGAATTTGTGTGTTTAAACCTGTTGCCTACTTTCTTTATTTGTAAGGATCTTTACAGACATCGTTAATAGATTGGTATTTTAATATTCCTGTTCTTGCTTCCAGGAAGATGGTTCACCGAAAAGCAAGTTTGATATTTACTGCGGTAAATCGAACAAAAAATGTTAGTATATGTAAACCGTATCACTAGAAACGTTTAAAAATGCAGCAGTTAAAAGCCAAATACATTTTGTAACATTACTCATGGGGTGATAAAGCTGTGGAGTCAGGAAAAAAAAAGTTGCTGTTTACAAAGAATTGAGATAGAAAGTATCAGTAGGAACCTTAAATCATAAAACTAAATCTGTACAGACAAAATAGAAAAGTAAATTAAAATATGTACTTAATGGTTAATTAGATTTTTAAGAAACGCTCGCCATCACTAGACTGTATTTAATTCTTGATTCAATGTCATTCGTAAAGAGCGGTCAAATACTTATATTCTCTATGGATTACTAAAAACATATAAAATAAATTTCCCCAATGAGACGTATCATATATAATATCCATTGTTATAACTTGAATAACGGAAGTTAGATATCACGAGTATACCTTAAAAGACAGTTTCGAGTTCGTTAGATAACGTTTAAGTATTAAATGTTTACCATGATGTGGGGTCCGGCATGGCCAGGTGGTTAAAACACATGTGTTCCTCAACACACCATCCCTTCTTTATCAGCATGCTTATGATACTACTTTGACCTTACGAGACGCCGTTTCTTTGCCGCGCGTGTTGGACGTATGCCAAACTTTTGGAAGGGCTACTGGGGGGAGGATCAACTGGACCAAGAGTCAGGATTTGTGGGTTGGGAGTTTGACCTCATCAGCAGACTTCGTCCTGGGAGATTTGAGAATTTCTCAGCATCCTATTAGGATTTTGGGTATCGTTTTCCACTCCAATTTCGATGTAATGCTGCAAGATACGTGGCAGGGTGTTTTGCGTAGGGTATCTCGTATCTTGGTGTCGTAACGTTTCCCTTCTTTGTCGCTTAAAGGTAAATCTCTTGTGGTGAATTCCTTGGTGGCATCTGTGTTGGGGTATCCTTTGCAAATTCTCCCGCTGCCAACTCAGTTTGAGGCTCAGTCTCGCAAATGTATACTTGATTTTATTTGGCGGGGTGGTATTCATAAAGTGGCTTACGGTGTTTTGATCCAGAGTTACGATTGTGGAGGTATAAATTTGGTGGATGTTAATGTCCGTAAATTAGCATTCCGTTTGAGATTGCTGCAGCGTTGTTTGGATGATTCTTGTCTTTCCACTTTGCGACAACTTCTTTCCGGGTTTTTTCTTGTTGTGGCAATCTCGCTTTGGGCTATCGGGTTCTTCAGTGTCGGATTTTGCCACGTTTTGTGAAGTTGTTATCTTTGTATATTCAGGAAATGTTTCATGTTTGGAAGGTTCTTCTTGGGGATAAAGGGCTTGTCCCAGCTCCTCTTTCCTCACATGTTTTTGATCAACCTTTGTTTTTCAATCCTGCTATTGTCGATGTTCGAAACCGAACATTTTATTTTCCTGAATTTATTAACGCAGGCTTGGTTCAGGTCCGACATTTGTTGTATGAGGTAATCCCAAGTTTTCTTCCTGTGCAGGCAGTCATAGAAATGTGTACGGACGCTGACCCGTTGGCCAATGTCCGTACAATTGTTTCCCATTTTAATATGCTTAGGGAGGCGTTGCCTGTGGACTGGTTGGAGTTTTTGTCCACTAGGCAGGCTCCTCTACCATCGACCACACGTGTAGTTGACCTTTATTTTCTGGACCACTCAGATAACCGGGTTCATTTTCAGGGGTTAACCCTGAAAGCAGTTGGTGGGTTATTTACAGTGTTCACTTGCTGTCCATGTCCCTGCTCCATTCTACTGGTGGAATATTGTTCCTCCTGGAGATTGGAAACGCATTCGAAAAAACGCTTATTCTTCTTTTGTGGGTTTTCATGTTTGTGATGTGGATTATTTACTGTGGTTGCGGGCGATAACACTAATGTCAAGCTCGTACACATGAACAGACATCCCACAGGGTTGTGCACTTTCTGTTCACAGGCGCGGGAAACCATAGACCATCTGTTTTTCCTATGTCCTTTTGTACAGCCTTTGTGGTCCTATGTATATAAATTATTGGAGTTTTATTTTGGTTGTCCTCTATCTAACTGGGTATCGAGGTGATGCCAATTAGTGGGATCACATCCTTCGTTACTTAGGAGATGCTGCAACATATTCCGTTTGCTTACTAGTTTGGCACGACAGGCTATATGTTCTGCTAGTTCAGTTTATTTGGCAAGCCATCGCGAAATTCATTTAATTTCCATGTTTAAAGTGCGTGTACGTAAAAATATTTATCTCCATTACCATAGGTGTTTGTTACATAACTGATTAGGTGTTTTTTATTATATTTATTCTTTTGTTGGTACCTTGGTAAACCAAGGTGTCCAAGGTTATTTCTTGTGTACTTTGTTGAGATAAGTTGTTATTTCTTCATGTGCATTGTCTTTTTATTTTTGTCGCCAATGACAGTTTCTTGTTTTGTTTACGTAAACTGCATTATTTGGTGAAATAAGTGCTGTTCAAAATTACATCTTTTATGTTTCTTTTTTTAACTTAATTTATTAACTTTGTGGTAATTTTCAGCATGATAATCTGTAGAGTTATTGATACATGATAATTTATTAACTTGTGTTTTATTTGCTGTATTTCTGTGTATACCGCCTTGTTGAGGTGGGATAAATAAAGAGAAAAAAACAAAACACTTGACTCGTAATCTGACGGTCGCGGGTTGAAATCCCAGTCACACCAAAAATGCTTGCGCTTTCAGCCTTGGGGACGTTATAATGTGTGGTTAATCCCACTATTCGTTGGTAAAAGAGTCGCCCAAGAGTTTGCGGTGGGTGGTGGTGACTAGCTACTTTCCCTCTAGCCTTACACTGCTAAATTAGGGACGGCTAGCGCAGAGAGACATCGAGTAGCTTTGCGCGAATTTCAAAATAAATCAAACCATGATGTGGTAATTACAAGTTTTGATGCGCATTCACTAATTACTAATATACACTTTAATGAGATCACTGAATTGTGTGTAGACCTGATTTATAAAAATGAATGTAGTGTAGATGGCTTCGCGTGGGAGAGTGATAAGTTTCCGGGCAGTGAACATAACAGAGAGATAGTTAAATGTGGCTTTAATCTAAACGAACAACAAAGAAGACAATTACATCTCCTTTTTTTTAATGAAAAGGTGTGTGGTCAAACATATGGAGACAGTTTAAGAGTTTATACTTGTAAATAAGCATGTTAGCTCTCTTATCTTATGTGTTATAGTGTATAATTGTTATTTTCCCGTGTGCTACAATATTTGAATGATGTTATTTGTATCCTACAATATATTATCGCTGTTTTATTGTGTGCTACAATATATTGTCGGTCTATTATTGTGTACCACAATATAGCACAACTATTCCCTTTTCTGTGCTAAAATATGTTATTGTTGTTGCCTTATGTGCTACAATGCTATTGCTATTGTCTTCTGTGTTAACAGGCCTGGCATGGCCGAGCGCGTTAAGGCGTGCACTCGTAATCTGAGGGTCGCGGGTTCGCGCCCGCGTCGCACTAAATATGCTCGCCCTCCCAGCCGTGGGGGTGTATAATGTTACGGTCAATCCCACTATTCGTTCGTGAAAGAGTAGCCCAAGAGTTGGCGGTGGGTGGTGATGACTAGCTGCCTTCCCTCTAGTCTTACACTGCAAAATTAGGGACGGCTAGCACAGATAGCCCTCGAGTAGCTTTGTGCGAAATTCCAAAACAAACAAACTGTGTTAACATATATTACCTCTAATTTCTTGCTTCCTACAATATATTATAATTATTCTTTTATTTTCCACAGTGTTATTAATATTATTCTGTGTATTGAAATATAATATCACATTTTTCTTTCCTCCTACAATATATTATAACTATTATTTTATGTGCTATAACTCTCCTTTTTTGTAACAATAAGTTATTTTTGTTCTCTTGTATGCTATTCTCCTTTTTGCTACAGTGTATTATCGTTATTCTTCTGTATGCTACGATTCTCTTATGTGATACAATATTATCGATATTGAAACAATAAATTATCATTATTCTGCAACGTGTCCTATAAACTTATCACTGTTCTCTAGTATGATACAAGATATTATCACCATTTTGGTGCATTCTATAACATATTATAGGCATCCTGTAATTTGCTACATTACTATCACTACTTTTTTTGTGCTCTGTAATATAATACAACTATTTTTGGCACAACAACATGTGGATACAACAATTTTGTCATTATTCTGTTGTGTAATAGAATGTTATCGTTATTTTTCAGTGAATCAAACCATGTTATAGCTATTTTCCTTTGTGTGCAATATTTTACAGCTATTCTCTTATGTTATTTTGAATTAAGCACAAAGCTACACAATGGGCTATCTGTGCTCTGCCCACCACGGGTATCGAAACCCGGATTTTAGCGTGTAAGTCCGCAGACATACCGCTGAGCCACTGGGAGGCATTCTCCTATGTACAAAAATGTTATCACTACAGTGTTACAATATATATATATATATATAAAACTCTTCTCTAATTTCTCACAACATATTATTGCTATTTCCATGTGTGTTATAACCTGTTATAGGCATTCTCGTGTGTGCTACAATATACTATCGCTATTCCCCTATATGCTTTATTATGTTATCTAGTTTCATGTGTGCTTCAGTATGGTTTAGCTGTTCTACTATATGCTAAATTGTTGTCCTTCTTGTCTTGTGTGGTACAATATTATAACTACTCTGCTTCAATATTTTACAGCTATTCAAGTGTTTGCTACAATATGTTATCGCTATTCTTTTATGAGCTATAACGTTATTGCTCTTTCTTGTGAGCTACAATATTATCGATATTTTTCCGAGTACTACAATATCTCAAAACTATTCTCCTTTGTGCTACAACATTATGTTCTAAATATTTTCGCTATAGTCTTGTATCTTACAATACCTATTCTATAATTTGTTAAAATATATTACTTATATTCCTGTGTATGCTACATCATATTCAGGCCATTGCTTTTTTTAACGCTTTAATATGCTGTTGCTATTTTCATACATGTAACAATGTTATCTTTTCTTCACTATGATACAGTACGTTATCACTATTTTCATCTTTACTACAATAGGTTATAACTATTATCCTGTGTACTACAATGTTGTTGCTATATTCTTGTGTGTTAAAACATGTTATAGCTATTATTTTGTGTATTACAATCTTATCGCCATTCTCTTTAGCGCTGAAATATGTTATAACTATTCTTTTCTATACTAAAATACGTTATAACTTTTCTTTCCTATAATACAACACGTTATTACTGTAATCTTCCTTTGTACAATATATTAATAAGGTACGGCAATGTCAGGTGGTTAGGGCGCTCGACTTGTACTCCGAGGGTCACAAGTTCGAATCCCTATCATACTCAGCTCTAAACAGAAAACTAAAAAACAACCTTTCAAAAAGAGACATTAATTTTATTAAAAACCTAAAACAAGACAAAAACATTAAAATTCCTAAAGCAGATAAAGGGAACGCTATAGTCATAATGAACACGGATGGATACATCTAAAAAATGAAAACAAATTTAAACCAATACACACAAATCCAACAAAGACACGAAACGCAATCCTCATAGAATTCACCACGATGAAGACAAATTTCATCTTCAACAACCACAACCATATACAAACAAATAGCCTAAGTATGTGCAATCCAGTATCACCAGTTCTAGCCAATATTTTTATGACACGAGTTGAAACACAAGCAATTAACACAGCTATATTGGTACAGATATGTAGACGACAGGATTGCGGGATTCATATCTACAGAACACACACTTAATTTTTTCAGTCACATTAACTTCACATGTGAACAGGAAGAAAGCAATCAAATATCATTTCTTTACCTCAAAATTTTAAAAACCGATACACAATTGAAAAGAGGAATCCACCAAAAAATCACCCATACTGTACTATACATTCCTTGGGACTCAGCACATGAAACAACAACAACAAAAACACCTTAATATACTAAGAAACCAAATAAAAACACCCATAAAACTATGCTCACCAGATAAAAATAACGATGAATTAGACAAAATAAAACAATACTTCAACATCAATAAGTTTCCTCCACAAACCATAGAAAAAATTATACGCACACACCTAGACGAAAAGCAATATTAACTAACAAAAGTAAAAATACCCTACGATTTAAAAAATCACAAAACCATATATGGCTTCATACCATATATTCCCGACATAAACAGGAAAATAACCAACATTTGACAAAAACTAGCAACAAAATATGACATTCCAGTTAATACCAAATTTATTCAAAAACCAGGCATAAAACTAAGGTCTATACTATGTAAAAACTACACTGAAAAACACAACACGAACATTATTTGTAAAATACAATGTGATAACTGCCACGACTATGTTGGAGAGACAAGTAGAAAAATGGAAACCAGATTCAAAGAACACAAAAAGTCACCTTCACACGTTTCGAACACTGCAAATCAAATAAACACAACATAACCATAGAAAACACTCAAATGCTAAATAAAGAAACAAACATAAACACACGCAAAATTAAAGAAGCCTTACTTATACAACAACTCAAGCCAAAAATAAACCGATATAAAGGAACACCCTTATACCTATATTAATAACTATATCCAACATCTAAACACGCCCTCTGCATTCCTTCACTCAATTATGACTACATTCAAACATGTAGTCAGTTACTTCTTTCTTTCTTTGTGAACCTGACAATGACCGAAGAAGGTCGAAACGTTGTTCGCTTCTCTAGTAGTGCCTTCTCTACCCATACCAGCCGTTTTTAAATATATATTAAAAATGAAAGTTTCCTCTCCTTTAGCTTAATCTGTTGCAACATTGCCGTATATTCAGATACGATACAGCATTTATAAAGTGGAAGTAGAAAGTGAAGTGGAATTGAATTATTTGATAATACACTGAACTTATGCCATCTTGTAATCTCAGCAATAATTTGATTTCATTGTAGTTGTGAAAAAACAGAGGCGTTATTCATGTGTGTTACAATGAGTATTGCCAGTAAAATTAAGTATTCAGTTTACTTTTAATCTAAAGCGTACCTGTACGTGAAACACTTATCCCTTGAAGAAACATGAAATAGCATAAAAAGAGTTATATGGTACATAAATTATTAGATAGGTGAAGTGCGATTAGCTCTAGCGATGAGCGAAAGCATTTGCCTTCAGTAGAAGGCTGCACAGAAAGTGTGTTGTTGACGTACTATATTTACTTATCAGTTTGGTTTGTTTTAGCTAGCCTTCCTTAATTTAGCAGTGCAAGACTAGAGGGAAGGCAGCTAGTCATCAACACCCACCACCTAATCTTGGGCTACTCTTTTACTAACGAATAGTGGGATTGACCATCACATTATAACGCACACACGGCTGAAAGGGCGAGCATGTTTGATGTGACAGGGATTAGAACCACCTACGACCCCCGGATTACGAGTCAAGTGCCTTAACCAGCTGGCCATGCTGGGCCTATTTACTTATTGCTAGAAACTTGCGTAGGGTTAGTAAATGAAGACTTGTTCAGAATATTGATTAATTTTGTTGTCTTGTAATGTGAAAAACTACTTACCATATAAAAATCTGCTATTTACATATTCTGTTTTTTATTACACTTGGAATGTGCATTCTATATTTTGTTGTCAATAAAGATTTGTAGAGAGGTGTGGGAGGAAATGTGCATATCAAGTACCTTATCTTCTGTATGTAGCTGCTGTGACTAGAAACGTCTATACCGGTTAAAGTTTGTTCTTTAAACCCCCTTGTAACACATGATTTTCGTGGATGCATGTATACCAACTACAATGTATATATGCTAAACAGATATGGTGACAAACGGTATTCGTGATATGTATACTGATTACAGTAAATACTACATAGTTGTGGAGACACATGGTAATGACGGAAATGTGTATATCAACTATAGCATATATTATACAGTTCTGATGGCACACGGAATGAGTAGAAAACTATATATCAAGTACAGTACATGGTCTACAGTTCTGAGTTCTGGGACAATCGAATTGTATGATACCAACTGCAGCGTAATACTGGACAGTTCTGAACAGAATAAATTGGTATCTTTAACTACTAAGTCTACTAACAATTATGGGTCATTGCAGATGTGTTTATTCAACTGCAGTGTACATCATACAATTCTCTGATAATGGTAACGTATTTATCAACCACATTGTATAGAGATTTTGAGTTAGGTGGTGAGGGTGCAAAACTATACGAGATCTAAAGAGCACTGCCAAGTTATTGGGACATAGTGTATTCTCTAATGATCTGGGTAGAAATGGTATAGATTGTAAAGTTTTAGAAATAGGTGGTATGGGTTGGAAGTACTGTTAATACACCAACTGAGAGGTGTGGATATTTTGTAAAATTTTGGGAATAGGTGGTGCGATTGGTAAGTATTGTCGATACATCAAATGAGAAATGTAGATATTTTGTAAAGTTCTGGGAAATGATTGGATGGGTGGCAAGTGTTGTTGATACACAAAATAAACAAGTAAATATGTATAATGTTCATTAAATTTATTATGTTGTTTACATTTATGTATTTTCAGCAGGTCCATTTTCTCAGTAAAAAACTTCGGTAATATTTTTATAGAGGACTGTTTCTTGAGTGTTGAAATCGAGGTTCAACTAAGAAATTAAAAAAAAACAGCGTTAAACAAGCATTACGTAAGTATTATATGTAAAAATTTCTTAATCCGTTATTATAAACTAAATTCAGTGATGTTATTCATGGCAAGTATCTTGAAAAATATTTTTGTTTTGAATGTTTAAAACTTTTTGCAAGATATTCATTATCTATTCAGAAACTATAAAGCCACTGATCATAATAAATACCAACGTAAATTGTTAAGTAACACTTAACTATATAGATAAGTAATTAGATGGAATATTAACCTAACTTGCTGTTGGCTGTGCGATATAGTCAATTTTTACACTAAACATTCCAGTAACTTCTATAGTAACAGTTCACTGATATGATTAGTAATTAGAGGAAATATTAACGTCACTAAATATAGACCATGTAATATGAAAACAGTATTCTTACTAAATATTTGAGTGACTTGTGTCATAACCGTTTTTCAGTGTGGATAAGTATTTCGATAATGTATTAACGTCATTAGATGTTGACTGTGTATTTAAAGTCACTTAACTGGTGTGAGTTGTTTGATTTCACTGAAATATTGGACTTCACAGAATTGTTTGAATTAACTGACGCCTTGGACTTTAGTGGCCTTTTCTGAGATTACTCTTTAGTGGCACGTTAGACTTGACTGGACTTTTGAAGTTTGCTGGAGTGTTTTACTTTACTGAAGTGTATAACTTAATTTGAACATTGGACTTTACTGGAATGTTATTGGATCTTACATGAGTGTTGGGCGTTGACTGCAATTTTAGACTTGAGAAAGTTGTTGGACTTCAATAGAGTCCTGAATTTGATAGAATGTTTCACTTTACCGGTATTTAAAACTCTACTGGATTGTTGGACCTCAATGTGATGTTGGACTTTTGGACTATAAATATATTTATAATATAGAAAACCAAGTGCATTATTACGCTGCTACTGAACCATAGCACTTAATATGTTTAACTCGAGCTTGGATAATGTGTAGTTTGTTTGTTTGTGGTTAAGCACAAAGCCACAGTTTTAAGCATTGTAAGTCTCCGCAGACATACCACTGTATCATTGGGAGCAATGAATAGTTAATCAATTGAGATTGCATAACCTTAAAATATGTAAACCGTTCTAAATTATTACATTTATTATTCGTGTTTTTTACCTTAAATTCTCCAATCCACAAATGTTTGCGTTGCTGGAAATGTTTTGTACGTTGCTTCCAGTTTACTTCTAACAAACAGAGATGTATCGAATGATGTTCTTTTTGTATTCTACGAGACTAACTGTAACTTTGGATTGCCACACACTTGTTTGGCAGCGAATTAAGAGTTATATATTCAAGAGGCTGTTTTTCTTATCCTTTTTAATAATTTACGTCACAGTTTGTTATGTATAAGTAAAAGTATTATCAACTTTAGTCTTGTTGCTCACAAACTATCTCAAAATGTGTTTTAAAAACATTCCCATTACAATTCGATAGAGTATTAAATATATTCACTTTGGAAATTATTTCGAACTGAGCCTGAAATGCCATCTATGGTGCCTCTTTATCACAGTCTGTTGGTTTGTCAATCAAGCGATGATGTTAAATTTGCCTGTTAAATTCTAGTAATTATATAACTGGAGAAATCCAGGAGGTCCTACAGTAACAGATGACTGAATATTAGTGATAACAGGTGTAAACCAAATAAATTTTTGAATTTCACATTTAGAAATAGATTATGTCTCAGGTTGGAATTCATGGCAGATGAAGAAAGAGACATGGCTGGTAAAATTTTTGCATTCATCAATTCGTTTTCCAGATAGTTTTATTATGTTACTGATCCTCTTTGTCCTTAATGATTGCTTTTGTGTTTCTTCAGTTTTATCATTTCATACTTTATTGTGTTTCTCCACTTTAATGTAATTGCTGTAGTCATTCTTTGGTCCTCTAGTTGTTTCATCATTCTTGTTTCTAATCAAAATTAGAGTTGTTCTTAATTGTTCTTTAAATATTTATCTTTTACTTTATTACTTTAACTCTTGTTTTAGGGTTTTGACTTGTTCCTCTAATTTTTTGCTTTTTCTTCTTGCCCTTTTTTCAATTTCTTTCTCTTTCATTATGATATATTTTTTTAATGTTTTGTCCTGTTCTTTTAATTTTTTCTTTCTTTCTTTATTTTTTAGTCTCCTGTTTTTATTCTTATATTTAGTTTTAAATTCTTTTATCTTTCTCCTCCCCCCTTCCTTTCAGGCATTCCGCTAGTACAGCGGTATTCTTCGGACTTACAACGCAAAATCAGGGGTTCGATTCCCATCGGTGGGCTCAGCAGATAGCCCGACGTGGCTTTGTTATAAGAAAACACTCACAATTCCCCTTTTAATTTCCTGTTTTTTTTCTCCTTTTCCTTCCTTTAATTATGGCCTGGCATGGCCGAGCGCGTTAAGGCGTGCACTCGTAATCCGAGGGTCGCGGTTCGCGCCTGCGTCGCGCGAAACATGCTCGCCCTCCCAGCCGTGGGGGTGTATAATGTGACGGTCAATCCCACTATTCGTTGGTAAAAGAGTAGCCCAAGAGTTGGCGGTGGGTGGTGATGACTAGCTGCCTTCCCTCTAGTCTTACACTGCTAAATTAGGGACGGCTAGCACAGATAGCCCTCGAGTAGCTTTGTGCGAAATTCCAAAACAAACAAACCTTTAATTATTTCATATTTTCTATCGGTTAAAATTTTGATGTGTTTTGTTGATCTAGCTGCTATACTAGTTGTTCTATTTTAATTTCTATTTTTACTAAAACAAATAATCTCACTTCTCAGAGCAATTTTGTAACGTGTTCTAGCGTTTCTCTCATTCAATTTTATGTTTACTCAATGTAGTAACACAAAAATTAGCTTGTTTCTTCTTTAACGTCTGCTGCAAGCTTTTTTCACTTGTACACAGTTGTAGGCCTAATTTCATAAATGTTTTCTCTTTTAACTAAAATTTACTCACAAATGATACTACGACGAATACAGAAATGAACTTTTTTATACAGTTTCATGGATAACCAATCAAACAATATAATATATGTAATAATTAAATATAACTTCTGAATACTTCCCTAACTTTCCAATCATTATTCAATGCTTCACTGATTCTTGAATTTTGCATATTCGTATTTGTTTGTTTGTTTGTTTTTTAATTTTGCGCAAAGCTACACGAGGGTCATCTGTGCTAGTGATCCCTAATTTATCAGTGTAAGACTGTAGAGAAGGCAACTTGTCATCACTGCCCACCGCCAACTCTTAAGATACTCTTTTACCAATGAATAGTGGGAATAACCATCACATTACGACACCCTCACGCCTGAAAGAGGGAGCACATTTGGTATGACGGGAATTCGAGCTCGCAACACTCAGATTAATAGTCGAGAGCCCTTACCACCTTGCCATGCCGGGACTTCTTCGTGTTTAATTTTAACAATGTTATATTATAAATATACATCTCTGAATTTTACTTTGCTTCTTAGAATTTATTTTTTCCCTTTTTTTCTGTTTAGGAGTATTTATTTTTAATTTTATCAAGGTAAAATTTATAAGTTAATAATTATTTCATTCAGAACGGTAATGCATTTTTCCGTGGATTTTACGTATTTCTTATAGTTTTTGTCTATATATCAATGTTAAAGGTTTTCTTTTCCAATGTGTGCACTGTTGAAATTGAGAGAGCTATTTCATGTAACTTTGAAGAGTGTATTTTTCCAAATGATGTGCGAATTTTTAAAATTTTCTTTTGTATTTGAATTCAAAGTTAGGCAGTTTATTTTTAAATTTATATACAGTAACACATAGGTTAGGCAGTTCTGCTATGCTTCTCATTTTTGTATTATTTAAATCGGTGTATCTTATATACACACACACATGTGTACATATATGTGTGTTTAGATGTGTAATACAATATTCTCCTTGATATATGTGAAAATATCGATGTTTTATTTGATATTAAGTTTAACAGTTTATTGCATTATGTCACTGTTTGAAAAATGTATTTTTGGATTGATAGCAAGGATTTTTTAAAAGAGTATTTAGTATTAATATAATGATAATCTATTTAAATAATTTTTGTAAATTGTCTCATTGTTAAATGATTTGCATTAATGTATGTGTGTTATTAATCTTAAGGAGTTTCGTTTTTAAACCATGCATTATTATCTTTAAAGGGTGTTTTGTCAATTGCAATTATAACACTGATATTTTTGTTCATTTTTTTGGGTATGCAATGTGCTTCTTTATTTTTATAGGATATTTATTTGCTTGAGAGCTGTTGTGCACTGTATTTTTCATTATGTACTATATCACATTTTTAATATTTAAAGAGTTAGATGCAAGTTGTATTACATTCATTGTTCAAAGATTGTTTTTTTTAAGTTGCATTTTTTTCAAGGACGTGACGATTCTTGTGAACAGTTAGAGGGTTAATCCTGAAACACCACATATTAAAATTATTGCTTTAAAATTAAAACTAATTGTCAGCTTAGAATAAGTATGAAGTAGAAAACACAAGAAATGTGTTTTCGTCTGTTTGTTTCTTGGATTTCGCACATATTGTTATATTAACTATAAGTGACAGACTATAGGGGAACAGCAAGTCGTCATTTCCTACAATCAAGTCTTAAACTACTCTTTCATCAATGCAAATTGGGATTGAACATCACATTATAACTTAACCATAGCTGAAAGAGCAACAACATGTTTGATGACAACATTCGAATCTTCGACTTGCAGATAGCTAGTTAAACACCTTAACTACAAGGAAATTCCAGATTAGAAGCGTGGTATTTTAATATACCATATGTTCCTACATTATTGTACCATTGTAGTATTTATTCTTTGTTCTAAATATGCGTAGGTTTCATAAAATATGTGGTTGAGGAAGCTTTTAAGTTGGTTTAATTTCAAGTCACCATTATTCTTTTGTTCTTTAAAGCAGGTAATATCTGTTACAGCCCAGGAAAAACATGGCTTATTATAATACATTGAATAAAAATGTTGACAGCAGTGCACTTCAGGACTTTTAACATGAATTAGAATTTTGTCCTATTACAGCTTTTAACAATTCTCATCTGTACGGTTACACATCGGTACACCTGCAAAATGTCTAATTTACAATTCTAAGAAATGGTTATATTAAAATTAAATGATCAATAGTGTCACATTATATTCATTAAAAAGTGCGATGTAATTACATAAATGTATAGTATTGCATATTGTTGCATTACTTGCCTTAATATGTATTATACTTATGTAGAATGATAACGTGATTCTCATTGTTAAAGACTGAACTTACATGGAAGTGAGGGTCTTCTATCTACGGGAATCCAAACCCATCATGAGCAATATTTCCTTTACGTAAAGAGTGTCACTTCTAACTGTCGACCGTTGTCCCAGAATTCATTGATCACAGTTATTAAATAACTTTCTAGTATCGGCACTTTTTGTGCACTATAAAATTCTGTCTAGAAAGTAGTTTTTATAGCACAGATTTAACATTGAGTTGATTTTTTTTAAACCAAAAGAAGTTTTTGAACGATGATTGAGTATTTACAAGAAACGTGGTTTAAAGAGAACTAGTAGAATAATATACTTAACGTGACGTAATAACTGGAACTGATCCAGCGTAACTCACGAAATTCGGAGGAATAGAGCGTGACCGACTGATACTTAACTTTTATCTTTACGATAGCCTTTTTCGAAATAATCTTAAAGTATAACAAGATTTGCATATTTTCATTTTGATGAAACACGAAATTTTAAATGTACTTTGTTTAACAGTAAACATAAATGTTGACCACTTACTATTAATTTTACTTTTATGGCCTTTAGTCTTTGTGTGATGAAGTAAGAAGGCCTTTCCAGCGTTATCTACACTCAGTTGGAAGCGGCAGAGTCTACTATATTGTAGTTGTAATCAGAGCTCCAGTCTCTGATTTTGATTTTGTTAGCCTCCAGTACTTCCAACCACTGTATTTTGAAAGTGGTAGTTTTTCCACCAGGCTTTATGGTCTACTATTCTACTCCACTATCTATGAAACAAATGGAGTTCACTATACTCTCTGAAAATGAAAATCAAGGTTAACATTCACACATTTCATACTGAATACAGTGGTACCTCGGTTCTCGAACTCAATCCCATGCTTTACTATTAGCTCTCCACATGACATTTAGTTAACTTCTCAGGACATTATTTTTCTTAAAAACCCTTGGGTTCTCAGAGTGGTACACAAGCAAAGGATTAAGTTTTAAGTCCCCACTTGCATCACTACATAACAATAGAGTTAGCCTGTTCTTCATTGGCTTGTGTCCTAGTAGTGACTTCTCATTGGTGATGTATGTCCTCTTTGGCATTTTCTTCCAAAAGAGGCCTGTCTCGTCACAGTTGAACACTTGTTGGGTAATAAAACCCTCAGCTTCTACATAGTCCATAAATTCCCTAACAAATTTATCAGCAGCGTCTTTGTTAGAACTGGCACCCTCCTCATGTCTCACGACACTATGTGTGCCACTTCTTTTCCTAAATTTTTCAAACCACCCCTACTAGCATTAAAGGCATCACTTGTATCAGCACTCGTTCCTGGGGTGTTTTTTATGAGGTCAGCATACAGCTTCTTTGCTTTCTCATAAATGATGGTCTCAGAAATGCTATTACCAGCTAACTGTTTTTCGTTTACCCAAATCAACAACAGTTTTTCTACCTCTTCCATTGTTTGTGAGCTTTGTTTCGCAACATCAGCTCCTTTGATGATCTCTTTATTTTTTAGCATGGTGCAGACTGTAGACTTCGCCATACCAAACAGTGTAGCAAGGTTAGACACACAAACACCACTCTCATACTTCGCTATGAGATCTTTTTTCACCTCTATTGTGGCTCTAACAACTTTTCTTTTTGGTTTGCTGTTTTCATTATCCTTCTTTGACCCCATGGTGGCTTATTTAATGCGAATATTTAGAAAAACAACAAGAAAAACGAGAACGTTCACAGCAGATTTTAACGTGGGCGTGGTCTGAGCGACAGATGCGGGTAAAATGTTTTGGGCAAGCTTGCAGGGGGCTGAAAATGGTCGAAGAGTCGTTCGGGTCATCAGTCGGGTTATTTTGGGGGTTCGAGCCACGACAGCATGGTTCGGGAACCGAGTTTATTTTCGACAACCGAGACATTTTTTTCTCAAACAATATGTTCGAAAACCGAATTTTTCGAAAAGGGAGTCGTTCGAGAACCGAGGTACCACTGTATTCCTTTTTCATAAAATATGTTCAATAAAGAAGGATTTTTTATACAAATATCATCACGTTTCATTTGATAAATTTCTCTCTGAAAAGCCCACGAGTTGAATAAATTTACTTATCACTCTAGAAAACTAATTTGTTAAATACAAATAGTGGCTGTAAAAATAACTTCTTATTTGTGAATAATATAATGACTACTGCATATATCTGTGATACCTACACCTTACTATAATTAATATATGAGACAATTTAGTACAAAATATATTTATGTGTTGATATACATATGTGCAAATTCTGTTTTTGAGAGACTCTTTTAATTAAACCAGAAAAAGATCTTTAGTCTTGTTAAGTGTATACATTTGCAAATAAGAAAAGAAGGATAAAAATAATCATTAACATTCAGTTCTGAAAAATTAAGAGTACTCACTTCCTAAGATGAAATATTACTTTAAATTTTAAATTAAATCAAAATATTCTTGGGAGGAGTAACCAGGCGCGCATACGTAATAGATACGTGAAATTTACATTTGATCTACTGCACCCCAGCTGAGTGAGCTGCGATAATGGCTCTAATTGGTGTTCACGCCTGTTTCGACATCAGCTCTCGGCAAAAAATAACATTCGAATTGAGATTTTAATTTTTTAAATTAAAATTTACAGTTACCAGTGATAAAATGTTTATGAAATTATTAATAAATATACTATTTTCACACTCACAAAGTAAATTATTAAATTAATTTAAATTTTTACAATTAATTATTAATGTGGAGTTTTAATTTGTGGTTTTTCCATCTCATAGTTTGGTGAATCATTAACTTTTAATTGATGTTTTACAAAATCTAAAACTATATGTTTTGCAATATCGTTTTGAAAATTAATTTTTAATTATTTTGACAATGTCTTTATTTTAGGAAGATTAAGTTGATAAATATTTTAAAAAAATAAATATTGAGGTTCGATTCTCCTCGATGGACACAGCAGATAAAACAAACAAACTAAATACTGACAGTTGTTTCGGTTTAAATTATACAAACCCTAAGGAAATAGAAATAACTGGGGTTGCTTAGAAAGATGAACTTTCTCTTTGCCCCACTTTTGATTTGTGAGTTTGATCGGACGACACGAAAAAAACAAGACGGCGTTAAACGAGATCATCCTGATAGTTGTGATATTAGGCTCGAGATCATGAGTAGGCGTAAAAGACGACATACCGGCACCAGGCACACGTTATGCGTGAATATCACAAAATCAACGGCCCATACATGACTTAGAGTCCATCAAGGCGGCTGGGACCTATAAATCCCATGCCACAATTTTGATGTGGGGGAAACGGGAGAACCCCGAGAAATAAATGAGCATTTCTCCTGGGAGGCTCAAACTCACAACCCTGGCACATCCCACAAGTACTGTCTTATAATTACCGTGCGCTAATCAATTGCACCACTTGGGGATCCGCAGAAGATTGTCCAATGCTGCTTTGTTATAAGAAAACATACACACACACATAAACGCGTAAGCGCCAATCGAGCTAAATTCAAAACAAAAGGGGTTGGGGAGAAAATTATGCATAACTGACAGATCAATTATTTTAGTATACAGTATGATTTATCGGATAAACTAATTTTTTGATAAAATATAACTGTTATTAGTTTCATGCGATAGAACTATAAAAGATTCGAGTCAGTGTTGTTATAGTTTGATAGCATATACAACAGTGAACATAAATTCACTTCCATAATAGAAAAACACATTTACTGTTTGGTAAAAAGTTAATGAAAACTTATAATGCAAGTGAATCTAGATGTCCTCTTTTCAGAAATTAAAAAAATGATTCAAAAAGTGGAAATCAAAGTATTATAAAAATATTTTTAATAACATTAAAGCCAAATAAATCTTGAATTGCTGATATTACAGGATTTTTATTTTTAAATCAATCACATACACAAACACGTCAAAACTCCAACAATTAATAAATGCCAACTTTATAAACATAACAACACCATAAGCTTTTATGTGAGAAACTGTTCATACAAATAGAAGTATGGAAAAATAGTAAAATAATTAATTCAGTAGTCGCGTTAGCCTTTCTAAACTTGCGCCTTTTAAACAGATGTTTTCTCAAGATCTGTTTACCTGAAGATGATCTACGAAGTTCGAAACGCTATTCTCTGCTTTGTTAATAAAAGTGTTAATACCCATAACAATCGTTCTGAGGTACATTTTCTCAAAATCTGTATTTTCAACCATGACACCAGCTTTTGCTTCTACATATTGTATCAAAGAAGTTAATTTTCAATTAAAATTATTCCATATTAAGATAACATCAATCCTGTATAAACCTGTCTGGTTGGTCAAGTTTTAGCCGGACCATTCAGATCGACTTTTCTAAGCAGGGCGTTATTGCTTGCAGTATAAATGTTTGCACTGGTAAATGGTCTGGAACAGGTTCTATACCAAAGTTGTTTTCAAACCCCAGTTAACTAGTTGGTGTTAATGTAAAGCCCATTAAATTTTAAGCTCCTTGCATCTTTAGATAAACCTTTTTTTCGTCTCTGCGTTTACATACTTTCAAGTATATTTTTTGAATATCCATCTATTCACATTTTGTGTCAGCTGATCATTTCGTTCTTAAAAGAAAGATGGAAAACTGTATGCTTTATTTTTTGGTTTGTCATTCATCATGAATATTCGATGAAGTAAGGACTTTTTTCTGTCTTATATTTACTCAACTAACGAATCAAAATCTTTGTGGAGTCTATTCAAGAGCTGAATGATCCTTATAGCCTTGTACTACTTTGGTTTAAGTTGTGTAAACTCAACTGACGAGCAGCTTCCTTTTCTAGGTACAGTCATGTGAGAAAGTTAGGACACCCTCTGAAAGCCTGTGTATTTTTGTAACATTTTTGGATATATAAATATTTAATCTTAATTTTAACAATACTGAGAGGTCATAGAAATATAACTAAATTAAAACTGAAGAAAAGATTTTTCAAGATATACTGTAAATGTAATTTTACAAAAATGCGTATTCTAACTGAGGAAAAAGTTAGGACACCCCCACATTTATTCTCACTTAAAATGGCTCAACTCACACACAGGTGTATCACATCAGGTGCATATGATTAGAAATCGTCACTCAGCATTTTAAATGAGGCTTGCCCTATTTATACCTCAGGCATTTAGTTTGGTGTGCTCCTGACTGTTGAAGTGAGAGTGAGCACCATGGTGAGAGCAAAAGAGCTGTCCGAGGCTTTCAGAAAGAAAATTGTAGCAGCTTATGAGTCTAGCAAGGGATTTAAAAAGATCCCAAATGATTTTGAAGTCACCCATTTTACTATCCGGAAAATAGTCAACAAGTGAAGGGCTTTGAAAACAACTGTCAACATGACCAGGTCTGGTCGTCCAAGCAAGTTCACCTCGATAGCAGACCGCAAGATGCTAAAAGAGGTCTTTAAACACCCTAACATGTCATAACGGGACCTACAGCAGGCTCTGGCTACTGTCGATGTGAAAGTGCGTGCCTCTACAATCAGAAAGAGATTGCACAAGTTTAACTTGCATGGAGGAAACCTTTGCTCCCTAAGAGAAACATCAAGGTCAAACTGAAGTTTTCCAGAGAGAATGTAGACAGAACTTCTGGAGTACTGTTCTTTTGACAGATGAGTCCAAAATTGAATTATTTGGACACCAGAACAGAGGACATGTTTGGTGTAAACAAAATACAGCATTCCAGGAAAAGAACCTCATACCAACTGTGAAGCATGGAGGTAGAAGTGTCATGGTTTGGGGCTGCTTTGCTGCAGCAGGACCTGGACAGTTCACAATCATAGAATCCACCATGAATTCTACTGTGTATCAGAGGGTGCTTGAGGATCACAAATTGGTAAAGGTAAGAGTTATGGTGTTACAAATATAACAACTTCTAAGTTGTGTTATCTGTTCTCTATTCACCATGAGTATCCAAACCCAGTTTTTAGCTGTGTGTGAGTCTATAGACATACTTCTGTGCCACTGGGGGGCATGTTTTATGAAAGCTCTGGCGTATTGTTGGACCATCTGAAATTTCAAGAACCTTAACGTTTATAAACCGAAGTGCCCGAGAAACAGTTTATATATTACTGTTTCGCTACAACTGGTATACTATAAACCTCGAAAACTATAACTGTGATAAACGCTTTTAATTTGGAAACTACAGATATTTGACCAAAAACGTTTGTGGATTTTAGACATTACTAACTACTTAACTTTAGCATATTCACATTGGACATTATTAAGTTGTTCACAAATAAGCGTCATTTTTGAACTGCGAAGTTTGGAAAAGTATAAGCCAGTGTTGTAAAACATGCTTTAATCAAAGTAAGCACCATTTGCTTCAACACACTTTGGCCAACATTTAACGATGCTGTTTATGCCCCTGCTGTAGAAATCAGTTTTTTCTGCGAACTCTCTGATAGCTTCTTCTGCAGCTGCCTGTTTTGAAAGCGTTTATTGTTCAAAATGTTGTCAAAGTGCTTGAAAAAATGAAAGTATGTAGGGGAAAGATCTGAGAACCTTGATTCTCAATTCGTTCAATTTTTGGAGATCTCATAACGCCGATTTTGTTGATCTTCAGTCAGCTCATGCAGAACCCACTTATCCAGCGACCCTCGGATTACGAGTCGAGTGCCTTAGCTAACTTGCCATGTCGAGCCAGTGTTTTCTGTGAGTATTGAATAGTGGGCAGGTGTCAGAGGATTGGAAGTTAACCAGTGCTTCTCCTATTAAAAGGTGGTTAAGGCATTCGACTCGTAATTCGAGGGTCGCTGGTTCGAATCCCCGTCACACCAAACATGCTCACCCTTCCACCAGTGGGGGCGTTATAATGTAACGGTCAATCCCACTATTCGTTGGGAAAAGAGTTGGCGGTGAGTGGTGGTGACTAGCTACCTTCCCTCTAGTTTTACACTGCTAAATTAGGGACGGCTAGCACAGATAGCTCTCAAGTAGCTTTGTACGAAATTCCAAACAAGCCAATGTATAAGCGTCACCGTCATATAATGATGTTAAGTGTAACTTTCGGCTTTCACTGAAACACGAGTTATCAAGATATGTTACATTATTTAATGTTGAGGTTGAGACAGAAGTGTCACAACCTTACGCAAGTGTAACCCAACCATTCAGTGAAGCACAAGTTATCATGAGACATTAGTATCTAATGCTGTGAAAGATTGTGTAAATTAGCTAGTTATATTTGATATAGCCACTAAATTAAAACCCTGCCTTAAGCGTCAAAGTTAGTCTACGAGATATAGTTTAAAAAGTAAAATGTGATACCTTTATCGATTTTAATGATATTTAAATTCGGAATATTTTGTTCTTAGAATTTTGACTTTTCTTGTACTGTTTTTGTATTTATCTAAATAATTGTTAAAACTGACAGTTATATTGTATTCTTCAATAACATTAGTTTTATGTGGTAGTCAGGTACATATTTGTTAACTGTGTTGTTAGTAAGTGATAAACTTTATGTTCCAACTGCGTTTTGGATTTCTGTGGCCAAGTTTCATAAATTAATTGTTTTTTCTTCATTCCTGGTTGTAGCAGCCCTGTGGTTTGGTGTATTATATGTCATGTTTTATAATTCAGTTGGTAAACTTTATGTAATATCAGTTTTTCTGAGTTATGGTGTAAAAGATAGTTTCTGAGTTGTGTCTGAAGTATATAATAATGGTGCTGAAATATTTTACATACAGACACTTGTTAGTAATTTAGTTTACATTTTTCAGATTCCTTTTTATCACCTCTGGTTATACAGAATATCCTACCAGCAGCTATGGACTTATAATGCTAAAGTATAAAGTTTTGATACTTGTGGTGGACAGAGACCATTGTGTGGCTTCATGCTAAACAACAAAAAATACAGAATACAGTTAACAACAGAAGATTATTACTAATGATTTGTCTTGAAAGGCACAAGTCTGAATAATTGTGGTATTTGAACTACAATTGACATTTGAAAGGCCTGCCTATAAATTAAACAAAATTGCCGTAGTTCATTTAAGTAAATGCATTGTGTTCAAGAAATGGAAACAAAGTATCAAAATTTATGAGTTGATAGCATTAATTCAGATATAAAATAATCTAAATATTTTTCTTCAAGAAAATATACATAAAAAATGCTTTTCACTATAAGGAATTTTGAGCAACCCCCCTATTTTTGTTATGTAAAAATATTTTGCTTATATAGTTGTAACACAGCTACTTGTGGTATTTTATATGAAGAGCCATGCAGTTGTTTAACCTATATTTTATGCAAAAGTGCTCCTAGATGCAATCTCATAGCACCTACTTTAAAAACATTCTCTGGATTCATGTTCCGGACACCTGTAACATATTAATTGTGCTTGGCACAATATGTATTGAATTTTGATCTCACAAATTAGAACCTAACCTTTTTAAGCAATTTCCTACAGCATGGAAATGCCGTATTGTATGTCATATAATATTTTGTTTAAACCACTGTGAACTTAATCACTCCCTCTTTCACTAAGTGTTAATTTGGGGTAGTTTATAGAATATTTAATACTTGGTATTCATATGCCTAGTAGTGGTTATTTCTGTAAATGGTTAATTTATTTACAGTATATATTTTGTTGACTGGATTTTTCAACTACATAATATTCATGTATTGTTTATGAGATTTATTTTGATACATATTTTTTTTTGTTTTCAGATTTTTATCAGATAACACTTGAACTGTTCACAGCACAACCCTATCAAGCTATAGGCTGTATCTACTAATGGGAATCAAACCCATTATTTTAGCATCATAAATAGAAAGATTTACTGCTGTCCCACAAATAGATGATAACATAGCATTGTTAAAAAAATGTTATTGCTGTTATGGATCAAACCAAACTAGCAATGATTTTGTTGATGTAATTTTTAATACATGTTAAACAGGCTAGTTACAAAGAGTAGGTAGTTTCAGTCATTATGCTGTCATGATATAACCAATTCTAGTAATTCATATTCATTGATAAATACTTAGAATAACTTGAATTAACTACAAATAAAAACCCTTTTTCTGTACATTTCATAAACGTTCATTAAATCAAGTGTATAGATGGCACTATGTATCCAGTCAAAGAATAGTTTTGCAAAATTTGTCATCCATGTTTTTAGTTTGTGTGTTTTTTTCACCACCTAACTTAAGAGTGAATAGATTTTAGTTGGAATAGTTTATAACAGAAAACAAAAAGTTGAAAACTATATTTGTTTATATATCTGAGTAGAAAATATAATGTGGCTAACAATAATCTTATGCTTGGAATTAATGTCTTTGTTTTATTATTGGTCTAAAAGAAATTATTTAATAATAATGTGGTTTATAATGGTCTTTAATAAATATCAGTACAATAATAAGCGTACCAGAGGTTATACCAGCAAATGAGTAGGAGAAATTACAGAGTAAGTTTTAGAAGTAGAACTATATAATGTACTGAAGTTGAGCAAAAACAGACCAATTTGATGCCAATGTAAATCTGTGTTAGAAACTCTAAGATAATTTTATAAAGTTTAGCTTAAAAAAAGGAGTTACTGTTTTAAACTTCCATTTTTACTTCAGTATTTTTAATACTGAATCTACTGTTTCATCTTTATATGAAATGAGCTTTAATTTATAAGCTAAGTAGTAAAAACATGAAAATCACTGTTTACTGAACTCATGACATACAGATGGTGCAAGTAGCTAGAAATACTATCATTCTGTACAAATCTGCTTTGTTATAGCATCAAGAGATACGGTATAAGTATAGACAAGCTTTTGAATAATATAATTTTTTTATTACTCCCTTGTAAAAAAATACACTAAACTTCCACCACAAAGTACAAAAAATACATTTCTTTCTGTATTAGTCAGTCATTGACTAGAGCTTCCAGTTCAATTGAATACTTGAGTATATGCTTTGGAAAAATTAAGAATTATTATGATCAATTCTGTAATACAGCATCCTGAAAGTAGAGTTATTTTTAATATAAAACATCATATTGTTAAAACAAAATTTACACTCTCTCAATGTCCATAATATAAACATCTTCCTGTAAAAGAAATACTAATAAAACATTTCTACCTGAAGAAAGGATATTACTATAATAGAATTTTTTTCCTAAGATTTCTCATATAATTTACAGGTTTATTGAGGTAAGAGTTCATCTGCTAACTGTTCTGAGGTTTAACCCTATGGGCACTAGTGGGAACAAAAATGTGTATGCCATGATCTTTTACAGAGTGCCATCCAACATGGCATTATGTATTTGATGTTAATTATCAACTATTCATTCATTTTACTTTAGACATTGCTGACTTTGTAGAAGAGAGTAAATACAAGATACAGATATGCCGAAAAATGTTTGATATACATTTCAGAGGTTAGAGTAATGCAAACCTTGTGATGGACAAGTTTTTTTCATGTGAACATCACCTAACCACTTTGATTTATCATCATTTATTCATAGACATATTTTGAACATAAATATTTGTACAAATATTCTTGTTTTGGCACTATGTATAGTGTTGTAACAATAGATAACAAACACTTTAAATTCAGACCAATCTATCATTTCCAAAAAGTAAGTTTTACATGTTTCAAAATTTCAACATCATCATCAGAAATGAAACTGTTAAATATAAATGTCATATTTATACCATTTTAAGTAAAATATATGATCTGTATACAAGTTTATCATTTTTGCATAATTTCTGAGAAAGTCCTGCCACATTCTTACATAGATGTTTGTTGGACATTCATCTCTGTTTAGTAATTTCTGATTCTTTCTATACTTTATCATTTCCAAGACTTATAAATATTATTAGCTTTAATATATTTTGTTTGAGCCAATAATACTATTTTTTCTCATAATATCTATTTTGATTTTGTACATGTTTCGTTGTGTCCAGATTTTAATTTTTTTTAATTTCTTACACATTTCAATAATCAAAATTTGAGATTATGTTTTGCCCATTCAATATGAATACTTCCACATTCATGTTTAATTTTTATAAATCTCAGCTTTATCTGTTAACTGCATATTATGTTATTAGTGTCTAAACATTTATAATATTTATCAGTTTAAATATACAGTAAACTATTTGTTATTTTTAAGCACTTTATACAAACTAATAGTTAAACCTAGAAGATACAGCAGAATTAAATATTCTTTTTAAATTTTATCATAACTAGGTTTTAAAAGTAATAGTTTGAACCATTATCACAACATTAACGAATTTCTTAACTGCTCTATCTAGAATATTAAATCTTCTTTTGACTGCTATACATTTCATTAATAACTCATTTTTAAGTCCTCTTATTTTAGATGTCTTCAAAATTCTCTCAGTATGTGTAAAATAGACATTTTTTGTGTTTTAGTATTGCATAATTCTTTGTGTGATGAAATAAGAATGGAAAAAAGTTCCTAAAAATAATGTTTCTAAATTGTCTTGTTCATTTATTTTTATCAATACATCTAGGAAGAGCAAGCTATTATTTTTGTCAGTTTCACAGAAGACTGTATGATCTATATATATCATGCAAACTTTGTTAATGCTTTATTACCATATCTTCACCCACGAATGTGTCAAGTGCAAATATGAGGTTTATATTTTGCACCATTTGTAGTTTTTGTTACAAAATTCACATAACAATGGTGAAAGTGATTTTTGTTTATAAAAATTATTATTAACCTGAAAATACATAAAACAACACACTCTCTACTAATATCTTAACAGTAATTTTTAGGATTCACACTGCTAAAAAGTGGAATTTGATATTCATTCTTAACTGGAGGTGGATTAAGGTGGGGGCTATTGGAGCTTAATTTCCAAGCCAAGGCTCATGAATGACCCATTATAAAAAAATAGACCCAACTTCACTTTTATTTATGAAAATGCTTTGTAAAAAATAATTCAATGAAGTCTTCTTATTTTTGAATAAGACAAAGTTTGTGTATGATGTAGATAAGCTTATCATGCAAGGTACAGTGCAAGCATTTGATTGATTTGCCTCCAAACAGTGCAACTAGGTATAGACCCCCTCTGACTAAGCACATATGATACAATTTGCAATACAAATGTGCTAGGTCTAAGTTAGGCTAAACCTGATAATGCTAACTGAATGATAGGCCTTGGCCAATTAATATCTCTTCATTCAACCTTTTCATGACACTGTCAGCCAGAATGTTTCAATACAGCTTGTACTGAAATACTATTTCTTATCACATAATAAACAGTAGGCCTAGAAAATAACTTGACCTAAGTTGCTGGACTAAATTGAAGATGACTACATCTTTTGATTATTTATCCTTGAAAGCTTTGGTTTTTGTTCAAGACAAATAGTTTAACCATTGATAACAAGGTGTTTAACAGTATTTTAAATTTTTAGGATATATTGTGTGACTTGTATTTTTTTAATAGAATATGGAAATTGCTATCCATAATTACTTGTAAGCCTATTTACATTAGCCTACTTATCAGCTGTAAATAATTCACTGACAACTTGAAAAGCATCGTTAATTGGAGGGTATAGAATATGAGTCATCATAGTATAAAATTTCGAACTCTTGAGTTAATTACTTAAAAAGAATATATAGTTATTTGCTATGAAACTAGTAGGTAGTTCATTCATACATACATCTTTCTCTCACACACACATATATAAGTATGATTACATGTGCATATACATGTTATTCATTAGGTGTTCAAATAATCTATTATACAGATGTAGGAACACAAGTAGTTGGGGAAAGCTAAAGTCAATGAAAGAAGAAACAAATTAGAGAAAAAACCAGCTAAAATTAGAAGACTATCTAATTTATGGGCTTCATTCTCTAGTATCAAGACCATAACCAACCAAAACAATGGAAACAACATTACAGATTCTAAATCTCTGGCAACTGATTACCGTTAACCTCGTCATATGAAATTGAGCACTTTTCCTCAGTCAGAAAGTGCAAAAATCATAACTGCCACCTAAGTTTGTGGAAATAATCATGCAGAGACTGCAACTCTTGATACTGATGATTCTCAACCTCGTTAAATTAAACTGAGCACCCACAAACAGGAAGAAATTGATTATTGCAATGGCAGTGAAGACACTGGGATATAGACACAAGTTTCTATTGAAACAAGAGGTTTTGTTTGTACTTTGGAAATTATCTCTTGCTTGTATATCAATGTACAGAATGATATCAGACTTCAAGATTGTCTTGAGCAGCCTTATGACAATGCTTCCAATGTGAGTGGAAAATATTTTGGTATGCAAGTCTTGATTAAAGAGAAGAGCCTCCTAGCTCACTACGTTCCCTGCTGTGCTTATTCATTCAGTTTAGTTAAACGTGTTATAGACTGCTGTATTGAAGTTTATTCTTTTACCTTTGTGCAGAAGCTTTAGCTGAAAAAAGCTTTTGCACAAAGGTAAAAAATAAACTTCAATACAGCAGTCCGTTTACTTGTGTAAGCACCTGCACAATGTACTTGAAAACCTTGGGTTCCTGAGAATAATGCTTCAAAAAGAACCAGGAAGACAGTAGTTTAACTAAAAACAGGTGACATAATTTGCTGGGCATACTATATGAGTACTAGTGTTGTCTAAATATGTGCAACTGTGCATTTGTTTGTTTGTGTGTATGTGTGTTATTGCAAAGGTCTTTGAGCTTATATGCCTGTAGTTTCTTTCTGAAATTAACCTATTCCTTTCTGTATCTTTAAAGTTAGTTTTTAACTCTTTGATATTATTCATTATATGTATTTGTCGGGTTATATTTTAGTTTTCATACGTATCATCATTTCTTAGCTCTTCCATACCTTTAACATTGTCATATTTATTAAGAACTAGAATTTATCCTCCTTAATCAGCTTTAGAAATAACACCATCTTTATTATCTCCTAATGATTTTCTAATTTTTATATCTATACCACAGGACCGGCCCCCAAACCTTTGGTTTTAATCCAAGTTGGATTTTGCCAACAAGGTACAATACAATAAATTGACTCTAACTAAAAAGTCATTACTTAAACATCAAAATTTTTTTAGTAATCCAGTAATATTTCTTCTGTGTTCTATATTCATAAAAAGTATACAACTGGAACCCAGTACAAAAGAACTATGGAATAACAATTAACAAAATCTTCACATTTCTCTACAAGTATTATTTAAAATCAAAACTTAGTTTGTTTGCAACTCTGAAACAAGTTAATGACCTAATTTACATAAAAAAAACATCTTCGGTTGTATATAACTTTCAGTTCTGAAAAAAGGGTCTAATTTTTACTTTTTTGAGGCAAACTTTATAGCTTTGCTTAAATTTAGCTCACTGGTAATTAGTTTTTTGTATTTTTATATCTTAGACATGACAAATTATCACAAGTCTGTTTATGCTAAATAGTATGCACGTGATCTTGTCACGAGTTATAAATTATATGTCTTTAGAAACAGTAAATTATCTAAAATATATAAAAACTTGAATGAATAAAAAACTTAGTGATAACACTGAAATCAAAATTACCTCTGTAAAAGAAACTTAATGGTATTAATACAGTTTTATGTAAATTATATTACATAATACCTAACATAAATGCACAATTTCTTAAATGGGGGAAAAAATTAAAAACATTGAAAGGGAATCTGATTAACTCAGAACACACCTAATGAAGAGGATTCTAAGTAATGAGATTTTTATTTTTGACATGCTATTTAAGAAAAAAGCATCACAGTTTATATTTTTAGCAAGATGTCTGCTTATACTCTCTTTCTCGGAATTGATGAAATGACTCTGGTGATGGTACAGTTTTGTAAGTCTTCTTCATAATGAGTGGTTTGTTCTTAGTGAATGGTTTGAATGTTGAAATCCCACTAGTGGTAACAACTTTTGACTCTACAACCTCGTCATCACTGTTACTACCACATGACTTGGATTCAAGAATGTGCCTTGGATATGCTGCCACTACAGTGTCAACTTTTGACTTTCCAGGTTTGCGAGGGACTTCAGGCGGAATTTTGCTAATCTCTGTTTCAGATGTTGTCTGACATCTTGAGATGGGAAATGTGCTAAGTTTGGCATGAAAATGTTTCTTTTGAAACATGGGAGAAGAAGTTGGTGTTAGTTCAGGGTTGATGCTTGCACTGCATTGGACTGTTGGAAAAGTCTGGGTCTGAGCATCATTTGAAAGAGGTTGAGTTGGAACTGAATCAATGCTTTTGAACATTGTACTTTTCTTCATTGTACACTGGTTTGACTTAGCAAAACAATCTGCTGTGGTCATCTCTAAGCCATCTGAACTTTCAGAGTTAGAATGAGAAAGAAGTACATGGTTGTCATTACTTATCTTGGATGTGGGGATGGAACTTGAATGGTTCACTGGAAGGTCCATCACTAAATCAGGGGTATCTTTGCATGATGAAGAAACAATTTTATCCTCACAAGTAACTTTCCTCCAAGAACCTTTTTCTTTCTCTAGTGTGTCTATGTTAGAAAAAACTGAGGCTAAGGCTTTGTTTAAGTCTCGTGCAAGTTCACCATTAGACTTTTCATCTTTTAAATCATAAGATGCCAAATCCTTTACTTCCAGTACATCTTCCATGACATCATGAACACTATCCAAATGAATAACTTTGTTATGTTCTAAATGACTAGTTAATGTACCAGGGCTAAGTCTGTGTTGTTGCTTAATTTCACTTTGAGACTGTGTTGACACACAATTATGCCATGAGCTAGTTGAGGCCTTTGTTACGCTCGTCTCTCTGGAAAAGACAAGAGCATCTGATGAAGAACTAATAGTTCTCTCTTCAGGGATCCTTTGTTCAACATTGGCTTTGGGACTTGCATTAAACACTGATACAGAATCACTGCTACTATGGCGTTTCTCACTTCCATCTTGGCTAAGTCGTTCTTTATCCTCGTCCCTAAAAGTAATAATTTGCACAGTTTTCACAGTTCACCACTATAGCTCAAATAAATGTATTAGCAATGTTAACAATACACGTGCATGAACTTAGATAAACCATAATCCTTGTTTAAGAAAATATCACACAATTTACTTAAACTACGCATGATCATAGTTTATCATCATCAAGGTATTTTAGAAGCTCAGTGATACATTTTTCCTTAACTGCTGTTAGCACTAGTTAAAGTGAATACTAATTTTACTGTCCACATTTTATCCTTGCATTATAAATTGAAACTCTATTATTAATGAATAATATTATACTAAAACAATTATATGCAGAAGAGGAATGTGTAAATATCAGTACTTTCCAACTGAAAAGGTGATTATTCAATCACTTACCCAATTTTTAATAAGATATACTTATCAGGAATCAGTCCTTCTTGCCCATTAAAACTTCCTTTCCACCAGTCATTGGAAACTTGAGCATACAGTAACAGTGTGTCCCCTTGCTTGAAGGACAATTCTCGATTGGAACGAGCTGTGAAACTGTGTTGTGCTACACCCTCAAGAACATCAGTCTCTAGAAGAAAGAAGGTACAGTTTCAAGACCTTTAATATTGGTAGGAAAATTAATACAGTTAATAAACATACTGAAACTTATCTATACAGTTAGATAAAAAAGGAGCACTTACTTCCAAAGACTGTTAGAGATATATCCTTCTCCTTGAAGACAACATCTGTAGTATGAAAATATACAAGATAAACTGAGTTTGTTTACAGATATTGTAACTTTCTTTGCATAAATATGGCACACAATAACAGTTAAAAGAATCAGTTTTGTTACTAAGTGCAGTTGCACAAAAGGTAATCTTTTTCTTATTATTTTGCTTAAAGATATTCTTATTTGAAGAACTCTACATTTACACTTAATGTAGTTTAATGTTAACTCTAAAAAACTGTCTTCAACTTACCATCTTCAACTGGAGTTGTATCGTCCTCATCCAACTGATCACCTCCTTGTTCAGGGGGTGAGTCTCCCATGTCACTGAATACAACAAAATGTCCTGTTAATATTAATTATTTAAACTGAAAGCTAATTTGCTGACAACTTTAACCAATAATATTCATACATTTTTATTCAGCTGGCAATGGCAACAGATTATTTTTAAGTTTTATTTACTGTAATTCAAGAACACTGACGTGCATAAACACACTTGTTATACAGGGTGGTCGCTAAAAAAGCGGAAAATTTGAGGGTCAGATGAGATCATGAATAAAATGTGTGCTTACTCATTTCTATTTTGATTTCTTTACATCATGCATAAAATGCATGATTTTAATAATTTTGAGCATCTATGAGTGTAATATAACATATGCCTTTAAAAAACTTTGTGAAAGTTATTCTTTGTAAAAATAAATAGCTGTTTGACAAATTTTCCGCTTTTCTAGCAACCACCCTGTATATTATACCCTCACCGAATATGAGAAAGAAATGAAACTGCAACTTATTAAGCCAAGACTCAATGCTTATAATTTCTTAACTGGAAAATTATGATCCCCCAAACAGTAATAGATAAAATAAATAATTAAAAAAATGAGACTAATTCAGTTATACTATTCTTTACTTTGTTGCATGTCAATCAAATTTAGGTTTTTTGCTCAAAAGAAGAATTCATAACTATTCCAAAAAATACTGGAAAGTTATCTCAAATGATATTATTAACTCTTCTTAAATGCAAGTAATTTGGTGTTTAGCAAACACTAATTAATGTTATTATTTGTCCTAATTTGGTGTGTTTAACTTATTATCACACAGGCTGGAGTAATTAATTTGCATTCCAGCACATAAAAACAAATTCACTGGTTCACTACAGTTTAAGCATGTGTATTGCAAGCTGTTATCACAATTCCATATTAAAATATGTATACTATAAGAGAAGTAGTAATATACCATGATACAGTGTAATGACAGAATCTTGCTAAAAATAAAAAACTTGAATTTACTTTTCATCTGGAACATTGGTACTGATGTACTTTTCATAGATGATCCCTCCATCATTTGGAAAGATCTCTTCCTGATAGATAATGATATTCTTAACGAGTTCATTTATGATACTCTGATACTGAACTTGATCCTTGTCTTCCGGAATAGGCAAAAGTGAGGGACCAAAGCAGATGGCTAGATTGTAGGGATCCATCATATTTTCATCACTGAACTCTGAGAGGCTGCATTAAATTTAAAAGTAAGATACTAGAAGAAAATAACTTGTAAATCTCAAATGTAAATAAAATCTAGATAATGTTTGCATCGAGATAAAAAATAATTTTCTTTCAATACAGAAATTGTTGATTTGGGCAACAAAAAAAAAGAAAAGAAAAACTATTTATTCTGAGTTAGTCAGTCACATTTCAGGAAGTTTCACCTTTTTTCTAAAGCTTTGTAGAAGAGCAACAAGGAGTTTCTTGTATAGATAATTCCAATAGTATACACATAAATCACAATTAAACAATGTTTATATGGTCATAAATAATATTCAGATTCATTTTATTCTCCCATATATATGATAACCTAAACTCATATTTTTATTGAATGCAATTTTTCTTGTGTTCGTAATAAGGTATCTTACTTATCACCAAATATTTCAAAAAAAATTTTGTACTGTAATAGTTCCTCACTAAAGTATCATTAACTATTCAAGGAACATTTTAAATATTCATGCACTTAGGTGATTTATCTCCAAATAAAATTGAGGAAAAGGAAACTTACTGGTTTATAAATGCGAAAAGGTAACGCAGTACAATAAAAACTGATCGAGGGAGGGTAGAAACAACATCTTGAACTCTTTTGATGAATTCTTGTTTTGATTCCACTTCTAAATGATAACAAACAAAACTAGTATGGTTACAAAAAAACAATTACTGTAACTGTGTAAATGAATATTTATTTCAATCTGATACAAAGTATTAGAAATCAGTAATAAATATCCTTACTGTTAAACTTTTAATTTTTAGTACTAATTTTCCTTAAAACACTTACGGCTTATTTCCACAAACTGTTCAAAGAAGAAAATGGGAAACAAAGGTTCCCGCAGTTCCCGTAGATAAAGCTTCAGGAGCCCTGCCACAGAGTTGATGTCACTGGCATCAGAGATATCTGCTAGTGGATTCTCCCCTAGAATTTGAACCCTTTACTTAGTTTTTTAGTATGTTTCAATAATTTATGAATTAAAAGGTATTACTTTTAAAGCCATTTTACATAATAAAATGTGAATAATGCAAGTTCGTTTGATTAGTTGAATCGTATTTGCAGGTATGATTAGAAACATCACATTGACTTCCTACTTATGTGCTACAGAAGAATATACATACACATACAGAACTAAAGATCTAGTTCTATGGCCATATATAATATTCATATTTATTTTATCCTTCCAAATACATGATAACTTGAACTCATATTTTTATTGAGCTCAATATGTCTACAGAAGATTATACTCAACAATGAAGAATGTATTTCCAATGATATTATCAAGGGTGATATAGATAAGGGCAATATAAATGTGAAATATTGAGCTTGAGCACCTACATCTCACTCTCCTAATTTTTATATATTTTGATTATTTTATTATTAGTAGTATTTAATTTTAATTATTATTTATTTTTATGAATTTCTTCATGTGAGATTGGCAAACAAAGGTTAAAACTGATAGATGGTGTATCTGCATCACAATGTGGGTCATCATACTTCCACAGCCACCTCTATAATCTAGGGTACATTTTATATCCCATATTATAGCCTGCACCCTGGATATCCTTTTAATTTTGTTTGTGTCTGTTTCTGTTCATTATATATACACACACACAGACAAAAGTATTTGAGATGTGATGAATTTGAAGTACATCTCTTGAGATAATCTAAGAAGGTTGAAACGTTGCTGTGTACTTTATTTTATTACAGTTTTAATACCCATACCAGCTGTCATTAGAATAGATAAAAAATTACAATACCTAAAGTTTGACAAAGCTCACTTTTATATGATAACGTAATGATCAAGAATAAATATGTATCTGTCTAAAACTTAATACCTGCCTAAAAACAACAAAAATTCAATTTCATGTGATAACATAACCAAGAAAACATATGCATGTATTTGAAAATCAAAAATACACATTTGAAGTTTAAAAATTAAAAAAAATGTCACATCTTTGCACTACCAAGAACTATTACCTCATTTCATAACTGCTATAGGATTCTCTGTGCATACCTTAAGTTGAAATCGTGTATTGTGTCAGTATATGACTTAACTGTTATAATGCTGTAAACCTTAATCAACAGGATAGCAACACAACTTCCATGTGCAGTAATCTAGCAGATGATTACAGGTTTATTCTTTCCTTGGCATTGCTTGGGTTCAGAGATGTTTTTAACTGTGCTTTTTGAGAGTCTAGTCACTTTGATTTACTGCTTTTATTTATTTAGTGCCATGTTACTTTTTTACTCATTGCACTTTTGTTCCTTCCATCTCATACAAACTTTATTTTCTTTAGCCACCACAATTTTTCTTTGTGCTACCTAAGCATAGTAATCTTGTGAGACTAACCTTCTTCCTGTTTCTTGTCTTCACTTCTACTCACCTTTCACACTCTCACCTAATACGCTATTAAGACACTTGGTGGTCAGTCTTCTTTGGAACTGATTCTTGGCTCTTTAACCTTTAATGGCTGTCTTCTTTCCTCTAATATACTTATAGTCTTCCTTTAGTTGTAACCCCAAGGTTGTGCAAGTTTTTCTTACTTTATTTTTTCTTTCTCCTCATCTTTTCACCTATCTTTTGCATCTTTGACACCCTCTTATGAGTTCTCTTGCTTCTTGCAGAGTAAACTTAACAACCTTTGTTACCTGTGATGACAGAAAAACCCACTTAGAGTAAAAACTATTAACCTAAAGATGACCTAAGGAGGTTGAAATGTTGTTCTGTACTTTATTTTCATTAAACTTTTAAAACCCACATCAGTTGTCTTGAGAGTACAATCTTTGTTGTATCTTCATGTCTTGAAGGTCATGATGTTGGTCTCTTCACTCTTTCTATATCTAGAGTTCCCTTGTTTTTGGAGTCTCTGACTTCTCTTTACACATGCATCCTCTTTAATGGGCTCTGGAGGATCTGTAGAACATGTTCTTTAATCTATTTTCTGTTTTCATGCCTTTCAATTCCTCTTTCATTCTTTCTATTTCTGTTGTAGTTGCTCAATCTCACAAATTGAACTAAATTATTTTCCCACTTCCATGAGCCTAACTTGAATCTTTGCAACAATGCTTTCTTTTCTAATTGGGAATGTGAAGCAGTTCTCAGCACTTTCATAATCTCTGAGGTTTAGACTGGTGGAGGAGTGTCTGCTTATTAACAATCTGGAGATGTCTGCAGCTTTTCAAGCTTGCTACAATCTTCAGTTGCATTTGTGATTATTCTTATAATTATTCATTCTATAGCTATTTATTACATCACCCACCACGAAGTCACCTGCTTTCTGGACCTATGCTCTCCCTGATATTTTTTTCATATGTCTGTTTCAATGATTGTTAGTTACTAAGCAGTGTTTACCATACTTTTTGTCTCTTGTCTAGTACTATTCCATAATGTTTGGCTCGTTTCTTCTTGCAAATTTTTTGTGGTCATATTTATTTATACATTTATGCTTTGCCTCCTCTTGTCCTCTATATCATAAGGAACTGTTGCCTGATTATTATTTTTTTTCAAAGTTTTGGACTGCTCAGAATGGTGATCAGTTATTTTTCTCTCATCTCGCTCCCTTCAATTTCTTCATTATCTGGTTATTCTATTCCACATCATCTTTAATGTCCAGTTAAGACTACCCCCTTTCATGGATGTAGCCATTGCCTGTTTCTTCTATGCCTCATTTCCTCCTCTAGAAACTTATCCACTTCACTTTCACCAGCTGGTTTGTGAACTCATCTATCTTGTACATTCCTTTTTTGAGTGAGTGTGACTTACTGTTTTTTTTCTGTCACCTCTCCTCAGATTAGGCACATCAGAGCCTCTTGTTTCCTTTGGTGGAGATCTTGCAGGATGTTGTATGCTTACACATTGATTTCCCACTGCATATTTCACTGGACAGTTTTTCACCTTCTTTCAGTTTATCCATAAGTTCCAGGGTGGTGCCTGTTTGCCTGTTGTTTTTTTTTATTTTCCAGCTCTTTCACTGATTTAGTTTGATCTCCATATCTTTCACATATTTTATGGTACATTTTTTTCTTGCACATTCAACAAGAAAGAAAAACAAAAAAGGAAGCAACACACCCAAACAGGAACAAAAACAAACTTATTATGTGGAACAAATACTACATTTATATTTAGTGTCATTGGATCCTGCTGAGTAACTGAAGTTGCCTCCAAAATTGATATCAAGTGGACAAATATGAAGAGTGTTAAACCAATCCATACTTACTCAGTGTCACCAATGAGATGGGATTTTCTGCAAAACTAGTTCATTGGTGTATGTGCCTCCTGTTGGGACAGTGGCAAGTCTTTGGATTTACAATGCTACAGTCATTACTGAGCATGGAGGTTGTATCACCATCCTATTGTTGGAGTGCTGCACTATTATGATGACTATGTTATGGGCATGCACAATATACATAAACACATGAAGAGACTGAGAGTTTATCCAATGTTTGTAGCATGCATAGAAATTCTGTGGCATTTGCATGCAATCTCTTATTGGTGAAGAGATATGAATCTATCTGAAATAAATTTTCAGATAAAGAAAATGTTATCACTTGAACTTCACATAATAATGTAATAACCAAAAACAAATACATATATTAGAACATTTGGAAATGGTTTGAAGGAATGCTAAAGAAAATTTCAGTAAATACTTGACAGAAACAAATTTACAATGTTTCAACAAATTTTTCTCACCATAAGTTATTTATTTGACAATGAATAAAATCTTTCAGAAGTTTGACAAAAAAAAAATTTTGACACCATAGAAAAACACAAATATGCATGCATTTGGAACTTAATATTTTTTCACTGAATTAAAAAAAATCAAATTCACAGAATAATATAATAACTATAAACAACTTCAACTTTATATGATAAAATGATTATGCAAACAAACATATATTATGTATTTGGAACCTAACATCAAATTACTGAAGTATGACAAAAATCAACATCATATGATAATCTAATAACAAAGAACAAATACATATGTATTTCAAATTTTACAATACCTCTTTGAAGTTTTTTTTTAAATTTAATCATGGTGTAATAACCACAAGCATATGAATTTGAAATTTAAAAATACATGTCTTAAGTTTGAGAAAAATCTACTTTATATGATGATAATGTAATGTCTATAAATAAATATTTACATATATATAGTCAAAATTTAACAAACATTCAATATGATATGTTGATATAATAACTAAGAACAAGTATGCATGCATATTTCAAACTTTAAAATGAATGCCTCAAAACTCAACTTTATATGATAACATAAGAGCATAAAAGAAATGTATGTATCTCTATCAAAAATGTACACAGACAATCTGCATTTGTTGCTACTCGTTCCCAGAAAAAATAAACAGTGTGATAAATGCATTATCTGAGGAATCTGAAAGTTGTGTGAGAGCTGGTACAGATAATACAGAGTGGTTTGAAGTTAGACAGGCTACTATTCTGTCAATTCTCTTGTTAAACATTGTTATGTATTATGTTATTAGGAAAGATGCTTATACAAATCGTAGTACTGAACAGTTAAATAGTTTTTGTTTTTTTAATGATTTAGAATATGTTTATGATATACATATGTTGTGTTATGACACACAAGCAATGACACATGAAGGTTAGGTTAGTTTAGCTGTTAATAATGGTAAGGTCAATTGGAAAGTACAGAGGAACACAGATAATTAGAAAAACAAAGCAAAAGAAATATACAAGATAAAAACCTGGACATAGTAAATTTTGAGGAAAGGGCATAAAACTAAATGCAGTGGAAAGCTTTTAGAGTTACCTTATGAGCCACTTGAGGTCTCTAAGGGAATGATGACAATGACTGAAACTTAACAATGCATGTCTAAAGACTCACAGACATCAACATTGTATGATAATGTAATAATTCCCTCATGTATTGTTTTCCAAATTCAGTGCAAATGTTTTTTGCTCAGTATGAGCATTGAGGCTTTCATCTAAACTCGTATCTTTCCATGTGATATTACTGCAATGGTGCATGTAATAGCCCTCTACCGACAGAGGTGTGACACTGCCTCCAAGTACAGCTGTCTTCCCCTATACTGAGTGTTCAATTAATACTTTGAGATTAAACAATAAAATAAGATGCATCAGAAGTGTGAAAAGAGGTATGTATCAGAAATACATTTTAATTACGATAAAATGTATACTTTTGATACACCACATGACCTCATTTCAACCTCAGAGAACAGGCAGAAAATACAAGCACAGTTGAGAACCCACACCAGACTATTGGAAGTTCTAGATGTGTAGTGTCACTAGCATGCATCAGACTGTATATGGTGAGTCAAATGCAGTCCAAGACCTGGAATTTGGCTTCTAATTATGGTACGAGGTGAGTAAATATTATCTTTGCCTCAAATTCAGTGAGACAGAATGAAAATGTTATACCTGAACTGCAACTGAAAGAGGACTTATGTTGTCTCATCTTGCACCAATCAACACCAGACCATCTAATAACTTGACATCTGGAAAGCAACAGGATGGGGGAAAGCTGGCCAAAGGGATGAACTGTACAACATGGACAGAATACTGCCACTCTACCCTTTATTGAGTGGAATTTGTCACTCTAAAAAGGAAACTTTCATGTTCTACTAACCTATACATTGGGACTAGTAAACAGCAAGAACTCCCATAGTCCACTAGAAGAACAAAATGAGATGAAGGCACACTGGAAATTCCAGAAGAGTGCATTATCATAAGATAGTGTAATAGGGGCTATAAAAATCATAATTTTAAAAGGGCAGCACTAGATCTTACTTCTATGCATGGAGGACAGGCAGGGATCCCCTGCCTGCCTTACTGATGGTAGTGAATGAGTGGGTATGGTCTGGACAGGAAATTGTGGAATACCTCATCTCATGTGTGAGTGCTATAGCAAGTCTTGGTAGCTCTACATTGTGTAGATTTTGAACAAGTGTACCTGGCAGGCACCATTTGCCATTGACTGGATACTATAAGGTGTAAGAAAACCCTACAAAAGGAAGATAAAAAGAAAGGAGAACGTGCCCATTTAGAGATGGTTAAAGGAGTATATATAAAAAAAAAGGTCAAATGATGAGGGAGATAGTGTGCAATAAAGGTGTGAAGGGTTGTCCACATACCAGCCTGAACAGTCTTCTCCAATAGGCAAAGAAAGTGAGCAGCCAAAGAATTTATAAGATACCAAATTTGATATAAAGACACCTGGAAGTACCAACGTGTGTCCCCATCCAAAAATTATGCTAAATAGGTGAGCTGATGAAGCTGTCCAGTGAGGGTAATGGTAGAAAAATCACAAGTAAAAGAAAAATGTCAAGAAGTAAAGAGATGAGATTGGGAACCATAAAAGGGAGAAGTGTGAGCCATATAATAATATATCATAATGACAGAACAGAGGAAGCAAACAAGATCCTAGGGAGAATAAAGATGAGAAATATAAGGGATAAATATAGGTATGAACATATTGTCAGTTTCATTTGCTATATGGTGTATGGAACAGGGAGTCAGAGGTTCAAAAGGGAGGGTAAGGGCATGAAGAACAATATTAAGGTCTCAGTCAGAGAGGCAAGAAAAATGGAGAGGATAAAGGTGGTAAAAAGAATGAAAGTACACGGTAAGGGTTGCAGAGGGAAAAGTCTGACAGTAACAAAGAAATCACAAAACAGTAGATATAACTGTTTGGTGACCAATAATAGTTACCATAAATTATCTCAAATTAAAGAGCCATGTTAAAAATTCAGAGATGGGAAACAAAAAAGACACAGTGACTAATTGTGAAAAGTACAGTACACCATCATATACTAATATACAAGGAGTGAGAATGGATAAATGGAACAGTTAAAAAAAATATGTGTAAAGAGTCTAGAACATCATACAAGGGACTAGGTAAATCCCATGCTCAAAGTGAGAATGACAATGGAGCTGGACGGAAGAAAAGAGCAAATAGGAGAGAGTGAAAAAGAGAGGACTATAGAATACTCAACAGAGGAAATTAAAGCTTTACAAGAAGAACCAGATATGCAGTATCCCAAACTAAAGGAAGAACATGAGGGAGAAAATTGAAAGGGTGATTAAGCAAAAGAAAAGAGGTTGGACCAGTTCTGACTAAATTCATCTAACACCAAAACCAATAGTCACAAAACAGACAGTAGGGACTTGTAAACAGTAGAGACATCAATGAAAGGGATGCTTAGATGAGGATGAAGCTACTGAAAACAACCCAAGGACTGAGGGATCACTCCATAGGGTGTATCTTGATGGATCTCAGTATAACCTATGACAACATTTATAACACCATAAACATGACAAGCCATTAGTCAGACTGGCAGAAAGTTGAACCATAAGAGAAGATCAATAATATGGAAATAGTTAAGAGAGAATGAGAATGAGTGCTCACTAGCAACTGATATGGGATACCATTGCTGAGTTTTCCATACTGAGAATCAAAATTTTCAATTTTAACTTAGAAGTTAATTGAATTGAATTTCAATAGATATCAGATTTATGATATTTGCCAACAAGATTGATACAGTTTTCTTTCTTAACATATTTTAATATACAAGAAAAATAGAATTTATAATAATGGTTATTACAATTAGTTATTTATAATAAAAAGTTTAACAAACTTACAAACAGTAGTCAGTCTTCTATTTGGTCTGAAACTTAAAATTTCATCAATGGTCCAGGTCTATGAGGTGCAAATTACTTTTATGTTGATTCACAGATAAAATTTACTTGACAGGAATGCTAGTTAACTCTATTCTTGTTTGGCCCAGGGGAAAATAGATATCTATTGTCCTCATAGAAATACTAACATCTGAAGTTGAGCAGTTCATAATGTTCAAAACGTATAAATGTTACTAATCAAATTCTGTAGTTTTCAGATTAATAAATGTTAATCACAGTTATAACTTCTAAGGCTTATACTATATTGACTGTAGCTGACAAACAGTATGTAACTGTCTTTTGATGTCTTGCTTTTATATACCAGTCATGTGAGATTCTTGAATGTTCGACAGTGATTGAGGACAAGCTAATATTTTCATAAACCACATATTGTTGATTCTTGCTCTCAATAATCTCTACAAATTTAGAGAACAGGTAAGACTTGCAAAATACACATCCAACAACATACATCACATGCATAAAAAAAAAGTATTAAAACAAACAAAGGTATTATAATAAATGTATAACAGTAAACTGTTGCAATCACTACCAAATAGTTTCATACAACTGATAGGTAATGAACCATCAAGAGTTCAAAAAATATATAAGAATGATGGCCTAAACTCACCAAGGAGTTGACACAAATCCTCCATCTTATCAGAGAAGCATCTGTAAAAACACAGAGAATTTGACGAGAAGAAGGAAGAGAAACACTTTCTGTAGGATTGGTTTTGTTAAGCCATCAGGTGAAATCAATGTTCAGGGAATGTGAATTACTGAGGACAAGAGATCCTGAGTTCTCCATTAATCATGCAAATAATGAAACAAGCATCTGCTAAAAATATCTCAGATGAATAGTGTATTGCCTCAGAAAGATGATGAATGGAGGAAAGATAACACAAAAAACTATTCCCTGTAAGATGAAGGTGAGAAAATTGATTACGAGAAAGTTGAACAGAAAGCAAAGGATTTGAATCCAAAGCTTAAAAGAAGAGACTCAAGAGGAAGGGACATCAGTCCACCAGTAAGCCAAACTATGTGTCAACCAGAAGAGACAGGCCAACCAGCATGAAGTTGATATAAAAAATGTTCAGCATGGACCTGAATATTTGAAGAGGTTTTGTTTGTTTGTTTTGGAATTTCGCACAAAGCTACTCGAGGGCTATCTGTGCTATTTGAAGAGGATGAAAAGAACAGAATGGGTTGAATGAAAAAAAGGGAAAGGGAAAAATCATAAGATAAAGGGCGTAAAGAGAGTGGGTAACATAACCGAGAAACCATGTCAAAGAAGGAAGATGAAGGCCAAAAAAAATCCATACTGGCACTAGCAAAAGTAAGTGGTTGGAAAAAACTATCAAAATCCTCATCACCATTAAAATATTCACAAGATGATGTATATCTACAGCAAGTTCAGAAGACTATTTTCTGTCATACAATGGCTGTCACTTCCCTGACAATTTAAAGAGGAATCCAACATCACTGTAGTTGTTTGCCGAGCATGGTCATCTTTTACTCTCATGCCCAACAATGCAGAGGTTACAGTGATTTGAGAACTCATTGTATAGAAAAATAACAAGGCTCACAAAAACTGCAAGTGCAGGACTAGTTTGAAATATGAATTTCAAAATTAAGATTTCTACAAAACCAGTTTTGATTTGTAGATAGTTTGAACATGAGAGTGCCAAACAGAGATGTGTTGATTGGACAATCAGTTAGAGAGAGTCAGCTATATAAAGAGAGTGTGTTGCATTTCTCTTGGTGGAGGGTTGTCACTTGCTAACTTGCATGCAACAACACAGCAATATCGTGTGAAAACATGCAAGTTTAGGTGGGGGGCTCAAGAGTAGTTGCAAAGAAAAGTTTGCATATAGAGGACAGCACTGATTTGGAAAAGCTAGATATGATCAGAGGTTACTTATCATATTGGAATTAACAACACCTTTCTAAAATATGACAAATTTTAACTTCATAGGTAAATGTAATAGCTAAGGATGTTTTTATTTGAAATTTAACTACACCTGTTTCAAATTCTGACAAAACTCAACTTCATTTTATAATGTAACAGCTAAAATCAAATATGTATCAATATGTAACTTAATAACACCTGTCTAAAGTTTAAAAGAAAAGTTACCTCATGTAAGAATTAGTTATTTGAAATTTAATGATACCTATCTGAAGTTTGGCAAAACCCAATTTCATATGATAATGTAACAAATTAGAACAAATGTAGGTTTAGTTGAAACTTATAAATAGTTATCTGAACATAGAAAAACTCAATGTGATAATGTAATAACCAAAAATAAGTACATATATACTTGAAACACTTAACAACATTTGTGTGCAATTTGATAAGAATCAACTTCATATGATAACATTATACCCAATGGCAAACATGTATGTTTTTAAGTTTATTTCAAATTTTAAAATGATTGTATGAAATACGTGTTCCATATAACTTACTAAAACACTAGAAGAAGCAGTATAATTAAAGTTAGTCATACCTCTTTCAAAAGCATCTTTGAAACTGTTAATTTCCACTTGTGATCCAGAAACTCTGAAGATACCTTGGTGTTGAAGGCCTTATGGGTACATATTGAACACAAATAATGCATAGTGCATATCATATTACTACACAATAATATGGGTAAATGAACAGCATACACACATTTAATAATAACTATTCTGAGTATGCATAAATTATTATAAAAAGAAGATTACATTTGTCAAAATATGGAAGTTGTTTGTGTAATTTGGGTTTGTATGTATGATATGAAAAAAAATCCTTGTGAGAGTTATGTATCATAAAAAAACAAGTAAATCTCTTTATTTGATAAAAAATGTGTTATATTAACTGTTAATAAGAGATATTTATGTAAATTATTTATAACAAATCTAAAAAATAACATGTGACACCTCTTTTTTGTTGTTTAAATATGAAATGCAAGGCTATAAGAGAAGTACTGTTAACTTACCATACAAGTTGATAATTCGTATGCAACTCTCCATGATCATTGGAATCTCTTGATTGGTTATCTGTTGGTTAAGTGCAGACAATTATTAGATCTGATTTTTTTTTCTCACAATAAAATATGCATTTCTACAGTTTTAGAAGATGTCCATCATGGATGAAGATAAGAGTTCTGCAATTTTCTGTACACAATTATTGAAACACTTATAGTGACATGAAGCTAGTGTAATGATAACATACATTTGTAACTGGTTTGATTTGAAACTAATAACTGTGTTTAATAAACATCTCTTACATCTAAATACTCCTCCAGACTACCACCAAACAGTTTAGGTTGACCAGCAAGAGGTGTTTGACCAATTCGTTTTTTTCTGGCCCGATGAGGGACTGTGTGTGAGGTATGACTGGATGAACTCCCTACAGTCAAGGCTTTTCTCATCAACTCAGCTTTGGATTGTAGCCGTCCTATCAGATTGTTCACGAGTATATATTCTTTAAACTTCTAAAATGTGGAAAAAATCAGAATATTGTAGATTTCACGTAATATTTTGAGAATAAATATATCTATATGATTAAAATAATAGTGTGTACATGTAAGAGAGATGGGTGTAGTCAATACAATGAACTGCACAGGGAAAGGTATTTGGGGAATGAATCTGTAATTTCTTAGAAACTCATCTTAAACAGCAGTATATATTAAGGTTTTGTGTGTGAATTATTTCAACTGTTTATAAATACTTAGAGTAATGGTATAGTTACCCTGTTGAGTTTTAATGCTTGCCCTGACACCTAGGTTTTGAAAGTGTCACTAGATCTGGCATCTCTTATTAAATAAGTTGAACTGTTTATTATGTTTGATCAAACCAATTGTCTCAAAATGTCTTTGGTAAAAAGAAAAGAGACTGTTTTGTAATTAGGAAATACTGACATTCTTAATTTTGAATGTGTGTGTGTGTAGTGTTTTGGTATGTTATTTCATCTATGGAAGAAACAATGTTAGCATTCTTCTTTAACTTTTTACATGAAAAGTAAAAATAACATAAAAGTATTTGTCTTTTTAGACATTTTTATCAATGTAAAAGAAACTCAGATTAAAAGTATAAGCATTGTAATGTATAGCATTCACAGAAATAGCTTTAATTCACCTACTTCAGAGATAACTATGAAAGACATACCACAGAAACTCTTAAGTATATTTGTTAGCTAAATGTGAAGATAATTTATACGTTTTCTTCCTTTCCTTTGGTAAAAACTAGGGAAACTACTTGTGCTTTATGTACTAAACATTTTTGGTTGTGGTATTTTGTGCTTGAGTACACAAAGTTTATTGTGTATTTCAAGAAATTAAATTGGTTAAGTGGCCTGCCTAAATAGCTCACATATGAGGTCTGGTACATATAATTCTAAGTGAATTTGATAGCTATGCAAGGCATCTCAGTGACTGCACAGTTAAACCTAAGTGAATTAAACTTATCCCACCAAACACCTCCAGTACAACAATTAGGGTTTAATTCGAACAAATACATCTAAAGACTGAAGTGGAATGTAAAAGTCTCAAACAAGCAGCTTTTAAAATTAGCCACAGGACTATACTACTTACATTTAAATAGAAATCTTCAGTTTCCTGTCGATCAGCTCTAAGTTTCAGAGCCAGTGTTTCTGGTTGTTTGAAACCATTCTTGTTGCAGCTGTCTTCCTCAAACAGTGAAGAACAATTATAATCATTAGCAGTGATCATTTCTAATAATGAATGCTCAGCTGTTTCCATGGTTTTCCAAATCTAATTAAAAAAAACAACAACATAACTTTAGTTAAGAACTTATCATTGACTAAGAAAAGGAACAATTTATTTAAACTGTTTTCCAGTAATTCAAAATAATTTATTTTTTGTTTATACGAAAAATCTGAAAAATCAACAAAAATCATAAACATGGTATTTGATAATCTGTGATGACAAGAAAGCCCACTTGTAGAGAAAAAATATATGCAAAAATGGCTGGTATGGGTTGAAAAAATTTTTTATGTAGAGGAGCAAACAACATGTCGACCTCCTCCTGTCATCATCAGGTTCACAAAGAAAGAAAGGGTAACTAACTGATAGCTGACCACATCAGTGATGTCGAGAAACCCACTTGTTGAGAATTTTATATGCAAATACGGCTCGTTTGGGTTCAGACGATGACCGAAGAAGGTCGAAACGTTGTTCGCTCTTCTATTTAAAATATTTTCTGAACTCAAACGAGCCGTTTTTGCATATAAAAAAAGCTGACCACATGTTTAAAGGGGGTTGTGTAAATAAGTATAGAAATGTAGGGAGTGTGCTTAGATTTAGATTATAGTTATTAATAAAGGTATAAAGGTGTTCCTTCGTAATGGTTTATTTTGGGCTTGAGTTGTTGTATAAGTAAGACTTCTTTAATTTTGAGTATGGGTTTTCTAGTCATCACAGATGATAATTTCATCACGGCGACTGTATGAGAAGTGTAAGTCTTTGTGTTTTCTTTATGTATTTGTACTTATCTATGTAACCATTATATCTGAACTAACATACCTTATATCACTATTAACAGTACATGCTCATACAAGCATATGAATAAAGAAACTAAGAAACTTAAACCAAAGAATTTTCAATAGAAGAAATGACATCTATTTCATTAAACAATGTAAAAAGGAACAACTAATGCCTAACACTGTAAAGGTAAAACTATCAAAAAATTTTAATCACTGCACGAACATTATCGAAAATTTACAGAAAAAAACTACTTAAAGCCATGTTGAACACGAAATACAAAGAACGACATGACTTACAGCAACAAAAAATGAACCTAGACCATCAACTGGCATGATGCATTAAACCAGAGATTTAAGAACTTATACAATGAAACATAAACCAAATCAACACTAGAAATGACAGGGAGAGAAAGATTTGCCACAACAAGAAACTAGATAAACTAAGATGCAAACAACAGAAAAGACACCAACACGACAAACTTTTGACTAACCTCATAATTAACAGATCCGACCGACAATTAAACACAGACGAGATACATCTACTTAACAAGGATTCAACTTTGCAATACCACCTAGGTACATTCCAACCTTAGAAATTAAAAAATGTTTAGAAGACCTAACTAGGAGACTTGTGATACTTTCCACAGAAAACAATGGAAAACAACCAACAGAAAGAAGACAACTTAGACAATTTTATTGACACCCAACAGCCAAACTTCCAAAAAAAAATTAATATTTTCCAGAAACACCTAAAAACAACATCTTAAACGATTTTCTCACAAAACCATCAATATAATTTCACAAAACAGAAAGCTAATACCTTATAAAAAAGAGACATTAATTCCATTAAAAACCTAAAACAAGACAAAACATTAAAATTCTAAAAGCAGATAAAGGAAACTCTATAGTCATAATGAACATGAATAAATACATAAAAAAAATGAAATCAAATTTAAATCAATACACACAAATCCAACAAATACACACGAAACACAACTAAACAAAATACCATTAAAAATAAAAAAAGCCAACACAATTTCAAAAACATTATATTCCTACCTATGCTAGACCAACTTACGCACACCACAAATATGTGGCATGCCCAAATCTCATAAACCAGGTTGTCCATTATGACACCAAAACAGAGGACATGTTTGGTGTAAACAAAATACATCATTCCAGGAAAAGAACCTCATACCAACTGTGAAGCATGGAGGTGTCATTGTTTGGGGCTGCTTTGCTGCAGCAGGGCTTAGACAGCTCACAATCACAGAATCCACCATGAATTCTACTGTGTATCAGAGGGTGCTTGAGGATCATGTGAGACCACTGTAGGAAAATTAAAGCTGAAGCAAAACTGGACCCTGCAACACGACAATGACCCAAAATATACCAGTAAATCCACCAAGGACTGATTGAAAACTAAGAAATGGAGAGTCCTGGAATGGCTGAGTCAAAGCCCAGATCTTAATCCCACTAAGATGCTGTGGGGTGACTTGAACCAGGCTGTACATGCAAGAAATGCCTCAAACATCTCACAGCTGAAAGAATTCTGCATTGAGAAGTGGGGCGAACTTTCTTCAGACTAATGTCAGAGACTGGTAGATGGCTGCAAGAAGCGTCTCACTGCAATTATTTCAGCCAAAGGGGGTTGCACAAGCTATTCGGGGGTAGGGTGTCCTAATTTTTTCCTCAGAATATGGTTTTTTGTAGAATTACATTTACAGAAGATCTTGAAAAGTCTTTTCTTCAGTTCTAATTGTTTAGTTATATTCCTATAATATCTCAGTATTGTTAAAATTGAGATTAAATATCTATATATCCAAAAATGTTACAAAAATACACGTTTTCCTGGGGTGTCCTAATTTGTTCACATGACTGTACTTAAAACAGGATCCAAATATTTACTTTTAACCATTGTGAAAGTGTTACAATAAATATAAAATACACAGTAATATTAAATTCATTTTTAATTAAGGATTTTTTTCAATTGCTTCACATTATATCATTTGAATATAAGCCTTCAAAAACAATATTTCACAATATTCTAATTACATACAACAGCATTAGCTTATAAGCACTACTATGCACAAGAGCACAAAAAGATCAGCTAGAGACAAATATAAGCTAATTATCCCACCTTAGTGTTGTATCCAATTACAATTTTTTGAGAAGTTTGACATTTTCAAGTTGAGGTTTGAATTTTTCCATTTTTAATGGTCACCCAAAACTAATTATAATATCAACTCCTTGCTATTGTCATTAATTTAATCAATTCCAGACTTCAAGTATTTTTATGTGATTGTTATTTTTATTTTTTGAAGACACAGTGTTTATATTTATATTTAAGCCTTTCTTTATAATGTTTTCTCTTATTAAACATATGCATGTTGCACATTTTATCATTATAACCATTTATTATATTGCTCATTCTGAACTTGTGATTGTATACTCTTTCTACTAACTAATGTTGTTTTTTCATAATTACATGACTGTGAACTACCTTTTTCAGTTTTTAATGCTGGTGATGCAATCTGAAGCAATTACGAAATGTCTGTAGTTAAAAATGTTTTTTTTACTGTATCATTTTTTCAGTGTTTATTATAAAACTGTATTTCCCATCTGACAAATCAGTTGCAAATACTCTTAGACAGTTCTATGAATGTGATGGCTTATATTTATTTGTACTCTTCAAAAGGGTAAACTCAAAACTAAGGAAGCTCTTTACTGATATTCAGTTGTTAAAAGTGTGTAAAAATCATAAAAGTTATTCTGAAGTTCTTCTATGTGATGTTGCTATCAAAGAAAGCCATTAATGGAGGAAAAGAACTGAAATAAAATATTACTGATATAAACAGCTAAAAAACCAACACATTGTAACTAGTCTTGAATTTAAGAAAAATGTTTTGTGGATTCACTAACATCATCGTAAAAGTCTGATTGAAAATATCAACCTAAGAACCATCACAAACTAATTCAGTGAAAAATACAGTGACATGAATCATTATAATTTTATTTCTAATTTCAGTGTTTTTAAGTGAACAATGTAAAAATGCTCTATCAAAAGGTTTTTGTCTACCTGTCTCTAAACTTGGTTTCTCAAAATACTTAATTTTCATTTGAAAATATGCACAAGACTATTATATCCTATCCTAGTTTTAGCCAAAACAGCACACCAAATACAGAATATCTAATCAAAGCAAGCTTAAAAAAAATGACACATTTTCCTCCTCCTATAATTTCAACCCCTTAATTAAATAAATCCATTCTCCTACTTTTCAGATTTTTGCCTTGAAATAACTTGTCAGTAACTGAAACACTGTTGTTACTTGGCCAGGTAAAAGTGCAATTGTTGTCATTTTAAAGATATATGATTATGTTTCTACAAATGAAAGGCGTTTCAAATAAGAGAGGAAAGTTTAATCCCTTCAATAATGACTGACTTGAGCTTGCTCTCAAGCATGAGGAAAAGTTTCAACAAAGATTAAGATATTTAAAAAATTGTAAATTCGTTTCTAACGATACTTTTTGGAATTTTATTTTCAGGTTCCTATTCTGTCTTATACAAGTCTCACTAAAATTACAAAATAATTTCACTTACTCTTGTTTTCTATGTTTACAAAGTTACTAAGCATCTTTAACCTATAATAAACTCACAAACCAAGAAAAAAATTTGTGTAAAATCTCAAGAGATACCCTAACTTCATAATACAAACCAATTAGACATGGTTAGCTTTGAAATTCAGTCCTTATTCATTAACTTACCATTCAAAGAAGCAGTTAAAATAAGTATAAACCATTTAATTTCAACTAATGATGTCTGGCACTTTAACTTTTAGAGTTAACAAGAATTCAAACAGCTTCTTAAATTGGCCCTCAAGGATAATCTTTTCCTTTTTATTGGCCAGCTTTATGATTACATAGATCAGGTTATGATGGGATAAACCCTAGGTCAGACACTTGCAAATATTCTTCTCTAGCTGTTATTATCAGTTAATGGCTGGATAAATGCTTCCTCTTTTACAGACCAGTATTATGGAGGATATATGCTGATAATATTTTTTCCTTTTTGCAAAACACTGATCACACTGAGAAGTTTTTAGAACACCCAACTTCACAACATCTATGTGCAAATTTTAAATGTGAGATAAAAAGTATAATAACTTAGTTTTTTTAACACTTAAGTAAACAACACAAACAACCTCTTTACCACAGAAACATTTACTGGTTTATGCATTTGTTTTGACAGTTTTATATCAGACTTCTTCAAACGTAATCTTGCTCTAAATACTCTGGAACAGAGTGTATAATAAATATTCAGACTAATTTTGTCTTCACCTTGCAATTTCAAAGTAATGGTTAATAAGTTAGCAAACAGAACAAAAACAAAAACTGTGATGGTTTACAAATGAGACCCAAAACTTGAGCAGTTCCAAATATTTCACTTTTTCTTTTGAAAACGAACAGTTAAGTGATTAAAAGTGCTTGAGTTTCAGGTTTTGTCTGAAAACCATTATTAAGTAATGGGTATCCTATCAGTACACACTGTCTTGAAATATCCACTTGTTTTATCATTCCTTTAATGGACAATGTTTTAAACTTAAATTCCAAATTAAAAAAATAATCAAGATAAATAACCCACAAATTATGCTGTTGAGTATTCAAGTTAACATTTAGAATTCAAAAATTCTTTAAAACCAAAGACATTTAATCACAGTTATGCATTCATGGGTCATATATAAATACACTTACGGTAAACATGCAAGCAAAAGTATGTGATGATTTCAGTGATATAACTTACTGATCCATCTGAATCTTGTATCCAATTATATATTAAGAACAAGAATATTCTCATCATTTTTAAAAAAGCAAAATTCTCAAATCCAGGACAACAGATTACAAACCCTTTATAAAAAAAACAAAAAACTTTCTTATCTTCAATGATTAACACTAAAATGATATTAATACATCCCTGTTGTTACTAATATAGTCAATTCCAGGATTCTAGTGTTTTCATTTTATTATTTTTTTTTTAAGATGAAGAGTCTATACTTATATTTAAGCCTTTCTTTATAATGTTTTCTCTTAACAATATTCTTAGATATATACATGCCACACATTTTGTTGTAAATTCCATTATATTTTTACTGTTTAAATCTGTGTAGCTTCTAAATTTCTTTTATACAAAAACTACTTGCTTAATAGTTAATGTTGTTTTTTTTTTGCTTAAACTGTTGTGAATTAACTTTTTGAGGTTTTAATGCTGCCTAAACATCCATAATCGTTTTTTTTTATATTACTATGTTTTGTAAAAGTTAGTTAAAATATTCATTATCCATCTTATGAAAGTGTATATATAGAGTTCTTAAGATTTTAAAATATTTGACTTTTGACTAAGACAATTAACATCTATATACTAGAGACCAACTTTTATATTTGTTCAGGTTAGGTTTATTCTTCTTGATTAAAATAGATTAAAATTAATCTTTCATTAAAGAAAACTACAATATTTAGATAGAATATTGATATTTTACAAGATGTTATATGCTTGTAGTAGCCTTTATGTTTTTCTATAATGTTTAACAACAGAAGTTTTGTTTGTTATGTACGTGTGAAAATATTCTACCATGTAGAGTCAGAATGTTTCTCTTACATAAGTACTAGAGTGTTACTTCATAAACATCTTTCTTACAATTACAGTGATCATATAGTCCATATTTAGCAGCTATACACATGTGTTTCTTTCTTATATGTTGAAACTGTTACTAAGGATTTAATGCTGTATTTTGCACTATTTTAACAGATACATCTGATGTTCCTATTACACTATGTAACTCAAATTTTGTTCCTGGAGAGTATGTGTCAGTTCTTAATTGCTTATGTTGTAAATGTTCATTATTCCCTTCAAACTTTGCTTTTGAGACCTGGATAATGAAATTTAGAAATTAACCTATTTTCTAAGTAAAAACGGGCAAATTTGCACATTTTCATTTACATAAGGTCTAAATAAAACAACATATGAATCAAGATTTACATATATTTATACTAAAGTTATACAAAAATGAACAAAAATTTTTAGAAGCGAGTAGTTTTTTGAGATTTGCAACTGTAATGTAAATCACTTTCATGTATCAGCCTCCACTATAGTCTTCCATTAGGTTTTTGTTGTTTGCTCCTTGGTAGAGGTGTTCAAAGTCCAGTATATCTTGGAGGAAGTGCTCACCTTGTTCCTCTGAGTATTTTTCCACATTCTCCTTCAATTTATCAAAATGAGCATCAAAGATATGGACTTTCAGGGACATCCTGCAGCCCATTTTGGTGTAGTTCTCCACCAGAGCTTCCACCAGTTCCACATAATTTTTGGCTTTGTGATTGCCCAAAAAGCCCAGAACCACTGTGACAAAACTGGCCCAAGCTTTTTTTCCTTCTTACTGAACTTGGGGAATTCTGTGCACTCCAAGATCTTCTTTATTGGTGGTCCAATGAAGACACCAGCTTTGACCTTTGCCTCAGATGGCTTAGGGAAGAAGTCTTAAAGGTACTTGAGGGCTACATACTTTTTATTCAGAACTGTGTAAAACTGTTTCATAAGATCCAATTTTATGTGCAATGTGCCACTAGTGGTTCACACTTGACATTGTGCCTCTCCACAGAGAACTTGGTCTGATATGGCCAGTGCTTCCTGTTGTAGTATGCTGCAGTGTCGCTGCTGTCCCAAAGGCAAAGATAACAGGGAAACTTGGTAAAGCCTCCTTGGAGACCTATCAGGAATGCCTCCATTTTGAAGTCTTTGATATCCTCCCAGCCAAAATCATCATTCTTCAAGGCTTCTAGCAAGGTCTTGACGTTGTTGCATTCCTCTTTCACAGAGTACTTTTCACTCTTGTCTTGATAAATTGGCCATGTACATAGCAGAATGCATCTGGAGAATGCTTGCAGCTTCATAATACCATCTCTGATAAAATAAAATAAATAGGTCTATGTGTTCACTTGGTAGCTGAAACTAAACTGAAGTGGTAAACCCCTGTATATATATATATATGTATTACGATGGAAAATTCTTGAAATTTTTTGTAAGTTCTTCGACATTCTAGAAAATTCTTGTAAAATTGAGAAAATTCTCTATCAGTTACTTAGCACTGAATCTACCTGGAATGTTCTGGATAATGGGTAAATTTAAAAATTTCATTACTCAGGTCACAAAAACAAAGTTTGAAGAGAAAAATAGATTTTTTTCCATTTACTTTAGGCATAAACAATTGGGAAATAACACTTTCTGCCAAGAAACAAGAAATGTAAAAATTTTGTTACATAGTGCTATTTTGGTGATATTACCATTTACTATATATTGCATCACCCATGTAATCTAATCGTTCTTTAGTTCCATGGTTCAATAGAACACTTTTGTCTTGTTTTTGCCAATCAAAGTATGTTTTTTTTAATATATTCCTATGGATAAACGTTTTCTTCAAAAGAGGTACTAAATTTTCCCTTGCTTTTTTCTATACTCCTTCATTACAAATTTTATCAACCATATGGAGGTAACCAGCAATTACAACTCTTTTTACATTGGAGAGATGATATGAGTAGAAAAGTTTTATTTTAATGAATGGGATGACCTAGATGTATTATAATTCAGAGACATCAAGGGAATTATTGGTCTATGTATGTATTTGTGTTCATATTCAAATATATCATTTGTGAATTTGTATCAGATTGATGGGTCAATATTCCCTCCTGTTTTACAAGAATTTATTGCTTTCAGTACAAGTATGTGCATAAATTCTAGAGTTAGTTACTGCTACTCTATTCTATATAATTATTCTTTTAATTTGTTTATATAATTCCCTGTTAAATCTTATGTATTTATTTCCTAAATACAAACAAACTTCAGAGCTCATTCTAATCAACAAATTGAAATTATTTAAAAGTTATTATCTATATTTTATATCATCATACTCATAACACAATATACACCTTCAAATGAGATACTGTGACATAAATCAACAATATCTATTCTAAATAGGATGGAACTGTGATTAAGGAATTATAGTTGCTATATTCAAGAAAAAATGTTGATATGAATAGTAAACAAGTTTAGTAACAAATGCATAATCTATCTAAAACTCACGATACATTTCAGTTCAAGGTCTGAACTGAGAAAAGAACCTGACGATGACCGAAGAAGGTCGAAACATTGTTCGCTCTTCTATTTAAAATATTTTCTCAACCCAAACGAGCCGTTTTTGCGTATAAAATTTCAATTTAGTTTGAAAAGGATCAGTGAACTTTTAGGTTATCAATAACTTCTGACTAAGTTACAATAACAAAATATGGAGCCAGTAAAGATACATTCTGCATTAAAACTCTACTTAAACTCTTCAATGCTACACCTACCTCTTCACTTTCTGTTTTCAATGTGGTTAGTCTGTTGTTCAACTGTTTGTACCTAAGATGAAGCTCCTCCTCATTGGCTTTGTGAACCTGAACTTGACTAATCTATTTTCAGTAATATAACCTTTGTCATTATTACTCATGCTAGTACATCCTCTATCAAATATATCTTTAATAATAAAAAAATTGTAAAATTCAGACAGCAATATACACAATTATTTTACTTAGATAGTTACAAATTACTAAATTCATATGCAAAGTTGTATAGAAAATATAAAACTAATGAGCAATCACAATATCTTGTTAAAGCAAATAAGCTTCAACATTTCATGCCTCTTTTTCACATCTATAAACATAAATTCCACTCAACATTTATAAACTGATATTTTTCTTTCTCAAGATTTACAGAGTTCCAATTCAAATGTGATTAATTTTGTGTCTTAAATCATGAACCACATTATATTTTATTGGAATTATGGTGTATTCATTCTTAATTTCAAATAAAGCCTCCTAGTAAGTTATAATGCAAATTTATAATGCCATAAACTGGGTTTCACTACCTTTAGTGAGCACATCATAGATAACCCACTGTGTATCTTTTTACTTAACTACAAAGAAACATAAAATTCAGTTATAAAATTAAATATAAAATTAAAAAAAAACCTATTTATATATATATTGAAATAGCAAACCACAAATTGCAATTTCAATTTAGTTTGAAAAGGATCAGTGAACTTTTAGGTTATCAATAACTTCTGACTAAGTTACAATAACAAAATATAAGATGAGGCATAGATATAATGATAAATACATCTTAAAAGCAATTATATCTCGTGAATTTTAGGGTAAAAAGTTATTTTAAGTATCAATGCAGTATTGTTAAGTTCACTTCCATGCTTTTGTTTAATCTTATTCTTTAAAAGTACCTCAAAGATTAAGTATTTCCTTGGTAGAATAGGAATTAATACTTGTAAGAATGAAACTTCAGTTTATTAATTATTTCATATTGAAATATCCATACCTCATCTCCTTTATCAGGCAGAAATTCGAACTTCTTTGGAACCATAAATGCAGAATTGTTGAATTCAAAATATTTTTGCTTATCCAAACGAGAATCCAGGTTGTTTAAGCACTTGATCATTTTGTCCATACTATTTTGTTTAGTTTTTTTGAGGCACTCCTCAGAACTCACGTACATTAATAACGTGTGTGAAAGGCAAGTGTAGAAACCAAGGTCCATGCACTGAAACAAAGAAATTTATGAATTATTTCTAAAAAGTGGAGAATTTCTTGTATAAAATAACATGGCATTAAAAGACAACAAGAAGTCTTTTGTTCCATTTAAAATATTCTTTTCATTAAATTAAATACTAAAAATCTAAAATCCAGCCCTTATCCTTCAAATATTTGTAAAGCATTCCCTCAAACTCTCTTAAAGTAACTGCATGTGCTACATTTTAAAGCCCAGTGACTGTTAGAAAAATAAAGATGTCAGTTGAAAATGACTCTGACCCTAGCACAATTAATACTTGTATCCCCTACTGGATATGAAAAATAAATTATTCATTAACACTATCTATTTCCTAAACATTTTTAAACACCTCATTCAAATTCACTGTAACTCTTCTTTATTAAAGAGTAAACAAATTAACAGGGATCAAAAGTAGCAGGAACTGGAAGTCAGTGGTCTTCCAAAATGCTAGCAAGCCTATAAAAAGTCTATTAGGTAGTCCACACAGCCCCTGAAAAACAAGAGTTGTTAAAAGTTTGACTCTACATAAATAAATCTAAACATTTCTTAACCAGGCAGAATTTATGACAAATCATGAATGCACCTTCTTAAATTTATAAACATCCCTTAATCATGTACAATCCACAAAATTCGTCAATGTGAGAATCAGCATATTCTAAGTAAATGCACTTTCATCAATGAATACCATCACTTTGCCAAGCTTGCATCAGGGCTCACACTTTTGAAAGTTGTACATACAAATTTGTTTTTTGTCAACACTTTCCAAAAATAGGCAAGTAAAAACTGCAAACTTTTAAATTGTTGGTAAAGTCTACCTCACAGCATGTATTTTGTTTGTAAATATATGAATGTCAAGGCAAACACTTTGCAAACTGCACTAGCAAAAAATACAAAAAACAAACTGTTTTACCAATCCCATAACAACTGGAAATCAACAATTATTATATAGCACAATTAACTCAATTGAATTGCCAATTACAATTGTGTACAGTGAAGTTAATTATGTTATTGTTAGTACTGTTGACAGCTTAACCTTAAAAATTGTAATGACTACAAAGAATGTACTTTAAAGTTTCATTAAATTTGAAATTATTGAAGATATCATTAAATTGATATGAAAAAACATTACTATCTCTTTTCTCTTTCTTGTTTAAATGAGCATAAAATAAAAATGGGACTGATCTTGTGACTAGTATATGATCGATGCATAACATCATGTGACCACTGTAAGAGATAAGTTGTTGAGGTTCATTGCCTAAATTCATTGTTCACATCAGATATACATTCGAAGTCTTTTGCTATTGCTTTACACATTTGGAACTAAATCATATTCTAAACCATATAATCCAAAGGTCAAATAAAGTTACAGCATTTGAAAGTTTTTGTTCATAAAGAGGAGAATCTTTAGTTCAGTTGCTAAAGGATTTTTTAAAAATTGGTCTAATTAAAAAATACCCCTAATTATATCTTTATTGCACACATAATGATGAACTATCCTTCCAACCTTAAGAAATGAAATGACAACTTTATATACATTATGAAAAAGAAAACCCATTTCACGCTGGTTGAATTATTTTAAACTTATCACTTCCTGACTTGATACATTTGGTTTCATCAAATGTATTTCAAATTTCAGCATTTACACTGCATCACTTTTGACATTTTATATTAGTTTTTACTGCTGATAGAGAATATACACTCTCCTGCTAGTTATCGGTGGAAATGCAGTTGATCATGATGGATGCCCACCTTTGTGATTGTTGTTTTTCAACTATTTGCTTTCTGCTCAAAAACCCAAAACATCTAGTTTCTCTTGTTAAAAAGCAATCTAACCAATCAGTAATCATGATTTTCAAACCACAACTAACTTTAAGATAATTTTTGGGAACTATATTCATGGTGTTAGAAATATATATAGGTTCAAGAAGCCTTGATAGAAATGAAATACACACCCCACCTTTCAAAAGAGCTCAGGTTATAGGGTTTTCATTTCATTTCTGTTTTAGGAACTATGGATATTCACAAATAATGTAACCGTCAAATGATAAAATAGAATATTCTGTAGCTGTCCAATAGATTAGCTATTTTGTAAATATTTGTATATATCTTTTTACCACATTCACCTTAAAATGAGAATTGCAATTTAAACAATTGACAATACCCTGCTTCTGGAAAGAAATGGAACTTTCCAAATTTTCAATTGTTTTGTTATCATACTCTTTTTAGTGACCTCTTCAGAAAATGATCCAATACATAGAAATGTACTAATGACAAACCACACAGCATATCAACTCAAGAAGAAAAGTCCACATAGAATTCTGGCAAGCACACAATATGTATTTACCCCTCGATAGGATGCTATCATCAACCATTTCATATGTATGGTCTGTAAAGCAATGGTTGTACTATGAGATGTGCAGAGCACTGTTTTTTAACCTTCCTTTCACTCATTATATCCACTTATACAAATAAATGAAAGACAGACAGAGATTATTTTTTCAAGATTCTATTTACTATAGAAAAAAAAATGTATTTCATGTTGAAAGAAAAAAGAAAGTGTACATTGTAATGGTTGCAAGCATACTTACATATCAGAATATTGCTGTGAATAAAGTGGTCTAGGTGCTGTTATTTTTAATTTCTTGGTAATAATTGGACTAGATTCTGATTGTGAAACCAATTATCAGTAAAACTGCATTATATTAAATAATAACTTTAACCCTTTCACAACTAGTTGGCCCAGCATAGCCAAGTGTGTTAAGGCATGCGACTTGTAATCTGAGGGTCATGAGTTCGCATCCCCTTCGTGCCAAACATGCTCACCCTTTCAGCCGTAGGGGCATTATAATGTTACAGTCAATCCCACTATTCATTGGTAAAAGAGTAGCCCAAGAGTTGGTGGTGTGTGGTGATGACTAGCTGCCTTCCCTTTAGTTTTCCACTGCCAAATTAGGGACGACTAGCACAGATAGCCCTGAAGTAGCTTTGTGTGCAAGGATGTATTAACGCATAGGCACATGAGGCACGTGCCTGGGGCGGCAAATTTTGACCAAAAAAAAAAGAAAAAGAATGGACACCATTTTAAAATGTAGTCCCTGGTTATTAATTCCCCCTGCCAATTATGCCGCCCCAATAACCTCTTGAATCTGGACCCCCCCACACACACACACTCACTATTCCACCACACCGTTGGGTCAGTCGCTTCAAGTTTAAAAGATTTCTAACCTTCCCTCCCTGAGTCCCACCTAATATGCCTCGCCCCCCCCCAATTCAATGTTGCTAGTAAAAAGTTGCAAAGTGCTGACATGGACATCGGACTTGTAGTCAAGCTTTATGCTTCCTTGCTGCAGTTTGTGAAAGATTCAAGAAAACTGTTCGATTATTCTGAAGACAAGGCGATGTTGAAGTCCAGCATGAAGACGTACGAAATTAAGCGAAAAAGGAAGCAAAAATTTTCAGATAGTGACACCCAGGCAGTGGAAGAAGGCAGAGAGGCATTTAGAGTAAATGTTTTCAATGTGATCATTGACAGACTTTGCTCAGAACTACAGCGAAGACAATCCGCTTATGTAGAAATCCACGCAAGGTTTGGATATTTGTTCAAGATAACAAATCTTGAACCCACTGATGTCATCAGTCAAGCTGGAACACTGTTGAAACTCTACCCCAATGATTTGGAAGTGAGCTTCGTAGATGAATGTCTACATTTCCGCCCACATCTTGTGAGTATGAAAGTGCAAAATGATGACTCTTCTGCGTTAGCAGTATACAGAAATCTGCAAGCTAAAGGATTTCAAACTGTATATCCAAACCTGGATATTGCTATGCGCATGTTTCTGTGCATTCCGGCAACTAATTGTACATCAGAGAGATCTTTCTCGGCTCTCAAACGTGTGAAAAATTACTTGAGATTAAGAATGGCAGAAGATAAACTAAATGCCCTGTCACTCCTCACCATTGAAAGTGATATTGTTTGTAGAATAAACTATGAAGATGCAATAAACATGTTTTCGGAACAGAAGGCCAGGAGAAAGCCTGCATATTTAGCCGCAGAATAATATTTAGTGATAATTGATTTTGATGTTTCATTTTTTATTGTGTTGGAAAATAAACGTCGTGTTGATTTTGAATGATAACAACTGTGTTTGTCTGTTGTTGTGATGGTGATGCTTGGTGCAAGTTGTGGCACGGAGGGGGGGGGCGGCAAAAGTATCAACCTAACCTTGTGCCTAGGGGCGCCGAAATCCTAAATACGTCTCTGTTTGTGTGAATTTCAAAAAACAAACAAACAAGCACAACTAGTCACAAGTCAAAGACCATGCCATCTTATTTGTTAACTTGCATTCAAAATTTTATCAAACTTCCATTTTATGAATTTATGTTAATAATAAGTGTGGAATTGATTCATAGATTATAATTCAAATGTTAATGCTATATATGAGTTAATATCTTAATTTAAAAGTAAATATTAAAAGAACACAATGTATGTTGAATGAAGCACTTGTTAAAGCTAGATATTTGTGGTGTCAAAATACTAAATCTTTCATTTTGTAAAAATTAGGAACCCAAAGTACCAAAATTGACAAGCTAGAATATAAAAATAGAATTCATATCTTTTTAATTTTCTGAGATATGGCTTATGTATTGAATCAAACATAGTTGCCCTGTTCACCTCTTTCCATTTTTTAGAAACAGTCCCTTATATATTCTCCTACAATATATGATATGTAAATAACAAATCAACAGCTCAGAATGCCCCCTAGTGGCTTTCTCAGCATTTTTAATATGTGAAAAGGTTACCATAATTTCTTGAACCAGGATTTCAAGGAGGTAGGTTGTGTCTTTAGTCTGCACAAAGTTTCATACTTTTTTTAGGCCTAAATACAGCTTAGATACTAAGCTTAACAAATTATAGTAGAATTTTAGGTATCAGTATAGTTATTCATAATTTTTTGATTATTTAAATGTGTGTATGTGTGTGTGTGTCAGGTCATCTCTTAAGGATTTCAAATGCTTTTAATACTATTTAATCAATAACATATGTCCCATTATTATTAATTGCTTCCTGCCAATGATTCACAAGCTTCTGAATGTTACTTCTATAAAATTCTTGGGGTTTGGAGGAAAAGAATGTTGAGAGGATAGTTTTGACATATTCAAGTATTCCAAGCTCATTTCCATCAAGATAGTTCTCCAAAGGCAGTAGACCCCATGACAATCTGGGTCCAAAATTAAAAAATGACAGTTCTCCAATCATTAGTAGACATTCAGTGCACAAACCCTTTGTAAGTATCCAATGCTACCCTCTCTAACTTAATAGCATATTAACAAGTGATATATATAAACATTGAGTAATCTTTATTTAAAGACTGAAAAAAAAGTAGAAATTAATAACTCAACAGTGTTACAATCGTCAGATATAACCATTCCTTTATCATTCCTCCTCAAAGGCATACTCACTTCCTAACACACCTATGGTTGACAGAGTACAGATGGCCCATTGTGTGTACTTAACAATAACCAATCAACCAACACTTCATGATGTTTTGCTTTGCCTTAATGTACTTAAGGGGATTCTCACTGTTAATTTTTAGATTTTACCAACCTTTTATATATACATCTTTGTATTATTAATTTCCTATTTGATCAACTCTCAATCTTTTAAATCTACCAAATTACATATCATTGCAGTCAATTTAATCTATTTATAATACTTTAATTTTATCCTTTATTACCTTTGTGAGCCAACCTAATTTTTTATTTGCAACCACCTTTTTGTGTCTACAAAGAACATGCCTATCTTAAATATAAATGAATTTATTTTCAACTTTTTCCAACATTTACTTAATATCTCAAACTAATCCAGTTGCCTAATTCACAGAAAGCATTTCTTTATAATTTGCTTTTTGTAATTTGTAAGTAAAGTCTCATTATTTCTTATCTCAATATCACACAAAACATCAAATCTTATTGAGTAATCTTCTCCAATCTCTACACTATTAACAATTTCTTTATTAGAAGTTAACAATGAATCTAAAATAGTCTTGTTCCTAAGAGGTTTTCTAACACATTGCTGAAGAAAATTATCCTAAACAGTTTCTAAGTATCCATCTCACTCAGGATTTGTCTCTAACATTTCACAAATGTATGAGACTAAAACTAATATCTCCAATTCAAACCTCATTAACAACTGAATTCTTTACTTTACTGCATAGTTTCTCATTAATTTCATCAGTTCCATTTGATGGTCTGTATCATATTTCAAGCAAAAAGTCTTCTACCCATACAACTAGTAACAGAATCCCAAAGAAATTCAACCTTATTGTTATTAATTTTGATATCCTCAACCTGAACAGGTTCTAACTTGCATTTTACAAAAAAAAGAAGAAAACTCCTCTGCCTCTCTTTAGTACTCTATCCCTATTAAACAACCTAAAATACTCTATTTCAAAGCATTTCTTTAGTCAAAAATGTCCACATTTAGCCATTCTAGAATTATAATAACAGTTTAGCCTACAATTAAAACTTTAATTTTTAACTTGTTCCAATACTATCTGTCTCTCTGCATCTTATGTTTTCTTCATTATTCTGGACCTCTCCACTGTCTAACCATAAATTGAAGTTGCTCTTGTAAACAAGACATCTTATACTCATTCTAAATGTAAATAATTCATTTGAAAAAGAACTGGTGCTACAAATCCAACCAGCCAACCTGATCTTTCTTCCTTACTTATTAACCTAAGCCTGAGATTCAGTCCTAGTATGCCTCCCCCAGTGGTGCAGTGATATATCTGCAGACTTATAATGCTTGAAACTGGGTTTTGATACCTGTGATGGACAAAGCACAAAAACCCTTTGTGTAGCTTTGTGCAGCTTTGCACTTAATAACAAATAACAACAACCCTAGCAACTTACTTATAATTTCATACCCCTAGTTACATCATAGCAGTGCACCTTGAAGAATTTATTTATTGTGGTCCTTTTCTTTGAATGCCTTTATTTTTAATATGAAAATTAAAAATGTACTTAAACAACTAAAGCCATACATGTATATTTTTTTATAACAGCAAAAGTACAAGATATTTCTATAAGATCAGAGAGGGTTAACACTCACATCTATCAGATCTGAAAGGTCATCCACAAAATATTTTTGAACAGCTGCATTTGCTGCATTCATAGACAGAACATAATCATTGCGAGCTTTGAGAGACTTGAGCCTGGCATCATTGTGCTTTGACTGTCGCTGTAAAAGTAAGCAGGAATTAAATTAATTATATCAGTAAATATCATGCCATGCTGAGAATTTCACGAGCCAAAGCAACAACATAGTTAAATATGATTTAGTAATTTGATTAGAAAGATAAAAATAAAACAAAACTAAAAAAACATCCAACGATATATTGAAGTTTAATCCTAATATAGATAATACTTTAGGACTATATTACTAAGTTAATGAGGAATTCAACTATTTATGCTTCAAAAATAAATTCTTAACTTTCTAGCAAATTTACCCATATTTACCATAAAAGCTTTTCAAGAAAACTTTATTCTTTACTTAAATACTGAACCAAGGCAACAGTGACTATAAATTACAGCTAATTTAAAATACTTTACCTTGAAGTGTAATCTATTATATCCAGAGATTAGTTGTTTTTGTTAAATAAAACTGAAATACATATATATTAAAAAATATATACAAAACAAACCTGGATCATTGACCTTATAATCAAACATTTCCAACAGGAAAAAAACAACAGAAAACATCATTTTAATAACATGTCATGACCAAAATAACATTCACAAGTATTGTTGATAATGTTAAAAATCAAAAGTAAATATAGTAACAAGTATAACAATTAAATGCAAAATGAAAACGAAATACAAAGTAACAATAACCAATAGCCTTAATAAACAATGTGGTTAAGAACTACAGTTGTAAGTTTGCTGAAAGAAAAATAAGTATTTGGGTTCATTATTCATCACTTATTTGTATTTTAAAGTATAAATGATAATTAAAACTGAAAACAAATAAAACAATGACATTTTTCAAAAGATTACTAAAAAACAGTTACTGTGTGTGTGTGTGTCACTTGTAGTTCATGCATGTGTGTCTAGAATTTCTTTGTTGGTGATGTTGTTGGAAAGCAAATTTGCTTAAGAAACTGCTTACAAATGATACTTCTTATGAAACAAGGTTACAAGAAATGTTTGACCAAAATCGTTCAAACTATATATTTTAAGATCTCCTACCCAATGAAGTTTAACTAATGTATTTAATATGTTACCATTATTTCTTGTAGAATTGTTTTGTTTGGTCTTTTTATTTTGAGATAGACTGAAGTAGAACTCATCATGGATGCTGAAATGTTATTTCTACCATCAGCCCCATAACAAAAATAAAAAAAGGAGGCAGGAGGAATCTGTAAGATGTCTTCAATACAATTTGAAATCCTTCTCTCTAATATATATAAATATATATTATATTATATGTATTAAATATATTTAGGTAAAAATTAATACTCCTAGAGCAATGTTTCCAAAATAAGCATCCAATTAAAAAGCACAACACACCATCTACAACGCTTATGTATGTTAAACACTAATGTAATTATGTCAAGCTATAATATTGTAACCCTATTGCTTCAAACTTTTTGTTATGAGGCAATATAATATATTGCAGAAATCATCTCACAAGACCCTAAAAATGAGACACAATTCACAGCTGAAAATGAAAATAACTTCTGTGACAGATATTGTGGGATGTGTTTGGTACAAGTTCCACCTGTTCCCTAAATTTGTAGGTTTTTGAGAACAAGAATACACAATATATCTTTTATGAAAACATTACTGTGTATTTGAATATTGTTGAATGTTTGAGAATCTTGCCCGAGTATAAAAGCTTGCTATCACAAGATACAGAGACAGTAATTGAATATTTCTGATTAAACTATAAGCCTCTGAAGCTATAATTGTGATTAAAGCTTATTCATCAGAAAACTACAGATATTTGACCAGGAATGTTTATAGTTTTCAAACACTATAAACTGTTCAACTTCAGAGAATTAATTTCAGACATTTTTATTTCTACAAGGACATTAGATGTCATTGTCAATTAAAAGTGACATGTGCTTCAAGCAAGCTATCCATCAAGAAAAGTGTACAGATGTATCAACATAGAATTAATTCATTCTCCATGAACATTGATAAAAGATTCAGTTCCACACCAGATATAAGACTAGTATAAGACTTGCATATAAACCATTATTTGTCACAACTGTTATTATGAATTGTATTGTTGTGTTGTGTATTAAAATATATTTGTGTTAAGAAAGAATGTTGTGTATTTTTTATCTCATTGGCAAATATCATAAGTTTGATGCATATTGATATTCTAGTAACTTCTAAATTAAAATTAAAGTTTCTGGCTATTTGAAACCTTAATACACAGTATACCTAACATAATAAATAGAAGACTCATCTGGGATAAATTATAATGTGTAACGAACTACACTAAGTTTGTTTAAATGTCAAAATTCCATGCACTGCCAAGACTTCACCATGAAAGTTCATAGAAAACAAATATTCAGCAGAAATTATATAAACCTTTTTTGTAATCATGTAATTCACCCGAAACAAAGCACTTTTAAAAGCCTCCATATTTAGCATATATATAACCACACAAAACACTGAAGAAATTGCAAACTTGACTCAATGATTTACTAAAATAAACTAGTTTTCTCTTACGGTGATTACACAAACTTTTAACAAATTAAAAAAAAAACAATAATAAGAAATGTTTATCAAACAAACTAAAAAACACTCCAAAAATGAAGGAAACCTAATTTCTTGTACCATCCCATATACAGAAAATATTATCATACCTCTATCAAAATTCGAAAAAGACTAGCACATAAACATAACTAATATAATGACTAGATTCATTTTTCACCCCTGGATTAAAAACTAAATTCCTATTAAGAAAATTATATAACAAATTTCCCAACATGGAAACATTTATAAAATACACTGCAAAAATTGCACAACCTCTTACACAGGTGAAACAGAATGTAAATTGAACATAAGGTTAAAAGAACACAATCAAAAACAGGATGTTGTCATACTAAAACACAAATTTAACAATAACAGAAGAGAAGTCAGAAACTGCATTAACACAATCAAAAAATCTCACAATTAACAAATTCCCAGGTACATCTCTATATGATTTTGATCATTATTTCCCCAAACATTTCTAATTGTATGTAAATCTTTTGCATAGTGTATTCCCCATATTCACATTTATTCATTTTCAGTTGTTTTTTTTCCCATTCAGTAATAAACAAATAATCTGTCAATTCATGGAAATTAATATGTACTTGCATAAATAGTCACTATCGATATTCTAATTTAAAAACATTATTAGGCTGTTGAATGTTGATTCAAATACAAATTTTTTTTTAGCATTACACCTGTTTTAAAAATATTCTTCCTTACTGTAGAAGTTGTAATTTGTAATGAAAAAACACTTATAATCAGTAAGTAAACTTAAAACAAAAGTAATACAGTGCTTCTCAAAATACCCGAGTTTGAGAGAATAGCAAAGATACTGGACACAATGTTAAATAAAGAAAAGCACAATCTGAACAGGATGAGGTCATCTACCTGATCATTTAAATTCACTGTTCCTTATTTCAAAGAAAACATTTAATTTATCAAAAGCAGCTAGCACTTGCCACATAACGGGTCATTCTCAATGAAACACAATAAAGACTGCAAGCTTGAGATAATATCTAGTCTATCACTGAAGGAAACTGTTGTCTACATTCTTGTACTATGTGCAGCATTACAAGCATTCCCATTCACAGGCAGAATAAACATGAATTAAATGAAAATGACAGGAGAATAAAGGTAACTAATACAACATCAAATTAACAACTTTCTTGACTTTATGAAAATAAATGTTAAAACAAACTCAACAGTGTTCTGTTAGTATCTTCTATCCTAAAAATGTGACTTGAAATGACTTATAATTGATAATAATTACACTTCACTTACCTGATATATACCACATATTATACATGCAATGTGCTTTACTACCTTGAAATTTACTTATTACATACTTAACTTCATTATCATACAAAAATGGGCTTTACCTTCTGAATTTCCTTCACTATTAACCTATATTTCTTTAACTGCTGAAGCTTCTCATTCTGTATTGATTGTGCTAGTTTGGATCTTTGAGCTTCTACAATTCTTAATTTGCTTTTTGCCTGACATTCTTCACCATGGTAACTTTGATAAGTCTTCATACTCTTAATAAACAATAAAAGTTACAAAAAAAATTTTTTAACTTGTAACATTTGCTCATCTTCACACCAGACTGAAAGTTCAACCTCAAAGACTAATAACAGTTCTAACAAAATAAAGCAAAATTTTGGTCATAAATAAACAGAAAGTTCTACAAGTAAGAAATAAAGCATAAAAAGAATCTCAAAGAGCAAAAATAAACACAAATAGACCCACAAATTTAAAATTAAAGAGTTGGCATTTCAATATCAGTTGGTGTTTTATCAGCAGCTTTATATAATGTCTACAAATTTTACATTTTTTAGCTCCTAATATTTTAATGATTTTAAATAAATTTTTTTGAAAATTAAAATCAAATACACAACTGAGAATTATTTTTTTGTTTATTATTTGAAATAAAGTCATCAAAAATGAAAAATAAGAGTTCTCAATTTAATTGAAAGTGCTTTTAATGTATACTTAATATATTTAAATACTCTTAATATACCCCTTTTTTTTCCCCATGTTCACTATTGAAGTTATTTGAAATAATGTAAATTTCCAAAGCAATAAGTTTTCACCTACATTCAGGTTCAACATCTAAACACCTTCATCATAAGACTTGTTAATAAAACACTTACTGTGTGCAATTCATGGAGTACTTTCAGAAGTTCTTCATGAGTTTCATAACCAACCTCCCTGCACTAAAGATGTTGTAAAATTAATTTAGTATTTTAATTACATCATAAAATGTCACTTATTATATACACATACAACATATCTGGGTATGATAAAGCCTTTTAAGTTCTTTGTTCAGCACATTTCGATAACTTACTTGTAGTCATTTGCTAAATTACTGCTAATAATACTTCAACAGATCCAATTTATTTTAGAATTGCACACCCAATTTTTTGTTGAAACACACTGTTACTTCTAAAAATCGAACGTACAGAATATGTCTTTTACTTAGATGGCCAAAGAATAGGTAAGCAGTTTGATATGTGGTGCTCCACAGTCTATTAATTCTTGTCTTGTTAAGGTTAAGACACAAAACCATGATAAGTGTAAGAAGTTTCTTGCTATAGTTTTCTTTTGGTTTGAAAGCCAGAACAAGATCACTGCAGAAATGAAACATTTAAGGGTTTTCTTTTACTGTAGTTTAGAACATTTCTTGTTACATATAGTAACAATATTATTTTCAATAACTTTATTAAGAGTCTCCCAAATGTAAACCTATGGGATCATATAAATTTTAGATATTTATACATATAGCATAGTAGTGACTTCAGGCTAGTTGCAGGAGAGTAATAAGCTCACAGAGATAGCTGTCCTTGCTTTGCCTTAGATAGAATGGCTTTGAGGTGTATTCATCTCAGAAACCTCCTGTCTAGCCAAAGGTTCCTCTTGTCAAAAGCACCTCCCAGCCCTATACTGTTGTAAAACAAAACAAGAGAAATGTGTGATTCTGAACAGCTACATAAAAGATGCTGAAATTCATGAGCAAGCCATGAGTGCTAACGCTTCAGTCATGCTTTGCAATTACAGAGTTGAGCTACCAACTTGAGAAAATGGGTGCAGTATAAACTTCTGTTCAGAGGTGTAATGTTCACACCAGCCTGTACATGGTTGAGTGGGGCTTGATATCTGCTGGTAAAGGTGCATGGAATTGAAGCTGAGCTATCAGTTGATATAGAAGTCATTAGAACTCAGGTAGGTGTTGTTCTGTACCACTCACCCTGAGTAAAGCCACTATTTCAACTAGTTAACATGATTTCATTGTAGCTGATGTTAACATGTGAATAAATAGACGTCTTTGATTTTATCTTGATTCTGTCACTCATAGATAGCTATCTCCAATTTTATTCCAGGTATTATTGTCTTAATGTTTGACTTATGGAAGAAACTGTCAGCCAGTTTGTTAGTGTAATAGATGATTTATAATTTCTCAGGAAAATTATTCATTGCCCAGCATATGATTTCAAGAAGAAATACACATTAAAGAAGAAGTCACTGTGGCTTCAAACATATACTTGGTCTAGTACATTATTGCCATTTAATACAGTAACAGATTTATGCAATACATTAAACCTTGTCTCCCATCAAGAAGGCAAGCTGCACCTATTTAGGCATTTATCTGTTTAGGTGCTGCTATAGTTCCATTGCTGATCTGTAAGTAGCCTCCTGCTATAACGATCATTGACAGTGTGAATGAAATAAATGTGATTAAAACTAGCTGTGTAACTTTAGCTGCTTCATTTGAACTGTATCAAAAAATGAAAGCATGGATTCCACAACTTCTAAAACTAATAAATGAAAATTATGAAAATAGCTGGGGTACAGCACAGTGTCGGAAGATCTGTGAGTTGTTAGCTGAATCTGTTGTTTGTCCATGCAACTACTTGCAGAATTGGGATAGAGGTTCATAAGGTCCATACAAATTTGTAGTCAATTTTTTGTGGTTTTTATGGGCATTTTTGCATGTTTTACCATTATTTTGCCCCTGAGTAAATGGATCTTTATCAAATTTAATATGGAAGTTCACTGGGTCTATGGGGAGATGCACAGAGATTTGGGATTTATATAAGGAAAGCATTTTTTCATATCCTAAGAGAACCTCTCATTAATCATTAATTTACATAATTTCTGTCCATGAAACAGATATCCAGATAGTACACCAATGTATTTTTTGGATCACATAGCTATTTACATCAGGTGGTAATAACATGATACAAAAGAAACACAAATAACATACATCTTATGAGACAACTGCTGCTGGCTTCCCTGAAGCATTAGATATACTCAGTGTTGATATTGAGCATATATTTCGTGGATGTAATGCAACCTTTAAAAAATACTTGGTCATTGCCAAGAGAAGCACAAACCCCAAGACACCAACAGAAACATTTATAAGTCCAGTACAGTGTGCTGCACCACAACTATAAGTCACCACCTAGTAGTTCTCATTAATCTGTAATGCAGCAAATGGTTTCCAGAAGTCCTAAACAGAAAATACTTCAAACTGCATAATGCAAGAACATTTGTGTCTGTTATATATTTTAAATGAACAAAAAATCTGAAGAAATCCACACTGAATGAAGAACTAATTATAACAATCATTTGCATGTTGAATTTTGCAAAATGTTGAATGTGGTGAAGACTCCTATTTTGCATTACCTGCAGTCATGATGGTGAACCATGCAACATAGCAGTTGTTCACCAAGATCATGTTTGGTTGAAAAATAGATGTCTAGTGGATGTAATGAATTATTCAACTGCAATGGCACTGCACTACTGGAATTTATGTAAATAGTTGAAATATGTTCTTTTGATCTATTTCACAAGGCTAAAAATGTTATGGCAATACAAAGACATGACATTGTGAGTGTGAAGACTAGCTAAGGCTTTTCTCTCTGTGCCTGCAATATGGATGCAGCTTGGCTATGGATGAACTGGTCCTTATTTTTTTATTTAGACAGCTCAGTCTAAGAAACTGTAAATACCACTAAGATTGTAGAATATGAAAATACATTGAACATGTTGAAAAGCTCAAACCATATGTTACTGATGAGCTTCTCATGCACTGGTTGATTGAGGAATCAGAGGAGAAAACTGATGAGTCAGAAGACAGTGGGTACATTGGCTTATAAGATACTGACTCAGTTTATGAGGAGAAAGATTCTAGAATCACTTGTTTTATATGTTGGAAGTATTAGATGGGGACATGCCAGAAGGAGCAACATTACTGTTTTGATTATCAGTCTTTGTACTCATTATGGTTAAGACTAATTGTCTGACCTATAATTAGGAAGTTAGTTGATAGAAAAATTAACAACTACAGGGAAGTGGTTTCTTGTTGTTTTTTTTACTATTAAGCAGTGGTTCACTTGTATCTTCCAGCCATTGTGTAATATATACTTTATTGCTGTCCCATAGAGCAGTTGGTTAATGGAAAGTCATATAATCAAAGGCACATTGTGATCTTTACTTCAAACTATGAGTTGGTACTTCATGGTATAATGTCTACAGAACATTGTGCAATAGCTAATTGGTTAAAATATTTCATTTATTCTGAATACATGCAGGCTTTGCAAAAAAAAATATAGTCTAGGAAACTTTTACATTGGTTTCATTCTACAGTTACCAGGTTTCATACATAAATTGGTTGGTTGGAAAACATCTTACATGAAGAAAGCTAGTGGCTTCTGCAAGTGCCCTTTGTATTCTAGATAAAGTTTTTTTTTTTTTAATTTTGCTTTACACATTGTGCCCAGTCTGATTTTTTTATAGCTTAAAACTCAGTCAATTCTGGCATATTAAAATTCACTTTGCAATTTATGTCAGTCCTCTGACATGTGAAAAAAGCCCCTGTAAAGAAATGGAAAAAGGGCACTTACTTATTCACAGTGGAACTCAAGATGGCAACTGGACTTAGGTGTAAAATGCAGAACAAGAAATTACTAGATGATGAAAATACTGTAAAATAAATATATGGGAAGAGGTCCAGATGTTAACAAGAACTATATCCTCTGATGGACAGCAGAATGGGGATATGGTAAGGTAATAGATTTGATGGGAAGAGGCTTGAAATGTACAACAATTGTGAGGAGAGGGGGAAGAATAAGCTGGCATTTCCAACCCATCTTATTATAATGGATATAGCGTGTATGTCAGTATATATGTACATGACCAAAAACTTCTCCACCATGTACTGAATGTCACCATAGACAAAAGTTCATAAAAAATTCACACACTGGGTATCAAGATTCAGATATTTAAAAAAATAAGTGTGGTGTAATTTGTTTCTAATTTTGCATAAAGCTACACAAAGTCTATCTGGGTTAGCCATCCAAAATTTAGCAGTGAAAGACTGGAAGCAGCTGGTCATCACCAGCTGGTCATCACAACTCACCTCCAAATCTTGAGTTACTTTTTGCCAATGAATGATGAGATTGATCATCACATTATTACATACTCCATGGCTGAAAGGGCAAGTATGTTTGATGGGAGAGGGATTCAAACCTGTAATCCTTAGATTGTGAGTGAAATATACTAATCACCTTGTCATGTCAAGCCTAATTTTGGTATGTGCAACAACTATTTGTTTATAATAAACATAATTTAAAATAAAAGTACTCTCCTCACAAAGAGAACATAACTTTCACATAAGAGTTTGATTATATTTATTATTGATGTAATTTTAAATATAGTACTGATAAATTCAGGTTTTAAAAACTTATTTTAAAATAAACAGTATTACTTTTAATATATAAAAACATTACAGTCCATATCAATAACATTTATGAAAATTTTCAGTTTTGTACATTGAATCAACAAGTTGAATAAAACTAAAGAGCACATCCTGAACACTTTTCCCATGCAGAACTTCCCCCCAAAAAAACTTTTTTGTGTGAACATTTTCACTTTTACTAAGTTATTTTTAGTGAGTTATGAAAACTATGTTTAGTAATTACTAGAAAAAATAGCTACTTATAGGGTGGTGTTTCTAATACTAAGGGTAATTTGGAGAAATATCACAGGAAAAGGAAGGGATTCAATGAATGAACAAATTAGAATAGGAACTATAGGAAGTCACATAATATTGGAGAGACTACATGAGACTTCAGAGGCAATATGCATGAGAAAGATGATAAAGGTGAGAAATGGAAAAGAGGAAAAATGGGAGTGAAGGTGAATACCAAAAGCCCCTTCTTGGGAAACCAGGTAAGAAAAGAAATCAAGTGTAAGAGAGTGGGATGGAAAAGAGAAAAACTATGATGAAAAGACAAACAACCAGACAATATCCTTGAATATATCAGTAAAATTGTGAAATATAGATATGACCATCACTTGCTACAGGTACACAAACATTTCTTACCCTTCTGTACATTCTCTGCACATCCTCAATGATCTGTGTGCACTGGCTGGTAACACTGTTTGCCAATATTTCACTAAACACTGCATGATCCCGACTCTCCTGCTTTGTATTTGCTATCAGCTGTTCCCAACAGCTGTAGGAGGAAAACAGGTGCCATTGTTCTCTTCTGAAATATTATCCAGTGGTTAATTATGAATCATTAACAAAGTTATTCTATAATCTTATCACACACATGCATTTTATAAGTAATGACTGATGTTCAGTTCATGTCACCAACAACCAGACAATGCTGTTATTTCCACTTGTTCTTTGGCATGGCTAATAATTCCTTATCATCAATAACAGATGCCACAAATTCTGATAAAATACAGTATTCCAGTCACTTGTCAGACATTGGCAACATTACCTGATAGAGAATAATGTCATGATATTAATTTATGCCTTAGCAAAAGACAGTCTGATGAAATTTGGCATTATCAACAATACCCAAGAATTAGGAAAATGACATTATTGTCCAGCCATTTACAACATTGTCTGACTACATTCATTCCTCAAAGATGTACGTCTATCCATATATTGTGTATGTGTGCATCTATACATGCAAACATATCACTTATTTGTACTTTAAAAATATGTAATACCTCTTGACAGTCAATAACTGGTCACACGAGTTTTGACAACCTCTACCTACAACTACAAACATTACATACAGTGCATCAAATCTTCACCCGTAATTATACATATTTAACTGAACAATTCCCAAATTCTAAACTTCTGAAAAAAAAATATTATCAACATCTTGTAGAATAAAATAGTTTCTTGAATCAATGTATGTAAAGTAACTTATTATACATCCTAAGTTTTATAAAACTAACTTGTACCTCACACTCTCCATTCCTTTTTAAATTAACTTTGAAATATATGCTGTTCTGTATAATCTTCATTTTTGAGTTAACATACAGAAATTAACACACTTTGTTTCATGAAGCAAAAACGTTTCTACACTTAAATTGTCAGGTTAATTTTCCAACCATTTTTTAAATGGATTCTACATGTGCACAAGATAGTTCATTCTTTATGCCAAACTGAAACCGAAAGCATACTTGTTTTACATAAGATATAAGTATTGGAAAAAAGACAGGTTATAGCCAAACAGACAAAATAGTATTAACTAACAAAGACATTCTTTGATGGCTGTCATACTGAAATAATTAAATGCTTTAATACTTATTATCATGCTTACAACATTATGAAAGGTTATAAATATAAATATTCAGTAGATTACACCTGAAATAGAAAAAGAATTTTATAGCTTTCATATTTTGTCATTCTTATACTTTATACAGCATTTTAAAACATTATTTCACAGTTCATTTAATAGTTGTTAAATATAAAAATATCTGATCTCTAAATCAATTTGTCTAAAGTCGGATGTGCTTTCATTCACATCAGTTTTTAAGAGATAGTAAAGTATAGTATATCATACTAGCTACTTAATGTTTTGAAATAAGAATTATCAAAAATAAGTATCAACAACAGCAAGTGATAACAGCAAGACATTACTTTATACTATGAATGACATTAATGGCTCTACCACTTCATTAAAGCTTTGGATAATTAATGCCTATGTAATCACTATCTTTAGTGAGGGTCATATTCATGAATTTTCCCTATAGAAAAAATTATTCATAAGTAGATCTATATTTGGCTTGATTTAACCTGTTTGAAAACATATCATTGAGTCTAACAATGCAAAGTATAGTTACATTTGGAGTAAAAACAACATAGAATTAATTATAAGCACTTCAGTTGAGGATGAGTGATTTATTTATAATTCAGTTACAAATCTTTTGCACTGTAATACCTTTGACACTACAGTTTCAAACGATACTAACTCCTGTTACAATTTCATTTTTAATGTAATTTCTGTAATTAATTTCGAAATAAGTTTTATTTAAAACACTAGGATATGGCTGAGTCTTAATACCAGTATATTTATCACAGTTGGACAAAAGACTAACTTTTGTTTTTCCGTTTTGTGACGGAGCATAAGGCCCTTAGATAGTTTTTCCAGGGCACGGGAGTATTCCCCTTCAACTTCAGCTCTCTTTCTACAATAGTCCTGGATTTCTGTTACTATAGCAACCTGAGTTTCCATACGCAAATCTAAACATTTCAGTTGTTCGTTGAGTTGTTGTCGAATGTCTGAAAGAAAATGAAGAAATTATTAATAAGCATATTACACCTTTAATTGTGCGTTAAGAAATAATCTGGTTTTGCATATAACTTAATTGAAGGCAAACACTACTCTTTGCTTGTCACATTAAACTTGTTTCGTCAGGGTATAAAACTGGCAATATTTTAGCCGTTCTCGGTCTCCGGCGGATCAGCGGTACATTTAATGACTCACAACTCTAAAACCTTGGGTTCAGTTATACCCTGCGGTCGACAAAGCGCATTATACACTTTTGCATTAAAACATCAGCTTCGAGCTCAAAAACTACACCTGTATTTAAGGAGCATAAGTAATAAAGTATCTACAATTAAACAAAAAATAGATCACTTATACGGTTCCTTGAACATAATAACTTTTTACAGAATTTCTTAGTGTTAATTACTTTTTCTATGTCCCAAGTATTCAAACTTCAATGTAAATGGAATAATGTGGTCGTTCATCGCAATGTGTGTTTTTCTTATAGCAAAGCCACGTCGGGCTATCTACTGAGTCCACCGAATAATCGTAATCCGAGGGTCGTGGATTTAAATCCCCATCACACCTAATATGCTCGCCCTTTCAGCCTTGGGGGCGTTATAATATTACCGTCATCCCACTATTCGTTAGTAAAAGAGTAGCCCAAGAAATGGCGGGGGTGGTGATGGCTAGCTGCCTTCCCATTAGTCTTACGCTGCAAAATTAGGGACGGCTAGCGCAGATAGCCCTCGAGTAGCTTTGTGCGAAATTCCAAAACAAAGCAAAGCAAACACTGAGTTATAAATTAACATTATATGTAGAACATTATTTTACATTTTTCACTGCCTTTAAATTTTAATTGCTGTTTTTAAGATTTTGGTCGCTGTAAGAACTAAAATACCAGTTTCAGTGATAGTGTTTCAATATCTTTCATTTCTGTTTCTTCGCTCAACTAAAACAGTTATCTCGTTCTATAATATGATTTGTATTTTATGAGTGAGATATTGTGGGCTGGATACCCGCGTCTATTCCTCATTCAGGTTTTAAATAAATTACACGCGTAGGACTTGTGAATACAGACATATCTGATATAGAATAATTAAATGTTATGAGAGCTTTCATAACACCTCCATGTGACAATGTTCTGTCGTTCGTGCATTAGTTTGTTCTCTGGTTTTATCTGGCAAAAAATGTGAGTTTGTAGATCTGTAATACCAAACTTACTCAAACATATAAATATGCTGTCCTATTTCATTCTCTTTCTTTTAGTGGTTGCAATTACTTTGTCTCGTTTTATGTATACACAGAAAGATGTAAAGAGAGATTATATATGGTTATCGACTCAAGTACTACTTCTTGTATCACGTTTATTTGAAACTAATATTCTCAGTTCTTTTGTTTTCTAATGTACTGACGATTAACAAAAGTTTGATCAAAGAACATTTTACGAGTTTCTACACGACAGTCTTAATTTTAAAGTAAAAATAACAGCAAAAATGTTCATTAAACAGAACGTGGCCCCCCAGTGGCTCAGCGGTATGTCTGCGGGCTTACACGCTAAAATCCGGGTTTCGATACCCGTGGTGGACAGAGCACAGGTAGCCCATTGTGTAGCTTTGTGCTTAATTCAAAACAACAACAACAACAGAACGTAAACCTATAAAGCGCCTGTCTGGTGTTTATCGGTTCCTCAACATCCTGAAACAAACGGCTATCAGGGTGTTATTACCACTTCTAAAACAACCAGCACCCAAGTTGTTCTTACTCACAACCCTAATACAGATGGCCACCAGGCTGTTGTTACCACTCCTAAAACAGCCAATAACGAAGCTCTTTTGTTTGTTGTTTGTTTTGTTTTTTGAATTAAGCACAAAGCTACACAATGGGCTATCTGTGCTCTGCCCACCACGGGTATCGAAACCCGGATTTTAGCGTGCAAGTCCGCAGACATACCGCTGAGCCACTGGGGGGCACGAAGCTCTTCTTGTTGTCTAAATAACCGGTAGGTGAAGCTTATTTTATATATACATATATTTGACTTAACTCAGTTATGAAGTGCTAAAGATTTTTGTTGTTGTACGTGTATATATTTTGTGTAAAATCAACTTCAATTCAGTGTCCTTATCCATATCCACTAAGTACTGAAAATAATGTTTTAAGTCGTGTTAAAACTAGTTCCATTCTTTTACAAAGTTAAGAGGCGATAAACCGGCAATGTCTAAGATGATTCCGTACTCAAAAAGATGAGGCAGCATTGACTATGAAGACATTTCGTCAAACAAATTTTCGGCATTGATGACGAGGAATCCACTTCTCAGAAAATAAAATTTAGAGACGGATTGAATGGGTAGCGAAAGAAATTTTATTACAATTGTAAAAGATTTCGATGAGTGCAACCGATGGTGACCAAAACTTAACATAAAAAGGTTAGAGATTAAATATGGCTAAAGTGCATCTCATGGTTAAACCCGGAGAAGTGCGATTCGTGGCTAAATCTATCCACGTACATCTCAAGAGAAAATTGGCCAAACACACCTCAAAGATCGTTTCAGTTAATAAAACGAGTTTACATCTTCAGAACGTAAGGTATGAACAAGGAAAGTGAGAAGAGAAAATGAGGAAGCAACTGTATGTATTGCCTAAAGCAAAAAAGAAGTGATGCAGCAGCTGCTATCCAGTCTGTACCTCAAGTTTATCGATCAGTTTGACAAAGAGCAGATAAAAACCACAAAAACAGCCATCTATTTACATACTCAGTAACAAAATGGAGAAATTTTAAAGGAAATCGTAATTTATAATCTGAGCCTAATATTACATTGAAATATTTGTAGGTGACCTTACAAATCTGTGATTTTAAGAGTACAAGGTTGATAAATTTTGCTAGCTTATGCAGTGGTTTATGCAATGTGTCGACTTCCGAGACCAGCTAGAAATGCAAAATGGCATAATGCACTGTCGAATGACACAACAAAACTGATTAATCAAATCTTTTCTAACAACGTGTTTTGCAGATCAACTTGTCTGAAACTAATCATTTTCTAATAAGAAAAACACATATGTACAAGTGAAGAATACCACAAACAAAGGTGATGTTGACAGATAATTGGTTTGATTTATTTTGAATTTCGCGCAAAGCCAGTCGAGGATTATCTGCACTAGCTGCCCCTAATTTAGCAGTGTAAAACTAGATGGAAGGCAGCTAGTCATCACCATCCACCGCCAACTCTTGAGCTACTCTTCTACCAACGAATAGTGGGATTGAGCGTCACATTATAACGCACCCACGGCTGAAAGGGAAAGCATATTTGGTGTAACGGGGATTCGAACCTGCGACCCTCAGATTATGAGTCGAGTGTCTTAGCCAGCTGACCATGCTGGGCCTTAACAGATGATACTGCTGTACTATAGACGCATGATTTTAACAAGTGTATTAAGAATAGGTTTACTTTGCTAAATTGTAATGATAGAAAATTATAAGACCAACATTAGAAGAAGAAAACTCTTGTTTATAATCTCGGTATATAAAACAAGGCACACGAATATGCCAGGTGGAAGATGGTGTTGCATAATGAACATGGTACAAACTAGAATAATGTACATTGTTAATCCAAAATAAAATCGGAGAGGAATATAAAAACTTAAAAATATTAAGAAAATAAAGGAAACAGTAACGACTAATAGAAATTGAGAAACCAAAAGTGAAATCTGAGGTAAATTAAGAAAAGCTCTTAAAATGGCGTGTTTTAGAAGGAAATATTTGTCATTTCTATGAATTAGATAAATCCCGAGCTAGCAAAATCTATCAACCTTGTACTCTTAAAATCACAGATTTGTAAGGTCACCTACAAATGTTTCAGTGTAATTTTGGGCTCAGGTTATAAATTACGATTTCCTTTAAATTTCTCCATTTTGTTACTAAGTAAGTAAATAGATGGCTGCTTTTGTAAACACGCTCAAAAATATCACTATCGATGGTAGACCCCAAAATACTGGACGGGAACCATGAATAAACGGAATTCCAGTCAGAACACACTAGTTTCGAAGTCACACCTGGTATTGCATGGGTACGTCAGCAGATTCCACAGTTGTGTTTTCTCTTTAAGTAACTGTCAAAGTGGTAATTTTTGTTTTTTTCTATATTATAAGTAACTATTTACAACTACAGAAATACCAGTCATAAAAGCCCAAGCTATAACAGCTCTTTCAGCACTTACTCTTAAAGAATTAAGTAACAAGGAGATGTGAGCCCCAAGGTCAAAAGAAGACTTCACAGAGATTGACGAAGTACAAGACTGGAGAATGCGTCGATCATTCAACTAATTTCACTTCATTTCTCATAACAGATCGGACTAATTTAGCATAGGAAGCAAGTGCAACAATTTGGTTATTATTCTATTATTAACACAGAGAGACAAACCAGAGAGAAATTATCACAAGATGTCTTCACAATAAAATAAATATGAGAACGATATCAGAAGAGTACAAACTTTCAGTCCCTATGATATATATAATGTAAACCTTGTTTGTTTGTTTGTTTTGGAATTTCGCACAAAGCAACTCGAGGGCTATCTGTGTTAGCCGTCCCTAATTTAGCAGTGTAAGACTAGAGGGAAGGCAGCTAGTCATCACCACCCACCGCCAACTCTTGGGCTACTCTTTTACCAACGAATAGTGGGATTGACCGTCACATTATAACGCCCCCACGGCTGGGAGGGCGAGCATGTTTGGCGCGACTCGAGCGCGAACCCGCGACCCTCATATCACTAAACGCACGCCTTAACGTGTTAGGCCATGCCAGGCCCTAATGTAAACCTAACATTACCTAAGAAGTTAATATTCACATAAAGAAGGACTGTATTACAAAAACACGATCAAATCTATGACGAAATAAAACATTTATAAAACAAAACAAGGGTTTGGAGTACAAGATGTATCCCAGTGTTTGGAAGCGACTGCAGAAGTAGAACCCACATAGTGGCGTGGATACACCGTCTATCACAAAGCCTCACCTGTAAAGGAAAACAACAACAACAAAAGAACAGAATAAGGAAACAAATAAAAAAATAATAGATCAGGTTGTGGTACTCAAGCCCACGTTATCTTGTGCCTTTATCAACCTGCAGTGCCTCCAGACATTTATAGAAAAGTAATACGTTTATTTATACACCACGTTATAGCCCGTGCCCTGGCTACTTCGTTCTTTTATGCTGCTTTTTGATAAAGAAGTGTTTTGTATAGATACATAAACAAAAATAATAGAGCTATATGAAGTACATCTGTTTATGAAAGTACACGTGTTTATAAATTTTAAAATTTAAAATTTTTGTGTACAGTCCATATCTGTTCATAAATGAATCCTTACAAGAGTAAAACTGTGTACAACCGATAAAAATTTTGATGTACACATGACATTCGTGTGCAAATGAATATTTTTTACATGAAATTATTTTATTAAATGTAATTAGGAAATTTACTGAACAAAGTAGCAACCAAAATTATTGTATAAAAGGCTACATTTGTCTCTTAAAGAAAGCCTACGAATTTACATTTTCATGAAAATTTAAATATGTATAATACATCACACAAAATGTCTGTGTGAAAAATAAATTTCTGTATTCATAAAACCTTTTGAGTGCAAAGGAAAAGTACATTTTTAAAACCATTCATACTAAGAACAGCAAAATATACAATAACATTACCTTCAGCCTTAACTCTGTTAATTACACTGGTTTACAAAGAAATTGAGGCAAGCACAAAAATAGCTGTTTTAACCTAAATTGGGGGTGATGAATTCAGATTTGAAATCCGTTTTTACTCATCACCTCTAGTTTTTTAGATATGCATACTGTACATAAAGACGTATATGCATTCAGGGTTATTTTCTAATATTGTGTGACTTATGTCTTCTTTTTTAGTTATTATGCAACAAATGCAAATAAATCAGATGAAGAAATGCCTCCAAGGGAAGATTCACGCAAGAAGATCTGAATGACCTTGCTCGTGATTTGCATCTGTCAAAACAGCAGTCAAAACTCTTGGGTTCTCGGTTTAAACAGTGAAACCTAGTCCAGGAAGATGTAAGGATCACCAGTTTCAGGAATCGGAACAAAGACCTTGCTTCATTTTTCGACAAGGAAAACAAGTTGTGCTACTGCACAAATGTACCTGGCTTGTTCACTTTCCTTGGTTTGCCACATAATCCTTCAGACTGTCGTCTTTTCATAGACTCTTCCAAGCGAAGTCTCAAGGCTGTGCTTCTGCACAACGGGAATAAATATCCCAGCATTCCCACTGCACACTCTGTCCATCTAAAGGAGTCCTATGACAATATGGAGCTTCTTTTAGAAGCTGTTAAGTACAACCAGTACCAGTGGAGTCTGTGTGGGGACCTCAAGGTCATTGGTCTTCTTATGGGTATGCAAGCGGGCTTCACAAAGTACTGTTGCTTTCTCTGTCTCTGGGATAATCGAGCTGTATCCCAGCATTACAAGCAGAAAGACTGGGGGTCGAGAAGCACTTTCGTTTCTGGCAAACACAGCGTCAAGGAGAATCCTCTGGTTGACATGAAGAAGGTGCTTCTTCCTCCTATTCTCATCAAGCTTGGTTTGATGAAGAATTTCGTGAAGGCTATGGACAAAAATTGATGATGCCTTCCAACACTTGCTTACTGTGATCCCAGGTCTCAGTGCTGCTAAGCTCAAAGAGGGCATCTTTGTCGGACCTCAAATCCGAGAAGTGCTGAAGGATATTGATTTTGAGGAGCTTCTTACCTTAAAGGAACTGAAAGCATGAGAAGAATTTAAGACAGTCTGTAGTGGCTTCCTTGGTAACACACGCGTACCAAATTACCAAGCCTGTATTGAGAAGTTGCTAAAGACTTATGAGACTTATATGGGATGCCGAATGTCACTCAAAATTCATTTTCTCCGTTCCCACCTCAACTTCTTCCCTCCAAACCTTGGAGCAGTGAGTGATGAGCACGGAGAAAGATTCCACCAAGACATTACGAAGATGGAGAGCAACTACCAAGGCAAGTGGAACCCCAGCATGATGGGAGGCTTCTGCTGGATGCTCTTGCGTGACATCCCGGAGGCAAAATATACCAGATCTAAGAAAACACACTTCTAACTGTCTGCGGTACTATGAATTGTGTACATTGTGTCATCCAAGTATATTTATTCCGTCAATGTTCTTTATCTATCCTGTTTTATCTGTAATAAGCTGCAACTGTATATACTCTGTATATACTAAAATAAGACTATTTAAAAGCCAGAAAACTAGAGATGATAGAGCAAAACTGTTTATAAATTTGAATTCAGCACACCCGAATTAGTAAAAAACACCTATTCACATTCTTGGCTCAGACAAAAAATATTTTTTTTTGTAAACCAGTGTTATTAAAGGCATTTTAAGTCATATATCTGGACTATAATTAACGAAAACATAACACTTCTACATGTTATGGGAGTTTTTCTACTAGAAACTACACACAGCACTTTGAGTTTACACCATTCCATATTGTGCATATATTACTGACAAAAGTGAAAATAACGTTTGGTATCAATGTCTTGTGGAAAACACAGCAGAGTTTTCTAAACATCACATAGCATCGAGATCGCACTCAAGCTAGACTTCGTCTACAAAGTAAAAAAAACAAACGAAAGAAAACTCATCAACCCAAAAAAGCATTACAGTAAAGCTGGGCATATATATCTCCAGGTATCATTTGAATTTGAGGCTAATAAAGGCTCATATGCCAAACAAAAATCGCAAGTTTCCATTAAAACCTCGGTATATACGGATAAGTTTGTTTGTTTGTTTTGAATTTCGCGCAATGCTACTTAAGGGCAATCTGCGCTAGCTGTCCCTAATTTACCAGTGTAAGACTAGAGAAAAGGCAGCTAGTCATCACCACCCACCGCCAACTCTTGGATATTCTTTTACCCACCGATAATGGGATTGACCATAACATTATAATGCCCCTACGACTACAAAGGGCGATTATGTTGGGTGCGACAGGGATTCGAACCCGCGACCCTCAGATTACGAGTCGAACCCCTTAATCCACCTGGCCATACGGATAAGATGGCAGCAATATTGTTTCTCGATGCAGCTCAGGTGGAATTTCTATCTTTGGGAAGCTTCAATATGACTGTGGAAGCTGAATTCCACATAAAAATAGTGGGTAGACAGAATTTGGTAAAGATATATGGCCTAAGGCCGACATCGACAACAGAAATACGGTTTCGAGCCATATTATGTAATTATGCCCATCGGGTTAAGTACACTGACAATACACTGAACATTCAGAGGTAAACAAGAGATCTGGGAAACAGTTGTTATGAGGTTCGATTTGTAAATGTATTATCAAAAGAGGTAATTTGATTGATATTTTCGTTCAAGTGTTTATTAGGAAAACAGAAATTTTCTGCAAGGTTTGTCATGATTCATGTATAGAATTGAATTATAATAATTCGAAATGAGATACTTTAGACAATTTATCTAAGTAGCAATACTGATTACTGGGTATATACTTAATTCTAATTTTTGTAGACAATCTGCTTTGATCAAAAATCAATATTAATTTGTTTTGGTCTTCTCCAAACAAATTATTTTAAGACACGATAAATGTAATACAATTATTTCAATACAGTTATCAATATCTGGTGTAGAAACAGCCATTATAGACTAGCTATAACTCACTTCATATAATTTATATATTTCTTATAATTTGTGCAATATATATATATATATATATTCACTTGGAGGCATTAACCTACCTGCGCAGTCAAACTCCGGGTGAGTATTCCAACAAGCCATGGTGTTTTCACTCGGTATAAGGAAACGCATTTACACATTCATTATTTTCCTACAGGATAAGTCAGTCGCTCACATTTTAAACACATGTTTGTTTGAATACATTGAATCTCGCCATGACTTTGCGATGTTTTTATTCAGGGTGTAGTAGTATTGGTTTTCATAAAAGTTACCGACTATACTATAATGAAAACATAATAGCCAACGTAGACCTTCATACTAAACTACAACTTCTGATACAAGTCAGAACCAGTATAAACAGTTTTCACTTTGAAACTCAGAAGACAACAAACAAACAATTAAGCATAACAATGCTTCAAAAATTAAGTTCACAAGAAATGTCAAAATTTGAGTACATCATTTTCAGTTTAAATACACAGCTCTTTTTTTAGTGATGAAAGAGAAACTGGTTCATTAAAACACAACAAATGCTTGAACAGCATAGTCACAAAATTGTAACTATTCATGTCTTTCACACATTCAAAATCACGTGCTTCTTATCTGCACTGTGATTCGTTGAAACTGTCTCACGTCATGAACACACAAATCCAAGTTCGATATGTTCAGCCGTTCATATTATTCACAGGCTGTTCTTGAACTATATATACAATTCAGTCATATTTTAATCTTCATACAGACAGACATAAGACTTCTGCGTTCAACTTAATCCGTAAATAAACAACATTTATAAAGAAAAACTATAAATTACGAGTTTTCAACTACTCAAATCATATACTTGCGATTAAAAGGAAATACAATAGCAGGAAATGGAAACAAAAATAACTAGCATTTCTAACTAATCTCTCAAAGGTTTTAATGTTAAACTCTTAAACTATTATTATGCAACTCAATATTTATTGTATTCTATTTTTACAAGCAGAATAAAATGATAAGACAAGCATTTTATGATACTTTGCTTTAACACAACATAAAAAACTTACTTTATGTTGTAAAATCGTTGGCGAACTAACAATTGTACTTTATATGTAGTTTATTCATAGTTAATATTGGATTATTATTTGACCAATTCCATATACGTTACACTAAATATCAAAATAGTTTTTTTCAGAGGTAGCACTCACAGAGAAATATACAGTTTGTAACTTTTACAATCAGCCCTCATGTGACGGCCTACAGCATTCACTACAGGATATAGTTGATAACTGACTCCTCCTACAAGAAAAAATATCGAGAGCCTCGTCTATCCTCAGTTGCTTGAAGTTATTTGCATAATCACTTTACTGTTCCATTTGATTTTCAATTTCATATGTATATATATCAAAATAGAATAAAACCCAAGCTCTACTTTGACGCGCTTATGTTCACGTTCAAAGACGAAATGACTAAGTCGTAACCGTATTTATATCCAAAACAAAATGACTAAGTCGTAACCGTACTTATATCCAAAACAGCTCTCTCTAACGCTCCTGATGTACTTTTGTTACATTCGTTAGCTTGGCATACAGACAAGACTACCACGTCATGCATCAGGTAAGTCTTCTTACATACTACGTGTTCGCCCCACAACTTTGTCACAGTCGATAATAAAGAGCCCAAACTAGGACATCAACCCCGCCCCAACAAAGTCTGTCTGGTTGATGTATGCGTCAGCCAACAGCCCACAACAACATAACAGGCCGGTAGCTAAGATTCTCCGCTATACTGACTGAATGGTTCTGAATCACATTCTAAATGCGATCCCTCAAAACGACGAACCAGAGATGGGAAATAGGAGGGAGAATACTAAATAAACTGAACGAAAGAATCTAAACTTTATAATAAACGTAAACCGTGTGTTACATCAATAGCCAAATTTACAGCTATTCCAGGTTAAAGTAGTTTTTGAATCATATAAACATTGTACCCATGGTACCTTAATACTGTAACAAAAAATACGCGATTAATTTAGAATAGTATAACAAACACACGCAACAAAACAAAGTACACAAATTCAGGTTATACACATTTAAGTAAAAATTCAAATACGCCATTTTGTAGCTTTCTGAAAAAAAAATCAGAAAATTGTATTTCTTGCAATACTTTCTTCAATGTTCATAAAAACAAATGTATTTAATCTGTTTTCATGCATGCTGTTTCTAAGTTCATTTTTAATGTTTTTTTTTAACTTTGAAAATGGACGTTCCAAACTGCAGTTTGTTACCATAACAAATAGGAAAATTCTTGCAACAATTTCCATGACTGGAAATATCTATTCTAGAAGATCAGTTTTTATGATAGAATAAATTGCACCGATGATAGGTTCTTCCATGTTCGATACGTAACAGACAAATTGATTAAATTCGGAAATAATTTTTTCTTTTAGTCATTCGGATAAAATGAAATCAGGGTTTCGACCAGACCTTTTATTTTTTCTAGATCAAATTGTCTTAGCCTACCAAGGATTTTGAATTTATTACATATCTTCTCATATACTTCATTTTGTTCTCATATCACATTTGTTACGGAATTAAGGATTAGTAAAAAGGTAGCAATTTTAAACTTTTTACTTCAACGAAAAATGGTTTTCAAGTACTTTCTTCGAAAAAGGCTTAGTGTTTACCTTGTTGTGTTCGATTATTAGTATATCATTACACACAGACTCAGCGTCCCCAACTTTGTCTTTTGCTATTATGTCAAATTCATTAAGTCGTTTTTACTTGCTCTGTATTGTTATGTAAATGTGTAAATATTTTGTAAACGACGGCATGTCGTGTTGTGTTTGGATTTTCATTTCTATTATCTATGTTTCCATATTTGTATTATTGTTTCGAAGTTTAAACTAATAAAATATGTTGTTATTCATTTAGGGTAACATTTAGAATTTTCTTGAATTAAGTAGACCAATCATATGTTTGTAAATGAAATGCTGGCGACTTCGTGTCTAGACGTTTAGTCTCGTGCAAGAACAGACATGCGCGGATTGCTCTGGAGATCTGTAGAAATTTCGCGGTGTTTCGAGGAGTCTAGGCCTACAATATATAAACAGAAAAAGATGCGAGAGAGAAAAAAAAGAGTCAGACATTATTTTTATTCAAGAGAAGAGTCATTAGAAAAGAAGAGTCAGTCATTCGTTTGAGAAAGATTAAGTGTTTGCTGTGATTATTCAACTTGGATTTGTTTCTGAAGTTAGATCTACGGAAGCTGTGATTTCACTTCGTCAATCTCTACGATTCATCCGAATTAGTGGTTATAATAAAAGTCAACACGTGTGGAACAATTTACGGGAAATCGAAAAAATTAAAGGCGACAATTTTGTGACGTTCATCGGAGGCAACGTGAAAAGAACTTCGTCGAATTTATTGATCTGTGAACTGTTTCTGAACTTCTTCATTTAAACTTCGGAATTTCTTCGTGGGACCAAATTCACTCCCTAGACTGGAATTTGAAACTTTCATTTTAGATTATATTAGATACAGGCCAGTATCATTTTGTATCGTGATTAATTTTGAAGTTTGAAACTAGTATTATTTTGTTTTGTAATTAATCTCGAATGTTGTAACATAATATCTGTCACTGTTATTACATAATTTGTTATATCTGTTAATAGTTTAGTGTAATAAATTATACAAGCTGTTATCTGTGTTTTTCTGTTGCGTTCAGTCTACATAAAACATAAAAAATACGTAACAGTATGAACATCTTTTATAAGCTTAAGATTTTAATAACTACTTGAAAGTTCATATTTCCTTGTCTTATTGAATATTTTAAAATTTTATTTTGAACAATTGCTACAAACATTGTTTACATAATTCGATTTCTTATATTAAATTGTGGGGCTTATGTGTTAACTCTCTTAATCCATTGTCATCTCTTTAATGCAATCCAGAACTGCCTGAATCACTCAATTACAAAGTTTTGACAGCGTCTGCATGAGTTGACCATCTAATGTCGTACATGTGCTTCAAAACCTTATGTTCTGATACCAACATATACCAATGATGAGTATATTACACAAAGAACATCTTTAATTTTTTAATAAAATCAAAAACAGCACTAACTTGATCGTGAAACAGCGTATACAACATCTGAGTTTAAAATCAGTGCGCGGCGCAAAACAACAACACAAACTGCTAACTCATTAAATTTTATATCCTTTCTTGCAACCATTTACAGTACCGAAACATGTCTGATGCCTTGTCACGACAATTCAATAAACCTAATCTACAGTAAGGAACCTATTTATCTGAGGGCCCTTGCTTTTCGTAGCTTATTTATTTGCTTTGGAGTTTTGCGTAAAACTACATGAGAGCTATCTGCATTGGCCATCACTAATTTAGCAATGAAAAATTATAATGAAAGCAGTTAGTTATCACCGTCCACTGTTAAAGGTGAATTTTACAGAAAAAAGAAAACTTTGCAGTCAAAAAACTACTCATACTGATTAATTTTGCAGTTTCACATTTTTTTTAATAAAAAATATGTGCTAACAAATGAAATATAGAACTTGGTGCAGAAAGAATCCTTTCAGAGCGGTAATCCAAACCTTTTAGTTTTTACGTTTGCCGCTAGAAAAAGTACTGTGACGTAATAGTTGCCAAACAAACCGTCAGCGCGTTGAATGTAAAAAAACATGGCCAGTGCATACGGAGAAACAGAGGCGGAGTGGAAAAATGGTAAGCCTAAGTCATGACAACAAATATAATCTGTATTATTTTACGTGCAATTTTAAGCATCTCGAAACCTGTCTGGTGTTTATAAATTATTGATATCACAGACTGGGTTTTATTTGTTTATACTTTGCCGACTATGGTAACTAATACTCGGCCCTTCCACAATCATTGTACCGGGTATTTATGACTCGTAACAAAATGAATTTCAATTATGCGTCATAATTCTGTCTATAGAATCAAACTAGATGTAGCAGTCTAAATAGTTAATTTATCTTGAAATGTTAAATTTAAAAAATGGAATTCTCCAAATTTTTCCATACTTAAATATGATACAAAAACACCCACAGAATGATCTACCAGCTTTCAAACTTGGAATATACTCTATTTGGGATAGATTTGTCCACTGTCTAAACTAGGAAATCAAGGTTTCACTGACTTTCAGGTGTCACAAATACAAAACACGCTCATGAATGTGAAATGTGTATGTCTAGTTACATTCTTCAAAAAGTTGAACTTTTTAAATTATTATATTATACTAGTTATTGCTTATCGCTTTATACCGCACACATACATTTAAGTTTGTTCTTTTCGTGATGGCTTCAGAGGGTGGAACCTGTACGCTGCAGGCTGAGATCAGTCCTCAGCTCTACACGAGGAAAGATTGTGGAGACGATCCGGTCTACTATCGATGGTTTTTTTCAGTCTCAGCCTGCCTGGCTTGAAACTCACGGAATCCAAAACAGTGGGATCCGACACAAAACATGAGCGTCCAAAGTGATATTAACAAAGCTTTGCATGGTGTGAAGGAGTCCAGTTCTTCCTATTGTCCATCCGCACCAACTGTCGCCACTTTGCCGGTTCCTTCTACTTGAACGAAATGAAAAGAAGCTTTTTCTCGATGCTAAACCGTTTTTAAAATCATAAGCAACGCAGTAAACCATGTTACCATAAAACAAACATAAAGTAGTAATAACAAGACAAAAAATAGTCTCACAAAGTATGTAATCCGAAAAAAGAACCGATAGATTTACATAAAACACCAGCACTGAAAGGAACAAAATGGTCGGCGCGCAACGAAGCGTGTTTGGCAACTATTACGTCATAGTTGTAAAACGTAGCGGTAACAGCCGAACGACCGAGAGGAACTCGAGTTCGAGGACCTGCATATTTTGTTTCATTTTGTTACTCAAAAACTAAAATGTTTAAAAATATGGCAACACACAGGAATTATACCTAACCAAAGTATAGTTTCTAAAGCAATTATTAAATTTGTTGAAAATTCACCTGTAACTCTTAGGTTGATTTTATATCACGGATAGTGGTATTGGCTGTAACATTGTAACGCCCACACGACTGAAATGGCGATCATGTTTGGTGGGACGGGGATTCGAGCCTTCGACCCATGCCGGGCCCTATCCCTTAAGGTCACACTAAAATAGTATTTTGTGACGGATTTACTATTATATGTCTATTTTATAATAATATGGATGTTCATTTTAGTTAAATATACATTCAGAAATGCATGTAACTTATATTGTTAAATGTATATTGCAAAATTCTTGCCTAATTATTAAATTTATAGAAGATTGTCGAGTATAAAAATCAACAATACATGTTTTTAGTACGTAAATACTACTGTACCTTCATTACTATGCAGGCTGGAATTTCTAGGAACTATCCCCACGCCTATATCTTTAAAACGAACGCGAAGCGTCAAGAGACAGTACATATTATTGGTCTGCTGCAGTTGATATACTATAAGCTTCGGAAACTATAATTGTGATCAACATTTATTAATCCGGAACTACAAATATTTGACCAAAATATTTATAACTTTGATCCCTGTTAAGTGAATTATACCTACATCAACTTGAAATTAACTCCCTTATCGTGAATCCTCGATAAGACATCAAGGAAGTTCCAGATCAGATAGAAGACTAGATGTTGTTTGTAAATTTGAGAAATTTTTAATATGGATCATTATTTGTAAAATAAAACAAAAAACAACGTTACTGTAAATTATGTTATTGTTTGTATTGTAAAACATATTCGTGTTAAAAAAGAAAACTGTGCATATCAATATTATTGGCAGGTATCATAAATTGGTCACATATCGACATTTATTTAACTTCGAAATCTAAATTACAATTTAATCCTGTTTTAGACTATTTAAAATGGTAATAAGTAACAGTTTGTTTTGTCGTGTGGCGTATTGTAACACGGTACATTTATCAAATACGTAGCAATAATAGAAAATACTTAACTCTTTCCAGTGTAAAGCTCAAAATGTGGAAATTAAAAAGATGAATTCATACATTTCATGGTTTAGGTTTTACTAAAAATATTTATAGGTTTACCAAAACTGAATATATAACAGAAAACATTCAATATCCCTCAGTTTTTGGGTTTTCTACAAAATAGTTCAAAAGGTACAATCAACGAGTCAAGGGTCTCCGGTCTAATACTTAGTTCTTCTGGCTTCACCTCGTTAACTCTAGGTTTAAACATGTCATAAGAACTTTAACTCATTTAGGATAAAAATTTTCTATACACTAATTTTAAGCTTTGTGCTGATGAGCACTTAATTATGGGAATTATATCTGGTGTTTTATGTAACAAGACTGCAAGTGCAAGTTTGAAACGCGTGTTTTACTCATGAACACTAAATACATTATATGTTCTGGCGCAAAAATACAAAATGGGCTTTTACCTACAACGGAAAATCGAATCTTGGATTTTAAAATTGTAAGTCTTTAAACTTATTGCAAAACCACAGGAAGGGACAATTCAATCAATCAGTAACATTTAGTAGATGGTTTTATTTGAACAAAATAAATTGTTTATTTGTCAAGTTTTATATAGGTGTTGAAAGGGTAATGAGGCACTGCTTGAACAGTAGTCCTAATAATCACTTCCCGAGTTTAACAACAAGTGTCAGCTGAACAGGTTTCTACACTTTCAGTGATTTAGATATCCGTGGCTTTCTCAAAACTTTCCATAACCTTCAAAACTGATTTTATAGACCTCACGTGAGACTAAAGAGAACACACGAATGTGTCGAAACTATTTCATCTAATATCAGATTTCTGACAGTTTGTTCGGTTTACTGTGTCTTTCACTATACACGACTTGTTCTATTATTACTATTATTATGCTTTAACTCCTACATATGTCTTATCACCGTAGGCTCGTCCATATTGCCAACATTGAACTTTTAAATAGCTTCTTTGAGATTTGCACCTTTAACAAGCCATTCCTTGAGTCTTTCAGTGATGTCGAGAAACCCACTTGTTGAGAATTTTATATGCAAAAAACGGCTCTTTTGGGCTCAGAAAACACTTCAAATAGAAGAGCGAACAACGTTTCGACCTTTCTATTTGAAGTGTTTTCTGAGCCCAAAAGAGCCGTTTTTTGCATATAAAATCCTTGAGTCTTTGTTCGAAACCCATGGATTGTCAAATATACATTTGCTCGGTATGTTTTACGCAAGTACTTTCAAGTCAATACCACAGAGCATAAGAACAATTACGAAAAAACGAACGAATCGCGATTACATAATTACTTGAATGGCGAGGCTCAGACGTCAACGTCCTAACTTCAACCTTGTACTACTGAAGTAATTCAAGTTATTAGGTATGGTCGTTACTAAGGGAAAACACGAAAAGGTCGTTCGACGAATGATGCCATCGGATATTACATGCCATAATAATAAACTAAATAAATTACGGAAAATTATAGTTTACAATTGACAGAATAACCGTTTAATTTTTTCATGACTTTTCCCAAACTTTGTGTAAATTCTTATTTTTTCCAAAACTTTCCAGGCCCTGGAAATTGCTTCCCTAATTTTCCAAGACCAAATCCCGTACGAACCTTGGGTGAGTGGTAGACAATCTTACGGAGACGTGATCAGTTTATAAATTTATTTCGTTTCGACACCAAACCTATCCAGCAAAATTCGCCAAAATAAGCCATTTATTTCTGCTTACGATAAAGTTCGAAAACAGATCTGCTGTATGTTTATAATTAAATAGGGATTTGGAAATATGAATTCTACTAAAATAGTATACTGGATATGATAAATATTTACTGCTATATTTGAATTACCTAGAAAACTGTTCTTTTTCCAAATACGGTTTTACAGTTTTGAAAAGTAGCAGAAAAAATTTTGTTTGTTTGTTTGTTTTGGAATTTCGCACAAAGCTACTCGAGGGCTATCTGTGCTAGCCGTCCCTAATTTAGCAGTGTAAGACTAGAGGGAAGGCAGCTAGTCATCACCACCCACCGCCAACTCTTGGGCTACTCTTTTACCAACGAATAGTGGGATTGACCGTCATATTATACACCCCCACGGCTGGGAGAGCGAGCGTGTTTAGCGCGACCCTCGGATCACGAGTTGCACGCCTTACGCGCTTGGCCATGAGCAGAAAAGAATGACCTCAAAAGTTATATTTTATTTGCATAAAAATTATTATATCTACGTGCAACACTGATCTCAGTCTTGAAAGAAGTTTATACTGTACAAATCTAAAAAAAGCACGTTGAAATATATCTTAATTAAACCAACAAAAATCATTGAAAGAAATGTGCACATTACAAAAATTCCTCACTAGTGAAGTTAATACAGTACTGGCAATACTTTATCGAGCTTCTTCTCTGGAGATCGCAAAAACGATTTCCGGTTATATATGTTTATTGGTTGAGTAGCATTTACTGGTACAAAGCAACTAGGTTATCTGCGCCAAACAACTGGTAAAAAAAATAAAATTATTATAACATGTAAAAAGAAATCAGGTTAAAACAGTGACCAAAATTCTGACCAAAACAGTGACCAATGGGAAAAAAAATGTCTAAAATGGTGCCGTCGTTCGGAGTCGTAACGCCGGTGCGACAATTATAATGTGGGGTATTATGACTTGAGAGTCACAAAAGCCACACATAGGTGCATCAGTCCCAGATAAAAGAAAATGATGACTTAAAAATCTATGAACAATTCGTAGCCTAGCTCGGCCAGCTTCCTCTGCCAAAGTGAATAGGAGGTTTGATCTGGAAAAGCTTGTTATCAGATTGCTCATTCCAAGTCATTTGCCAACTGATTCGGGGCCGAGCCTTGAATACAGGACCATAGTTCACATATGTAAAGTGACAGTGATAGTACCAGAACAGACAGGCTTAGCTGCAGTATCAGCCAGCTTGTTCCAGAAAAACCGGATAGAACCCGTGAAAATAAAGATAAAATTGGCTAGTCGGTTTCGAACATCAACGAGAACAGGGCAAAAACGAACGTGAAACGATTCCATGTCCAGTAGATAGTTAAGAGTAGTTATAAATAGTAAAACTGTTGTGCTGCATAGCTTCCAAGCAATTTAAAAATGGCACACAACTTGGCAGTCTACAGAGAAACTACGTGCAACCAAACCACAATAAATCATGACAGAGCAGATAAAATCATTTAATTTTGAACCATCCGTATAAACAGGAATAAAAAAATGGTTCAAAAAATATTCGTCAAATAAGAGACAGTACTTCTAATCGGGAGTATCCACCTTCCTCAAATAACTCAAAGAAAGGACATACCCGATTCAGTCAACTGCACCTGGTCACAAAGGTCAAAAGAAAGAATGAAAGACCATCTATTCTAAAAGAGCATATCACATTGAGAAAGACAAATGATGAATCAAAAAACTATGATCAATACGTAGTCTAGCTAGGCCAACTTCTTCCTTCTAACCCTTATGGAAACAAAAGTGCAACAGGAGGTGTGATCTGGAAAAGCGTTGATAAAAGTACTGATCGTACTTGAATATCAACGGGTGTGATGCTGTAGTAAGAATCAGTTTTTAAACATACTATATATATTTTAAGAATGTTGAAAGTGGCAGAGGTGAAGAGGAAGTTCGTGAGACATTGTATATAAACCTTGGACTGGAGAAATGCAGAAAGCTCCCATATTGAGCTGAAGCACCAGATGGTGAGCAGCATCCAACATCTTCATGGCTGAGATCCTGGCAAAACTATAGACCAGAGACCCATAGTCCAGTTAGGATCAAATGAATGCACAATTGATCTTTAGCATAGAACACTGATCCATTTTCCAAGAGGTGGAAGAGAGGGCATGGAGGATGTTCAGTGCTTTTGTACACTTGACACGTTGCTGCTTGATGTGTGGAATGAATGTCAGTTTGCAATCAAAGATATACTCCATTGGTTGCAAAACTGCATGCAAATGGTTTTAAAGAAAGAAAAAGTATATTCTTTTGCTGTGGTCTACTTCGACAAACGATTGAAAATAGTCTGTAGCTGCTGCTAAATAAACCACATGCTTAACAACTGACACGAAATGTGGAAGTCGTAAACATAGAGACCATTTGCAACAACAGAAGAAAGTTGTAGAGTGATAGCATTAATCTTTACATTGAAGTGTGACACTCAAAACACAGCCCTGAAGGATTCCAAGTTTCTGTGAAAAGAACAGGGAAGCGTCGAGCTTACACAGACATGAAATTAAAAAGTTATGTAGGTAAATGGCCACACTACCCAAATGAGTGGAGGTCTTACAAAATACTGTACCTCCACGTAGCAATCCTAAAGCCTCTCAAGGCTAAAGAATATGAAAACAAGATGTTGTTGCTTGAGAAAGGCTTCTCTGATCGACGTTTCAAACCGAATCAGATAGTCTATGATAGCCTACTGTCGTCAGAGCATATACTGGGTGGGCAAGAGGAGGTTGTTTGACTCGAGATACCAAACAAGACAAGCATTAACCATCCTCTCCAACACCTTAAGAGACAGCTCGTCAAAGTAATTGAGCAATAGTTAGAAGGAATCTTAATATCCTTCCTAGGCTTAGACAAAGGGAGGATAATAGTCTGGTGCCAAGCATAAAAAACAAACATTTTTCTCCCAGGTCTGGTTAAAAACAACCAGAAGAATAGTAAGAGATGCAGGAGTGAGGTGGCACAGCATCTCATAGTGAATATCAACAGGTCCAACTGATGTACTGCGAGATAAATATAGAATAAGCTTGTGTTCCACCAATGTAAAGGGACGAATATAGTCATAGAGATTATCAGCCTGAAAGGAAAGAGATCATGAAGCAGAAGTGCTAAATGCGCGAGATAATATCTCGCCGAGAGTATCGACGATGCTCCGGGCATCCACAGCTTCCTGGTCATTAGTGAGCAAGATTAAAAGGAACTTGTGGTAGCAAAATGATAGTTGTGAACTTAATCCAAGAAAGATCCTGCTTTGTTGTCTTAAATGACAAGCATAAACATGGGCTCAATGGAGAGAAATGAAATTATAAAATATGGGATACCTGTGAGAGATATCCCATGCCCATTTTTTGAGCCTTCCATAACATTTTGCAAACAGGATTTCACCATTGATGAGAATACCATGGAGCAGGTGTCAAGGCTTTAGGAATAGACTAGGCAGCTGTCTGAACAATACAGTCAGTCACTGTTACCACACATTCATCTTTCAATGGCGTACAAATGACGGTAGGATCAAGTTCCGAGAGAGCAGTGCAAGAAGGACAGTTGGTTTGGTCCAACATCCACCGAGGCATACGGGGCGGGAAAGCATCGACCATGGCCAGTTTTCCTCAAAATGATTTCTGCCCCATGGGTTACTCTCAACCCTCCAAGAAAAGTCAGAGACAAGTGAAGGGGAGCAGGTAGAGAGATCAATAGCAGTAAAAGACTAACTAATAAGTATAAGAACCAGTAATGAAGAGAAAAGGGTTGTGATCCAAGAGCATATGATCTACAGAACGACCCTTCCAATCACCACACCATAGGGGGTTATGTCCATTAAAGTCCCCATCACACAACCTGTGTCGATTTCAGTACAAAGAAAACTGTCAAAAGGTTTCAGAAAGTTTCCTCTAAGGAGAGGTACACAGGATAATAATAATCAATCTAAGCCTTAATGTAATCCACATGAGAATGGAAACCTTGACAATTATACTGTATTAAAATGATCATTTTTATTTAGGTAGAAAAGGACTGGGCAGAGAGCCCTTCTGTTTTCAATAATGCCGGTTTTATTTAGTAGAAGGTCTGTCAACTTTCTTAAAAGTTTGCCCAAGGTCAAGTGCGCAGGTCTCTGTTAGTATATGGAGATTCCAAGGCTGGAGGCGAGAACGAATTATTGCTCTACATTTCAGGGCCAAAGAAGATGGCCCCGAGGAGAGGCTAGAAACTGGAGCTGAGGGAAGTGGACACAGACAGTCACTGGAATTAATGACAGGGCAGGAGTAGATATCGAATTGTTAACTCACATATCCACATGGACCATGTGGTCAGAAAACGATTCTGTTAGAGATACAGAAAAATCTGTTTGTACTCACACTGTAGCCATGAAATGTAAAGCAGCAGAATATGTTCGAGAAAGAGCTGGGACAATAACTTTCAAGTCTTGGGGTAAAAAATGTTGCTAACAGTTTTCAAATGCTGCACTTCTTTCTCCTCCATCCACTCAGGAAAAGAACAAAAGCAAGATGGGTGAGAACCACTACAGTTAACACAGTGAGGTTCCTCTTCAACTGTAGTGTGTTTCATCCCTGTAGTCCCCCGCTGAGATAGCGGTAAGTCTTCGGACTTGCAATGCTAAAATCAGGGTTCGATTCACGTCAGTGGACACAGCAAATAGACCGATGTGGCTTTACGATAAGAAAAACACACAAAGAGATCATCCCTGTATCTTGTCACGATATTTTAAAACTTATCTTGGCTCTTTCCGTTGTTCAGTAAAGCATAATCCAACCACACATAAACGACTTTACAGCGTGAAGTGACTAATCCAACCACACATATGCGACTTTACAGTGTAAAGTGACTGATCCAACTACACATATACAATTTTACAGTGTGAAGTGGCTAATTCAACTACACATATACAATTTTACAGTGTGAAGTGACTTATCCAATTACATGTACACGATTTTACAGTGTGAAGTGACTAATCCAATTACATGTACACAATTTTACAGTGTGAAGTAACTAATCTAATCACATATACACAATTTTACAATAAAAAGTGAAGCGTCCTGCTCAGTCACATACAATTTTAAAGGGTAAATTTACCCGCTAAACACACTCTACTTTATACCGTAATGTTGCATGCTATCAACCACACGTCTTTACACTGTAAATCAGAGCGACCTATTCTGTCATACTCAATAATCCAAATAAAAAATAAACATTCCTGCTTAGTTGTGTTTTTGTGTGTGTTTTTCTTATAGCAAAGCCACATGAGGCTATCTGCTCAGCCCACCGAGTGGAATCGAACCTCTGATTGTGGCGTTGTAAATCCGGAGACATACTAGCGGGAGACAGTCCTGCTTAGTTAAACCCAACCTTGTACGATAAAGCGACCTGCTCTACTACAGCCTATCTGGTAAAACTGAGTGAACTCCTCAGTCATACACAAATTTACCAGATAAAGTTCATTAACTCGGGTACACTCATATTCATGGTACAGTAAAACAGTCAGTTCGACCAAATTGGAATTAAACTTAAATCAAAAGGATATCAAAAACCATCGCATTCGGGGATCTTTTGCGCTCCCAAGTTCTATGTTTTATAAATTAGTATTTTGTGTCAAAACAAACGTTTCATTTTCCAACTGACACTCGGAGATAAAATATTTTTCCTAACTTCTACTTACTTTAAACCAGGCACATATCAATTTCGAAATAAGCGTCAAACTTCCCTTTTCTAGGCCTTTCTATATATGTAAAAGGATTTGTTTTAGTTTAGCATATATTGAAAAATACCATACATAGTTGTAACTTATACAGTTTCTGCGTAGTATTGATGGATTTAGTTTCATTGGAAAGCTTTCCCATCTGCACAACTAAAATCTTAACTTGTAGCACTAATCAAAGTAAAAGATACTCCAGAAGTTTTTACTAAACTTTTCACAACAGTAAAATAATGACAGAGTAAGATAATTCAATCATGACACAAACTGGTCCTTAACTTTTCAGTAGAATAGTTTTAAAGAGAGAAACAGAATGTATTCACTACTAAAAGCATGTAACATCATAACCGCAGTTGATCGTTTTTCTCACATTATCATTACTAAGTACAGTTCAACAGTTTCTTGTGGTTTCCAGAAAACTTTGAAATGTTTTGAGGCTGAATAATGTACTCATATTAAAATATACAAAGGTCTGTATATTAATAAAAGGTCTTAATAAAAATAGTAGATAAGAGAATAGATTACGGAATCCCAAATAACTTGTGAAGGCCATTTTGTTAGTTTTTCATTCATGTCTCTCTGTAATCAGAGTACTTATTAATTATAAGTTCATTATGGACCTAAGGAGTTCCGTTTTCATAACAATCACTACAGCATCTCTATATGTATAGTTACATATATAAAAGTACAATCTTCTTTAAAATCAAGTAGTTTGAAGAAATTTGAATTTTAATGTACCCAAATGGGAGTAGACATGCTTCCTTCTTTAACTTTAGAAAAATTAATTTTATCCATCTGTTCACGCAAGAAACTTTCCAAGATTTTGTTGTCAACATGTTCAACTTGTCTTACTTCGGCACAAATTAACTTTCAGTCAAACTACGTACTTAAGTTAAAACTAGAAATCAACGCCGTAATAAGTAGAGATAAATAAATACACCGCTCTTCCTTATAAAGATTACAATACATTGTTTCAGTGGTTGTGTACTTGCGAGTCGTAATATCATGAGATTTGACTGGTTTGGTAACACTAGCATACGTGGTTCGTATGCTAGATGTAAATACACATACTAAGTTAACAATGAAAAATAATCACTTTAATTAAAAAACATTAGAAATTACAAGAATAGATATATTAAACATTATAACCAATACAGTATTAATAACACCAACACTAAAGAAAGAAAAGAATGTCTTACTTAAGGAAAAGATAAACATTACTATTTGTTTCAGACTTTGGTGCCAGTGTGAAAATTAAGGTTTAAACGCAACAAATGAAGCAAAGATTTGATCGATTCTTTTTTCATTCCTTTTTTATTGTTTTACATTTCTGTAAAGCAAAAATAACATGAAATATTCAAAGTATTGATTTTATTATTCGGTCGTTATGGTTCTCTCCCGTTTGTAGGTACAGGAAAACCTTGAATCTCAACATGTAATCTGAAATGTTACGGTAAAAACTGGTAGATCCAGTTTCGTGTAATACTTAGACATTTGAAATAGCTTGTAATACCGCATCATAAAACAGATAGATTATTATTTCACTTGGAAAAGTATAATCAAAATTATCATAATGTTGTATAAATTCAAATAGTTATGAAAATGGCGAAATCTTTATATGACCAAGTAGTATAAAAGTAAATAAATATAAAGATTCTCCTTAGGATAAGGACATGTTTTCATCAATATGATACGAATATAAACACACCGATGGTTCAACTGATGCAGGGGTAGATTCAGGAAGTGAATTAAATCACATTTAAAAATAGCGCTTCTTGGTCTTTTCTTTTTGCCATCTGCTTGTAACTGGGTTTGTTGTATGTTAAGCATTTATTCTTTTACGAAATATTTCTACACTTCCATACATTTTCAGTAAGAATATCTAGCAAGACAAACGTATAGCTATCACTTCCTAAATGTATTGCCTCAACACAAACGTGCGCACTGAAAAATTCCAATAGTAACGTTTTTTAATACAAAGTTACTTACGCTTTCAAGAAACTTTCCTAATTTCTACAAGGTAAAGAAACCCAACATATTGGTTCTTGTTCTCCAACTTCAAGTATTTTGCATTTTATTAAGCCCTCCAGTGCCTCAGTGTCTGCGGACTTACAACGCTAAAAACCGGGTTTAGATACACGTGGTGGGCAGAGCACAGTTAGTCCATTGTGTGGCTTTGTGCTTAAATTAAACAACAACAATAAAAAACGACATTTTATTAAACATCACTAGGACAAATTCAACAAAATATTACAAAACATTTTCGTGCTGCACGTGCTCAGTTGTTTCAAAATATACACGAAGAAAGATATATAAAACTCATGAGTTCTTACTCCCGACACATTGGATGACAGTGTTGGCCCTGCATGGCCAGGTGGTTAAGGCACTCGACTCATAATCCCAAGGTTGCGGGTTCGAATCCCCGTCACACCAAACATGCTCACCTTTTCAGGTGTGGAGGCGTTATAATGTGACGGTCAATCCAACTATTCGTTGGTAAAAAGAGTATCCCCAAGAGTTGGCAATGGGTGGTGATGACGAACGGACTTCGCTCTAGTCTTACACTGCTAAATTAGGGACGGCTAGCGCAGGTAGCCTTCGTGTAGCTTTGCGCGAAATTAAAAAAACAAAAACAAACAAATAAATACTTAATGAAATATACAAATATTTGAGTGATATCGTTTTTTAAAACAAATTATATTTCATATAATAATTACATTCAGTTTATCACTCTTCACCAAATGTTTCATCGCATCTACTTTGGAAATTTCTTTTACTTTATTTTAACATTACATTGTGGCTTTTTACACGTTTTTTTCAAATGAACATTAATTACTGTAAAAATTCAAAACTTTCTTTTTTATTTCGCAATCTTTAGCGTTGCGTTTTAAAATTTGTTTTTTTAATGAAATATGTTCGTTTTTCGATCTGTTATCATTGTTTTTTATACTAACGAGTGAATCCGTTACGAAAGAAATTCGAGTACTGCAACTCTCTTTTACACTACAAAACAAAACAAAAAACTCTTTGATATTAGTATTTTTCAAAAATCTCCTACTTACTCGTTTGTCTTCATATTTAGTAAAAAGATAAAATTATACCGCAGCAGTTCACCGAACTCCAGAATTATTTAACACTTCCGTAAAACGAAGAAAACAAGTTCACGTCTATTAAAACATTTTAAAAGATAAAAACTATAAGGTAAACGAATATGTCTTTGTTTATTTTTCCCCTTGTAACTATAGCCTTCAAATAACGATGTTTTACGTTTTTTGTTGTTTTCTGTTTGCACACAAATATAATAATCCTCAGAGATTATGGCAGCATCTATATATCTAATGGAAAAAAAAGAAATTACACATTTTTATTCGTCTTTTTAAAGCTTTTCATGTGCTTTAGAAGTTATTATGTCTACTGAAGTAATAGCAGTTTTATTTGAGAATACATGCGTTTTTAGAAGAAAAACCTTAGGATTCTATAATCTTATTTAGCGGAGAAATAATGAAAATGGCGGAATCTGGAAAGAGTAAAAAGTAAATAAATGGTGTATCCTGGATTGGAGATAAAGTGAAAGGACGCTAGATGACACTGGTCCACTCTTCAAGCTCTTAGTTAATATCAGCAGTTAATTATTTCTTTCACAGTCGAATAAGAAAATGGCTCCACTTATTCTCATAAAGCACCATTCTATACAGTTGGTAAGTTCTCATCTAAAGACCTCGCCTATTCGCTATACGTTTACCATATCCTGCTATCTATCGTCAACAAAAATAGCAAGAAATGCTTTATTTCAAACATATTATCTTTTCCTTAGGTTAGCAGTAAGTTAACGGATTTACAATACAGAAATTCGGATGCGTATCTCCGTACTGGATACAGTGCATATTTATGAACCAATGCGTAGCATTGCACTAAGAAAAACCAAAATCCTCTTTCCTAATGCTAGACTCATCAAATGAACCGGTATTACTTAATCCCAAAAAACATCGAAAAATACACATACTTCACAGGACAGGAATTATAAATCATTGTCACCTACAACGTCAGAAAATCAATATTATACTTAAAAACATTTAAAATATAATACAACTTTTCTGCTTCACTGTAATAAAGCTGACAAAGCGTTAATATTTTTCTAACTAAAACAACAGGGAAATAAAGTACCTTTAAGAGTTAAGGACAGTAAGAGATGGTTAGTCTTAAGCCGATTAAGATGTATGATAAAATGTCACAAAAAATTAAATTTTAGCAGGTATTGTTCTTTATTAAGCATATACTTCATGCTAGTCACATAAAAGATACTTCAGTCTAAGCTAACGTTTATTAAGAATGGTAATTCGTAAGTTGCAGCTTTATTATGATCCTTAAAACGAATCAATTAAGAAATATTTTTTTTCGTAAATTGTACTAGTTATAAGTGAGTTTGGCCCAGCATGGCTAAGCGTGTTAAGGCGTGCGACTCGTAATCTGAGGGTCGCGGGTTCGCATCCCCGTCGCGCCAAACATACTCGCCCTTTCAGCCGTGGGGGTATTATAATGTTACGGTCAATCCCACTATTCGTTGGTAAAAGAGTAGCCCAACAGTTGGCGGTGGGTGGTAATGACTAGCTGCCTTCCCTCTTGTCTTACACTACTAAATTAGGGACGGCTAGCACAGATAGTCCTCGAGTAGTTTTGTGCGAAATTAACAAAAAACAATAAGAGAGTATAGGATATATTTCACCCCAAAGAAACTAGATGCCATTGATAGAAATTCTTAAGTATCGTAGAAGTTAACTGGGCAATTGTGGCCTACTAAATTGTTACAATTTTGCCTAATTTCCAAAAGATGCAGTCACAGTTCCAGCAAAGAATTCTAAGAATTAAAATTTACACCGTGAAAACTTTGTACGGTAAAAAAACTTGATCTTTTTTTAAAACTTATGACGAATTAATTATAAATATCATAAAATAAACTTAATATTAGCTTAAAGCCACAATAATGAATGACCCACGAACTTCAATTTCTCAGCGTTCACTGGGTTATCATTCTGAGAATGTTCAACAACTTTGCTATCGAGTTTTCTGAGTCTCTCTCTCTCTTTTGCAGCTTACAGCATGTCATACAAAGTAATTTTAAACGTTGATTACCGTACTCGTGGGTTATACTTTACAGTCAGTGTAAAACGAGTATTCATTGCATTAATTAAGTGATACTTAACAGCAAAGTCGGAGCTGGCAGATTTAACAATATCCATGTATTTTATTAAAAAGCTTCTAACTTAAAATCTTATGCTTTCATTGCACGATAATACATCTCTGGCTAATGTTTAATGCTAAATAATATTACTTTGATGACAACTTGAAAACAATTAGTATTGAAATTAACTTTTTCAAAGCCATTGTTCTAAGAAAAGCACTAGAAACAATATACCTTCGAGTTTAAAAGCTTATAGAAACAAACACCCGTTACTAAACTCCATTAAAATGTAAAGTCAGAATGGTGGCAACTATTCAAGTTAGTCTTTTAAATGTTCTGCAAAAACACCCACTAATGTTAGGAATTTGTTGTTGTTGAAGATAATGTAGAGTCACTGCATCAGAGGTGTTACTGATGGTAGGTAATCAGGTATTTACATTTCAAAATGTTCATTCGTTTTAATTGTTGAATACATTCATTCAGGGTAACAACATATTACGATTTTCGTGCAGGATTTATTCATGCCTGACCTAAGAGAGACCTCTTATAGATTCAATACAAAGTGTTAATGACTTGCTCAGAGCATGACGAACGTTGACACTATACAAAGAGTGTAATTTTTACGATTGTATAAAAGAACTGTTTGTTAAATGAATGAATACAACATTCACTGTTCGTACATTCGACATTTACAAAGTACCACTTTTATATTATAGGAAATTATAATGTCACTGTTAACTCCATATGTAATACATTAATCATTTAATTTAGCTATATTTTCACTCTAGATATAAAACACTGTACGCTACAGTGTCTGACACCAGCGCCTGTTTTGGTATTAAAAAATTGTTTCTGCTTACTGTACAGAAAATTAGCATTTATTTTCTTATTATACGTGTAACGTTACTAAAATATATAACAGCATCAATAAGGTCACTTCAAATGGTCAACAAATCAGTTGTCTGGTTTTGAAGATGCTGAAAGCAAGAACTATAACTAGCTCTACTACCTTGATTGGCAACATCGGGTAGTGCCACGGTAATTAATATGAAACAGTTTAATGGCATAACTGTCAAGAACTAACAAACAAACAAATATTATATATATATATATATAAACGTAACTGTTACCGTATTTAAGTTATAATTTTTGAACTGTAGTTTATTGCCTCGAAGATAATATAATAATAAAGTTCACAACAAAAAATAGCACGCAAAATATTTTCTCTTTGATGTAACTCTATTAGAAATACACATAAATAAAGGTACGCACACAAGTTATACAACAGCCAAATGTTTGTCACGCCCTGTATTCTCCGAGTGCTTCATCGTAGAATACACACATCAAAATACTTCTTTTCGAAAGTAAATCAAATGGAAATTGTTCATTTTCTCCAATTCCTAAAATTTCATATCCATATCGTCACCGATAAGTTAAGTCTTCGTATGTTATGGACTATCAATTAAAGGAAAACATATTGAAGAAAACTGTGAGGGAATTTAACAAAACACAGGACACTTTCCGTCGACCGATTTAAATAATTTTCGAGGTTTGGAATATCAATATAAAAGATGCCTATGGATAGGAGTTTTATTCGACTATTTGTTGTTGTTCAGTTTACACCTGTTACTTTTTGTTATCGGTATTCTAGACATATCAATCAACCTTTATTCTTACAAAAGACTTCGTGTGTTGACGCATAACTTTGATCAAATGAGGTTTCATACCCCTAGCAAATGAAGGATTTCTATTCTCTGAATGAGCTATTTATCCATCTCAGTCTTTGTAAATAAATCCAGTTCATCTGTCCTGTACGTAGTGCATGCTGTCTTCGCGGTGAAATATGTAATAGTGATAATTCTTCAAGTACGTTAGCTTACATGAAAATTGAAGACTAAAACATATTATAATTTCAATCAAGAAAACATCGGTGGCAAAAAGGATTCCAGTACAGGTCGAGTTGTCCTTGCTTTCCTCTATATTTCAGTTTTCTCACACCATTTTCATTTATGACGTGTGAACGAATGAACTAAACTGCGGGAGAAGAATATATGCTTAAGCTAAGATGGTATAAGAAAAATATCCAAATTGAAAAGAAGAAACTTAGAAGAAAAAAGAATTAAAATAGCAACAAAATAATGGAGGAGGAGAGGGGACAGCTAGTCATTACCATCTCTTTTACTAACAAATAGTGAAACTGACTGTGACATTATAATACTTCTACAGCTAAAAAGGAAGTATGTTTGTATGTTTAGTGGAATTCAAGTCTTACGTAACAGACTTAACAATAAAATAGCAAGCTATCTACTGTTTAAAAAACAAACCACTGAGGCATGAAAACACAATGCCACATAAGAGTTTCTGGAAGTGTCTTTATCTTCTTAGCAAAGTGTAAAGATAATTATTTATCCAAAACAAGAAGTGACAGTTCAAAGTGTTCAGTGGACTGGATGAGTGTAGTACGCTTTTGTGCAGAGCCAAAAAAAACAGGTAACACACACATTTGAGCATTTTTCAAAACAGAATATCTCCTTTAAGTAAAGACCAATAATATACAAGTCCAGCTCTAACCACATTAAAGCTCAAATAATATTCAACAAAGAAAATCTGTCTATCTTACAAGATGATGAAGAGAGTGCCAGTGCAAAATATTTAATATCTTTTTACACACAACCTTCAGATACTTACACGTGGAGTAAGTCAGGCTTATTGTCAAGAACTTTGTTTTTGCAAAGTGATCAAAGAATTATCAGGTAAAGTGTTGTTTGGACGCACTCTTATTTAAGGCAATTATGCATCCATATAGTTTTAAACGTAGAAAAGTGAAATATGTTGGAAGTATACCATTCACATATTTGACAATTAGCATTTTTGAATCCACTTCAAAATAAATCTCATACTACATGATTGTGGAAATCTGGTGATCATTAATTTTGAGATGCTTTGCAACTGGTGGGGAGAAAATAGACCTATTTCATAATAAAACTAACTCTACTGGAAGTATTATAGCACTCAAATCGTAGCTCTGAAGAATACCAAAGTCGACCATGAAAAATGTGAGAGATCTACTCTCTAAAACTTCACAGAAAAAAGTAAATAAATAGACAACAATCTATAAGAATTAAGGTATTTTGGAATATTATACTTATATATCATATAATTTGCTTTTAATAAGAAAAACATTAGGCTAGCTTCTGTAGTCTACAAAAGGCTTCTTTATAGAAAATGTTAGCCTTACTATCTTAACTAATGTAGATTTTCACTTGTGAAAGCATTACCTCCATCAGCTTACAAACAGAGTTAATCAAACAATAGGAGTGTAATTAGAAGATAACGTGAGAACTTTCAAAAGCTTGGGATAAGGACGACAACAACTGAAAGTCATAATTCAGAAAAGGTCTTATCCTGATATACGCATTGAAAAAGTAACAGAAAGATTAAGCCAAAAACGAGAGAGATGGCGTAGCTACTCAGAGTAAACAGTTGGACAGCCAGCTTGGCGTATTGAAGTTTTACATGTTTAAATGGCCGCTTATACTCCTCCTAGCCATCATATTGACAATGAGGAGAATGTTTTCAGCCTATGTGTTAAAGATTATGGAATTGTGTGAGTATTAAAAGAAATTAGAATGCCAAAACCCACTCCCTAAGGTTGTTGGAAATTCACAACAAATCAGCTACTACCTATCAAAATTCAAGATTGGCCACTTTCATTTAATATATATATTCCATTCACTTTCCGTATCTATTCTGAGCTAGCGGAATATGACTTGCTAAAACTGTATTTAATGTGAATTCTTATAACCACGTGATATGTGAAGACTGGGCTCTAACCTTCTAAAAAGCCATACGATTTAAATAAGTGGAGCACCAACAAACGATACTCCAAGCTCTATTCTGAACCTAATCGGATTAGTAGTTGAGGATGAAATGGAAAGCATAATGAAGTCTTAAATATACTAGTCATAAGTTACACGGATGATGTGATCAGTCATGGCCTCAACATCTTCATCAATAAAATGATGGCTTTAAAACACTATTAAAATCCAAAACAAAAAAGTAACATTTTATTTATCAAGGTGCAAAAGCAAACCCGAAAATGGAAGTTAATATAAATGAAATAACTTGATTTAATTGCAGCTCATGTGATTTGAAGGAAGAAAAAAAAAAGTGTTAAAGTTTGACTTTCATGATGAATTTTGACTCAATTAAGGAAAGGGTGAACTGTTATCTTTAATACTCAATCTCTCTAAAGCTGTCAGGACTACAGATCATCAAACATATTGTTCACGCAGCTAACGAATCAGAAAAGACGACTGGATGTGAAAATACACCTTTTCTATCAAACAACTAGCGATGTATTCCATAATGAAAGGTCAAGAAAGTCACAACGCAACTATCCCACAATAAATAAGTATGTCCTTTGACAAATTATCATAAAAATGTTTTGAGACAATATAGGACCTACTGGTCCTTCTCAGCTGTCCCATTCTCTTAACTAAAGCTATTACAAAAAATATTGAAGCTAACCCTATCATTCATATATTTATCAAGCTTTCTCTTAAACTCACTTAATTTGCTGCCTCCACACCATCTGAAGAAAACCCATTCCAAAAAACAACCATCCTGTTAGAAAAATAAAACTGTCTTTCTTTCCAAAATGTATATTTGTGTAAATTAGTCCTACTATTTACACTGTTAAGTACGAAAAAAAGATGATGCATCAACACTATAAATCCTAAATCCTAAGCTCCTCAATCATATCCTTTCTAGCTTTCCTTTATGTTTCAAGATAAAATATTTTAAAAGATTTCAATCTTTCATTATATGACAACCCATCTATCCCAAGCACCATTCTAGTAACCCTTCTCTGAATCTTTTCCAACGATTCAATATCCTTCCGAAGCAAATGAGCACAGTGATGAACACAATACTCCAAACATGGCCTGACCAGCAACCTACACAATGAAAGTATAATGACATCTTTGCACTTGTATTCAGTATTTCTGTAGATACAACCTAAAATCCTATTTGCCCTTCCATTAGTAACAACACAATGCTTGGATGGTCTAGCATACTCATCAACTATTACACTAAGCTACCTTTCTTTCACGACACCATATACACCGTATCTACATCCTTATCCTCATTTACATAAGCAGTAACCTTTTCAAGGAATGTTGAAAGACTTGTAAGCAAGATTTTCCCTTAATTACACCATGTTGACTAAACAATAAAATTCTAAGAACTTTGTTAAATAACTTTGCAAAGCATCAGACTTTCTGACACTTTTTCCACAAACGATGGGGCCTATAATTATTGAAATAATTTTATCATCTCCCTTGAAAAGAGGAGTGTGACGAATTTATCATCATATATCTATTTTAACATCGATGATGGTATAAGTTAAATTTATATTTAACGTAGCTAACACTTTTAATTCTGTATTGCAAAATTCGCGCCCATTCACTAAAACTGTAGAAGATCCTCGAGTGTAAGAGTCAACAATGTGTGTTTGTGTATGTGTAGTAAACAATATTGTATCGCCTATATTGTTGCCAAAGCTGAAATTAAAAGAAAAAACTTTCCTCAAACCAATAGGTATAATCAACGTGAAGCAACAAAAGTAAAATGTATATAATTAGTTTGCTACAGTTGGGATGCTATAAACCTCGGAAGTATAACTATGATTGATATACAACTTATTAATTGGAAATTTCAGGTACTAGACCAGGAGTGTTTATAAATTTCGAACATTACAAACCATTTAATTTCAGTGGATCCACATTGGATGTTAGTACTTTTATAAAAACATTACATAACTTCAGCGGTGAACATCTCGAACTATGATGAGCGAAAACCAAATAAAGTAGAGCTAGCTAGTTCCCCATTAATAACTATACCAATAGCAACTCATTAATGGTGAGCCTTCTAAGATATCAACGAAGCTCTAGAATACAAAGAAGACTCAATATTGCTTGCAAGTTTGTGGAAATTATGTACAGAGATCATTATTTGTAAAAATCATTATTGTAAATTGTGTTATTGCTTATATATTAAAACACATTTGAATTAAAAAGGAAAAGTGTGTATCAATCTTGTTGGCAAGTGTCATGAACTGAATAACTACAAACACGTATTTAACTTCTAAATTACCATAATTCAGTTTCAGGCTATTCGAAATTATATAGTTACGTAATAATTGGGGACTCGTGTTCGAATTTCGTCTCTGATTCAAATCGCGATCTAAATTGAAACTCAAATCATTCAGTTCGTATTTATAAATGCCAACAAAATTTGATCATGCCTGATTAACAAGATTTTTCTTGAATTACCCTTCCTCAAAAACCTAAGGGCCCGGCATGGTCAAGCGCGTTAAGGCGAGCGACTCGTAATCTGAGGGTCGCGGGTTCGTGTCCCCTTCATACCAAACATGCTCGCCCTTTCAACCATGGGGGCGTTATAATGTGACGGCCAATACCACTATTCGTTGGTAAAAGAGTAGTTCAAGATGACTAGCTGTCTTCCCTCTAGTCTTACACTGCTAAATTAGGGACGGCTAGCACAGATAGCCCTTGAGTAGCTTTGCACGAAATTCAAAAAACAAACAAACAAACAAAAAACTAGAAAAATATAATAAAGTGAAATACCAAAGTTTTAGAAATTTAGTTGAGAAAGCAATGAGAAAAATAAGGTGAAAAAGTGCATTATTGAAATACTAGTCGACGATGATTTGTTACCTGAGAAAGTATTAAAAGAATATTCTAATATCCCCATTGGCCAATCGGAATTCAGTGATAAAGATAAAAGGAAAATCAAGCTTAAACTTGAATAAATCAAGATTGAACAAGCTCATATTCAAGCTGAAAAAGAACAAGCTCGCAAAGGAACTGAAAGAAAAGATAAACCTCTCGAGAACAATAAAGCTCGCATTGAAGCCGAAAAAGAAATTAAGCTCAAAGAAATGGAACATAGGTTCAACTCTAATTGGGAAAAGGCAAAATGACAAGTTTGAACTTAATTGATATGTTAGAATATCAGTATTTCATGAACATAAAGTTGATGTTTCCAACATTTTGAAAAGGTTGGAATGACTTACCAATAAAATGTCATTATTATTATTATTACAAAGTAATAAGCACAAGAAAGCTTACGCCACTTTCTCTAGAAGATTATATAAATTATGATAAAGTTAAATAAAGAGTTAGTTCCAGCGGCTTATCGCCAAAACTTTCGAGTTTATCTCATACAATATAATCGAACTAATATGGAATTTGCCTATGAAAAAGAGGTTTATTTTAGTTGATGATGTAATCTTATGCATATTGGCAACAGTTTCAATAAACTAAAACAATTATGTCTAATTGTGAAGTTTAAACATTATGTACGTGATGACCTCAAAACTTAATTGAATGACAAGAAAATTGAAACAGGAAGTATCTGCTCTTTCTAATGATTACACTTTCACAAATAAAACCACTTTTGATAAAAGTAAATTATTACTTTCTCAGCAAAAACCTGTATGTGTTCAATCCACTAACGCTGATGATTATTTTACAAAAATCCATCTTCTTTAGTTCGAAATATTCTTAAAGGTGGGATAAAACTTCTTCAAAATCATCAAGACCTGTCTACCATTTCTGTAAAATACCTGGTCATATTATGTCTGACTGCTTGTGTTTCAAAACGAAAAGAAAAAAAAGAGACATTATTATGTTCATGTCGGTATACGAGTGTATTTTTACCACATTACTTGATGTTGATTTGGCCACTGATATAAAAGCTGATGCAGTCCAGGAAGAATTTATACCTTTTTATGTCTGTTGGTTCTGCGCCTTTTAGAAATGACTCTGTCAATCCCATACATATTCGTCGGAAGCTGTAGTTGTGATTTAACACTTATTAATCTGGAACTTCAGATATTTGACCACGAACGTTCATAAATTTTACACATTACAAATCCTAAATTCAGGAGAATCACAACAGACATTATATAACATGAGCGGTGAAAATCTCGACCTGTGACAAACGAAGACCGAAGAATGTAGAGCTAGCTAGTTCCCTGTTAATAAATGTACTGATATTCGCTCATGGTGAACCACTGAAAAGATATTCAGTTCCAAACTGAATATAAGAGTCAGTAGTGTTTATAAGTTTGTAAAACGTTTGTGTATAAACCATTATTTGTAATAACCGTTATTATAAATTTTATTATTGTATTCTATAATATATCTGTATCAAAAAAGAAAAGTTTGTGTATAAATCTTGATGGAAAGTATCACAAATTGGATAAATATCTATATTTATTTAACTTCCAAATCTAAATTAGCATTTAACTCTGTTTCAGACTATTCGATATTATATATGTTATGTAACACGAGCATCTGTTTTGTTTGTTTTGAATTTCACGCAGAGCTACTGGAGGGCTATCTGCGCTAGCCGTCCCTAATTTAGCAGTGTGAGACTACAGGGATGGCAGCAAGTCATCAACACCTACCCCCAACTCTTTTCCCAACGAATAGTGGGATTGACCGTTACATTATAACGTCCCCACTGCTGGAAGAGCGAGTATGTTTGGTGTGACGGGGATTCGAACCAGCGACCCTCGAACTACGAGTCGAATGCCTTAATCACCTTGTAATAGGAGAAGCACTGGTTAACTTCCAATCTTCTGGCACCTGCCCACTATTCAATACTCACAGAAAACAGTAATAAATGGCTGACATACCGAATTATTAACCTCCTTCAAAACCCTTAGAAAATATTATCTGGCCCCACAACCCTTATTACTCTTTAACTTCTCAATTTTCTCTTAACAGGCTCAGAATTGATGTAGCCATCATATTCGATCTTGTTTCCACTTATCAAATCTTCAAGATATGAAATGCTGTTTTAAAATCTTCGTTACGAAGAACTAAAAAAAAGTAAAATTTAATAAATTAACCACTTCATAATCACCAGATAGGAGCCTTTCTTTTTGATCTCTCATGGGTTCAACCCCACCCATTTTGTTTACCTTTAATTATTTAATTTCTAAAGAAACTTTCTTTTGTATTAATTTCCTATTTCACCAACTTTATTGATCTTTTGAATCTACCGCTGTACCAGTCAATTTAATTTTTTTACGTTTATGATGCTCTTCTTTAACTTGATCTCTTATACTATTTGTGAGAAAACCAGGTTTTTACTTACAGCTACCCTCTATAACGATTATGTTCACCTTGAATATTTAATATTTTGTTTCTAAAACATTTCCACATCTGAGCAGTGTCTCGAAATAACTCAGCTGCCCAATTTACAACAGATAATTCTTGTCATTCAATTAAAATTTGTAGCCAAAATATCATTGCTTATCTCCATATGTATCGAAACATTGAACCTAATAAAGAAATAATTATTTGCACCCAGATGTTCCCAGTTCCATCCTCTATCACTTCTATGATTGAAGTTAACAATAAATCTAAAATAAACTCATTTATTCTAGGTTCCTTGACTAATTAGCCAAGAAAATATATTTATTGGTCCAATAAAACAACCTTAACCAGTTTCCAAAAACCTTTCTCCCTTACGGGTTTACCCATCTATATGTCCCGGCTTAAAATCACACAATTATGATTTCATTTACATTTGAAATCTTAATATTATTGTAAAGTTTCTCACTAAATTAAACAGTATTGTCTGGTGGTCTGTAACACATTTCCAATACAAGCCTTTTCCCTTTATAACCGCTAATAAAAACTTAAATGGATTAAATCTCTTTGCTATCACCTGTGATATCCTCAATTTCAGTAGGATGTAACCCACATTTTACATATAAACTCACTTCTTCCCTTCTCTTTAGCACTCTATCCCTATTAATTTACCTGTAACCCTGTATTAAAAAATTGTCATCAAAGTCATTTACATTTAACCATGTTTCAGTTATTCCCGTTATATTAAAATACTCCATTACTACCAGTGCTCTAAGGTCTTCTGTTTTATTTTATACTTCTAGCATTACATTAGTAAAAATTACGCCTACCATTACACTATTTCTATACTCATTTCCCATACTAAACTTTTCTCTGACTCTAATTCTTTTTGCATTTAGCTTATCCTGACCCTCACCAATGTGTAGTCTCAATTTAAAAACTTCTCTTACAGCTGAATTAATATCCCTAGCAAATAAGCCATCCATTCTAAAAGGCTCCTTTCCTTGTAACCAGCCGATATGTTCATCCTTACATATTAATCTAAGCCTAGAATTAGTCCTAGTAACCTACTTATAACTCCATCGCTACAATTAATTATGGGCAGTATCTCAGACAAAATTAAGTTATGTTTTTTATTGCTTTTATCAACTCCTTGTACTTATTTGTTAGCTCCACTGACCTACCTTTCTCTACATCATTGGTCCCTATATTCACAACAAAATCTGCATCTCTGCTAGCTCCCTTTATTATATCTCCTGCTCTATCAGCTATGCTTGTGCCCTTGGGTAGCATAATCTAATTCTTTTCTCCCTATTTATCGCATAGACTATCCTATCCACGTACTTTGCCAAGGAATCACCTTTTCAGGAATTTCCAGTAATGTAGGGTTAGTTACTGACTATTCTTTCTGAAGTTGCGCCTATACAGTTGGACAGGCTGATTGAGCGATAGCTATTCGGTTTATATGCTGGCTTAATTTATTTGTGAAACATAAGTATCCTCATTGCTTCCAAGAAACCGAGATATATATCCAGAGTTCAGTGATAGATTGAAAAGAACTGCGAGGTGTTCAAACAATCTCCATGTGCCTTTTTTGAGGAAGGCAGCTTGTACGTAATCTCTTCCAGAGGCTTTGATTTAAGCTGTTTTGATTGCTTGTTTTTCTTCTGTATTTGTTATAGTGAAATTCACCGACACAATAATAACTTGTGAGTAGGCTAAAAATAAACGATCTTACCACAAAGATGTCATTTTTCTTCAGTTGTACACAACGTTTTGCTTTACAGTTTCTTCAGAAAAGTTCCATTAAAACACAAACCGTAACTGGTTTCAATCACTGGTGCGATCATTATCAAGTACAAAATTTTACAACTACTGATACATGAACGTTACAAGCATAAATACGGCTGACTCTCAAAATATTCGCCGTGCAGAAAAGAAAGAAAGCACGATATGCGAACGTTATTTGGTGCAAAATTAGGGACACCAATTCCCGACTGTAGTGTGTGTGTGTGTATGCATGCTTACTACATAAAATATAAATAGCACGTGTCATATAAAACTAATCTTGCTGTTAAAGCTGCAAGTTGTAATAAAATATACTTTATTAGAAAGCAAACGGTAAACGAAACTAAAGGATTATATTGTTGAAATAATTAGCTGTTACCTGTAATATTGATTGATTTAGTGTTTTATGGCACAAAGCAACGAGGTTATCTGCGCCAAACAACCGGTAAAAATGTCGTAAAAGACATAAATGGAAATGAAGGTAAAACAAAAAAGTATAAAACCAATGTTGACACCTAGTCTACAACGTTAAGATAGAAGGCAGAGTGTAAAAAGTTGTAAGGTATTTACTCTAGCAAAAAGGTATAATTACAACCCGCCAGGAAGACTAACAGGCAGTTTCAAGACCCACCGTCAGTCACCTGAAGTTGGTATTTTCAGTCCTGGTTCTGGGTTATGTGTCATAGCAACCAGTATCAAAATGTAAAAGAATAGAAGTATTAAAAGACACACAGTAAAATCGCAACAATGAGTAACCAAATGTTCAGTAAAAAGAGAAAAGTCACGTAAATGGAGTAAAATTTGTAAAAGTAAATGAAGGTAAAAACAAAACAGCAATTAAAACAGAAAATGGTGTAAAAACCAATGGTGACATCCAGTCTACAAAGTTGTAAAGTATTTACTCTAGCAAAATGGTAATGATCATAACCCGCCAGGAAGACTAACGAGTAAGTTCAAGAACCACCGTTAGTCACCTGAAGTTGGCCTTTCCAGTCCTGGTTCCGGGTTATGTGTCATAGTAGATATTATCAAAATGTAATGGAATAAAAGTTTTAAAAGACACTCAGCAAAATCGTAATAAAGAGTAGCCAAATGTCCAGTAAAAAGATAAAAGTCAAGTAAATGGAGTAAAATGTGTAAAGGTAATTGAAGATAAAAGCAAAATGGCAATTAAAACAAGAAATAGTGCAAAAACCAATGTCGACATCCAGTCAACGAAGTTGTAAAGGACAACCTGTAGCAGAATGGGAATGATCATAACCCGCCAGGAAGACTAACAGGTAGTATATAAACCACCGTCAGTCACCTGAAGTTGGTCTTTCCGTCCTGGTTCCGGGTTATGAGTCAATATGGCCAGTACAAAAAGATTGTAAAAATGTGAAATGATATGCAGCAAAAGTATAATAGTAACTCGCCAGGAAGACTAACGAGTAGTTCAAACAGAAGCGTTAGTCACCTGAAGTTGGCCTTTCCAGTCCTGGTGTCGAGTTATTTAATGTTCTGGCCATTGTTTAATGTCACACTGAATGAGAGAGAATAAAACTGTAAAAAAGGAGCCACGATTAAAAAGGTGTAATAAATAAATATACCACACTTAAATGAGATTAAAAAGATTAATGGCCATTAAAAAATTAAAAACGTTATTAAGGTGGACAGAGTCACCATCACCAATAACTCTGTCCAACGTTACAGACTGACCCTGGGAAAAAATATGTTTAAAGTATTGCCGTCGTTGAGAATTGTAACGATGGCAAGAAAGTAAAACGTGGCTGACAGTGATTTGAGTGTTACACAAACTACACATTGGTGCATCAGTTCCAGATAAAAGAAAATGATGAGTTAAAAAACTGTGACTAATGCGAAGCCTAGTGAGAACAACTTCTTCCCTCCGAACTTTACGGAAGCTAGATGGCCAAACTCCAATTTTGGGTTTGATTTGAAAAAGTTTGTTGTCGCGTTGTTCACTCCAAGTGGACTGCCAACTGGCACGGAGCCGAGCCTTGAAGACAACACCATAGTCCATGTTCGGAATAGGCATAGAGGTGATGGTGCTGAAGCAGACATATTTAGCTGCCATGTCTGCAAGCTCGTTCCCACGAATACCAACATGGCCTGGTATCCAAAAAAGCTGGATTGAAGTAGCTGCTAATGAGAAATGGGCCAGTCGGTTTCGAATATCTGCGAGAATATGATGTGAGCTAACGTAAAGCGATTCCATGGCAAGTATAGAACTAAGCGAGTCAGTATAAATAGTGCAGTTGGAGTACTGCTCAGCTGCAATATGATCCAGGGCAAGAGATATGGCATACAGTTCAGCAGTGAACACAGAAGCTGTAGAGGGGATTCTGCGCGCAACTACTGACCCATAGCAAACCATAGCAAAGCCCACTGAATTACCTGATTTGGAACCATCTGTATAAATGGGAACTGAATGATTGTTTGAAAGATATTCATTGAATAAAAGACGGTACTTCCAGTCTGGAGTATCCGCCTTTTTTAGGTGACTGAAAGAAAGGTCACACTTGGGGGTTGTAATAAGCGATGGTGGAATGCGTCGACCTGTGGAATCTGCAATGTTATCCAAGGACAGACCCAATTCATCCAATTGCGCCCGGATGCGAAGGCCAAACGGAGCAATGATAGATCGTCTGTTCTGAAAAAGTACTGCCCACCGAGGAAGGAAAACACATTCCCAGGTGGGATGCTTTGGTAAGGAACGAAGTTTCAAAGTATATTGTAAAGATAGTTGCAAACGGCGAAGGTGTAGAGGAGGTTCATGAGATTGAATGTATACGCTTTGAACTGGAGAGGTACGGAAAGCCCCAGTGCAGAGTCGAAGGCCTTGGTGATGAATGGGGTCCAGCATCTTTAAGGCCGAGGGTCTGGCAGAGCCATAGACCCTTGATCCCTAGTCAAGTTTCGATCTAATAAGAGCACGATATATCTAACATTGAACATTGGCGATCTGCCCCCCAACTGGTAGAAGAGAGGACACGGAGGATGTTCAGTGCTCTTGTGCATTTGACCCGAAGCTGCTTTAAGTGTGGTATAAAGGTCAATTTACGATCAAAGATAAGCCCCAAGAACTTTGTCTCTGGGACCACTGGCAGCAAAACTTCACCGATATGAAGTTCAGGATCAGGGTGAGTACCTCGTCGACGGCAAAAGTGCATGCATACAGTTTTGGAAAGAGAGAAATTAAAGCCATTCGCCAGAGTCCACTTCCGTACACGATTGAGGGCAGTTTGTAGTTGCCGCTCAATATATCTCATGTTTGACGACTGACATGAGATGTGAAAGTCGTCAACATATAGCCCATTCGTAACGGTGAGAGAGAGTTGTTCAGTGACGGCATTTATCTTTATACTGAAGAGTGTGGCACTCAATATACAGCCTTGAGGGACTCCAAGTTCCTGTACAAAAGAACGTGAAAGTGCCGAACCCACACGAACTTGGAATCTCCTGTCCATTAAAAAATTCTTAATAAACATGGGTAGATAGCCACGTAACCCATATGTATGGAGGTCTCGCAAAACGCCATACCTCCATGTTGTGTCGTAAGCCTTCTCTATGTCAAAGAATATCGATACAAGATGTTGGCGGTTGAGAAAGGCCTCTCTGATAGATGTTTCAAAACGAATTAGGTGGTCTGTGGTGGAGTGCTGTCGACGGAACCCACACTGGGTGGGCGAGAGGAGGTTGTTTGATTCAAGGAACCAAACAAGACGAGCATTAACCATCCTTTCCAAAGTCTTACAGAGACAGCTCGTCAGAGCAATTGGACGATAGTTTGAAGGAATCTTCGGATCTTTCCCTGGCTTAGAGAAAGGTAAAATAATAGCCTGGCGCCAGGCATCAGGAAAAAACATTCTCCTGCCAAATCCGGTTGAAGATAATCAGAAGGACATCAAGAGAAGCAGGAGATAGATGGTGCAGCATGTTATAATGAATATCATCAGGTCCAACAGATGTACTGGCAGACCGACGAAGGGCCATTTTTAGTTCCACCAGGGTAAAGGGACTATTATAGTCAAAGAAACAGTCAGTTTGAAAGGAAAGAGGTGATCGCTCTGCCCGAGTCTTGATGGCCAGGAAGGTGGAGGAACAAGCAGAAGTGCTAGATACCCGGCAAAGGTTTTCACCTAGAGTGTTGGCGATGTTCCGGACATCAGTCACCTCCTGACCATCAGAGAGTAAGATCGAGAGGGGAACAGAATTGTAGTGCCCATTAACCTTTCGAATCTTGTCCCATATGATCTTGGAACTGGTGGTAGAAGATATGCTGGTTGTGAACTTAATCCAAGATTCCTTCTGGCTTTGACGTCTTACCCACCGAGCATGTGCTCGGGCCCGTTGGAAAGCAACCCGATTTGAAAGTGTGGGATATCTACGAAAAGTATCCGAGGCCCGTTTTTGAGCCTTCCGTACTAAGTTGCAAGCAGAATTCCACCATGGACGAGGATATCGTGGGAAACGTGTCGAGGTTTTAGGAATACACTGAGCAGCTGCATGTATAATACAATCAGTTACCGCTGCAACACAGTCGTCTATTGATGGCTGATTTACGATGGCAGGATCAAGTTCTGCGAGAGCAGTGAAAGTGGACCAGTCTGCCTGATCCAGTTTCCACCGGGGCACGCAAGTAGGGTGGCATCGACCACGGCCAGTCTCTCTCAAAAGGATCGGAAAATGGTCACTGCCTAGTGGATTACTGTCAACCCTCCATGAAAAATGGGAGAATAATGAAGGGGAGCAAACTGAGAGATCAATAGCGGTGAAGGACTGACTTGGTGCACGAAAGTAAGTGGAAGAACCAGTATTGAAGAGAAAGATTGTAATCAGAGAGCATTTGCTCTACAGATCGACCCCTCCCATCAATAACAGCACTTCCCCAGAGGGGATGGTGTCCATTAAAATCCCCCAGGATTAGAAATGGAGATGGCAACTGTTCAACGAGAGCATCCAGGTCTGATTGATCATATGTCACTCCAGGGGACAGGTACAGAGAACAAACAGTGATGGTACGACCCAAGGAAATACGGATGGCTACGGCCTCCAAGGGTGTGTTGAGTGACAAAGACAGGGTGGGCACATGTTGATCAACCAACAGTGCCACCCCTCCATGTACTCGACCATCACACAACTTGTCATTTCTGTACAGAGAAAACTGCCGAATGGAGACTGTATCAGCAGATATGAGAAATGTTTCTTGTAGAGAAAGACAAACATGATGGTAGGAAGCAATCAGCGTTTTGATATCATCCAGATTAGAACGTAAACCTCGACAGTTCCATTGTATCAAGGTGGCCATTTTTAAGGACAGGCAGGTGAAGTGGCTGGAGAACCCTTCGGTTTACGACCTCGTCTTTTTTCTTTACTGTCTTTCTTCGGAGGAGGTCTATCAACCTCCATGGATCCTGCTCTGGGTCGAGTGGGCAGGTTTTTGTTATTGGAAGAGGAATCCAGTGACTGAGGACGTGGACGAATAATTGTTTTGTTTATTGTGGTGGGAGAAAATGATGTATCAGAAGAAATGCCTGTATTTGAAACTGAAGGACATGGATCTTGAGGTTTGTTGGAAGATATGGGAGGAACAGAGATGGGTGTGGAAGTCGATTCATCTACTTTTTTAACCACGGAGGTCAAAAGGCTTTTCATTTGTTTCGAAAACGATTCTCTTGGAGGCACAAAGAGATCTGTCTGCACTTCCACTGTAGTTGTGGAATGGAGTGCAGCAGCATATGTCCGAGATGGGATTGTGGACAGCAATTTCCGAGCCTCAAGATAACTAATGTTATGTGTCGTTTTCAAACGCTGCAACTCTTTTCCTCCAACCATTTTGGGCAAGAATGAAAGTAAGAGGGTGAGAACCATTGCAGTTGACGCAATGTGGGTTTATGTCACAATCATAGGCATCGTGGTTCTTGCCTCCACAACGAGCACATGTCAGGGAACCACGACAAGATGTCTTTGAGTGGCCAAGTCTCTGACATTTAAAACATCGAAGAGGGTTTGGAATGTATGGCCGAACCCTGCAAATGAGATAACCTGCTTTGATGGTGGCGGGTGCACGTGGTAAAGTGAATGTTAAAACGAGGGTATTTGTTGGCAGTGTAACTCCATCTTTGCGAGTGGAGATGCGCCTCACTGCAGAAACTCCTTGAGAGGAGACACCAGCGAGAATCTCTGATTCAGGAACATTCTTCAAATCCCTTTCAACAATAACTCCTCGTGAAGTATTCAAAGTAGCATGGGGTGTAACCTCAATAGGTATATCGTCAATTGCCTTTGATTTCAAGAGGAGTTCACTGTGTTGGGATGTGGATGTTTCAACCAATATGTCACCAGATCGAAGCTTCTTTACTGACTTTGGAGAGCCAGCAAGTCCCTCTAGTCCCTTTTGAATACAAAAAAGGGGACATTTGCCCTATAGGTTTTTCCGAAAGAGAATGCAATATCAGAAAATGAGGTACGTGTGTTACTGATGTTGGAGATTGCTGTTCTGAGTATTCAAGACGTGGTCGCTTACCCATTGACTGTTTTTTTACAATTTTATTTAAATTTTTGTAGGATCCATAGGAAAGAGAAAAAGTTTCGGTACTCACTGACCCCACCCACCATGGAGCTTTACAAGGGGACGCACTACAAAGTCATGCAAGGATAATGCAGCAACGCCAGGGTTTCGTGAGCAATATACCCAAACACCAGCATCAGGCACAGTGTCCACAACACCCGTTGAGAACTTCCAACACTGGTACTTGGTTGGCTCTAGCCCAGGTGGACCAGCCGATTGACCCAAGAGCCGCCCGTCTACAGGAATTCGAGGCCAAAGTGGTGTGTTAGGGTTGGACCCCTCAACCACTAGGATCCTCTCCTCCCCTTCCCGGGTCGCCACGCACGGCAAACACGTGGGTGGATGTTTAGATCCCAGAGAAGATAACCAGACAGAACAGAACCTTCCCTGGGAGGTCCCCTCACAACGTACAGGAATCCACTCCGAGGGGGTTACCTGTAATAAACGAAGGTTTTATGAAAGTTACAGGTTGAAATAACAAAAATAAAATATTATAATTATAGGCGCCAACATTTATCCGTATTAATCTATGGTCGTACATATTCGATGAGTATTTCTTACTTAAATGTTCTAGTGGACGTGGTGACTTTCTTAAGGGGTGTGTGTTTCCTTATAGCAAAGCCACATCGGGCTGTCTGCTGAGTCAACCGAGACTTTCTTAAGGGTTCATACAGTGAATGATGGTTTCATTTCAAGTGTTATTTATTCGTGATTGGTTAAAAAAGTATGAACAACTACGCTTCTTTCATGTTGTTTATAACGAGAGTAAACATGTTCTCCTATTTTTGTGCAATTAATTGAAAGAAAAAAAACAAAAACCTCAAAATCTGTAGAGCTTTCGGGTAGTTAAGTGTTCCTCTTCAAGAGAAGGAAGGGTGATGATTAGCGAGTGCCTTGAAATACATAGGTACAGATGTCTATATCACATAAGCCAGCTCTCCAAATAAGTTGATCATGGAGACTAGTCAACCATAACTGGAGACGTTACTGTCAGATAAAGTTTGTACAAAAGAAATATGTGATACTAGTTAAAAAACATTACAATAATTTTCATAGAAGAGAAAAATAAAATAAAATATAAAAGCGAGTAGGAATTAGAGAAAATGATAATGTAATATACAGGAAACAATACCAATACAGAAAATTGACAGCATGGGGTGGTTTTAGCTCAGAGCATACAATGTTGTTTTTTCACAATAGTGAGAACTGATTCTTTTTTAATTGTCCAATAATTACACATTTATTGGAAGCTTTGGGATGATGGGAGTTGAGGTTAAAAAGTATTTCAGGATGGCTGGTATGGATGTTAACACTTTTACCAAAATGAAGCTGAGAACATTGTGGTAAAAATGTTAATACCCGTACCAACCATCCTGAGATACATTTTTACTTCAAACAGGTTTCTTGTCACCATAAATGAGGTTAAAGTAGTTTTCTAATTGTTTTGTGATTTTCTAAAATATTTATAAAGACTTACCTAATTACCTTACCAGAATATTCCTCATGAACTGGTGGATTTGTTTGCGGGTCCATTTTATAGATGCCATGGTGAAAGAGGATATAATAATTAGTGTGAAACAAAGTAACTGTGTATCTCTGAAGAAATCTTTCCAGTTTGCAACTGAGATTGAATACATTGAAGTTGAAGAATTAAAAATTGTTGTATAGAAGTTACAGGATATTAGATCAAACAATACAATGTTATAAACTCACTCAGGCAATTATATAAAAATTAAAAGGATTAATTAGTTAATTTACACAAAATGGATGAAATACACCACAATACAATAGGTGTTTCACGTGTAACTTGAACAGACAAAAGTTTGCAGAGAATAACAACAACTTTACTAGAAACAAGAAAGAGATAGCTTTTATATATGTGGAAAATCTTGCCATTATATACGAGGCTAAGGAATCAACAGCTGCTATTCAGCCAAAAAGATAGTCCAAGCAGTTCAAAGAAACAACAATGTAACCACATAATGAAAAGGAATTAGCTGAATATATAGAACAAAGAAAATACTTCATCTTTCCCAAATGATGGAGTTTGTTATTTAAAGTAACTATTCTATGAGCTCACAAGTTTGTTAATGGGAAGTCCTGTTGTATGCTGATAGATACAGGTTCTACAGCTAGAACTGTTTAACACAATTTGGTAATGAAAGATGAGAAATTGTTTCCAGATATAATGAAAAAAAAAAGAAAAAATTGATATAAACAGGAAGTGGACAAAAACTGACATTGAAGAGTACTTACTGGGAACTGTTATTTTTGCAAATGTTAGGCTAGCTTCAAACAACTCAACACTGAGTGACCAGGAAATCTTCTGTGCACCATTACTATGATGAGTATTACACTAGAGGTTGAACTTCCAGTAACAACCAGGAGAGAAGTCATTGTACCATTAGCAAGTGAGACTCATACCAGGACTTATTAGAAATAAATACATCTAATGACTGGGTTAGTAGAACAAATATTCCATCATGTCTAGAGGGGGTAAACAGTTGGAAGAATTATTGTGGATATACAGAATAATTATATTATCATTAAAGCCATGAGCACTCTACAAAATATGAGGCTGTAAAAATAATAAATCCACTTTAAAGAAACTCAGAAACTGTTACCTTTACAAAAACTCTATAACTGGTGTAAAGTCTTGCAGTTGATTGATGCCAGTGATTACATGACTTGCTCATGGGCCATCAATATACCTTTTACAGTAAGCCTCAGGACTTGGTCAAACAAATAAAATACCCCATAAGAATTATAATGAAGATACAGTCCCAATATGTCAAAGAGTCAGACTGCTTACATCTGCAAAACAGAATGAGGCTTTTAAGGAGACAGAACCAAGTAAGAGTTCTTAGAGACATTACTTTTCATTTTTTTGAAGAAGTGGGATGAGTCCACTAGTTTCTGCATGGATGAGCTGGCAGGTGAACTATGTCACAAAGAGAATGCCTACTCACTGCCAAGGATGAGCTCTACTTTGCATGCTTTATCTCAGTCAAAATGGTTTCCAACATTGGAATTAGATGTGCAAGTGCAAAACAACAAAGTGGTATAAAGAAAAAACAGTCTTTACTTCAGGAAATGGAATGTGACAGTTTTAGGATTATTTAATGAACTTGTTATATATCAATGATTAACAATATATGATTGAATGTGATCAAACTATACAATCCACCAACTTTTACACAGTGCCATTCAACATGCATTTGATGTCAGTTAACAACTATTCATTTTACCTTACGATACTGATTTAGTGACAATTTATGGATGACAGAAATACCAAATACAATACTAAAAAAACTGTATATATTTTGGATAAAAGTTTCTTTGTTGTTCACATGAATGTTGCCTTGCACTTTTGACTTGTCCGAGTCAGACTATGTCTTCCATTCACAGATACATCTTCAGTATAAAATACCTTTGTAACTCATCTGTTTTTTTAGGTACAACAGAATTTTATATATTACTAAAAGTGTGCTAGATTTCATGTAGATGCATGTAATAAATTCTGAATTAGAGTTAACATTTCATTTCCAGTATTGGTTCAGTTCAACAGACTGAGCCCAAGTACACTGGATTAATGGAGTGTACTCTGTCTGAACTGTTCTAGAAATCATACTAATTCACTTGAATGCCATGGTTTTAGTAATGATTATTCTAAGAAATATTCTAGACCAGCTGAAAACCATGAGCTAATTCTCAAGAAATATGAACTGTTCCATTAACAGGCAAGGTTTTTGGACACAGTTATCAGCTAGGAAAGTGCCTGCAAACTCACCAAACATTAAATCTTTTCAAAACTGGTCAACACCAAAGAACCTGCAGAAGGAAAGAGAATTTCTTGGACATGTTCTTACCATTTTCACTTTTTAAAATATTTGTTTGTCATTAGTAAAAATAAAACGTTTTGCTGGACAGATAATTACATACAATCATTTAATGAATGGAAAAAGGAGAATTAATCACTACTCCTGTGTTAACACACCCAACATTTATTTTATATAAAAATGTTAGTGATTTTACAACTATAACATGAAAAAATATGACTGCCCACAATATAAAAAAGGTATTGTAAAATGCACAAATATTAAAATATTAAATATTATTCAAGCCATAAGTCATTTCAGCTGTTAATTATATTAACAAAAGTTTAAACTGAAGTGACTGGTGTATATGTGCAATCCAGAAGAGAGGATAATGTGATTGATTCAAAAAACTCTACAATTATTCTGCATGAAACTGTAGGTCAACATTGGCGTTTGGGGGAGACTTAAGTGTCATTGGACTTTCTGTACTCTCATCTAGAAGACAGTCAGAAAGAAGTCTTATAGAGTATGTGCATAAAGACTAAGAAGTACCATTGAAGTTGTATGTAACTTTGCTCAGGAAAGACTTAAGTTATCTACCACCCAAAAATGGATAGTTCTTATGATGTTAATGCCAATAATACTGAATTACGTCATGGTGACACGGCATTAGTGTATAATCCCAATCACAAGAAAGGACAAAGTTAAGCAGGTGTTGGAACAGGTCATATTTTGTATTGAAATGAATCAGAAAAACGTGCAATAAAAGCCAACGATAATCCACCATTATTATATTTAGAAGTACAATGATAAGTTTCTTTGTGAACTTAGGCCCATAGCTTACTTCAAAGTGATCACAGCCTATTGAAGAAATAAATTAATTCGTCATTGCTATATGTAATGGACTTCACATTATTTTTAATCTAACAATTTAAAATGAACACGCCACGTGACTGAACAGGTTATAAAACTATTTTCTTTATTTATAATGATGCATACATTTCACAGTTAGTAATAAATTTTATATTACCAGTTTTAGAGCACAGTTTATTTCTCAGTTTTCGTTCACAGAAATCGCAAAATTACCTATTACTCAAGACTCGTATTGTTTTACAGTTGTGCTGCTTGATTTCTTTTTGAAAAAAACTGTAAAATAATCACAATAAATATTTACTATGTTTTAAGGAAGACAAAATTGGACAGCTCGTGTATTTATTTATCATTCCTTGTTCGAATGCAGTAATTGGGATTTTCTAAAAATCCAATATAATTTTAATGTTTGACTAGATCAGTTTCAACGTTATACTACTTTACCGACACAACTATTTTACTGAATTATGTCACTAAACTCTACGTTTTGTAATGGCTACACACCCACTTACGATTATTCAAACATTTACACAAGGTCGCTCGCTACATAACGGGAAAGTTTAGAAACAATTAATTATTAATTTATTTATTAGGTACAGCTAACTTTGAATATTTTCAATTTTATTTAGCTAATTAGCGTAAAATATAAAATGAGGTAACGAGGTTTCCGTAACAGTTTTTTTATTTATTACTTCATTGTACTTCACCAAATTTTTGCAACCCACCACCCTTATAATGAATGTAATTTCTTGCACACCCTTCTCTCTCTCTCTTTTTTTGATAAATGAAAGAGTGAGATAAGCAATGAGATAGAGCACACGGATACATATTATAATACTATACGTATTGTAGTAATTACTTATTTTTCTTAGTAAAAACGTATTACAACATTTAATTTTGCATCATTGCACTGTTGACTCTATCATAATCGCTTCCTCCCAAAAGATTATTTGCGCGCCACACACTTTGTGAAACGTTGTACACTTCATTATATTTTATAAAACTAACATTTATTGAAATATATGCTGCTCATATTTATGTGTGTTACTGAAAAACGAAACACGAATACAATTTGGTAACAAGTTCATCAATAAAAGCTTTCTAAAATGGGAGTTAGTATATTTTATGTTTATTAATGTGCTATTTTTTATATTTTAAACAATACGTTACGTTTATAGTTGGCCTGGCATGGCAAGGTGGTTAAGGCATTCAACTTCTAATCCAGGAGTCGCGAGTTCGAATACCCGTCACATCAAACATACTTGCTCTTTTAGTTGTGGGGGTATTGTAATGTGACTGTCCCTCCCGCTATTTACGTTGGTAATAGTGTAGCCTAAGAGTTGACGATGGGTGGTGATGACTAGCTGCTTTCCCTATAGTCTTACATTACTAAAGTAGGGCGGCTAGTGCAGATAGCCCTTGTGTCACTTTGCTCGAAATTTAGAACAAACCAAACAAACCTATACAATTATGACAATGTGAGGATTGCACTTACATCATCATTCCTGTTCTTTTATTTTGTAGTTTAAGAATCTAGAAGTATTTTATCACTTTGATGTCTTCCCAACATTTGATGCTTTTGAGAATAGTGTCATAAACGTAAATGATAAGGAATGTTAAATGCTGATTTTGATTCCAAGTACATTTAGAATGTTTGACATTAGAGTCACACGATGAAACTGTTGCTGGTAAACTTACGGTGTCTTAAACAAACATTATACCTTAAGGAATGACGATGTGTATCACCACACTCTTCCTGCTACATCAATATGTTTCGATGTTTTAGGACGCACAGTAGCTCTGAACGTTTCAGTGTTGATTAAACACCTGTACAGACCAGATGTATCTCATTAAATATAAAGTTTTAAGATATGTTTTTCGAGCGCACGACTCCCTAATTGCGAGTGCGAATCCTCGTCACCGAACATAGCTGCTTTTTCAGCAGTGATGGCATGATAAGTTTAAGCCAACTTCACTATTTTTAGTAAAATAGAAACACGAAAATTGGTGGTGGTTGGTGTTGATTACCTGGCTTTTCTCTAGTTTATTAAACTTATAGGCCCGGCATGGCCAAGCGTGTTAAGGCGTGCGACTCGTAATCTGAGGGTCGCGGGTTCGTATCCCCGTCGCGTCAAACATGCTCGCCCTTTCAGCCGTGGGGGCGTTACAATGTTACAGTAATTCGTTGGTAAAAGAGTAGCCCAAGAGTTGGTGGTGGGTGGTGATGACTTCCCTCTAGTCTTACACTATTAAATTAGGGACGGCTAGCACAGATAGCCCTCGAGTAGCTTTGTGCGAAATTTAAAAAAAACACAACAAATTATTAAACCTGATAGCTCTCAAGTAACTTTCCGCGAAATTCAAATCAAACTAAATCTATTACTCGCTCCACATATATTGCTCAGTGACAGGTTAGTTACTCCCAGGTTAGATGGGAGTAGTCATCGCTAATTATCGACTTTGCAAACATTTAAACAATCTTCCTTTCCCAGTACTGGAACATTCGCTACTGATAGTTCGTAGTTTTAAACTCTGACGCTTTTACTTTTGGAATGAATACCACATTTAAAACAACCATCATCATAACTTTGTCAGGATGTCAACAGAGCTTAATTATATCACGTGTCTGTTCACAGAGCAATCGAGATTCCGTCGTTGGGAAGATATGAGTCATGTGATCCTTAACACTACACTTGGTCTCCTTCAATTGTCCACTTGCTCAAATGTATAGGAGATAGCTTACACAGCGAAGTTCTATTGACGTGGTAGAAACTGAATTGGCACATTGATGACGCTTTGACTAATTTACAACGAGGCTATAGTCGAATACACTAATTAATCACACAGTATTAACATTAAAACAGACCTAAGATCTCGGAGTCTCTTGAAACAGAGTGCCTACAAAACTTTCTGCTAATTTTGTATAAAAGATCCCCTCAAACTTATTATTGAGATTTATCGTTCAGTTTATATATAAAATATTAGTTTCTAAATAAATCGCAAGAAAATAGTGGCGTCACAGTCAAGTCTGACTTATATTTTTATATATAGTGAAGACAGCAAGAAGAGGTTTCTTTTAACGTGATTCCAACTGAATAATAAAAAAAAAGTTTCGGTTTAAGTTATTCTGTGTCAGAAAATAACCACCCTTGCGTTTTACTGCAATTACATGTAACATAGGACTAGCCCCGATTTATTATGTCACATAAATTTATTATTAACAAAAAAAAATATATATATATATACATTTCAGTTATTAGTTGTAGACATTACCAGCGTAACGTTATCCATACAAAGTTGTAAAATTGTTGTATCACACTTGTACTAATCATTGCGATATATTTCACGGCATTCCAAAATAGTAACATTTGGAATGAGATGTCGAGAGAAAAATAATGTGCCTATGAGGAAGTATGTCGGTTTAAATCGGTAATAAAGAAAACTTATAAACGTACAATGATTGGACAAGATTATGTCATTATGAAGTACAAGTAGTTTAAAGAAACGTAGGAATACATAACATTGAACAGGGAACGTAGAGGTCAACTTAATAAAGGTATCTTGGTATCCCGGGGCCCTGGTTTGGAGTAAGTCTATTTTGTTAAATTAAGATAACTTTCTTTATTTTGAATTTGTTGGTATTTGATTCTTCAGTTAGAAGTACAGCGCTTTATATAGGAAGTTATCTTGACTGAACAAAACAGTCCTACTCCAAACCGACACCCCGGGATACAAAGATACACTTACTTCGTTGTTAAGCAATCTCCGGTCATGTGACCTCTTTGTTTCATATTCTCAAAAGCGGGTTCCTCGTCATCAAATACAAACTGCTTTGTTATATAATTTTGCAATTTTGCTTTCCTCCACGTTAAATTAAAAATCGTGTAATGTGTAATATTTTATTTCACAAGTAAGTCAATGGCATTTTGTGATCTAATCAAAAACACTTCAGGTGTGGAAAAAAAAAGAAAAAAGTGCAGCAAAAAGGATTCAGCGTACGACTGAAAGAAATGAAATCAAAATTGGCAGCTAAATTGGTAGCTACAGTTACAGCATTAGTAAGAATGTAGCTAGCTAGCTATCAGTTTGATCGCCAAGTTTGATTTCATTTCTTAAAGTCGTACGTTGAATCCTTTTTATGATGATGAGAAAACCTACTTGTAGAAAAAATATATGTAAAACGGCTGGTATGGAGAGAAAAAATTCTATGTAGAGGAGCGAACAACGTTTCAACCTTCTTCAGTCATCGTCAGGTTCACAAAGAAAGAAAGAGGTAACTCACCAATAGCTGACCACATGTTTGATGGGGGTTGTGTAACTGAGTGTAGGAATGTAGGGTGCGTGCTTAGATGTTTTATTATATTTATTAATATAGGTATAAAGGTGTTCATTTGTGTTAGTTTATTTTGGGCTTGAGTTGTTGTACAAGTTAGACTTCTTTAATTTTGTGTGTCTTCATGTTTGTTTCTTTATTTAGTATTTGGGTGTTTTCTGTGGTTATGTTGTGTTTATTTGATTTGCACTGTTCGAAAACGTGTGAAGGTGAAATTTTGTGTTCTTTGAATCTGGTTTCCATTTTTCTACTTGTTTCTTCAATATAGAAGTCGTGACAATTACCACATTGTATTTTATTAATAATGTTGGTGTGATTTTGTCAGTGTAGTTTTTACATAGTATAGACTTTAGTTTTGTGCCTCGGTCAACTGTAAGTGCTGTTATTGTGAAGTGGAAACATCTTGAAGCAACAAAAACTCAGCCACGACGCGGTAGGCATCACAAACTCACATAACGGGACCGATGAGTGCTGAAGCGCATAAAAATCGTCTGTCCACACTTGCAGCACTCACTACCTAGTTCCAAACTGCCTCTGGAAGCAATGTCAGCACGAGAAATGTTCATCGGGAGTTTCATAAAATGGGTTGTTTGCGGCCAAGTAGCCGCATACAAGCCTAAGCTCATCATGCGCAATGCCAAGCGTGGGCTGGAGTGGTAAAAAGCACACCGCCATTGGATTCTGGGGCAGTGTAAACGCGTTCTCTAGCGTGATGAATCACGTTTCACAGTTTGGCAGTCTGAGGATGATTCTGGGTTTGGCGGATGTCAGAAGAACGCTAAATACCTAAATGCATAGTGCAAACGGTAGAATTTTGTGGAGGAGGAATAATGAACTGGGGCTATTTTTCATAGTTTGCGCTAGGCTCTATATCCAGTGAAGGGAAATCTTAATGCTGCAGTATACAATGACATTCTAGAGAATTGTGTGCTTCCAAATTTGGGGAAGGTCCTTTTTTGTTTCAGCATGACAATGCCCCTGCACAAAGCAAGATTCATAAAGACATGGTTTGTCGAGGTTGGTGTGAAAGGACTCGACTAGCCTGCACAAAGTCCTGACCTCAACCACATGGAACACCTTTGGAATGAACTGGAACGCCGGTTGCGAGCCAGGCCTTCTCGCCCAACCTCATTAATGCTCTTGTGGCTGAATAGGAGCGAATCCCCGCAACCATGTTCCAAAATTTAGTGAAAAGCTTTCCCAGAAGAGCGAAGGCTGTTATAGTAAAAAATGGAGAACCAAATCCATATTAATGTCCATGGTTTTGGAATGAGATGTTCAACAAACAAATATGAATGTAATGGTCTGGTGTCCACACACTTTTGGCCATGTAGTGTATCCTGTTGATTCTTATACTTAAGAATCTTCTACAAATTTAGCGAATAGGCAATAATTTTACAATACACATTTAACAGTACAAGTTACACGCATTTCTAAATATATTTAACTAAAACGTCGATATTAAATTAGATATATAATGGTAAATTTGTTACACCTCCTTCCTTAGAAAGTTAAAAATTGGCGCTAAAAATAATCCTGATGTATTTATACACCATTAAACCTGTTAGAGAAACTTCTGTGAGGTGGCAAAGTTTTCTGAAGAAGGGAATATTAAGTTAAAGCTAAACAAACGGAATGATAATAAAACATTAAAGAAAATTAAACATAACACGCGTCTTCCTTTTCTGTATTGAATAAAAATTAAGAACTGAAAAGCACATCACCTGAAAATTAAATACTGTGTTCACACATTATCAATATTTACGTAACTTAAGCCTCTCTGGGAGCTAAAGATTTTCCAATGTTTGTTTCCTATCCTAAACATAATTCTTGAAAAAAACAAATTTATAGTGTTTTTAATGTTGTGTTAAATTAGATAATTAAAATAAATGTTATAAAATATGCGCCGCCCTCTCTGAACAAAATCCTAACAGCAAAGAAAGTATCATGTGCTGACAGTGACGTAATTTCCGTAGAGGTATCCCCAAGAAAATCAGATTATAAGATGCATTGGTGTGACATTTTATCACGGGCTCAAGGAAATTAAAAACAAATGCATGAGTACGGGAGGTAAATAAATTGCTCATGAGTTATGCTCATTTCAGTACACAAGTTATTGTGAAACAATGTAGTTACCAGTCCATTTTAAATCAGTTATAGCAGTTTTGAACTAGGAAATCTATATTGTAAAATATATTTGGTTTTAAAAATAAAAAGTGATGCTTTTGATTTCTTCCAAGATATATATATATGCGCACGTTCTTTATTACTTCCCGAAAAACGTTTCTAGCTTTCGACTTTTAACAACTGTCACAAGTCCTTGTACCTGTAATAGATCTGGTTTAACTATGAAGTCGTTCGATTGCTTCATAAAATAATTACAGTGGCTTAGAGGTCGAAAAAAAGATAACATTAAAACTTGACTTTATTTTTCCAATATATTAACAATATACAGATTGTTTAATAAAACTATCAGCCAAAACGTCAAAGAATAATATTGCTAAAAAATCTACCATAAAACTATGTTGTCGGTTAAGGCTTCCAAATAACGACAAGCCAATACCGCCAATATCAATCACACATGCTTAATTTAATATTTTCTGTTAAGACCACTAAAAACTATATTCATAAATACTATTAAATAAAGCCGATATAAAATTATAAAATATTATGATGTCACCTAGCAATACTGTCGGTCAAATTGCACTCTGATAAGTCAATGTTGTCATTTACAACCTTATACGAATAGCTACATAAATTGTGTACGCCAATACTACTCAGACTGTAGATGCCATCAGAAAGAAGTAATAACAACAAGGAGCCAAGTTCGAAAAATGTTTCCCAGAAAAATGTACAAAAAAGAACCTTCTTGCATGCCACGAAAATATATGTTGTTGTTGTTGTTGTTTTTGAATTAAGCACAAAGCTACACAATGGGCTATCTGTGCTCTGCCCACTACGGGTATCGAAACCCGGATTTTAGCATGCAAGTCCGCAGGCATACCGCTGAGCCACTGGGGGGCACTAAAATATAAAAGGTTTGAATAATCGGTCACTTTCAATATATTTCAATCATAATACTAAATGTATGAAGGTTGATAACAATATCTGGAATTTTCTTGTAGTTTACAGAAATATTTTATCCGCAATTCGAAGAAATATAATGAGGTTGAGTAGGTTATATTAACACAATCCTGTAACTTCACCACATCGTTATAACCTATACCGACAGGTTTAGTCACGCTCCATGTGACGATGGTGTATTTTGACAATAGATCTATAGTTTGCAAACTGTAAAGCAGTAAAAACTTCACGTCTGCTTTTCTCTGACACATATGGGATTACCTCACTCGGTTGAATGCTGTCTTCCTGGTAATCTCCAGGAACTGTTCAAATTTCTTCATGCGCTTTGATTCCAGAGAAGGGGAAGCACTTCTGTAAAGTTAATGGCTTTGTCTCTCTGACTGCTTCTGTAACCCAGTAACAGGCATTATGCAGTCCACTTTATCACGATGTTTGTGTCTGTTGTTGCAGCTCAAAGAAGGCGTTATCTGTTAAGACACCACTGTTTCATTGACACAGGACATGCACAACTTTACCTGCACGCAGCAAAAAAATTAACTTCTCACTTTAGCCCGGATAGAGAATGAAAGTAAAGATACAGCCCTTAATCGGAATATCGAGTGTGTATTTGTGTGTGTTTTTTTTACACCAAAGCCACATCAGGCCATCTGCTGAGTCCACTGAAGGGAATCGGACCCAAATTTTAGCGTTGTAAATCCGTAGACTTACCGTTGTACCAGCGGGGAACCAGAATAACAGAAGTACCTGTTATTGCAAGATTTATTTTGGTTGCAAATATTATCGATTTCCGAAAACAAAAAAAAATTAATTATGGAGCAAAAATGGTTTATTTCACCAAAGATCCTTTGTTTGAAGTTCAGCACAAAGCTACACAATGCTCCACCCACTAGTATATTGAAACTCAGTTTCTAACAATACAAATTCGCAGTTATGCCGCAGTACCACTGGAAGGCATTCACCATGGAAACCGTATTACAGCAGATAATCAACAAATACAAAAATGTTTTCCAAGTAAGGAAATCTTGGTTTAAAGAAAATGTCACTAACTGACAAAAAGTGGTCACAGAGTCTGTCTCTTATTTTAATATGTTATTGTGCTTTGATAATTGTTTGACATCACCGTGAGATAAAGCGCATGGGGGACTAAATGTAGGTCGAGGTGAGTTCATGATCCCATATGTGGATTAGGGCTTCTTGCAGTTCCAAAGTGCTTCTCGGTTTCTTCTTTTGCACTTTGTCATCCATAACATTTTAGTAGTTTTTGATAGGGCAAGCATAGTGTTTTGATCTTTCACTTATATTATTTTTTCACCTGAGACAATGAAATGAAACTTAAAATGTCTTTTTCAATATATGTGTATGAACTTTCCTCTTTATTATACATCTACTGCATAAAGTGCACGGACATCAGAAATTTTTCAGTCGTATAACATGGAGCAGAGCCATACTGGAATGTGTACTGGTCAGGCCCACCGAATTGATCTTGATGAATTGTTGACTTTAACCATAACTCGAAGATCTCGTGTATTTGTCGGCACTGACAATACTTTTCATACAGGCATCCAACACTCTGGCCAGAATGCATCTCCGTATCATCTGACCCTGCGGATGCTTTGTAGTTGCATTCATATATGGATGGTGAAAGTTGTCTCTACATCAACTTTTTACAAAGCCATTCCCATTAAATGTGTGCAGTTTGAACTTTGATTCACCTAAAAGAATCGCTTTGTACGACATGGCTTTCGTCCAGTTAGCATGTTCTTTGACCCAGTTAAACCTCTTCTTGTTGATGAGGAGGAATTTTTATTTCTTAGCCATCTTGTAGGGAGACTTGCGAAACAGTATGCACGGTGACAACGACTTCTAAGGTTTTCGTCCATGTTCTACAGGTGATAATTCTATAGGATCTTAGGTTTCGGAACATGATCGTGAGCTGCTGTGGAAGTTTTTTTCTATCCATAGCCTTCTGCTTCTCTACATGTCCACTCTATATTATCTATCCACTCAGCAGCTCACAGTAGACAAGCTTAATGTTTTTCTGTTAAAAAAAAAAGAGAAAGAAAGAGAAACAGACAAAAACACAATGACTTATTTTTGTTTCGTGAAGTCCCAACTCTTGGCCATGGTAGGTAGCATCACACGCACGTTGTGGCTAGTAGGTTTCTAAACTATTTTCAGAAAAAATCTCTATCTATAGCCAAAAAGCAGACCATAAAATTGTTGATGTAATAATTAGACAGTATTGCATCAGCCATAAAACACATTTGCATCTACAAGCATTAGAGACTCAAAACAGGCGATGATTCCGAAGAAAAACGTGACGAAATTGGATGATTCAATAAATTTTTCAATCACAATAAATACCTGACAGAATAAGACTATTTAAGATGAAAATAAAAATTACACTTAATTTATGTTTCAAAATATACCTTCCACCATAATACTTAAATGGAGTGCTTAAGAAAGCAAGGATTCCAAAGTCTTTTCAGTTTGTTGCTACGTTACAGTGTAATGTTTTAGAATCTTTTTTAAGAACCACATCTATCCTAGCTGTGTTTTGTACAATCTGACCAGCAGAAATAGTGCTACAATTCACTAGTCTGAACAATGCAAGACATCAGATCAACTTCTGGCAACCACATATTGTTTGGTAGCACTGATAATAAGAATCACAATGCTTTTTCAGGTGATAAATCTTTCAGTCATCCAACTGCCCTAACTAAATTGTAATCCAGCCATTATTGCCTGATGTCCTATAGACATGTTGTGTTAAATAGCTCAAAAAGCAAGGAACTTTTGATCAATCATTAATTCAATCAGCTGACCGCCCTAATTCCTGGTCATACTTTTAATTCCAGACAAAGTTTATGTTTTCACTAGTAAACAATACATCGAAATCTATTTCAATGCAAATCTCTTAACTGCTGTCTATATATACTCCCAGCGTCTTATCTTCACCATTTAATTCAGTATTATACCACAGAGCACTCTCTTATTCAAGTAAAAATTAAGTTTGTTAATGTGTTCGAAACACTTCCGTGCATCACATGACTACATTAAGTCATGATTTATCCAATTGGGCTAATAACAGTAACGCTTGTAAGAACAATGCTCACGTTTTTATTTATTTATTTATCTTACACATACCTTACCGTAAATTACCGGATTAAAGATACTGTGAAAATATCTTTCAAATAAATTTACTTGCGACTAGACTCCGATCCCTATCTCTAATAATAACAATGGTGTAGTGTAGCCTATCTCTATGGGTAAGTCTTATCTACATTGTAAATAATTCTGGTATATTGCTGACTGCGTAACCTGATGGAGAAGACTGATCCTACTGGTCATATCATTTGTTGTGTTAGTTATGTGCGAATGCGCACATATACAAACAGCACTTTCCTTGTTCGTGCTCATTCATTTCTCCAGAAATAACGTAAGTGCAAAATAATGGTAATATGTTGTAAGAAGAATGATGTACTTGTTTGTAATTAAGTACAAGGCTATACAACGGGCTATCTATGCTCTGCCAACCATGGGTATCTAAATCCGGATTCTACCGTTGTAAGTCAGCAGACAGGATAGTAAAAATGTTTATACAAAAATTTACTAAAACCTAAATTTTTTATATCATCATCAACAGAGAAATAAGCACAATACCATCTTCTCATGTGTTATACATACATCGTTTACATAAGTGAATAAGTTTTCATAAGGACTTGCCTTTAAGCCTGGTATAAATCATTCAGATTTCTACAAATCTGCAGCAACTGTGTTCCAGTCACCAAGATGTCCATCGCACCAGTATTCTCGGATGTTGAGGCTATACTATTAAAAGTTAGGATCAAATAACACATACTTGTCCCTAAGTCCATCAATTTTAAGATATAAATTGATTAAAAGGTATGAGAAAATGCCACATTTTTTTGTCCCTTTACACACTCGTAGGTGAACCTGTTTCTCATCTTTACCACTACGTGGTTGTCACATCATTAGTATTTGAGATCTCTAAAAAACAATGCTCTCAGGAGAAATTAACACAACTGTTACGTTTGAAGTACAAAACATTGAAATAATGTCATCCAAAAGTTACACTTTACATTTCGTATCAACAAACTTACATTGTAAGTTTCAGGTCTTGAAACTACATAAAAATATTTAAAGTACTGGAAGTATTTCTGTCTTATTGAGTAAGCAACTTATGCAGAAGAGTAGAATAAGTACAAAAGAACGCTTTTATAGTTTAGCAATAATAATGGAAATAAAATCTATGAACATTTTCCAATAAATTTTCTTTTAAATTTCGTGAAAAGCTACAGTAAGACTATCAACGTTAGCCGTCACTGATTTAACAGCAAAAGACAGCTAGTCATATCCACCCACGCCAATGCTTGAGCTACTTTTACTAACGAATAGTGGGATAGTTCGTCACTATATAATTCTCCCACGGCTGAAAGAGCGAGCATTTTTGATGGAACGGGAATTCGAACCCACGACCTCGGATTGAAAGCCAAGTGCCCTGATCAACTGGTCCTTCCAATAAACAAAGTTTCAATAAATCCATAGAAAAATAATAAATCTTCATACCTCCTACAGTGATCGTGCAGTTTCCAATTCAAAATACAAATATTTGTATATGTCCAATGTTAAAACGCGCATTAGATAAGACACTGGCTGTGAAAAGTTTAGTCTGTTTTAATCTAACCAGAAAAACAAACTCTAACCCGATTTCGAATGCCTTTTGATACACGATAAACAATAACGAAGGATGGAAAAAAACAGAGAAATGAAATATCGCAGAAAACTACAGATTATTATCTCATTTTGAAAAAAATTAAGAAATGCTAACGTCGAAAAACATTACAACAAGCGTATGCATTTTAAAAGATCATTTTGTGTGATAGATGGTAAGCAGTCATTTAGTAGGAAGGAACGTTGATACATCATAACGCTCCAAAAAACAACAGAATGGAAACTGTCTTCAGACAAAACAAATTAGGCCCACAGTGATGAGTCATGATAATACGATTACTTCACTGTCAAATTACTTTAGCACACAGGCACGTGCACTCCTGGTTATTTTTTACGGACTAATTCCTGCTACTTACGGGATGGATTTGAACAGTTACTACCACATCTGATGTGTCTACCGCGATGTTTTTCAGCTAGCATTACTCTACAAGAGACACAATATAAAGGAGAGTTACTATTCAGATAAACATAATATCATGAACCACTAGAGTGGTTCATAATGGTAATCGCACAGAAATTTTTTCAAACCTCTAACACAACATTCAGACAAAAACCTTGTTATAAAGCAGACATGTTCTTCAAACAATACTCGAAACTTCTTTTCAATAGCAAAAAGAACACCCAAACATTGATAAGATGCAAAATAAGTGATTTCACAATTGTAGACAAATTCAAAATTTGTCATTTCTTTCATATTATTAGTATTGTTGATGTTTTACAAGCTTAGAGCAAAATCGGTTGGATATTTTGAACTAAAATCTAGAAAGATATAATATACAATCGCTGTGAATGCCCATGACCTATTTTAAAGATGATTTAATAGATGCCAAGTTGTTTTGTACTTTTGTAATAAGTCTGCAGATTTATTGCTGACAGTTTTCTGAAGCTACAACTTCCTATTGTGACTACACAACAAAGTTATTGGAAGTGATATCTACTGTAATGTGGTATCGCTGTGAAATTTTGGCAAAAACAAAGGAAGTAATTTTAAACTTAATTCAACCACCTTAATTTTGCTATGCTGAAGCATTATAAATTTATAACTTTCTACAATTAAAAAAAAATCCAGTGTTTTCTAGCGTGCACATTAGTCGGAAGCTACAACTCGTGCATTTTCTAGCACGTTAATAGAAAACTGCTGCTCATTGTTATTCGAATTTGTTGGAATTACATGACTATACTTAAGCAAGTTTTTAACAGTGGACGTTTACCATAGTAATTTTACTAAAGGAATTATGGTAATTCTTTCTAATGTTTTTTGTACTTAGCTGAAATCACGAGTGTGTATGCATTATATTGCCACTGCATGTTACACTACTTCATATAGCTATTGATACTTTTAAATAGTTGGTGTTAAAACAGTAGTTATAGATATTGTCAGTAATTAACTTGTTTCTGTAGGCTATTTGTGCTGTCTTATTTTAGCAAACACTTTTGCACATCAGGCTGTTGCCATATAGACCTACAAAACTAAGCATGTTACTGCGTTCGTTTACATTGCATTAATTTTTGCTGAATTGTCTCAGAAGAAACATTATTCCTTTCTTATGAGATTGCTGTGTTGCTGCTCGTCTTTTATTACATTACACTGTGATATTCAGGGAAGCCAGTCAGTAAATCTATGATGATAAAATCTCTGCCTTCCAAATGTCCCTTTGAGAACAACTTTGCATATTTGTAAATGCGTTTAGTCTTTGTTGTGCATTTATAATTTATTCTGAATAAGTTCGGTGTGGTGGTAGTTGGGTGGGATAAAAAGCCAATGCGGAAACAAACTGTTAAAAATCATATAACATTCAACTAATCGAATACACACATACGTAGCTTAAAATTTATTCTTCATGAGTGGAAATAAAAAAAAGCATAAAAAATAATATTAGCAAAAATTGTTAAATTTTAAAATGAGGAAATTAAAACTTCAAAAAACGGTACAGAAACAAGCTGCATCAAAATGTAAATATTATATTTTCAAGCATACAACTAGGAACTCTAAAAATAAAAGTAAATAAACAAGGCTGGGAGTAGTGTCTACGTTATTTTTTCAAGCTATAAATACCACGAGAAAATAATAGATACTATTTCTAGCCTTACTTGTTTACTTTTTTTTTTTTAAGAGTACCTGGTTGTAGGCTTGAAAATATAAGTATTGTATTTTGACTCAACTTGCATCTGTGCTTTTAGAAAATCCATATTCCCCTATTTAAATTTACAATTTTTGCTAATAATGTAGATGCATATTATAGAGGACCATACTTTATGACACTATGTAGACGGAAATAAAGGAGGCCTATTACTCTTCTAACGAAACAGAAATTAGACAAGAAAGAGAGGAACTACTACTATTTTATTAAACAGAGACAGAAAATAAATGTGGATGAGACATTATACTAGTCAGGAAGTAGACAAAGAAAAAGGAGTGTACCACTCATGAAAGAAGTAAAGTGAAAGCAGAATAAAGGAAGTTACAACCTTGCAACATAAACAACAGATAAATAAAAAAACCGCGTTTTTCTTTAACTAGCCGTGTGATGATGGGTAAAATAAAATAGTCAGCATGGCTGACCAATAAATGAATATTTGCTGTAACATTCTTATCACTACTGTAAGTGTAGCTACCAGTTTGGCCACCAATTTTGATTTCATTCTTTTAAGTTGTACGCTCAATCTTTTTTTTTACTGCAACTTTGTTAACACCCAAGGTGTTTTTGATTAGATATAATGTATTTTTGTCAGTAAAAACCAACTAACCACAGCAAATAAGAAAGTGACACTCGACAATAACCAATAGTAGTTTTTAGAACCGAACCCTATTTATTATTTGGAACACGTCTAAGATTCATAGAACAATCCAGATTCTTTAAGGTATATGGTGGTAGTTTTTCCTCTTTACCACAGTGTTAATAACGTCTTTTGCAGTAACGCCAAGAAAACTACAGTAACAGTGTTTCGTTACCACTCGCATGTACTCGTAAAACCACATTAAGTACCATTACTTACGCCAATTTCTTACGCTAATATCACGTGACGCTAAACACTCTTTAATTTGGATAATTTTATTCAACTTAGTAAATTTGTGATGAAAAGTTGGCAATTAATAATAAATAACAAGCGTCTATCTGTATGATTCTTTTGGAAATTTCTGCTGGAAACAGCTAATCTAGTTGGGCTTGTCAAGTTGGTCTAACCAATATTTATGTATCTGCACGTTCCTTCACTTTAAACTTTTGCTGCTCTAAATCAGCCGTCTTTAATTCAACTAACAAAAACCAAAAGTCCCACTTTTACTCTTGTAATAAATATTTTAGACCGACTGCTCGCGTGACTTCTTATTTAAACAGGTGCAAAGATTGTGATCAAAACTAAGCTGATTTTGTTGAATAACTTTGCACATGTGGCTTATATTTAGACCAAATTTGACATTGAATTATAGGTTGTAAACACCTTTCAATGTACCAAAACTGAAAAAAAACTCCTTCCTATCAAATAAAGTTTTTGTACTTTCAGTGCGAAGATAAAAATAGGAAGAAATTCATTCAGAATTGGAGATTTTAGGGATTTCTTAACAGATTGCCCTAATATGCTCTGTTTGATCCTTATTTCATGTATCTATTGAAAATATGTGATAGCTTAGGTTACCACAGTCTGAGCTACAACAAGAGGAAAATCGTGCATTTATCACTGTTGTGCATAACACACAATGCAAGTTATTTTGGCCGCACGACACAGTATCGTTGTCTTCATGTAAATAAAGAGGCAAGTAATGGAAACCAGATTCAAAGAACATAAAAAGTCACCTTCACACGTTTTCGAACACTGCAAGTCAAATGGACACAACATAACCATAGAAAACACTAAAATACTAAATAAAGAAACAAACATAAACAAACGAAAAATTAAAGAAGCCTTACTTATACAACAACTTAAACCCAAAATAAACCAATATAAAGGAACGCCATTATACCTATATTAATATTATAGATAAAATTATATATTCAAACATCTAACCGCGCCCTCTACATTGCGACACTCAGTTATACAACCCCTTCCAAACATGTGGTCAGCTTCCGGTCAGTTACCTCTTTCTTTGTGAACCTGACGATGACCGAAGAAGGTCGAAACGTTGTTCGCTCTTCTATTTAAAATATTTTCTGAACCCAAACAAGCCGTTTTTTGCATATAAAATGCATATAAAAGTACTGAACCCTAAGATTCTCCACTAATAGTGGTAACAATAATCAAGTATGACTGACAAGACCCAACTAATACCAATCTTCTGTGCTATGCTTTCTCCCATTCAGTCACTCTAGAATCTCAATACAAGGATTTTTTTGATTTTTTTTACATTTTTCATCCTTTATAAAAGGACAGATCAAGTCAAATGTTTTTTGGAATTCGAAACAAAATGGTCACGCTACACCAAAATAATTAGCTTTCCATTGAATTTGTTAATAGATATGCACAAAACCACAAGTGTTAAAAAGCCATACACGAACAGTGGGGTGCCAAGTTTGAATTTTGTATGCGTTTTTTTCAGCGCAAGCTGTACAAAAGGCTATCCACCTTTTGTCTTCTGCTTGTGGTCGAGTCTCGGTTAGTCGGAAAATTTAATGATGAACCATCAGGGAATTGTTTAAATGGTCAGTTTACCACTGGCAAACAATAAAAAAACAGAAATAATAAAGGCAGTAGTAGAACGATTGCATATATTTTTCTTTCTTACGAATAGTGTTTTAATAAATTCGCCATTCGTCAGCTTTAATAATAATAATAAAAAGACGAAGATAATCTGTTCAGTATAACATGTAACACAATAACCAACAGTACAAAAAAATGACATTTACTTTTCAGATCCAATAAAATCGCCGGCGACTTTGTAGCACTGTGTGTAAATCACGACGTCGGAAATAAACTAAGAAACAAGATGTTGGAAGTGAACAATATAACAAAGCCGTGAAAACAAGTCGGTACGAACTACCCGAAACAACGGAATTTATTAAAATACAAATTATCTGAAATTAGTCAACCCAATATTAGTGTCATACACTGTGAACAACATAGTAAAATGGTAATTCTTGGTAACTCTACGCGCACTATATTACGCTTTTAGAGCCAATTTCCTTACACGAAGTATTACTTTTATAGAAAACTAATTAGTGTAAGCCTTCAACTACCAAACTATACACAAACAACAAAGGTATACATGGACGGATCCAAAGGACCTGGGGTTCACATGGGCAGGATTCTTTTTCCAATAATAACAAAAACAAGAATAATTGAATAGATATAGAAACACGTGGAGATACAAGTGATATAAATGTAGTTTGCTTTCTGGAATCATTTATATTGGCACTTCCTTAATGAAATCTGATCTGTCTATAAGTTGAGTTACAAAGCATAGAAGGTTGAAGGGAGCCGAAAAGGATATTTTCAAAATATTATGATCGATTTAATCTTCCCTCAGGTCTTTTAATACAGTCGTTTTAAAATATATGATTTTTTGAACTCTCCATTCCTTCAGTGAATGGTTCTTGACATTTCTTTCCTAAGTCTGTTCAGGATTTCGATTCTCAGAGTAACAACCATTTTTGCAAGTGAAGGAAAAGGTGTTTTGACGGTGGCAGAAAGTATTCCTAGCTGCTGACTCGCAGTAGTTAATGACTGGTGAAAATTAATTAGAGGATCAGGACGCTCTTAAATAATAATAATAATAAAAAAGAAACAGTCATCTTACAGACTCAACTCCTTAAGTGAATCTTGGTTATTCATTCATTTATATAGACCCTAAACATCTTGTATATTCTTTTGCTATTCATTAACCTAAAGCTTTGGTGAAAAGTATAAAGTAAAATACACCAAAAAATGCTTATAAAGTTGTATCGCTGTGTGGGACTATATCACGACGAAGCAGATATAAAACAGACATACAATAATACTGATACATTTTTTCTTGCTGCTACAAAAAAAAGTCAAACTCCTTATTCAGCACAAACACAACAAAAAACAAGCATGGTGAAACTGTCACAACTCGCTGATTCAATGACAAGATATCAAAAATTCAAGCTTATTCGTATAGACTGTCCCTTGTATCTATTACTACTTTACTTAATTCCGTACCTTTCACTTGCCCGTCTAGAAACAACAGGATGTCCCTTTCATTCTTTATACTTTTCCTCTCGAGAGCCATATCTTCTTAACGAAATAAATTTTGTCATCGAAAGTTTCAGTTACATATAAACATCACGTAAAGTTTTACGTTTAGCCTTCTTTCGCAAAATTTTTTATGCCACAATTCACGTAACATGAACACGAACAACACCAATACATTAAGCTTTCCACGCGCTACATAACTTGAGCGTACTACTGTAGGAAAATCCACCAATGGCAAATATCTATAGAGGGCGCTACAAAAGCATCCGCTGACATTGATGAGGAAATGCGTTTAATATAGAACGGCAGGAAGGGCTTCTAGAGTCGAAATTACTGGTTGTTGTTTGTTCGTTTATTTGTTTTTATGTAACAAAGTATTCTAATTGTAACACTTTAGTGATAGTATTATTTTTGAAACCAAGTATCCTACTCGATGCCAAAATTACTGTAAAAGATGACATTCATTCCAAAACTTTCTCCCGTTTAGTACATTGCCTTATTTCTTAACTTCCACTTTTTGGTTATTTTGCATCATAATTACATAAAGTAATTAATTTTATTGATTTTCTACATCAGTGAGACAAACGCAATATTTTAACGTACGTGTATGACGTCACGATCTCATTTCCCAATCAAGCAGGATAACTTTGTTGTTGGGACAAGCGTTTAACTTGTATTCCTACTCCAGAGCTCGAAAAAGATATGAAAATCAGTTCAATTTTCCTGAATATAATTAAACCTAATTTATTAGTACACACAAGTGAAACTGCGGTGATTGCATAGTAAATTCAAAATTAAATTTATAATGAAAGAATATCATATATAATCTCTCTGAAAGTAGTTTTTCCAAAAGTTACCAATATTAAATACTATAGTTTCTAAAGTTCTGTCTCCTCAGTCCTTAAGTCTCAAATATAGGATTCGCACAAAGAGTTTGACACTTTCAGTAATTACTTTTGTTTGTGTTTAGTCTTCCAGAAGTTCTTATGTTTGAGTAACGTAAATTTTACAACTCAATAATAAATACAACTGTCAATAAAATGGCTGAGCAGATATGTATTTTGTAATAAAATATGTAACAATTATATAACAATAATTTCTTTAAAATTATAAGGATTAAAAAATCAAAGATTAACTGGCAGTTAGTTGATTTGATTGGTATTGTCCGATACAATAATTATTTGTAGTTAAAAACGTAAAGATTGGTCATGGGAAAATTTTACAGGACCAAAAAGTGATATTTAGACGCATTTCTATTGGTAGTTATTTATAATATTTATCGTAAATTAACATTACTTAAAAAAACAAAACAACTAATGAGTTACTTTCATGAAACTGAGAGAGTCTAGATACTTTGATGGAAAGGTGATATTTTCAGTTACAACTGATTACCTGACAAGTATCAAGCAAATGAATAAAAGCAAGTTTATCAAGAAATAAGAGGGGTGGTCTACAGTTGTTACCAGGGCGGAATGTTGAGTTGCTTGATGGATAAACAGATTAAACACACTCAAATGACAATGAAAACAATATTTATTTATAAACAACATACACACACAAAGAAGCGGACAGTCGTTTTTACTGTTTCAATGAATAATTCGTCAGTTCCCGAAACGACTTCCTTCCAAATTTATGAGAAAAGCCAAGAAGGAAAAAAAAAAGTTTTCTTTCTTTCTTTGTCCAGTGAATGATGTTACTTCGTGACCGTTGTTCGCTGACAGAATTAGCCAGCAATAACTTTTAATTGACATCATAAAAAGATATTCTAGTTTTAACCCAGGTTCAAAATACTTTGAAACATTCTTGTTGGCAGAAGAGGTAATAACGAGAACAAAATGTTGAGGTATATAGAACAATATAATATTAGACAACATGCTGCTGCCATGGTTGTATAGAAACAAAATAATCAATAATCTGGAATAATTATTTATTATTACGTAAGCAATAAACCAATGATATAACCATATATCAATGAATTCTACAAAGTTGAACAAAGTCAGAAAAACAAAACAAAAGACCCTTATAGTCCGAATAATTATCAGAGAACTTTTATTTCAATCAAAGCGGCCCGGCATGGCCCGTAATCTGAGGGTCGCGGGTTCGCATCCGAGTCGCGCTAAAACATGCTCGCCCTCCCAGCCGTGGGAGCGTTATAAGGTGACGATCAATCCCACGATTCGCTGGTAAAAGAGTAGCCCAACAGTTGGCGATGGGTGGTGATGACTAGCTACCTTCCCTCTAGTTTTACACTGCTGAATTAGGGGCGACTAACACAGATAGCCCTCGAGTAGCTTTGTGCGAAATTCCAAAACGAAACAGTTCAATCAAAGTCTCGTCTTTGCGGCTTCTCCGGGCCTCAACGAAGCCTTTCTAAGATTCAACTTTAAATTAAATGTCGAGTGCTGAAGAACATAAGTTTATGTTGAATATTATATGCAAGCCCGTATATGCAGAATGTTAAAAAGGGAGGTACTAAGTTGCGAGATCAGAAGCTAACACAATGTGCTAAGTACGATTCACATAAATAGCTAATACTTCGGGAATCTGGAAGAATGTGTGTACTTCAAACCAGAAAATGTTAATGCTTCACCGGAAGAATGTAACCTGTGCAGAAAATGGTATATACCATAAGCAACACCATTGTAACTATAGAAGCTTATTTTTTTTACGTGTACGAGCGTGATAAGCTACCATAAAAAATAAAACTGATGAAAAACAGTAAATATTAGTTCTTGATGACAAGAAACCCACTTGAAATAAAAATAAAGATGACATAGCAAGATCGAAATGTTATTCTCTGCTTTATTAGTAAAAGTGTTTATTCGCATACGAGTCGTTCTGAGATACAGTAAATATTGGTATTTGATTGTTCCTAATGTATTATTGTAAAAATTAAAAAGTGACATTTTTCCAGATGGAATTTTCAAACAAACTTTTCTAAATGAAATGATACTTAGATAGCTTCTAAATTCTACACGTTGACTTATGTAACTTAAATATATTACCCATGATTTTTGTGCTAATAAAATTTACAGATATCTGTTAAAATTCTGTGCAGTGCCGGACTGAGACAAAATACGACCCTAGCAAAATCAACATGATTGATCCCACGAGCCTAAGAAGAATTTGCAACTTTATAACCTCTGTATTGATGATTAAAATGCTTTTATGTTTGTTGTTTCGCTATCAAGAGATAACATATGATAAGGTATAATAACTACACCACATCTTAACATAAAATGTTTTGTTTGACAAACGTCATACGATTTAACATAAATATTATAAATCCGATACTTAACACTTCGTTTGTGGCTTGTATAAATATGCCTGTAATTGTTTGTTTTTATTTTGTTTTGTTTGAAATCAAACACAAAGTTGCTCTGCTTATTACGGGTATTGAAACCCTGTTTCTAAAGCTGTATGTTCACAAACATGCCGCTGTGCTACTGGGAGCCTCGCTTACAGCCACACGCGCAAAGATTCGTGAATTTTTGCAGCTGGCTATTCAAAATGTTGCGCGCAAAATGCTTACATAATATGTTGTCAATTGCAGTCGCCAACGCTAATGTAATATCAACCGCAGTTGAAAGGTTAAAAAAAAAGGAAACACATGACACGATTGCAAGATATTGCATACATAACATCTCAGAACGGCTGGTTTTTTCTTAACCTGAAGATGACCTAGGAAGGTCGAACATTGTTCTCTCTTTATCAATAAAAGTGTCAATACCCATACCAGCTGTTCTGAGATACATTGCTATTTCAAGTGGGTTTCTCGTCAGCAGGAATGTTACAACAATAATTTCAGAATATATATATATATATTGTTACACACATAGTATATCCTGATGACACTAAATTTACTTTAAATATCCACCTAAGTGCAGTTCATTTGATAACTTGCGATTTGATCAATTATCAATTATGCTGACCAATTCCATGTTGAATGAAATAGAGACAAAACATGAAGTGTAAAATTAAATGTATAGTTTTAATTATGACAAAGCAACACAAACATTATATTGTACTAATGGTTATAATAACCGTGGACGATTACTTTTAGTGAATCTTCGCTTTTTAACTGTTCATGTTGGAACCAAGTACTAGACTGTTCATACTTTACTAACTGATATTCCAGATCCGACTTTTTACATTTAACCATCCTTACTACGCAAGAATTCTAGAGTGACATGCACTACTCCCATGACATGGTCATTCTGATTACAACGCAGGTTCGGTCGACATCCTTACAGAATGTGTGTGCATAAAACAAGGTTAACAAATATTGTCTAATTTCGAGAACAAAGGAACCATGAATAAATATCAAGTTAATGGTTTCTCTTTCATGTTTATGTGAAATATGCACATATTAGAACAACAATTCAGAATAAAAATAATATTACGAGAAAAAGACAGAAAGACAAGGTACATTCATATAACACATAAAAGAATAAAATAATTTGAAACAAACTGATAAATCGATGCTTAAAATACGTGATAGTTGAATTTATATAAAATGTTTGAACTTCGTGCAAAGCTACTCGAGGGCTATCTGTGTTAGCCATGCCGAATTTTGAAGCGATATGGTAGAAGAAAAAGTGTCCAGTCGACACTACTTACCTACCAATCTGAATTTACATTTGACATTACAGGAGTATAAATAGTTTTGTGCATAAAATTATAGTTACGACTAACATTTATTAACATGAGAAAAATCCCAACAACAAATGGTTAAATCGAGGTTAGAAATAAATCTGATGTTTGATTTGTTAGTACGAAATAAAGAAAACAGTTTTAATCTTGTTTTTAACGTGAGAAACTGATAGCTTATCAAAGTCCAAAATATGGCAATAATTTGTGTAATAGACAGAATTACCTTGTCTGAAAATTTTTGAATCTAGAATTATACATGTGGAGTGTGTGCTTTTTTTATAGCAAAGCCACATTGGAGGACTATACTTGTGGATGAACCACAAGTTTTTTTAACTTAAATTATGAAATACAACAAAATGACAGAGTGGCGAACATACATTTTAACTAGAGTGATTTTATTAATGTTTACAATACCTAAGTACGCACATGTGTATATGCATACAACATACACATGTAGTGTTTGGTTTGTAAGAGATTTAAACAACACTTTAATTTCCAAACATTAACATTTTTCTCATACTATATCACTATGCATTGTTGTACACTTCCAAGACTGCAGGGCCTGGCATGGCCGAGCGCGTTAAGGCGTGCGCTTCGTAATCTGAGGGTCGTGGGTTCGCGCCAAACATGCTCGCCCTCCCAGTCGTGGGGCCGTTATAATGTGACGGTCAATCCCACTAATTGTTGGTAAAATAGTAGCCCAAGAGTTGGTGGTGGGTGGTGATGACTAGCTCCCTTCCCTCTAGTTTTACACTGATAAATTAGGGACGGCTAGCACAGATAGCCATCGAGTAGCTTTGTGCGAAAATTCAAAACAAACAAACCAAGACTGCAATTACTTTTAAACTTACAAAACCCTAGAATTTATTCGCCCAATAAACAGTAAAGAAATATTGATACTCTATACTTCTCACTAGAACAAATCATATTAATCATCATATGAGTCATAAGCTTAGAGTTAGATTATTCTGGCTGTTCATTATATACATATATCAGACTTCCTATGCACAGCGTTTATCTTCGCTCAACCCGATTTCACATTATAAACACCATGATTCAGACTTGTTATTTACTTCAAAGCATGCTTATTAGGCGTTTCTCATTCGAAAATTTCATTCGAGAATGGCACCTACATACATTTTATAGACGTGCTAATCACCAAACATTAGTTGTTGTTTTTTATCAGTGAACATAGTGTACCAAGTTATCAGTAGTTTATTAGCTATCATCATACACCGCTCTCAATAAATGAAAATTAAATTTGTTACAATAAAATAAAAAGCTTGTATAATCAATAGTTATTTAAAGGCAACGTTCAGTTGCTGGCTAATTCCAGTCCCAATTTGCGTAGAAACTGCAATATAACCATACGAACAAGTAAATTTATAAAAGGCATTTGATAATTGCGGTAAAGAAATACGAGATATACTCCATGAAGTATTCTTCTTAACTTTCTATATTCAGTTCGTGTTTATTATTATATGATAAAGTTAGAACTAAAGGGTATTTTGGTGCTTCACACGTAGAAGGTTTGCCAAAATATTGCTGTCTCAAATGGTTTCGAAGAATTTGATCAATAATATGTACGAAAAAACCATTTTCGGATAAGAATTATTCGACATTAATAAATCAATTATGCAGGAATTCATTAGTAACTGAAAATTTCTTACCATAAGGTAATAAGATCTTAATGAAAACTTTTTAATTTCTCTTTTAATTTCGCACGAAACTACTCCAGGGCTATCTGTACTAGCCGTCCCTAATTTAGCAGTGTAAGACTAGAGGGAAGGCAGCTAGTCATCACCAACTCTTGGGCTACTCTTTTTAACCAACGAATAGTGGGATTAAACGTCATATTATAACGCCCCCACGGCTAAAAGAGGGAGCATGTTTGGTGCGACGTGGATGCGAACCCGCGACCCTCAGATTACGAGTCCCACGCCTTAACACGCTTAGCCGTGCCAGGCCGCTTTTTTTTTCAAAATGAACCTTATATAAAGTCTGCGAGGCCTGGCATGGCCGAACGCGTTAAGGCGTGCGCTCGCAATCCGAGGGTCGCGGGTTCGCGCTAAACATGCTCGCCCTCCCAGCCGTGGGGGTGTATAAAGTTACGGTCAATCCCACTATTCGTTGGTAAAAGAGTAGCCCAAGAGTTGGCGGTGGGTGGTGATGACTAGATGCCTTCCCGCTAGTCTTACACTGCTAAATTAGGGACGGCTAGCACAGATAGCCCTCGAGTAGCTTTGTGCGAAATTCCAAAACAAATAAAGTCTGCGAAATTAAAATACAAACCAGTGAGCATTTTATGGTTTATTTATGATGCTACCATAGAGAATACAACCTCTAGAGCGACGAACACATCTATACTCTTTAAATTGGACATCATAGCTCTCTGCTCATCGATACAAACAGAATATTGCATAAATGTATGTGTGTAATGGATATTGCTATGTAAATCCTACGTTTCATCCTTCATAATGGATATTTTCTTTTAGAAAACAAACTGTTTCCAACTAAATGGTGTCGCAAGCGGTAGTAGAGTAGGTGTTATGTACGTTGCAATATTTATGTTCCCTTCTTCTTTGTGGGTATTTGGGTATGTTTAATTTTTTGAATACCCAGAAGGGTCAGGTGCACAAGATTTTTTCCTCCATCCCAATTATTTATGTACTTTTTTAAAACAACGGGATTTGAAAAGTGGCGCCAAGATACCGATATCGACCCTGATCTCTGGCTTGGATAGGTAAGTGACATATTTGAATTAAGGAACCATGGATTTCTTTCTTTAAATATTTCAAATTTCTAGATTCCATAGACTCCAATATACAGTTCACTCTAAACCACTCGAACGACAAAGAAATATACATATTTTTGACGTTATCTTAAGAATTCGGCAGTAACAATAATATACAATTTAGGAAAAATAAAAATAAACTGAAGAAAATGTCAGAACATTGATGTCAAACGAATCTGCATCCTCATTTTTGTGTAAAATCTACATTTTTTACTCTCAAACTGGTTGTGGTCTTTATTATATGAATTGTACCTGGAGCATCTCGTTTCAATGACCAGCAATAATCAGTCATTATGCCGATGATCTCCATTTCCTTGGCGTCTTGAATAAACCAGCCTACCACTCTCTAAGTTTTCTTTGGTATAGCCAGTTTTCCTATCAAGTTACTAGACTTGAATGTTCATTCTATTATTACCGTTTTTCATCTCTTTTTGACATACAATCACTTTACTAATTTGCTGTTGTGTAAATTCATGTATTTTACACATATTTTTTGGAATACCACGTTTTGAGATGGGTGGAGGACTACACACGAGTACAACTTTATGTGGGACTTGTGTATGAAAAGCAGAGTTGAGATTAACTTGCCATTTGTTGATCAAATGTGTGATACACTTTATGCTAATATCAATCACTTCACTGAGACTACAAATGTAGCATACATATATTTAAGTCTATAATTCCCTTTAAATTTAACTATCAGAATAATTGTTTGCAATTTTTTTTAAAATAAAAATAATACATCTCTGTAAGTAGCTGACAAAGATAGTTCCTTTGTCTGTGTAAATTTATCCAAGTACTCCAAATCAGAATGTCCATTGTTTAACCTACAAACTATGCTAACGTGTGAGCCAGTATACAAGCTTCATTCTGCTCACTTAGTGAAATAAAGAATAATTTGACTAACACATACAAGTTCACTTCTATATGGAGGAAAAACTACACCTAGGAAAATCCTCTCCAGATGTGGAAGCCTACCACTCTCTTTGACATAGCCAGTTCTCCTCTGGACAACATCTATTATAGCACTTTTAAGTGTTTATATGGAAATGTGGTCAGAAAATGTTTCCATGCACTGGAAATGGTGCATACTATTCCCTGGTGTCATCCACTTTTTTGTATTATGTAAAGTATGAAGAATCCCTTGTCTTAGAGCTTTGAGATCACCAACTGCTTCATAAGTTAGCTACCATGTTTAGGAGACTCATAATGATGAATAATATGCCATACTCCACTCATAACTAACTATATAAATGTCAGATGTTGCTCCACTTTGTAATAGGTGCATAATTTCTTGTTTCATGACAAACAGTACTCAAGCTATGTCTGGTGTATTAAGTTTATCTTATCAAATTTACTGAGTGGTTGTACATGTTGTCTATCAAAATGCATAATTGTAATTGCTTATAATGCTGTTGCTACAATGGTTTTAATCTGACAGGAGTGTCCATTGGTTTTTCTACACTACTCACTGATGCAGTGTTGTATCATGAAATTGTACTAAAACAACCATATGAGCAACCATACCTTCCAGGTTTCGTAGCCTTTTCAGCAATATGTGATTCAGTTAAATGGTGAAATTTATCATCTCAGCAGTGACAGTATTATTTCACAGATAATAAAATTGTATATCAATTATTTTTTTTGTTATACATTATTGGCATTCACTGTATGACTTACACATGCAATATTATATTCCTGAAAGTCCTGTACTTGTGACAGAAATGCACTGGCATTTGTATACAGAATGAATCAACAATCTCAATTATGATAACCAACATCCATGTTCTAATAAAGTACACTTTAAAAGATTGGAATGCATCTTCAAAACATGTGTACACAAAGCATGCCATCAACTTTTACACAATGCAGACAGTGGTGTGGTTATTTTAGACAGAATACCAAAAAACAAAAGAACAACAACAAACAAAAAACACATTGTTAAAATGATATAAATAAAATAGTTTACATATTTCTTATTTATTAAAATCCAGGACTGCTCTTCAGATGATCAGGGGACATTCCATGTCTAACAAATATGTAGCCAAAAAAATTCCACTTTCCAGGTTAATATCGAGCCTAAATGTAGTGAGTGAATATTCTCATTGGTGACTAAAAAAGTGATTAAAGATAAGTAGTCATTTACGTATAAAAAAGCAACACTTCTCCAATTGAAGTAATCTCGTGTGTAGGCTCCACCTATCTCTCAAAAGTAGCAGGCACATTACACAAATTGAATAGAATGACATAAAATTCCTTAAAGTTCTTCCAGTGTTGAAAACTGTTTGAATTTACCTTCATTATATCAGTTTGAATTGCCACTAACCAAATCTAGCATGTCAAACCAAAGAATTTCTGTTGATGCATACATATTTTCATCTGTGTTTGTCAGAGGAAAAGTGATGATACACTTTCACCTCTTTTAATTTCACATAGAAACTTGGTGTTCTTTTCCTCTTCTTACAACATTTATTACTAGAGATAATCATGCTCTCTCTGAAGGTTAAATAACTTCTTTCTTCAGTATTCATTCTCTTTCAATGCTAAAATTCCTGTGACTCCAATGATATCTACATGGTTGTTTACTTAGACACATAGCACTTGTATCTATATGATGATGCATGATTGGTGATGCAATCTAGCAGCTGGTTTCCCAGACACATCACTAAACTCTATGTGAAACTTGCCAACTTACTGTTTTTGTCTTAAGTACAGACTGTATGCATAATCCTCTGCTAGACTGCAGGTTCTCTGGAAGATGCATGTACCATCTTCAACATAACATAGTGGCTGTAACACTTAACCACTTGGCTATTTGATGTCACTTACACTATACTTATGTTGTGATGACCATTTCAGCTGGAAGCTGAATAGCCAAATAACCATAGTTACAGTCTAACTAACACTAATACAGCATTAATGCTTAGACAGATCACTTTTTAAGTAAACACAGATTTCTAGAGAGAAAATTGTGTTTCATACATTAGTTTTATCACTGTATTAGATGGAAAGGGATTAATACATACTTTCCTATGAAGATATATACATTATTACTGTTCTCAAACATAATACAGTTAGCACTGGATAACTCTGTTAGAGAACTACGTTTCAAATGTGGCACAAATAGACCTGGCTGACAATTTTTACAGTAGGTTCACCTCAAAGATAGCTATGACTGAGCTCATATTAAAAACAAAGTATATTTCCTCACCATGTTCCTTCAGTTTTGTCTAGCTTGTTGCCATTCAGAACAGGAGTTCACCTGTTTCACGTTACCACCATAGTTAAGTAGTGGTGTTGACAATAATTTGCTACCAGCTTCTCCACCAGTCCATAGCTGAGAGACATTATATAATTAGGGGAGTCTACATGTGGGCTATTTGAGCGAGCTGTCCCTAATTTTGCAGCGTAAGACTAGAGGGAAGGCAACTAGTCACTACCATTCAACAACTCTTGGCCTACTCTTTCACTAACTAATAGCAGGATTGACCATCACATTATATCTCCATGGCTGAAAAGGCAAGCATGTTTGGTGTGATAGGGAATGGAACCTGTGACCCTGGCTATGTCAGGCCTTCCTACACATATGCACCACTGGTCAATAAAGACTAGTACCTTAGTAGATGTCTATACAATTCTTCATTGACATCTTTCACTGGAAAATTATTCTGCTACACTAAGGTGGAATTACCTTCTTCACTGTGTAAGCAGCTCAAGAATGAAATTGTTACAATACAAAATGGCTATCTGTACATTATTTCTCACATAACATACACATGCATTTGAGAAAAAATACTCAGTAGTAATTCTCCAAGTTCTTGTCACAGTGTTGAATACAAATTGATTGTGAAGTCAGAAACCAGTGGTCTAAGAGTTTCTTGCAGATGTATATTTATTTTTGGATGTGTTTGTAAGGGAAGAAATCACAGTGAGGCTACTTATGGCATCTCATGATTTGCTCACTGTGCTGATGACTATTTTAGCGGAAAGCTAAATAACCAAAACTTAATATGTACAGATTATCCCTAGAATTATGCTATCATTTGGATTGTCAACTGTTTCAGGAATGGTAGTTTGCTTTCCTAGTAATAAACAACATACTGTTTCTAGCACTACAGCAAACACATAATGGATCAAGCCTACTGTACCTTACAGAATGCCACTCGTACATTCAGAATGTGATTTCTCCCTTGACATATACTCCTGCTAACCTGCTGTTTTTGAGCCTAATCTAGTTGGTTCTATCAATAAATTGCAGTTTGACTTTTGCATAAGCAAATTTGGTTGATAATTTTTGTAGTAGGACAATCCTTACAATAGTAATGACTGAAAAAATTATAGTAATTTAAAGAAAAAAATATTAATTACTGTTGTATAAAAGTGAATAAAACTAGACTGTTTTGTATATAATTCAGTCATAAGCAAAATACAAAAGTAAGAGTAGCAACGAAAAATTTTACTTTAAGTGTGGCAACACCATTGCAAAACACACTTTGGGTATGAAAACTGACCACTGTAAACCCTTAGAATTACCAATGAGTCACCAGGAGACCCAAAATGTTGCAAACAAGTAAAATTTCTCCGTTTTGAATAGTGATTTTTTTACTGATGGAAAGTTTTATTATTTTACAACTTAATGCTTTTGTTTTCTTTCATAACAAGAATAAGAAATGAACCAATGAGTACAGAAACAGTAGATAATGTGTGTCTTAAGAGAACAGTATTTTATTGTGAATTACGTATGTAAACCTTCAATACAACCACATAAAAAAACAATGTAAATATCACATACATTTTTTTGAAAGATGTATATATATAAAACAACACATTCAGCAAAAAGCTGTAGTTGGGTTAAAGAAGATTAAGTATGTTACACCAAAACAATTCTGAATAGTCAAACAGCAAGTCACATGAAAACCACAGCTGATATAAAGTCATAGTGCAATATCATGACATATGTATTTTTGGGAAGAAAATATTCACACACTCCAATCATAAAGGTCTATTCAAGATGGGAATATCTTTTGTACTTAATTCCCTTGAAAAAACACACAGGAATATGGGTCAACTATTTAACCTTCTCACAGCCCCAAGCAGCTAGAGAATGAAATGGGTATCCATGCCCATTAATGCAAAATGCTAGTAGGATGTGAGAAGGCCTGCAGATTCAGAGCCTGGTAAGCTAATTACTGATTAATTTATGAGGTATGTTATTTTTAATAAGATACCTAAATAACATAGTACATGGTAACTTTCAACATTTATAAGCCTTTAAAAGATCTATCTGATGAAATTCAATAATTTCTTTTTCTCCAAAAGTTTTTCTCAAAGAAAATAAAATAAATCAAAATTTTCCTTAGAAATTTAGCTACTACTGTTTCCAATATTCCTCTAATGTATGCGAGTTGTTTTGAAAAAAAAAAAATTCTAAAAATGTAACCAACACATTAAAAAAATACAAGTACAAATAAATAGAACAAACAAGAAAAGTCAAATTAAATTATGTAGGCTCAGAACTTTCTTCAGTTCTGTTGTTGTTAAAGGTAATACTTATATTAAACATTTAAATTTTTAAATAATGGAACATGGGGTAAAAATGTATTTAGCTGTAAAAAAGAAAAACCTCAATAGTTTCTTTTTCTTTTATAAATATATGTTGTTAACTATGCACTGTGCATACAGTTTAATAGTTTGTGAGGTGCACAAAGGCACAGAGTTAATATCCAAACTATAATTCAGTACGACTTGGAGAACTTTTTGACTTTGTTATATTGTGTTTGTTTTGAAAACTAGGGTGGTTTTTAACATGATGTATTGCTATATTAACCAATCGTATAAATTCTTTTACATCAAAGGCATAATTTGTAAACTTAGCATGTGCTCCAAGAGTGGGATGATGACCCTACAAAAGAAGAGAAGAACAAGACTTTCATACAACACATTTATAAAAATCTTTTCATTTAACTGTACAGTGTCAACTAGCCTTTGCAAAACTGGACTTTACTTTCTTATATAAAATATTTAAACATTTTCAAATATTTTGCCTATGTGATTTTTAACCTCTGAAATGACATTAACCAGTTTAATGTAAGCTTTATCTTTGTACAATCTTTCTGTCATAGTAGACAGTTAAATTTCATCTAAATTTGTCTTAAATGAAATAAAGTTTTCTTTTGATTTTACTCTCATTTTCTACTCCACAGAACTATGATTTTGCAACTAAAGGCAACTAGTATTCAAAAAAAAAATTTTATATATAGATTTCATGGTGATTTTATAATTTGGAATGTGTCAGAACATTTTCCAAACTTACAATTTATAACTGAAGTCAATTAAAACAGAAATGTTAAGGAAAGTATGATTCAAGTTGGTTTCAACTGTACAAGTTAAAATATTATTTTCAACAAGTAAGAATACAGTTAGCATCATTACCTTATCCTCTGGAAAGAGCTTGTCTCTTTTTTCCCAGGTGATGTATTTAAGTCCTCGTAACCTGGCAAGATCTCTGTAACAGTTCTCATCTTCACAATTGAAGCTGGAAAAATTTTATTATTATGATACAGAGGATATGTTGTCCATTCAACAACAAACGATAATTCACATTAAAGAAACTAACCTTCAGAGGTAGATTGTTAATTATTTCATAAGTTGAAGGAAAATACCCTCTTTTACCAAAAACTAAATATAATTTTGCATTATGATTTACAGGTTCAATAATATTTTCATTACTATTATGTACATCAGAACCAAAAACAAGACAACACCCTTTTCAATCATTTCAGTCAATAAAAACATTTTATTAGCCCAGAAAATTTTTAAGCCTAAAATTAAAAAAAATTAAATACTCTAATACTTTTTGTTCAAGTTATTTTTAAATACTGAAAACACATTTCTGATAGGTACTTCATCTCACCTGTATAGCCATTCCTGTTTAGTTCTTCCCTCAATATGCAAGCTTATTTTCACATTCCCCAAGTCTTTAACTCTCCCATACCCCACATTCAATGTTGTTCAATTGCATCTTGTAAATAAATCATCATGAAACAAACCTTCAACAACAGGAGTGTGATACACCTTCCTGATGCGTGTGATCACCTCTATTCAATTCTACCAAACTATTATTCGAGATTAGGGAAGTGTGATAGCAAGTTAGTATCTATTGTAAGAATATTTTCAGTGCATGAAAATAACAACTTCCAATATGGTACATCACCTGTTCTCACATGTATAGCTATAATTCCACATTAAATAGACTTAGAGACTAGTATGACAGATAGAAAGAAGTATTCTTTGGAAGCATCTGCAGAACATCCCTGGAGTGTGATCCCTACTGGTAGATAAACGTAAGGTACTGCACCACTTATGTTCAAGGTATATTTTGTGCCCAGTGTGGAAAGTGAGAGGAGTACAACCAAAAAGGGAGAGAAAACTAAGTGGATTGAAACCCAAATCAAAGTATACAAAAATCTCAATCTGGAATAAAAAAGACTGTGGAAGAACCATTTTAAGACAAGAGTGTGAAGAAAGCTAATATTGATGTGCTTTAAGGTGTAGAGTGACTAGCGATGACAGACTGTCCATGGCCAGTCAATTTCAGTCCAAAACCAAGCAGTAGTGGGAACAGAATTTCTCATCAGTAGTATGAGGAGGATCTATACCATCTTTACCTCAAATTAAGTGGAACAGAGTATATACTGTGCAAATCAATCTTCAAAGAGAGCACACATTCACAAATCTATAAAGACCATACATCCAGTAACCTAACATCTGAATGACAGTACAAAGAGATATGTCAATGAGGCAGGTTACATCAAATTCAAACTGGCACCCCACAGTGAAGCATCAGCTGCAGACAGTGAAAACTATTTGAAATGAAACACAAAAGGAAGAACTGTAGTCCCAATCAACATTATTCTCCAGATAGGACTGTACAAAAGCCAGAGTTCAATGCCACCCTATGGGTACCACCTCATAGAAATGGATCACCACTAGAAATATACATCAACCTCACCCTCCAGAAAGAATTGCAGAAAATATGCATTAATTATCAACTTCTGTGACCCACTGAATATAGTTGGAGATCATGAGGCAAATTGAATGAGGAAAAGGAAACACAACCAACTAATGTGTGAATATTTATGTTAACTGATCAAATTATAACCCAAAACTACTCACTAGAAATTGACATTTAGGTATGGGAGTATGTAGGATCTCAGTAAAGGAGGTAAGCAACATCTTCCTAAGAATAGGACCATACAAAGAATGGAGTGGAAATGCAACAACTGCATGAAAATGGTCGGTATCTATAAAATACAAACAACTTTACCCTCCTGAACTGTACAGAAGCTATGAGCAACATCAAAATCCAGGACTCATTGGACATAGGTGTAACATATTTATATATATACACGTGTACCATCATCCTTTAGATAAAACTGCACAGAAGCTGAAGTACACCACAATCTTATGGGTCCCAGTGCAAGGAAATGTATTGCATCTGGAAAATGTAAATAATCACACCCTTTGGATAGAACAGCATAGAAAACGGATGCAGCATCAACCTCCAGAACCGATTGCATGGAGCTCATTATTATAGAACTGAACACCTACACCAGCAGAACAACACTGAATAAAGCCAGTCACACTGAAGTGTACTCTTTCTTCTATGATCCACCATCCCAGTGGCTTGGAACCGAAAAGTAGCAATATTCCCATACTCTACTAGAAGTACAATAGGGGAAAAAATTCAGTGGAGAGTCCAAAATAATGCCAACACTAGATACAATGCAATGAGTGATCATGCAAAATGCCTATTTTGAAAAGTAGACCACCCGTGATTTATTCAATTGAAAGAATGGTAAGAATGAGCAGGTATCCCTTTTTTCTTTACCTATGTAAATCCATGAGTGACTACAGTTTGGAATGGGCATATCATAAAGCAAAAATAATGAGAAGAAGCCTATGAAGAGATCTTGCGAAACACCCCATCTCAACAGTGTGCATTATGGGGCATGGGTATAAAATTTGGTCTTACAGCATGGATTTTAGAAAAGATAGACAATATTTCCCACCAAGCAGGATAACAAATGAAAAAAGGACATACCACTGAAATGAAAAATTACAGAAAAGACAACTCACCTAATCACAGACGCACTGATGTTAGAAGAATGATACCCTGATAAGAAAAAACAGCCACCCAATGAAGATAGGAGGAGATAAACATATACAGTATAGTCCAAATGCATGACTGAAGAATTTTCTCTAATGTATGACAAAGGTGAGATGTCAGGGAAAAGATAAGATGCCAGATTTGATGCAACAACACCTGGAACAGACTTTGAGAGGAAGGAGACACAGAGGAATATGCCAACTGAATAAATTGTTGAGCTCACCTGGTAAGGGTAGGAGGAGGTGAGTGAGAAAGGTAACAACAAAGAGCACATACAGGACAAAGAAGGTGACACTGATCTTATCTGGAATAAAGGTGAAATAAGGATAAAAGTGAAATAAATGAGAAGGAAGAATGTCCCTCAAGACCCATAAAAGTTTTGGAGAAGAAAAAACAATCCATATAAAGGAGAGCATATGTGAAATGGTACAGTGTGTTTGAAATGTTGATGGTAAATATATCAGATCACCAATTTCCACAAGCCAAAACGAGTAGAAGCTAAGGGGTGAATGAAACAATGAACGTGAGGACAAAGGGTAGTAATGGTACTCTTGGCAGTGGTGAAACTTATGTTCAGAACACAATAAACAGTTGAACCTCCAGTGGTAGAAACAGGTAATGGATGGGAAACAAGAACAGGCTCAAAATGAAATTGACAAGCAATGAAAGCTGAAAGATTCATGTGGGTCTCACAGATTCCATGTGATTCCAAAGACTCAAGAATTTTCCAAAAACAGACTGATGGAGATAAGGTGAAATCCATAAGTCTCCAAGATAAGCGGGAAGCAGACAAAACAGTGTTCCTCCTAACAGCAAAAAAAAAACAACATATGTGAAGGGGCAGGGCTGAAGAGGACTACTGCACCAATGTGGAAGTAATGAGGAAAAAGGTATCCATTAAAAATCCCTTAGGAGATCAATGGATCACATCAAAAAAGAAAATCTATGGCAGAAAAGTACTGTAGGCAAGTATTATGGGTAAGACAAAGGTAGGAAAACTGTGTTTGGGACAAATGGATAGGCTCTTCAGGGTTAGTTCCCATACAGACACAAGTGACTCCAACTGTTGGAAGTTGAGAAAAGGTTGATCAGTCTAAAAATAAGCCAAGGCATTATGATCTGAAGGCATGTTACCATCCACTCTCAGTTGAGAAATGGAAATACTAAGCATGCAACTTTATGTGAAAAGGAGGGGAAAGCAAAACACTCTAAGGAAGGAGATTCAAGTAATAGGGAAGGAATAAGATCATAATAAAATGGAGAAGTGTATAAAACAGAACACACCTGAGGAATATTTGAAAAGACTGAGAGCAGCCTAGCAGATTCTGCATAAGAGATTTAGGAAGCCATAGCATAGTTAGGTGAGAGAAAAAAGTTTCAAAATCCTCATCAGGTTTGGCAGATTGATGAGGAAGTCAAGCAATAAAGAAGGTAAACTCATATAACAATCAATCTCCCTACTACTTGCATCAGAAAACTCCTCAATCAAGATTCCTCGACCTGAAACCTGTTTAATTGCACTGGGATTAGGTGGAAGAAAATCTAAAGTGGTGACACAAACTTCAGAATTCATTGCAAATGGTGAAAAACTAAAAAGAATAGAGAAAGAAAAAACAAACAAACAAAAGTAAGCTATTGCATCAAAACTACAGAAAACAAACCACAACAAAATAATTAAATGAAATCACTAGTTTACAGAAAATTTAAAGAAAAACATGAACACAACACAATTAAAAAACGTCTGCTCTATATCACTGCCCAATGAGAAGTGATAGTTCAACACAGTGAAACAGATAGTTAGGTGAGAGAAAAAAGTTTCAAAATCCTCATCAGGTTTGGCAGATTGATGAGGATGTCAAGCAATAAAGAAGGTAAACTCATATAACAATCAATATGTCAAACATATGAATGGAACAGGAGTGACTGTCTCACTCCTATTTATAGAGGGTTGTCACATGATAATTTTTATGTGAAGTAGAGGTGAACCACACTGACTGGGGGTTACATGGGATTTGAAAGCTTGTGGCATGTGAAAACAATTTTGCATGTAAAGGGCAACAATGAACGAGAATAGCTATACATGTGAGAGGAAGTAATGTACCATATTGTAATACTAACTGTCCTCAACAGCAACTCAAATACTGCTATAATATATTTAAAACTAAAAACTGCTATGATAGTAAAACTTACATTTCAAAAATAACAGCCCAGTCTGGCTGGAATAGCATGTGTGTTAACCCTGCTCCATGCATGCCAATCAATACATCTGAGTTATGGCTAATCTGAAATATACAAGATGTTATAGCTGCAAAATCTCCAAAGAAATCAAAACACCTAAAACAACAGTTATGATTAGTTTCTGTATGTATATTTATCTCATGATGAATGTAGTTTAGTAAAAATATACATTTCTCAATTAATCTTTAATATTATATGCTAATAAAAATACAGACAATATTTTACAATCTTTTGTACTGCTAAAAAATTCCAATTCTACATACATTTCAAGATATTGTTAGTCAGTAACATATGATAGTTCTTAAATGTTCAGGGAATAAAACAGAAATGAAAAGGGAAATTAGAGGTTACTTCTTTAATATCTAATAAATTTAAATTTGAATTGATTGTTAAAGTGTGGGAAAAATCAAACATTTTTTGGAGCCAACTCCACAATGCATTTTTTAAATACAAGCTTTTAACCACATTTACAAATTCTTCATAGGATGGCAAACTTTTCATAGTTATGAAAGTAGCAATCCTAAAGCTGCAGCAAACACAAATTAAACAAAATTCTGCAATACCAATTTCCATTCAAGCTGCTAATTTATTTTTAGTGTTGAACTATTTGTACTTTGTCCACTACAAGAAATCAACTCCTGAGTTTTAGCATTTTAAGTCCACATACTTATCACTGGAATCACTCTTCATTGTGCAAACTCACATTTGTTATTACTGTTGGTGATTAGCCTAAAATAAAATTGTTTTAAATTTAATCAGTTAAGGTTTTAATCACCTCACATTGCCCTGTACCTTGATAGCTTCTTTAGATGACTCATATTTTGAAACATTTATCTTATTTCTAAAAATTAATTCTTTCAACATTTATAATCTTACCTCCAGTTGTTCAATAAATGGTATTCTTCCATTAAAGTTGATTTTTTGTACAGTACATTCTGATATTTTTTCTAAAGCTTTGATGAGCTGAAAGATTAACGCAAACAATTAAAAAAAGTCAAATGAAAAGTGATTTTATCAAAATCTTCTGCTTGTAAAAACAAGAGGGAATCCTCCATAGTCACGTTCCTTTGAAAATACTTTTAAGCAAAGTTAGAACAATCTATGAGACCTTGGGCATGGTCAAACATGTCAAAGTGGTTTGACCTCCTGAGTCCAAAACTGTAATAAAATCTCAAATTGGTCAATAAATAATGGAGCTAAGAGCTAAAAGTTGGTACTTGAAGAAACAACAACAAAACACCTGACTTATTCTCTGACCTACTATGCCAGGGCTAAAAAAATAAATCTGAACACCTTTTGGTTTATAATATTTCTTAGAAGTGTATGAAACACAAAAGTCTAAAGTACATTTTTGCATAAAGCTATAAAAAAATTAATGTCAATTGTCTGGAGTGCAATATTTTCATTTTGTCTATATCAATACTATTGGCCTGAACAATACTGAGATTTAATGATTATAACTGTAAGGAATGGAAAGAAGGTACCAACAAGTTACTCTTTTTGTTTAATTATGTTAAAACTTCTCATTTCTTCATTTAAAACTTAGTAATTAAAGTAATTTTTAACACTTACAATACTACTTGACATTCCATTACAACCTCATCAATGCCTTCCAATCAAATCATACACTTATTAAAATATAAAAAATATAACTTCTTACAGGGTTATTCAAAATAACCAGTCAGCCAGGTTTTCTATGGAAGAATAAAGATGTAAGCAACTGTATTATGCAGGTTTGATTTATTACTAAAATAAGTCATATTACATACTAAAATTTTTATACGAAATTGTTACCTTTGAAAATTTTTTTTATAAGAAATTTTATTAATAAATATTTATAATTTTAGGTAAAATGAACATGGGTTTATTCAAACATCAATAATAGCAAATATTTAGGCATAACAAGGAAGAGTTTTTGATATGTTATACAGAAAAATTGTATTTATGATAATCTAGTAAAATAGGCTAATTTATCTGAAAGATATTATCCTTGTAATTAAAGAAACATAACATTAAATATTCTAAGAGTAAAAGTTGTGTATTCCTTAAGTAGTCCAATCAGAATCAAGACTATTAAAGAGAATATGTTACCTCATCTTCATTAAGAATTCTACGATATTGTGTGGATCTTGTCAGAAGAGTAATCCTCACTTTATTTTCCTAAAGGAATAAAAATAAATTAGCATGCCTATTTTTTTGAAAATGTCATATTATAAACTAATAAACATTTTCTACCTTGCTACTTCAACTAAGTCCAAAATTAGAAATAATATAAAATAGGTAACTTCATAAAAATTATTTGAAAAAAATTTAAGGAGCATTGAAGAGAATCTCTTCTCTTTGGTATTTAGGTACATCAATTTTTGACAATTAGGACATTTAGGAATTGTCAAGCAAGTGAAACAAATGAAAGGATGAAAAATAGACAAAAATAAAGAACAAAAAAATTGTTTTGTAAAATAAAATGTTTGGTTTTATCATAACTAAGTTCTGAAGCTGCCAGAAGATATAAGTAACAATAATATTGCATTACACAACTAGTTTAAAACTCCAGAGGCCTAGATAGTTAACATCAGCTATTATAACTTACAGATATTCAAGGGAGGGAGATAAATCCACAGCTTTATCAACTTGTACAAATCTCTGTTCCATCACCCAATATGAGTATGATGCACAATGATACAAATATAAAGTAAAGGAAGTACAAAACCCTCAACAGAATAACTGGTGTGACCTTTGCTTAAAATATATTTATTATAATTAGCAAAAGCGTATAACCATTTGCATACTGTTTCCGAGGACATCAACTAACTAAATGCAGAACATCTGCACATAAAGTTTTAAGGATTTACCAAATATATATATATATGTACTTTAATGAAGATATTTTATTGTTATGAAAGGACGAAATAAAGAAATTATGACACCCCAGTGAGCACAGGCATAATTAGAAAATTTATATTTAATTATTTCAATCATTATTTATTCCTTCCATACATTTTCATTCTAATGCTCGATTGTGATTAAAATGTTACATATTTCCAAATAAGAAAACTATCAACATATAGCAATAATGTTAGCTTTAAAACTTTGATAATGGAAACTTTATACATCTATTAGTACCTTTAAATCAGGTGTTTACAAATACCCAAGAAAAATTCATAGTTTACAACTCCATACAATTAAAGTAAAACTTACAATATTTCTTTGTTGTATGATCCCCAATCTGTGTATAATATGCCTATTAAATGCATGAAAAAGTCCACTTCCTTGACATCCAGGAACCTAGAAGAAAAGAAGAAAGAAACATCTGACATCTAAAGCTAAATGTAGCTAAAGTAATAATACAGTTAATTTTTAACTGTGAAAAAACAATAATCTTTTGTCACACTATGTTAACAATTTGTAAAGAGGGTTATTATTTTCAACAAACTTGGCCATTATACCTTCTATAACAATAGCTAAAAAGTATTATCCTAAACAAGAACAAATAAAATAATAAAAATAGGGCTGAATTGTATTTTTAGCCATAGCCTAATAGCTCATGGAATAGCACCGAGATGTTCAAGTACAAACTTTTAAACCATAGCTCTATCATTTCTTGATTGATTTGAGATCTAATTACAGTTTTGGACTTAGGAGGTTAATCGCTTTTGATTAATGTATTTGACTATACCTAAAGTCTCATAGGTTAATTTGTTCTAATCGTGCCTAAAAGAATTAGAACTAAGGGTATGCTAGTAAAGATCAATAAAAATGAATTGGGTATATGTGTGTCTAATGCTTGGTATTGCTGGTGCACGAAAATATAAAAAAGTAAGAAAGGTCTCATAGATTAATTCACCTTAATCCTGCCTAAAAGACTTTTAAGTGTTACATCTATCAAGGGTTCCCTCTTGTTTATTTTCTATTCAAGTAGTAGAATAAATTAGTATTATGCATCATGTATAAAATGATCAATTTCACTGTTGTGATACAAGTTTCTGTATACTGATATAAGCCAAAATACAAAATGCTTATATTATAAATATACAAACCAGAGAAAAATATTTACAAAAAATCTAAACAATAATCGAATTCTTAAAATAATTATAATTTAGGTGATCAATCAAGATGAGTAATGCAAAATGTTATATGTAAATATATATAAAAAGAATTAATTTTGTCATTAAACTTGGATCATGAAAAACCGAGGCACCAAGTTGATTCATAAGTCAGACATTCATTACTATTAGTCCTTTCATGTTTTCCACTTTGGTAGCCAAATATAGCCTACTATGTGACTTTGCAATAAAACAAACAAACAAAATATCTCTGTATTCATTGAACTACACTTATATCAGTATACTAAATAGTTAAGTACAGCCCTTTGCAACAAGAAGTTAACCAGTACAGAATTAACATATTCATTCAGATATGCATGACGGCATTTGTGAACATATAATTGACTATAAAAAATACTGTAAAAATTACCAAAGGCATATTGTAATACATTCCAAATATCATTCTTGGCAGCAAGGGAAAAACAGCATCCATAAAACACACCTAGAAAAATAAACCATCGATTGATGAAAGCTTGGTATTATCTTAAGACTAAAAATTAATTTTCTTTGTTAAAGAGTGTCAAATTTTATTTTAAGCTTAATAGGCAAAAATTAAAAAAACAAACTCCACAAGACTAAAAACTAATCACAAAGTGGACTGGTAATTTCAAATATTATTTGTAATGTAGTACCTTCAAATATAAAACAGATGTTACATAGCACAATCAGTGCTATGGTTGTGAATTGTGTTTATGGTGACAATGAAGGATAATACAGATTATTCTGTAATAATAAAAGTAACATAAAAATCAGACTTCGGCTATAAGTTCAGAAAGAACATGTTTTCAATACTATCACAAGAAATAGAAATATTTTGTTTTAAGCACAAGAACTAACAAAAGCTCACGGTTTAATAGAAAAAAATCTAATAACCCATCCATTTATTCATCAGAAATGAAGATAACCTAATAAATATAAGTTTCACATGAAAGGTTTGATGACTTTATGTCGACAGAGCAGCAAAACCATGTTTTGCTGGAAGTACATCACTAAAAATAACCAAAAATCAAAGCTGTTTTCCAGTGTACATACTCAGCTTCACAACTTTTAACCAATATTGAGTGTTAACTTCTATGCAGAATTGAAAAATAATTGATATTGATGAAAAGGTGAAAGAAGCACAAAAGCACACATTCAGCTTTTACTATAACAGTTCAAATCATGTACATGATAAGCCAGTATTGAGCTCCATATTTCTATACTTGTTACATTAGCACCAGTTGTCTACAAAATCAACAGGGGAAATACAAACAAGTGTACAAGGGAAAAAAGTACTGCAAGGTGTTGAAATAATTTCACCTATATGAAGGATATACCATAACCTACATTAACATTCTACAGGATTACTGTTCATACCTTAAACACTTTGTAATATGAAGAATAATGAAGCTGCAGAAATGCTCATAAATAACAAACAATATATAAAGCATGTCCAAGACCAAGATACACATCTTGCAAAACACGTTCCACTGTGCTTTACTTTACATTTCAAACAAAATTTGCACAAGTTAGTGTAACTTCTGTAGAAAAACTTTAGGTTTGAAGGGAATGGGCAGGGATGATGTTTGGATAAGAGTTGAGAAAATGGTACAGCTTTTGATGCTCCTCATGAAATCAATCTTGAATCAGATAATTAAATACTGGTTCCACATTTTCCTTGAGAAACAACTGAAAACTTAGCATCTTATCTCTCCAGTAATCGACTCTAAGCATGGATAAAGCCATGAAACATCAAAAACTAACACTTTGTACAATTACACAAACATTCTGGATTCAAGTATATATACGTAAAAACAACTGGTTTTGGTTGAGAAAATTTCTTTGTAAAGGAGTGAACAATGTTTCGACCTTCTTCGGTCATTGTCAGGTTCACAAAGAAAGAAAGAGGTAACTGACCAATAGTTGATCACATGTTTGAAGGGGGTTGTGTAACTGATTGTAGGAATGTAGATGGCATACTAAGGTGTTTGATTATATTTATTAATATAGGTATAAAGGTGTTTCTTTGTGTTGGTTTAATTTGGGCTTGAGTTGTTGTATAAGTAAGGCTTCTTTAATTTTGCATTTGTTTATGATTGTTTCTGTATTTAGTATTTGTGTGTTTTCTATAGTTATGCCATGTTTATTTCATTTTCAGTGTTCAAAAATGTGTGAAGGTGACTTTTTATGTTCTTTGAATCTGGCTTCCATTTTTCTACTTGTTTCTCCAATATAGAAGTCATTGCAGTTATCACATTGTATCTTGTAAATAATGTTGGTGTGGTGTTTATTAGTGTAGTTTTTACATTGTATAGACCTCAGTTTTTTGCCTGGTTTTTGAATAAATTTGGTATTAATTGGAATGTCATATTTTGTTACTAGTTTTTGCCAAATGTTGGTTATTTTTCTGCTGATGTAAGGAATATATGGTATGCAGCAGTATATGTTTTGTGATTTTTTTAATTTGTGAGATATATTTACTTTTGTTAGTTGATTTTGCTTTTTGAAAACGTTATATGCACACACCTAGACAATTTTTTTAATTCGTGGGATATATTTACTTTTTATATATTAAATTAGAAAATCATGAAACCATATACTGCTGCATACCACATATTCCTGATATCAACAGAAAAATAACCAATATTTGCCAAAAACTAGTAACAAAATATGGCATTCCAGTTAATACGAAATTTATTCAAAACCAGACACAAAACTAAGGTCTATACTATGTGAGAACTACACTGACAAACACCACACCAACATTATTTATAAAATACAATGTGATAACTGTCACGACTTCTGTATTGGAGAAACAAGTAGAAAAATGGAAACCAAATTCAAAGAACACAAAAAGTCACCTTCACACGTTTTTAAACACTGAAAATCAAATAAATACAACCATAGAATACACCCAAATACTAAATAAAGAAATAAACATAAAATTAAGGAAGCCTTACTTATACAACAACTCAAGCCCAAAATAAACCAACACAAATGAATACCTTTATACCTATATTAACAAATATAACCAAACATAAGCATGCCCTCTACATGCCTACACTCAGTTACACAACCCCCTTTCAAATATGTGGTCAGTTATCAGTCAGTTACCTGTTTCTTTCTTTGTGTACCTGACGATAACCAAAGAAGGTCAAAACACTGTTCTCTCCTCCACATAAAATTTTTCTCAATTTACACATAGTATAGCCATTCTTACACTTTACACATATATTTCTTTACAAGTTCGTTTTCTTGTCATCACTGGATTCAGCACGTATAGAAAATCTTCTCTCTTCTAGAATATGATGTAACTCAAACATTCCAATTATAGTTGGAGAGCAAATATGAAACACTTATTAAAAAAAATTAAAAAAAAAATTAAAGCCAGTGTCAAGGGGAAGGTCACTCAAAGTATCTAAATATGTTAACTGAAGTCAACAATTGATTTAATTTTCTTATTAATGAGGATATACAATTTGAAATCATGACTAAATTAAGTTAGATCAACTTGTATGTTGTTACTTAATTTTCATTATTAAAACTGAATTGCTTAAGAGTTCTACTACTGAAAAGTTTGATTCAGGATTCATTGTAAAATCCAAATTATACTCCAAAGATAAAAACACCAAATTTATTAATTTTTAAGTTAGAGTTTTTACTTTTTACATATTTTTATTCTCACTAACATTTTAAAACAAAAACATAACTGAAAATTAAATCAAAATTATTTACACTGTTAATTGTTTCATGCCATTAGTTTTTATTTTTCAAGCTGAAAAATAATAATTGTTTAATAATTTTCTCATATTCTGGATTTCAACCAGACTTGATATGTGTAAAAAATAAATATATTTTGCATTCAAATTCAAAATTTCTGTATTTTTGTTTTCAGACTGAAAGAAAATATTCAGTGAACTATGGTTAACATAATGTAATTAGCAATTGAAAAGTCAACTCAAATAAACATTTCAGAAAAACCTGCTTATGTTTTGCTAAACTTAATGACTAGAACCATGAAAGCAAGCCACTAACCCTTTCCATCTCAAATCTTGTTTTTGTGAGGACTGAAAACATTATTACAATAAAATAAATTCTGCCTAGTCTTCCTTCTCAAATTAGAAGTAAAATAAGGCTGTAACAAAAATGCCCAGTTTAAGAATTTATTTTCTGATGCAAATTTTTCTAACAATTGTTTTGTATAAGTTATGCACAAAAATTCAAGCTACTGACCCTAATATATATATATATATATATATTTTTTCACCCCCCTCCTCAAGTGTAATATTTATTTGTGACATAGAAATATTTAAATATTTTATCCACTTACATAAAAACTTGTTAATATAAATTTATGGTGTGTGTGCACATTTCATGGCTATTTTGAGCTCATATAATTAGAAAACACAGTTATTGGAGCAGGTGCTCTAAAATTTAATGGTCATGATATTCTGTTTCACAATTTCAAAACTTCTAAAGCTAACATAATCGTACATTTTCAGTTGAAAGCTGGAGATACCTTCTCATCTATTTGTCATGGAACTCTTCCTTCTTTATATGGATTATACATTTCTAAACTTTTATTCATTATGTTTAAAACCTTTCTTGATCACATACTTTCAAATAATCTAACTATACCATGGTCATGAATTTTTCTGTATGCTACATAAAGTTAATAATTATACTGATTTCCTACTTGTTTGTCAATACTGTTGAAGTAACTACTTTATCAGTTCCTTTGCTCTTTATATGAAATGCGACTAGTAATTTAAAACTATGAAATACTGGGGTGAATATCACACCAGCAAGAGCTTAGTATGTGTGGAATGCAAACAGCTATAAAATAGAGGTAACTTTTATAAATAAAATATACCGAGATACATAGAGGTAACTTTTATAAATAAAATATACCGAGATACATAGAGGTAACTTTTATAAATAAAATATACCGAGATACATAGAGGTAACTGTTATAAATAAAATATACCGAGATACATAGAGGTAACTTTTATAAATAAAATATACCAAGATACATAGAGGTAACTTTTATAAATAAAATATACCGAGATACATAGAGGTAACTGTTATAAATAAAATATACCGAGATACATAGAGGTAACTGTTATAAATAAAATATACCGAGATACATAGAGGTAACTTTTATAAATAAAATATACCGAGATACATAGAGGTAACTTTTATAAATAAAATATACCGAGATACATATTTATAAAAATGTTAACGATATTCAAGATATTTCACTACAAAACGTCTTTCAACAAAACAGGCTACTGAATGACATGCATAATTATTCATGCTTATAGTAACTATATTTATAAAAAAATTATGCTAACATAAATATTATACCAACCTTTTGTCCTTTAAATTGACCAAGGTTTAATAAAGGGAAATTCGTAAAAGCTTTCCAAGTAATACCAAAATTGCTACGATATGGAATCTGGAAAAATTCAAAATATAAAATGAACTTTTATCTTCATAATTTAATTTGATTCATGCAAAAACACATAGAAAATATTGTAAATAACAAAAGTTTTATTAAAAGTAAAAATCCAAATCTTAAGACCAACTGTTCAAAATACTTTATAATCTGTAAACTTTAGGCAGCCGTTATAAAAAAAGGTGGAATTTGTTTCATCTACTGTTTATTTTAATCTTAAATTTATTCTATACTTTGATTTACTCATTAGATTTTTAGACGACTTTTTTTAGAACTATTTATGCCTCAAACTGCTGGTAGCTTGATTACCTTATTAGTTATGAATTCCATAGAAGTAGCTAGAGTTAAAAAATCAACTCAATTAATGGATTAAAAAATGAGTATCATATAAAGTAATAAATGAGTCAAAATTTTAAAAGTCCTTGGATTATAGGAATTTTATTACTCATGTAATCATAACATTAGCTATCATTGTATGAGATGGCATGAACACATTCTGCATGCATACAACTCATAAATTTAAGAATCACAAAGCTGGCTACAGTAATGACTATTACTTGGACTAAATAATAATGTTACTTCAACTAAATATATTGCTTACTTATAACAAACTCTAAAAATAACCAGCATTAACTGGAGTAAGACTGATTTAATAAATAAAAGTTACATCCTTGTGCAAATTACTTGAAACAAATTGTCATTTTACAATATTTTCAGCATGGTGGCCCAAAAGAGATTTCCAGATGGATCTGGCATTTTTCAGCAAGATCTGGCTCCGTGCCACACATCGAAACTTGAAGAATTTTATGACTGTTTAAAGTGCACGTAACATAATTCGGCAGTTCATAATAATACCACTAGATGGCAGTAACACAACTTTCAAAGATATCCGGTATTATATCATCTTTCTTAGTTTTTAAGCTAGAAGTTTAAAATAATTATTGCTTTATAAGCTAACTGATGTTTAAAATATACAAATCCTGATTACACTATGCAACACATATTTTGTTCCTGGATAGTATGTGTCATTTCTTAGTTGCTTGTGTAATAAAAGTACAGAAAATGACCAGTATTTCTCTCCGGACTTAAATCCTATTAAAAATCTTTGAGCAATTTGTAAAGAAAGACTTTGGGGAAAAGACTGTACTACGAAAGATAAACTAATTGAGGCCATAACTGACTCGATGCCAAAGCAATTAATGACCTTGTGAAAAATAAAGGCAGTCATATCATGCTTTAATTTGTGAGTAATTTTTGGATTCTCAGAAATAAAATGCAAAAATATTTCAAAAATCGTAATTTTCCATCTTGTTTCAATTAATTTGCACAAGGGTGTACATCAAATAATATTCATTGTTCTTTACTAGCTCAGAAAAATGTTAATTACTGAATAACTTGCTTGATTAACTACATTAGAAATTACCAAAAAACTAAACATGTAGACTAATAATGTAAAAGTCTAAAGGTAAATAAATCAATTTTAAAAAGTTACTTCAGTTTGCAAGTTTCTTTTGATATTAATACATCTATGCTTAAAAAACATCAAAATAATATGGATAAATAACAGTCAAACAACAACAATGTTATTTATTGAAAGAGTGCTTCAATAAAAAAAGTAACTGCAAGTCATTATTCATTATTCTTTATTTGCTAACAACTTTCTCATTTAACTGTGTGTGTGCCAGAAATTACCTAGGTATTTACTAATAATATGTGATACTGTTAAATTGGCAACCTATTTAGATAAACAGGACTTCAATTACCAGTAGCTAGATAGAAAGCACAGGAAATGCAAAATAAAAATTCTGACTGTCATCATATGCCACCTAACACTTATCAGCACCCCTTTGAAAAGTTACACTGCAGAAAACCTGGGATCCAACAGGATTCCAGCACAAAATTATCATTATAGTAATTCTTGAAATTTCAAGAACTAATTACAACTTTTATTAGTGGTGGCATGCAATGTAATTAGCATAACAGTACGTATGTATTCTAGAGGAAATATGCTGACAAATCAAGACATTACAAAATGACATTGTTTCTCATTATACAAATGAGTAGTATTAAACCATTATTTCTACAAACAATGTGTCAAAAAATGCTGAAGTTTTATTATCCTCCTATATTAAAATCATTATCCACCAATACATGATGACACTACCACAATTCTGAAAAATTCAACTCAAACAAAACTAAAAATGTACAGGGTGGTCGCTAGAAAAGCAGAAAATTTGAGGGTCAGATGAGATCATGAATAAAAATGCGTGCTTACTCATTTCTATTTTGATTTCTTTACATCATGAATAAAATGCATGATTTTAATATCATAAAATGTGTGCTTACTCATTTCTATTTTGATTTGTTTTAACTTTGTAAGTTATTCTTTGTAAAAATAAATAGCTGTTTGACAAATTTTCCGCTTTTCTAGCGACTACCCTGTATATTGTAGATCACGTTAGGTTCAACCAGATCCCAATACAAATTTATCTTATAGTAGACTATGGATTGAAAATTCAATAAGCAGGTTATTTACAACAATTACCAAATAAGGTTTCAATAAATTAGGGCATTAAAAGCAGTCATCACAGAAAACACTTGTTAAGGAAGGAGATGCATATATATGTTTACCATTACGATGATGTAAGCAAACAGACCAGAAGATACTGTACTACTTTGATAAATTGTATTCTACAACAGCCTACATAGTGAAATGAACCTTCAGAAATGTGTTTAATATACTATAAGACAAACTGAATACATGATAATGATCAATGTTGGTATGGGGTTCACATGGGCCTCAGATAATATTAGATTACAGCTACATACTCCCCCCATCTGCCTCTTTAAAAGAAAAAAATATACTGATTCAGGGTTTCAGCTTGGTAATCACAAAAATTGATATAAAGTTGTAATGATTAAGTAGAAAGATATATAGCTGAGTAATAATTAGAGTCTATGTGACCCCAGATATACTGATAAGGGTTAAACATTGCCTAGTACGGTAAACATTAGCTTGTTTGATTTTCTAATTTCTCACAACAAAAATGTATTTCTGTAATTTTCTTCCAGGCTGTCCCACAAAATTTACACATAATAATTTAAACATGTTCTTTCTAAATTTCTATTCATATCAAATACTACTTGTTTAAAAGATTATCTTCTTGTAATGCTTGTAACACTGCTAATTATTATTTTTTTAATTTGTGTGTTTGATTGAATTAAAACAAAAATCAGAAGTTACTGCAATTAAAGATTTTTCCGTATTACTATAATTGTAATATTTCTTATGATGCTTCAATTAATCTGTACATCATGTTTTCTTGTGAAAGAGTAAATGTTGTACTGCAGTTTTCCTAGGGTCAGAGTGAACTTCTTTTCACTGAATTATGTATTACAAATCATAAAAACCTTTCCTAGTTTTATCACATAAAATCTAGAGACAAGTATTTAATAAAGATTTAGTTAACTTAATTACAGTAGTCTTTTGAAAATATGTTGGGAGAAACTTACAGTACAGTATTAATCATACTTCAAACTTATGACAGGGTTTTGTATTATGTGTGTGTATATAATTTTGTGGACAATAGTTTAAAATTAATAAATGCAGCTTGAAAGTAAAGATGTCTTTAAAAACCCAAAATAAAAAGAAAATAGGAATATTAGTCACATGTAGGAATAATATATTAATTCAACATAATCAACCAACTCTCTTGCTATGGGCGCAGTCGATTTTACCGAGTTGGTAATGCTAAATCATCACCAATTTCTATATTATACATTTTAATGTTTTGTGTATCTTCACAAAATTTAGCAATCTTTCAGTACATATTACAAGTTTTTACACAAAAAAATAAGACTATTTTATTGAGTATTTTTAAATAAAGATTTATTCATAAATATGTAGAATCGGTGTTGACTCTTCAAAGTGATTTTCATGTACAGATTAAATACTTTTCTTCACCTGAAAATTTTCAAATTTCATATGCAAAACCTTAAACACCTTCTAATTGAATATCAAATGGTTTATTCCACCAAACTTCATATTTTACCTGTTTTTGTTTTTTTGAATATTATGCAATGCATAATATGAGGGCTATCTGTGCTAGCTATCCTTAATTTAGCAGTGTAAGACAAGAGGAAAGACAGCTAGTCATCATCACTAACTCTTGGACTACTTTTCTATCAATGGATAGTGGGATTGAGTGTCACATTATAATTCCTCCACAGCTGAAAGAGCGAGCATGTTTGGTGTGATGGGGATTCAAACCCATGCCCTTGAGATTACGAGTTGAGTGCCTTAACTACCTGGCCAAGAGAGGATGTGACAAGTAAATGGGGCTGATTTTCTTGGTTTTTTTCCATAACTAAACAAGATTGAAAGCTATACAAATTATATTTGTCTTAGTAATATCTATATTATGTTGAATAGCTCATGTTAATTTCTGCACTACTCAGAGTGGTAGTAAATAAATTAAAGAAGATGGAAACCTAGAAAATAAAAGCCACAGTTTTCATATTAGGAGAAATTGAAGATGTTGTAGATACTTCTTCAGGAAACTAAGAACTTAAAACTTGTATAATATTGAAACTTAATTCATTAATTATGTTTTGATGCGATGTTTATTAATATGCAATGATAATAAAGTAGTTTAATATAATTTTGAAAGTAACTCTGAAAGGTCATAATATGCACATTTTAATCTACCAACCAACAGCAAGACGGTTAATGACCCTGATGAATAATTGAGCAGTAATTTCTACTCAATTCCCCAACTCTAACAGTAACATAAAACAATGTACACAGAAATATTATTAACATTGAGAATTACGCATGAATACTCAAACTTTTTTGTTATTAACATTCTAACGTTATCTAATTTACAACTTTTCGTTTCAAGAAAATAAATTATAAAACAGTATATAATATAAAATTGAAGACTCACAGTATCCCATATAAATATATATACATCCTTAGAAAAGGTATTGTTTAAGTGCAATGATGCATACAAGTTGAAGAAATCACAGAAATGGTGGTACATATTGACAGCTACAGAAAAAAAAGAAAAAAGAAGATAGATCAAGTATACATACATAAACACCTTTCTCATAGATATCACACACACAGAAACACATTTTGTCTAGGCAAAAATATAAAACTTAAGTGGCTAAATGAAGATTAAAAGAAATAAATATATTGAAAATCAAACTTGTAAATAATATTTACTTACTGGTTTCTTCTTTTTTACACAAAATTCTAAAAATATTTTTACAATGAAGTATTTAACAATTACCTGTATTCAGTTTGAAAATAAAAATTTACACCACTTACTTGCATCTAATTTTGAAACAAATACTTAAACTATTTACTTTCAACTAGTTTTGAAAAACATATTTATACAACTTACTTGCATCTAGTTTTAAAATAAATGTTGGTCGATCAATAATGGCATCACACATTTGTTCCTTGATGGGTTGGCCAGGTAACTCTACAAAATGTTCAAGTTCTGCAAACCTGTATATAAAATGATGAGTTACAGAGATGAAGACAAGTTTCAACTACAGTTATAGCTACAGAAGTAGTTTAACCATTGCAATAAGATGGCAATATTTTTTATTGTTTATTATTCAACAATAAACATTAAGTGATTAATTCTATTTGCTAGTTTACATTAAATTATTCAACCAAGTAGCAATCCTGAACAACAATCGGTGTTTCCTGCATGTGGCAATCATCATCCATTTTCTAGAAACTGTCATTAATCCATTTTACTAACAAAATATTTTGAGCTGAAAAAAAATCTAAGCATTTCCTGATGTTTACTGGAGATGACAAAGCAGTCACAATTTTTAAACATATACAGCAATCATTTATGAACTTTTATATAAAGCTAATAAATTGATAATTAAGTAATGAAAACACAGTTTTCTTTTCAATGATGAGAAAAACATTTTTATTTGAACAATACCATGTTTTCCATTAGATATACTTAAGTACATCGAATAAGATAAACATAAAAATAATATTCAACAAAGACTTAATTCATCATAATATTTTGCATCACCTGCCATACTCACTAAATTTACCCATTCCCATCTAATTCAATGACCATAAAAACTTCATTTGATGAACACAATAAAAAACATCCATTTATGTTTACAACCATTGTAATTAAAAACGTGCGTGTGTGTGTATAACATTTTACTTTTAAACAAAAAACATCAACAAATATTAAATCAGAGGCCAGCTTAATGCTTTCCTTGTACAACTGATGACATCAATCTCTTCTTGTGTTAGTCATTAGCTAAACCACACAATACAAAACTTACAAATGGCAAAATAAGAAACCACTCCTGCAGCAATTTTCATAGTGAAAGTTTTTCCATAAAATTTTTGTTTTGAATTCTTACTTTCTAAACCTCTGTAGCGTGGAGGATGAAAACAGTATGACATATCTACATCAACAAAATAAAACCCCACAAGGAGTGGTCTACCACAAACAGGATTCATGAGTATGTTGAAAACATTGCTATGATAGACACCTCTGATCAATTCAAAATTCATTTTAAAATGAAGAAACCGAGTTTTGAATCTTTCATCACTGAAACAAGCCAAATTATAAACAAAGATCAAGGAACGAGGGGATCTCATCTCTCTCATAGCATGCATTCTTTTCATACACCCTGGCTCTGTAGGATTCATTTTTTGTTTTTTTATTCCACTATCCCTTGGGGTGAGATGTTCATCGATATTTTGATAATATACCCTAGACTCCATACCTTTATTGCAAACCTGTAGATTAAAGGGCTTCTGCTGGTAATATGAATTACTGGCTTTTGTATCTATTTCTCTCTTTTTTTTCTTTTTTACCTAAAGTTACAGGCTTGATTGTATTTCCAGTTAAACACGTCCCCTTGCCCCAAGTTTCTTCATGGCCTTCTTTGGCAACCTAATTCATTTAACTGTATCAACATTGAAACTGTTTTAGTTATTTTGTTTGATTAACTAATATGTACCATAGTTTTCTATGGAATTTCATTCTCCATAATTATTCTGAACCAAATTTTACACTAAACATTTGCTGTTTTAATAGTGAATGTTACTGCTCAAAACAGAAACTATAATGTCATCTTGTGGTAGCAATATTCACTTACTCTGAAAATAACATAAGCAAACTTAAATTTCTTTGTTGATCAACAAAACTATGACCTTTACAGATAGTTTCAAATGTGGATAATATCTGAGATCACTCAAGCATTTCAAAAGTGCAACAAATAAATGCAAGGAAGATAAGTTTTTGATTGATGATACATTACTGGGATTTTATTAGCTTCTAAGTCCTGAACCAACAAGGTAACTGAAAGAACAACTTGTGAATAAAACTATAACAGAAAATGAAACACCTGAAATTATTTCCAATACAATTGAATTATATTTAGAAAGAACAAGAACAGTCAGTAATGCAAATACCTCCACCACATAGCACTGATCATACTTGGCTTTCAAAAAATATGAAAACGTGTCCTTACACCTGTCATTATCAATGGATGTGGACCATTTTTGGTGGGAGGATGAAGAACAATATTTTACTTATATCCACCATATTTCTTTAAAATCTGAATAAGAAAAATAAACTGTCTTAGCTGAAGATGATTCCAACCTACCAAAATTTATAGTTATTTTCCTTAGTCCTACTATTTTCAGTGTTAAGTATAAAATATAGATAATGGATCAACATTATTAATTCCCTTTACAATCTTCAACAACTCAATCATATCCCCTTAATTCTCCTTTTTTACAAGAGAAAATAATTTGAGAGATTTCAGCCTCACTTGATATGACAATGCCTCCTTCCCAGGCATGATTATAGTAACCCTTCTCTGAATCATTTCCAACAATTCAATGCATTTCTTAAGGTAAGAAGACTGAACATAATATTCCAAATGTGGCCTGATCAGTGACATATACAATAAAATTATAACTTCTTTAGACTTGTATTCAATATTTCTGTAGATACAACCTAAAATCCTATTTGCCCTACCACTAGCAACAGAACACTGCTTGCACGGCTTTAAAGACTGATTAACCACTATGCCAAGATCCCGTTTTTCATAATGCTGTTAAGGTTATTCCTATCCAGATTATTTTATAACACAAATTCTGATAACTTACATGCATTATCTTGGATTTATAATAATTAAAATCCATTTGTCATTTGCCCAACTTAATAAATGGGCAAATGACATTTCTACATCTTTTTGTAAATCATCAGTACCTTCATTAACATGACCACAGTTTCATGTTTACCTAAAGGCTCTATCATTCTGAGTTATTTAAGTTTTGCTAAGTACCAAAGATTAAGTATAGAAATTTGTTACTCAACACATAAAAAGGGTTTTCTATATTTTCTGTTTTACTGGTAATTATCTCAGTTGCTAATAATTTTCTGAAGATATTACACTCCTAAATATCATATGCATCCTTATCTTCCCAAACAAAGAGTCGAGTTAATCTTGTCATCATAAATAAAATGTACCTAGACTGTTGAAATACTCCAGTCAAAGTAACCATTTAATGACAGTAATGTTAGTGTGCATATATAATTTCCAACTGAACACCCACTGTAGTGCTTACTTTTTTGCAATCACAGTCAACAAATAAACACAAAATGTTACAATATAAGAAAAATTGCTAAAATTGAGTTTTCATTAGTGCTTGTCATTTTACAAGTGTAGTTGGCAAGTAAACATACTTGAAAACCTCTAAACACCAACTATTCGTGGGTGGTGATTCAGACCTTAAATCTGGACATTTTATCAAAAATGATTTGTAATTTTGAAAATCAAATGTAATGTAGCAATAACTAACTTTGCATTTCCAAACATTTCTAAGTGTGAATATAAAGAAATTCTCACAACTTAGCTTCTTGATACTTTTATTTCAAAAATCAAATTTAAAGGTACTAAAATGAATGAAAATAGGAAACACTTCCACATCTATGTCTCAAAAACATAGAGGATTAATAAGACATACCATCAAAATGCATCACATCTAGTTAGTATATATTACTTCTTTCATGTGTTGGAAAAGATCTTCTGGACTGGCTTAAAAAAAGCCATATTATAAAGCATACAAACTTCAAGATAAATATTCAGTGAAAAAAAGTTATATTTGGTAAAATTACAGTATATATAGCAGGAATTTTGCACCACATATCCTCCATGTAAATGCATTATCATACTTATAATTATGAACTTTTATCCAATATTAAGTTGGATGTATAATAATTTTCTTTCCTACAAACATACAGTACACTAAACAGTTAAATTAAAATCATGTAGCAGAAATTAATGTTGTTCTATGTAAATCAATTACAAATTATATTTGAAACTTAAAGAATATTTATGTATGCTGATCACACAGAACTTATGGGCATTCTTATAATTAAAATACAAAAATGAAATATGATATAAAAATAACCATGTTCATGTTTATTTTCTGTCAATATTGGATTTATTACTTTAACCCTTAGCCATGTAAGATTCAGGTTCATGCATATAAAATGTTATTAGCATATATTTTCGATGAAAAATATAGTTCTGATATAAATTCAAATAAACTGTTAAATCTGAAGTTGCATTTAAACATGCGTATATTTTAAGTTTAGCTGAAGCATAGCAGCTCTAAGAATGGTTCCGAGTTGTTGGTCATTCTTTACCAAGTACAAACCTTTGGCTAATAGCTCTGTAATATCTCAACCGATTTGAGATCTGAAATTAATTCTCGTCTCATGACATCAAGTCCTTTTGATTGATATATTTTACCATGCCCAAGACTTCATATATTAGTTTATTCTAATCATCCTTAAAATAACTTCAATTCTACGTTAAGTTGGCAGAGATCCTGGTAGGTTATAAAATTAAATAAAGTACAAGCACCCCTACATTTATTATTGCTGGCAAACAAAAATACAGCTAATCTTTACTATCTTGCATTTAGTCATGTTATAACCTGTCTATAAATAAAAATAAAAATATTTATTTTGAATTTAAAATACTGCTTGCATTTTTATATAAACCTACTTTTTAGGTAAACTACAGATGTTTCACATTATGAAGACAGGTTTTTTTCTCAGATAATAATTGTATTTAAATAAGGAAAAAAATACTTGGTACAGTGTATTTTTTAATGACCAACAGCAAAACGTATAGATTACTGTCACAAAACAAACCTACTTCGACAACATAAATACATTTTACATGTCACTGTGGTATTTCAATAATTAAATCTACCAAAATTACATTTAAGAGAAAACTGAAGGAAACAAAATTGTTTCATACATGTGTGTGAGTGCATGCATGTGTATTTTATAGTTACAAGCATAATAAACAGCTTTTGAAATTACACATTAAAATTAATACTTATTAAATCCAAGTACCGGGACTGGTCCTCTACCTTTGGCAAATCCTATTTCCACCATAACTATCTACTTCACTTATAATAGTGGAAATGGTATTTCTGAAGAAACAAAGAAATGTCCCACCTTGATACTGTTTTAATTGTTTTTATGTGCATTTTTAAATGTTTGTTAACTGTTTTTAATTATACACAGCATCATTATCAAAATTAAAAACATTTTAAATGTCACAGAGTCAGAAAAATTTTAAATTTTTTCAATATTACTTTAAATATAATGCTAAAAATTTCCTAAAAACGAACTATGAAAAATACAAGTATAAATCTTCAGTTACAGTAATCCTACAAAGCAAAATTATAGTTCTATAACTTTCTTTTAAATATGGGAGTCTGAAAATTAACAAGAGCAGCATACAAATAATAAAACTGTTTGACACATTGTGCTGGGTATGTGAGAAATACAAGATAAAATTTTTAAATACACCATTCAATGGAATTGCAGCTCTACCAGTGTTAAATGATTGATGCTTCTTCTTGTGTGAGCTAATAGATTTTGGTATGTTCAGGCACACTCCTTGAGGCAAAATATACCCCCAGGTTGTAAAGTACTCAGAATGTCATAGTGCAAAGTATTTGTTTTGTCTGATGTTGGTCTAGGACAATTTGCTAGAAAATGTTACAAATCCATTATGTCAAATACAATTAATTCTCTATAGGCATTGTATCATTATAATTGTTGTATGTGACATTTTATTGGTTCATCTTAATTTTTGAATTATGAATTCTTTATAGTCTACAATACATTTACGTGATAAAAAACAGTTGAATACAGGTGGCAGCTCTTCATAATTTTTTTGGTAAGATGGAACAGATTTCATTAAACCTAGAAAAATATGTCATGTAGTGTACTTGTGCAAGTGTCAACAATGTTTGATAAAGAGGCTATAGTGATCTAAAACTTTTCTGATAAATCAAGAGGAGGAAAGTTCTGATATAATTTGATTGAACACATTAATAGTTTATCACATTGGTCAATATTAGTAACAGTCCATGTGTATTTTAATTTCAAACTTATCTAAAAATGATAGGAACATTGAGATGGTGGTAGTCCAGTGTATATCCTTACTCATGAAACTACAATTTAATTTCAACTAATCTACTTTTGCTTCAGATACTATTCTTTCATTGCTGAGACGAACGAGGTTCAACTGCTAATCTCAGTCTTTGAATTTATGGAGGACTGACATAGTTAACCCATTTGTTTTTATTCTAAGTGAATCTTGTTGGACCTTGTTCTTTACTTTCTAGAAAATGATCCACAGATCCTTATGTTAATACTTGGGGTAGTCTTTTTATCTGTTAAAAATATTTAAGGATTTTTTAAATGCAGTGGCTTTACAACCGATAGTTCAGTTTTAGCTATGCATTATCTACCAGATAAGCTGACGTATGTGCCTGGATATTAAACTTCTAGAGGCTACTTAAACTGTTTATTTGGAGAAAATGCCTATAGCTGTTAACTCCAGAGATGGTGAACATTCATTCATACTAGCTCTTTTATCACCCAAGTTAACTATCATTTACGGGATTAATACTCCTTCATTTTTATTTTATTATCAGTCTCAAGCACATATCTTCAATGCTGGGCGTGGAGATGAACTTAAGCCTCAAAAGCCCCCTTTATTCTCTTTCATAAAAATTAAAAAACTACAAAAAATATACTTGATTCAACACCTTGATTGTTGTAACTCATTAGGAAAGAAATAAGAATTTCAGCTTTAAAATACATGGAACACAAAATTCTGTAGGAGTTGTAATATATTAGTAAGTGTTCAGAATTCAATGTTAGTTTTAGATTGAAAGGTGTTTAGAAGGCCAACTGGATGGGAATAACAAAGAATCTGTTTGTTTTTTATGGAATTCAGTTTCCTTCGTACATTACTGCTTATCTCTCTTGATTTTACTTTTAAAAAAAATCTTACTTCAACTTTTTTTCTCCTTATTGAAATTAATGTTAAATCACAATTTAACTTTAGATATGTATTTTAAATAAACCACAGGTGAAAAGTATAATTTCCTCAAGCAGGTTCAGAACAATTCTGTCCAGAACAAGAACAGCATTCAAAGCTACACTACAAATGACACGACTGAGGAGGAGCATACATTTTAAATTATTGACCTGATGATGTCATGATCTAACTGAGACTCTAGCAAATGCCTGTTTGTGATAAAATACAGGATACACAACAGACTGATGGTCAGATAGCCACAACTTGAGCAAAAATGAGCATAAATTTAAACTATTGACACATAAAACTCAGACATATTGAAGTTTATCAATTTTAAAAAACAAGGTTACTTTTTATTCTTACTAATAATACTAACAACACTATAATTAGGCATGAACTCATTGCCAAATATGAAATGGGTAAAGTTTTAAAGTAAAAGATCATTTTTTGTTTGTAATGCCACTTACCTTTTACATGTTCTGAACAGTTGGGTCATTTGGGAAATGATAAAAAGAAAAGTTGTTGTTTCAGTTGAAGTGTTGCAATGAAAAATACAAAACCAAACTTGCTGCTTAAATATTTTACTATGTAGACAACTTTCCTGAGCAATGAGATATTTGCAACCCAAATGTTATCAGTGATATTACAACCCAATGAGAATTCATGAACAACAAATGAACCAGCAATACTAAGTTGTTTCATGACTGGGAATTAACAGATAAACCATGTGATGGCAAGTAATCTTTACTGGGCAGTTAAGCAGTCTCCAGTCACATAGCTCTTTTAATGCATACTGTGTGTGTATGTACATATGCACACATTTGTATATATAGGTAAACTACTGGTACATTATGTGTCTAAGCCAAAACCTTTACCATAATTTTATTTATTAAACTTGTAATACAGTTTCCTTTGTCACCCATTCAACCTGTCCATAATCCTTATAAGATTACCTTATCACAAGTTATCTGCTATCATCTGATCCAAGCAAATTTCTGTAGCTTTTAACAATATAAAACCAAATATACACACACTTTCATAATTCATAAATGAAAACAGCATTTAAGTTGATAGTCTAATTCTTGCTCTATTCAATCATATTAAAAAATTTTTACAGCTGTTTTCAGAGCTATGTTTGTTTAGTATATCAGTAATCAAATCACGTGATGTAATATCATGAAAATATTTTCACAAACTAAGTGGAAAAAAGACAAGGAAATTGCATGAAACTCAAGAAATGAATAATTACTTTTAAGAGTTGAAAATCCTTGGCAAAGATAAAACAATTTTTGTGGATGGGCAGAAAAATTTTAAAGAAAAACTGACAAGTGCATTTATGTTTAGAGGAAAATTCTTGAAAATATGCCAAAATGATTGGCCAGTTGGTTGATTGGTGGTTTATGAAAAAAGTGGCAAAGCTACCTGTACTAAGTAAGTTGTACAATTACAAAAGTAAAATATTATACAAGATAAAAATAAATCATACTTAAAAACCAAATAAAGTTCCAAAAGCAAAATAAAAAAGGCCAATAGCCTGTAAATATTTAAAAACACAAAGTTGGTTGAACAGTGTTACCATCGCCACTGACACTGTTCAATGTCAAGGGTAAACCCGAGGAAAATACGCATCTAAAATGGTGCTATTGCTTGGAATCATAATGACAGCAAAATATGGGCTATTGCAACTTCATAATCATAAAAGCCACACATTGGTGGACTAATCCCAGATGAAAAAAAAAGATGGATTAAAAAACTGTAACCAATACACAACCTAACCAGGACAATTTCCTCCTTCCACCTTTGTAGAAATAAGGTGGCCAAAGAGCAGCAGAAGGTTCTATCTGGAAAAATCTTGTTATCTGTTGCTTACTCCAAGTTGACTACCAACTGGTATGAAACAAAACCTTGAAAACAGGACTGTAGTCCATGCATGGCTATGACTGCACCAGAGACAGAAACTTGGGAAGGGTGTCAGTGAGCTTGTTCCTGCAAACACTTATATGGTCTGGTATCCAAAAAAAACTGAAGAAAAGAAAAGATAAAGAAAAATGGACCAATCACTTTTCACTATCAACTATAAGAGGGTGAGAGCTAACACGAAATAATTCCAAAGCCACTAGAGAGCTAAGACAGTTGGTGTAAATAGTGCAATTGGTGTATTGCATAGATTCCATAATATCTAGGGCAAAAGAAATAGCATACAATTTGACATTGAACACAAAATCTGTAGAGAGGATACTGTGAGCACCCACTGAGCTTCAACAAACCATGGTAGAGACCAAAGAACTACTACATTTTGAACAATCCATATAAACAGAAATAGAAGAATGGTTCAAAAATGTATTTGGCAAACTAAAAATGGTACCTCCAATTGGGAGTATCCACATTCCTCAGATAAAACAAAGAAAGTTCAAAAGTGATGATGGTAATAAGCCATGACAGGATGAGCTGATAGTCAGAGAGAGCAATGTCATCCAAGAACAGACCCAATTGAGATAGATGTGCTTTGGATATGAAGGCCATAGGGAAGAATGGTAAACCATCTTGGCTCAAAGAGTATGGCCTACTGATGAGAGAAAAAAAACCCTAGATGGGATACTGTAGTAAGGGATCAAAGTTTAGAAAAATACTGCAAAGAATGGTGCAAGCAGTGAAGGTTAAGAGGAGATTTGTGGGACTCTGTGTACAAACTCTGGACAGGAGAAATGTGGAAAGCCTCCCCAAAGAGAGCCAAAACCTCATATGATGAATAGGCATCCAGCATCTTCAAGGCTGGGGTCCTGGCAGAATCACAGACCAGAGATCCATAGTCCTATTTGAATCAACTACCCAAGGAAATGAAGAGAGACCACAGAAGCTATACAGTGCTCTCATACACTTGGCATGTAGCTGTTTGATGTGAAGAATGAAAGTCAGCTTACGATGAAAGAAAGCCATAAGAACTTGGCCTCAGGGACCACAGGAAAAATAACATCACTGAGATGGAGCTCAGGATCAAAGTATATGCCCTGGTGAATAAAAAAGTGCATACAAAGGGTTTCAGAAAAAGGAAAGAAAAAATAAAACCACTTCTGGGGTCTACTTCAACAAGCAATTGAGGGCAGTCTAAAAATGTTGCTTAATAACTGACACATGTGAAAGTTGTTAACATTGAGCCAGTTTGCAACAGTAAGAGTATAGTAACAGTATTAATATTAATACTGAAAATAGTTACACTTAAGACACAGGCCTGAAGGACTTACAGAAACAGCTACTCAAAGCAATTGGATAATAATTAGAAAAAATGTTGGGATTCTTCCCAGGTTTAGAGAAAGGAGGAAAAACAGCATGATACCAAGCATCAGGAAAAACATTCTCCTATCAAATCTGGTTACAAACAACCAGAAGAATGGCAAGAGAGACAGAAAACAATGTCACACAATCTCATTGTGAAAATCATGAAGTCTGAGTAATGTACTGCCAGACTGATAAAGAGAAAGCATGAGCTCCACCAGTGTAAATGGGCATAGTGATAGAGATGATCAGCCTGAAAGGAAAGAGATGACTGTTCTGCCTGAGACCTGATAGCCGAGAAAGTGGAGGAGAAAACGGAAGTGCTAGATGCATGAGCAAAGCTCTTGCTGAGAGTACCAGTAACTTCCTATCCATCACAGAGCAAGATTAAAAAGGGGAGAGAAGTATATTGCCCACTGACCTTCCAAATCTTATCTCATATGATTTTGGAACTGGTGTTAGAAGAGATGCTAGTTGCAAAGTTAACCCAAGATTCCTTCTGGTTTTGATCCTTCACTTGCTTAGCATGGGCCTCCTGATAAATGGTGCATTTAGAAAGACAGTATACCATTAGTAAATATCTCAAGCCTGTTTCTGAGCCTTTCATGCCTCCTCACAGGCAGGACTCCACCACAGACAAGAATACTGTGGAAAATGTGTCAAAGTCTAAGGAACAAACTGAACACAGCAACCTGAATGATAGTCAGTCACTGCTACCACACAGATGTCTATCAATAGCATGATCAAATTTGAAGAGAGTGGTAAAATAGAGCCAGTTGATCTGGTCTAACTTACACTGAGGCTTATGAGTCAGGTTACACTGACCACAGTCGATCTCCCTCAAAACAATAGGAAAATCATTACTCTCAATCACTGTACAAAAATGAAGGGGAGTAAATATAGAGTTAAATGGCAGTGAAAGACTGACTAGATGCATCATAATATGCATAAGATCCAATACTGAAGAGAGAAATGTTGTTATTAGAGAGCATACACTCTATGGAAAATACCCTCCCATCTGTATCAGTACCAATCCAGAGAAAATGGTGTCCATTAGTCTCATAGTATAAAAAAGGAAATGGTAACTGGCCAACAAATCTATCAAGGTCTGACTGATCACAAGTTTCTCCATGAGATAGGTATAGAGAACAAATAGTGATAGCATGATCCAAGGAAACATGGATGGCTAGAGCATCCAAGGGTGTATTGAGCTGCAAAGACAGTGTGGCTCATGCTGATAAACCAGAAGTATCATCTCTCCATATACTCATCCACTGCATAACCTGTTCTTCTGGTACAAAAAAACTGCCAAAAGTTGACTGTATCACCAAGTTTCAGAAATATTTCCTGTAAGGAAATGCAAACAGAATGAATCAAAGCTTTAATTTCATTCACACAAGAATGGAAACCTCAACAGTTCAAATGTATCAAAGTGACCATTTTTACTTAGATGGAGCAAAATACACAAAATGCAAGAGTTAGCAAAATGTTCTACACTGCTCAACTCTATTACACTGTTGTTAAACATTTGCTGTTTTGTACTTTATCAGAAACAGATAAATATATCAAAATGTTTATAACAAATAGCTTGATTAGTATAGTAATAATATAATTCATATGTAACCCTAAACATATTTCTTTATGTACAATTTCAACAATAGAATGGTGTAGAACTGTCTATAAACTGCCATAAAATGTTGCACACCTTTCTCCATACAGCAGTGCTATTTGTTGAATAAATGAGCACTCCCTCCCAACACACATTCAAAGAAACCATGTTGGTATAGTTTTAATCTTGTATCCTTTAAAGCTTTTGCTACCATAACAAACAGGGCAAAAATTGTTGAGCCAAACAAGAAAACAGGAACATTTTTCAACTTTCTTGATAAAACATGAGACAGTTAATTGAAAACTTCTTTCCAACATTACACTGAAGTGGTAAAATATGTATGATTGATAACATTAAGAATTTTGAAGTTTTTAGAAAATAAACAATTTCACTTTAGTTGCAATCATCAAATACTTTGAAACTGGACTACAGTCACAAAAGAATTAAATACCTGAATACACCGTTTTAAAATGAAAGAATATTATCAATGTTTTTAAAGTACTTAAAGATAGGTGTTAACAAATAAATAAAGCTGAATACCTTACACCAAGTCTTTGGAATTTATGCAACAGAAAGTTTTTTTACAAAAAAATTAAATAAAAAGGAGATAAAAACAACAAAGTAACTAAATTATATAGAGTAAACTGCAATGACACAAAAGCACATACCATGACTGTAAAGGGCTTTTATGATGTCCCTCATTCTTCAATTTTTTTTTGTCTAGTTTACAATAACCTCCAACTTGACCCTCACCAATCACATCTTCTCTGTACCTGAAAAAGTGTCTGAAAATATAAGAATAAAAAACAAAAACAAAACAGATTGTGAAAAATTCAAATGAATTTTTAAACAAACTGTTAAAGTTTCATATTAAGAATAATCTTGTTATTCAGTTACAACAGAACCTTAAAATGATTTTGTTTGCATGTCTAAAAGAAGTCTAATAAACTAAACTAAACTAACGTGGCAGGGGTTCAGTTTAGAGAGAGAGAAATCAGAAGAGTTCTCTCCCCAACTGGGGTGTTCAGGAGCTTTGTAGTTCCTCTTCATCCCCTTTCGTGAGAAATTTTTGAAATGCCCGTGGAATTTTTTATTTAATTTTTAATATTTCGACACTGGAGTGGGGTATTTGTGAGTGAGAGGAAGGACGAGAAACCTGGACAAGAGCAGTGAAAGTGAGGTGAGCCAGACCTTGGCTCTAGGACGGAGTACGCTGGCGAATTGATCATTAAAATTTACTGTGATTATTCTAGGTGATGCGGTAAACGGCCCTTTTCAGATGTGGCTGGGTCCTACAGGTCCGATGCCAGAGATTTTGCTGTGGGGGGAAAACGGGAGTACCCCGAGAAAACCCACTTTCACGGCCTGGGCGCCGAATGATCTACCCTTGTCTAATAAAGTCTGTACAATTGCCTTTTAAAATGAACTTGAAATTTTAGTACGAAGAACCTTTCAAGCTTATTCTGTATTTAAAGGGAACACAAACAAGAACTTAACTCATATTAGATTAAAAAAGTTTTGATTACATTTTCTGACAGTTTGCTAGTGTCATGGCTTTTTCTCAGATGTATTAAAATGTTAATTTTTCATTTTTAATCCATAAGTGTCACAATTAATAATTCAAATTAATGAAAGGCATAAGAAAAATTATTTTGTTACAAGTTACAATTTAAATACATCTTAAAAATCTATAAAATTTTGGTGAAACATATACCATGATTATGTTATCTAAAGTAGTTTAAAATCTAGAATAAATAATATCCATCAGTTACATTAACCACTGCTAATTTTGTGGTTTTCTTTTCTTCATTACTGACTATCCAAAAAATGACCACCATAAGAACTCATCTTTTATTCTTTTCAGATTAAAAACATTATAGAATTAAAAGTAATTATTTGTACAAATACCTCATTGGTTCAGGCATATCCAAAAGTTTCTTAAAATCAAACATAACATTTTTTGCTCTGCAAAATCGTGTGTGAGAGGTACACTCTAACAAAGAACCTCCCTGTAAAAACAGAACAAAAACAATATTTATATTGTGAATGGGATAACTATATGTTTTTGAGTCTGCACTATCCAAGAATTTAGTGAAGAGAACAAAATGTTGGGCATTACACTGATCACGAAAATAAGTGTACAGACCCTTAAAATTAATTGATTTAGTCTGGAGATTTTACAGTTCTTAGTAAATTAAAAGGTACTCATTTACAGAAACAGTGATCAATAATATTAATTTTATAAATTTAAATTTAATCTTGTTATCTTCAACTTTACACTGAATTTGATTCCACTGTTATAGTATCAAGTATGTATATGAAATACATATAAACTTGCTGATTCTATGTTATCATGTGATGCATTATACAGTCATTAAAAGCAGTGTTTAGGAGTATGTATAACAATACATAAAGCAGAAGTTGCTTTTATTTTTGTTTAAAATATAGCAGCAATCCATGTTAATCCTTCAAAATAAACACGGTTGATTGTTGTTGTTTTGAATTACGCACAAAGCTACACAATGGGCTATCTGTGCTCTGCCCACCACGGGTATCGAAACCCGGATTTTAGCGTGCAAGTCCGCAGACATACCGCTGAGCCACTGGGGGGCTAAACATGGTTGAAACTAGTGAAACTAGTAAATTAATGATGACAGTATCATACTGATGTAACAGATCATCATGTGAAGTTTTAGCAATCATACAGTGCAGCTTATCCCAAAATTCCTTGGTTCACAGCACCTTAGGCAAACCCCCCCCCCAAAAAAAAACCCTAACAGTTTTGTTTATTAAGTAGTTAGATCCAAACAACTTAATACTTAAAAAGTATTCATGCCCTAATGGGATGTGTGAACCTATTAGACACAACACAATTTCTCAAACTTTGGAATCAAATTGGACACTGCCACCCTCACTTCCTGTTCCACTTTGATTTTCGTATGGCATTTGCTTTTAATCAAAGCAACTGCCAAAAACCCAACTTTCCAGAGATGTGATGTTGCAAACGGAATTAGGATTTGCTGAGCTTTAGCTCTTAGCAGCAGATATTCATTTTTTACTAATATCCAAAACTCAGTTCCATGCTGCCAAATTTTGTTTTTAAAGTCTCATCACAAGAAAGCTTAATAAGATTTTCTTTTTCTACAGAAGTAAATTCACATGGGGCCTTTGCCTTGAATGGGTCTTGGATCCATGCAAACTTCTTTATATCTTCTTGAAAGTAATTTTCAAACTAGTCACTGAGCTGTGTTAGGTGCTTCTCAAAAACAGATTTGAGTTCATGATGGAAATCAACTTTTTTGGATGTAACGAACTGCTGTGATAGAGGGAAACAGTCTTTGCCACAGTCTTCATTCATTTCTCTTCCCACAGTAGTAATTTTTCTCTGAAGGCTGAAACCTTTGCAAGTTTTAGAATGTGTGCAAAGAGAATGCACAGGTATGCTAATTTTGACAAAAAAAAATCAGTATCCAAGAAGTTTTTAGCCCATTTGTGTTCTTCTTCTTCTTAGAGATAAGAGTTTCTATTGTAATTTGAATACACAGGACAGTACATTCCCACAGGAGAGCCATCATGAGATACACTAGTACAACAAAGATGTGTGTTCAGATCCCAAATCCTCACACAGTTGTTTTATATATATATACACACACATAAATAAATCTTGCCTTCTGTGGCCAAGTTTTTATAAAGTTTCCCACTTTCAACACACTTTCCAAGACTATGTTCAATGGAAGACTCAGGTGGTTTGATGCAAGGGCTTCCCTGTAGATTACGCAGTGGGTCCACAGTGCATCAAGAGTTTTGCTTCATGAGTCCATAAGAGCTGGACACAGAGCAACCCCCATTGGTACAGATGCTAATGCATTGTTTTCACACACAAAAGTGTCAAGGGTCTCAAACAAATCTCGAGCCTTTGTACCTGCAGTGATACTTTTACAAAAGAAGAGGTCTTCCACAATTTTGTCACCATCCACAAACATGTGTAGCAAGTCAAACGAGCATCCTTGTTACTAATCATTGTCTCATCTAGCTGTGACCTGAATTCTTTCCCTTCAATTAGCCGATTGTTGAGATCTTTGGACATGTGGTGAATTTTATGACTAAGAGCATTGTTGGATAAAGATACCTTTGAAAGCAAACTTCCTGCAGGTTCAAGAACCATAATGTTCACCATATCCACTGCAGCTGGCAAAATCAGTTCTTCTGCAGTGGTGTGAGGCTTTTTTACATTTTGTGGACCTATATGCCACCTTGTAGGATGTTAGCAAAGCATTGCTTGGTATTGATGCTTATTTCAGAAATGCACCTTTTTGTTTTTTCAATTCTTTTAACTTTCAGGTAAAATAATCACGGAATTTACTAGCCATGTTAGGATGGTTGGTTTTCAAGTGACGTTTTAGTTTACTTGGAATCATGCATCTGTTTTGAGAAGTTACTAGCGCAGCCAAAGTACAAGTAAACAAAAACGTATCTCAAACATTTGAGAATGTCATCGAAAGAAATGTAGCACTATCTGATGTTAAAACTGTGAACTACGTTAAACTAGCAGTTCACTCAGTATCTGACAAATGTTTATATCATTGTGTTTCCCTCAAAAATTTGAAATATCCCATGGCACTCTGAATTTACAGTGGCGCGCAGTTTCAGAAACAAGGATTATGTGAAATAACTGAAGTAGGAAAATTATAACAGATTTACTCCTAGTTTAGAAGGCACATAGGTTAGTGCATTTCTTTTAGACACAATATTTAGTTGTTAAGCATAACATAATCACTTTCAGTAAAATTATTTAACAAATAACAACTCAAAGGAGTTAATTTAACATCATAAAATACAATTTCCTGGACAAACAGTCTCACTTTGAAATATATGACTTAGTACTAAAAAATTTAAAGAAAATGTATTTGCTTTTCTGTACTTTCTTTTCACGATCTCAAATTACAAAGAATGTAAATTTAACTTTATAAATGGGTTTTTCTACAATATAAACCATTTTTCAAGCCATACCAATGTTAAAATGGGTAGATGTTTATTATAAAGCAGTGGTGCACAAAGTCCAGCCCACAGGCCAAATCTGGCCTGTGATGTCCAATGGGAAAGTCGAAGATTGAGAATATGCATTAGATTAATTACTGGATGGTTCCATATTTGTGTCAAGCAATAAAAAAAATTTAATAAGCAAATCTCGTTAACGCTGGGCATTTAATCATTGGCACAATGACGTAATATTTGTGTAATTACGAAATCTCACATGTTCTAATTGTTCTTCGAGATTTACTTATGAGCCCTATTTTGTTATTTCGTAACAAAAATGGCAGCTAATCATAAAAGAAAAGTTGACAACAAAAACTGGCAGTTTCATGATGATTGGACTGCTCAATACTGTTTTGTTTGACAACAGAAGAACATGATTTGTCTGCTGCGTCATTTGACAGCAGCAGTGGCAAAGGTATCTAATATAAATATCATAATTATAAGTCAAAGCATAAAGATTTCTGCAACATTGTCGGTGATGAATGAACAGCTGAAATTGAATCTCTGTGGTGGTCACTGAATCACCAGCAGAACGTTTTATCAAAGCAGTCAACAGATTTAGGTGCAGCAAGTGAAATCAGTTACGATATTTTATTGATGATAGCAAAATCTGGCCAACCATTCACTGATGGTGATTTTGTCAAGCAATGTATGATTCCTGTACTGGAAGAACTGTGTGCAGAAGCAGTTCGCAAGCTACAGACGGTGGCTTTGAATCCTATGACAGTTCAACGAAGAATTTCACACCTCTCAGCAGACGTGACAAGGCAGTTTACAAATAAAGCAGCCAACTTTGTCTACTTCTTTTGACAGCAGACGAGTCAATTGACATCAGTTCAACAGCACAGTAGTTTTTGTTCATGGTATATCGTCATCATTTGATATCACAGAGGAACTAATCGGCATGGTTTCCATGAAGGGTCAGACAACTGGATCTATTCTATTCGAGGAGATAGTACGACTGTGTAGTAGTGTTTCATTGGATTTCACGAAACTGGCAAGTGTGACAACTGATGGAGCACCAGCCATGACCAGAGAAAGTAGTGGGCTGGTAGCACTGTTGATGAAGTTGCACTGTATTATTCACCAGCAGAACCTGTGCAGTAAAGAACTTGGTTTTCAGGCACTGATGGCATTAGTGACAAATACCATTAATTTCATCAAATCATGAGGGCTCAATCACAATCAGTTTCAAAGTCTTCTTGAAGAAACTGATTCAGACTATGGTGACCTTGTGTATCACTGTTAAGTCTGCTGGCTGAGTCGAGGGAACATGCTCAGAAGACTTTGGGAGTTGACTGATAAGGTAATACAAGAAGCAAGAACAAAGACACAGAAGTGATTTCCATGACTGATCCATCATAGCAAGCTGATTTTACCTTTTTGATCAACATGAGACAACACTTGAATGATATGAATTTGAAGTTGCAAGGCAAAAATCAGCTTGTCTGTCAGCTTGCAACTCACATCTCAGCTTTCAGGACAAAGTTGTAGTTGTTCCAACAGCAAGTAGCATCAGGCAACTTCGTGCACATTCCCACTTTTCAGTCACAGCTACAGAAAAATCAGGACATTGACACACAAGTTTATGTTGGGAAGCTAGATACCTTGATTCAATCCTTCAACTCAGTTTCACGATTTTGACCAATGAAGATTGTTGATAAAACTTTTTGCTAGATCCATTCAGTGTGTCAGTGGATGACTTATCAGCAGAATATCAGCTCAAACTTGCTGATCTCCAGGCATCTGATGAACTGCGTGCTATTTACTGAGAAAACAGTTTGTTTGACTTCTACAAAATGTTGCCTGATACATTTGCAAATCTGAAAGAGAATGCACTTGTCCACACAGCATATCTGGCAGCAAGTACTGCTGCGAACAGGCTTTCTCACATATGAAACTGAACAAAAACAAAACTTGCAATCGGCTGAATGATGATCATCTGAAACCAATCTTGCATCTTTCAACGTAAAACATCAAGCCAGACATTTCTAAGCTCGTAGATGACATGCAGCACCATCCATCACACTGACTTTGTGACAGTTGACATATCATAACATTTCTTAGAATAATGTGCAAACTCTTTGATGTATTCATTATTTGTGTGTTCTTAAATGTGATGTCCATCTTGTGTGAAACAACTGTGAGACAATTTTAATCTTCACTTTTTGTGGCCCCCAACAGTTACGAGAAGTCTGTTTGTGGCCCCTGACTTAAAAAGTTTGTGCACCACTGTTATCACTGTTATAAAGAATAGCAAGCACCCCACGAAAAAACAAACAAACTCGACAATGAAATTACAAGTACCCGGTAAATTAGACTTCACAATAAATTATTATGTATTCTGAGAAACAGACTTCACAATGAAACAATACATCTTGAGAAACAAATTTTACAGTGAAATTCAGATAATTTGACCAAGCACATAATTTATGATGTTGACCCTAAGAGGAATAATGGGTATAATGAAATATTTTATTTTAATGTGATAAAAAACAGTGTCAAAGAAAAAACAACTCCAGTTTTTCTGAAAATATGTTTACTTGAATATACTAACTATAAGAAAAAATGCTTACCTCACCACATAAAACCTTCATT